>CM060247.1:61074774-61753378 GCA_030684275.1 Acipenser oxyrinchus oxyrinchus | reverse complement strand
GAACACATTATACTGAACACAATCAACAGTCTACTGAACCCATTATACTGAACACATCATACTGAATACAATCAACACAGTCTACTGAACACATCATACTGAATACAATCAAAACAGTTTACTGATCACATTATGCTAAACACATTATACTGAACACATTGTACTGAACACAATCAACACAGTCTACTGAACCCATTATAATGAATACAATCAACACAGTCTACTGAACACAGTCTACTGAACGCATTATACTTAACACAATTAACACAGTCTAGTGAACACATTATACTGAACACATTATACTGAATGCAATCAACACAGTCTACTTAACACATTATACAGAACACAATCAACAGTCTACTGAACACATACTGAACACATTATACTGAATACAATCAACACAGTCTACTGAACACATTATACTGAACACAATCAACACAGTCTACTTAACACATTATACTGAACACAATCAACACAGTCTACTGAACACATTATACTGAACACATTATACTGAACACAATCAACACAGTCTACTGAACACATTATACTGAACACATTATACTGAACACAATCAACACAGTCTACTGAACACATTATACTGAATACAATCAACACAGTCTACTGAACACATTATACTGAACACAATCAACACAGTCTACTGAACACATTATACTGAACCGTGACATCATGGCTGTTAATAGGATTCCAGGAGGAGCTGGTCTCCCATGCATTACATGGCCATTAACATGCTATATACCCAAATACTGAAATAATGTTTATTGTTTGTGTGTTTTAGCATGTTGATCCTAATTGAAATGTACCTTTCAGAAAGTAATTAAACAGGGAAAAGGGCAGGGCTTGCAGCATAAAGCTGGGAGAAACATGGAGGGAGGGGCAGTCTGCTTTGTTTGTTTTTATATTGGGCTGTTGCTCAGGTTATAAAATATCAGTATCGATGCTAAATGCCTAACCTGGGTGCAGCTGAGTTATGGGTGCTGATATGATTGGCTTAATATTCCTTGAAACACTCAAATGTATAGCTATGGCCAAAAGATTTGAGTCACCCCATAGAATTAGCTAGTTTTGCTTCATAACATCGAATGAAACCTGCTGAATAATGTTACGTTATCATAGGAATTACATTAAAAATTGTGATATTTCAAAATCTAACATAAAATACTGAACTACTATTATGGCTTCCGGTAGACTTTTGCAAAATCATTTTGTAGTTTATTTGATTAAATGATGTTAAATATAAGATCCAAATTATGTTCATATAGTAAAATGATAGGTGATGCAAAACTTTGCCAGTTTCTGTAGAATATATCATAATAAATGTCTATGCAAAGTTTATATAATTTGGGCAAGCAGTTTCCAAGATAAAGCCTTCAAGCTGTAAGGGAATAATTGCATAGAACCATTCCTGTACCTGTTTGTCGCCACTCTGTACTACAATTATTCACTGAGTTATATGCTTTAAAGCATTTTGAGTTTATGATCTATTAAGTTTGTAGAAATAAAGTAAATGTATTAAACTGCAGGTACGTGTAGCTGAAAACCAAACTGTGGGTGGTGTGACAAAAGGAACATGACTCCAGCTTATCGGTTGATCAGGGCGAACCCACCTTTCCACCTAACCTTTATTGTACTACCTTGTAAATACCTGTCCCCCTTTCTTTGTTACACCAACTGAGTTGGCTCTAGCTTATTGGTTGAAAGGGAAACCACCCTTTCTCTCTGTAAAGGTATAATAACTGTATGCTAACTCTGTATAGCAGAACACTGCTCGGGTTTCCTAACACTGATGTGTTGAGCTGTTCTCGTTTGTGCAAACTAATAAAGCTTTATATCTCTGAATACCTGGTGCAGTTGGCTCTTTTAGTTGCGGACCTGAAAAGTTCCACGACATTTTGGCGTAGTCGGCAGGATCCTAAACTCCGCCCGGTGGTAGTCCTGGGACAAAGAGTCAACCGTCGACGGGGTTCCAACTGAATTACTGGAATCAGGACACCGCGTTCTGGGAACGAGCAGGGTCTGCTCTGAGTCTGGGCTCCACTGAGGTGGATAAGGGATCCTGAGAGCAACTGAGAGGTGAGTCAGACGATACTGAGTCTGGGACTCTAGAATAGGTTAACCGTGGTCTGGGACCAAAGACGGAGTACTCCATAATAGGTTTGGAACCTAGTTAAGTCCGAAAAGAGCTCATGTGTGTTTAATTGTCTGTTCTTCTCTCTCTCTCTCTCTCTCTCTACTTCAATACGTTAGCAAAACAGGATGGGGCAGGGATGTAGTAAACAGTTAAACAAATGTCAGGTATATAACCTTGCAGGACCACAGAAACAAATGTGTGACAGATGGGGTCCTGTTGTATTACAACAAATAGATTTATGGTTTGACAAGGGCGGGTTTCCACTAGGAGGAAGTTTAAGTGTAACTAAATTAGCCAGTGTACGCAGCCAGTTAGAAGGTTGGGAAAAAGAAAAGAAAAAGAGAAAGGGCAGAATAGACTGGGATAGCTTTAGGAAGTGGGAAAGAATGGCAGATGAGGACAAAGAGAAACAAGAAAAGGGAAAGACAGACAGGGAGGCTCAAGTTATGTTGCAGATGGATCAGAGGAAGTCGAAACAGCGCAGAGAGAGACTCGCTCCCCTCCATACTCGGGGTGACAGCGCCTCCGGTAACCGTACCAACTGCACCGCCACCCCTCCCCGAAACAGTGGTGGAAACTGACTACTCCACATGGCGAAGACAGCGCAAGAGAAGCGACTGATCCAAACCCAACAGTGAGAAGATACCCTAAGCGAGAGCAAGAACGTAACAAGAAAGATGGTACAGTACGAGGCTTGTTCCCACTGATCCAGTATCCCAATCCCCAACCGAGACCTGGGCCAAACCAGGAGGGACGTAATACTTGGTCACCAACAGTGTCGGTGCAAAGAGACTGGGATGTTGGGGAACTAAATGACATTGCAAAAGACTTGCCGGACCACCGTAAAGACTCTGGACAGTTTGTGGAGCAAGTGCAAGGACTAATACAGATGTACCGTCCTAGCGCCGGCGAAATTGGACAGGTGTTGCGTAGAAAAATGCAACTGGACTGGCACAGTGTTAGCGAAGGATTTAACACCAACATGAACTTTGCATCAGATGGAGACTTCCAGCGACAGTTCCAGGACCTATGTAACCGGATCACTACCAAGTGGCCGCTCCAATCAGACTGGAATAGAATCCACAATTGCAAACAAGGTCCTGAAGAAAGTTGGGATGACTATTATGCCCGACTGCTAAAGTGCTACCGTGATCACAGTGGTATGAGAGACGACCAGGACCAGTACTCAGAGGTACTAAAGACTGTCATTATGAATGGCATTGAACCTGACCTCTGTGGCCCGTAGCGCAGTCATGCATCGGCTGGGAAACCGGCACACTGACCAACTTGCTAGCCCACATAGTGCATCAGAATCGACAACACAAAAAGAAAAGAAAAAAGAAGAGAAAGAAAAGAAGCAAGGAAAGTTACAGATGGTACAACTACAGTACTGCCAGCAGCAACAACAAGGAGGCAGGGGTGGAGGACAGCGGGGAGGACGTGGTCACCACGGACGAGGACGAGGACGAGGTCAATGGCAAGGTAGGGGCCCAGTGGGCCAGAGAGGAGATGAATGTTTTATATGTGGTAAATTAGGACATTATGCTAGAGACTGCCCTGAAGGGGGCAGTACAACACAACAGCAAATACAACCTCGGATGGGGTTATGGGGCTTAAATCAACCATGAAATAAGGAGGGAAATGTAGAGAGAGAAGTTAATAACGAACCAATTAAATTATGCCCTTTACAATTTGATACACATACTAGCCCAACTATAACATTAACAGTAGAAGGGAAAGAGATTATATTTTTAGTAGACACCGGAGCAGCTAGATCAGTAATTAAACACAGTGAGGCAGGACACCTGCAGTTATCAGGAAACACTGTACTAACTGTTGGGGCCTCAGGTCAAACCAATAAGGAACAGGTTACTACCAGAGCTAGGGTGCAGTGTAATAATATGTCTGTTGACCATGCGTTTATATGTTCGCGTTTGTGCCCAGTAAATTTGTGTGGGAGGGATCTGTTAACGGCTCTACGCATCACGATAGAATGTAGTCAGGAAGGCATTATCGTTGAAGTGCCATTACTATATCATGGAGAAGCCGATTGGCTATATGCGTGGGACCTGTTGCCAGGAATCCTAACCACACAATTGGAACGGCTTGCACGAGAAGTATGCGACTCACAAACAGACTTTATGCCAGCACCTCGTATGCACTGCACGGCGCTTTTCTCGCATGGCCAACGCAACCTTGAATTTGAAAAAGATTGGTTTACTCCTCCGTGCCCTGTCTATGTTGAATATGTGTCCTCTGAATATTTATACTGGTCAAAGGATTTTACTGTTCTATCTATCTGTTTGTCAAAAGAACAAAAGTGTTCTTTTCTACTAAGGGCTCTGCCCCTCATGTATCTCTTGCTAAGCGACCAGAACGAGCCTGGAAAGATTTGGGTCCGTGGGTGTTAGCACTAGCTAAATTAGTTGATTGGGTGCCAGCGCCCAGAGGCGAGTACTCTCCGTCCGGTCAAGCATACCGGATGTTACAAAGAGGGGCCTGGGCGTGCCATCGAGTGGCTGTGGAGCTTTCAGACACGCCTGGGCCACAGGACGTCATGTTGTTACATGACCCTGAGCTAGCCTGGTTGAAAGACATACCCCAGCAACTGTGGCCCACCAGTAAAAATGATTTTGGTCGTATTAAGAATTGCGAACCTCTGGTGGTGACACCCAAAAGCACGCACCGACCCAAACGAAAACAATACCCCTTGGGACGGGATGCTACTGATGGCATAAAACCACTGTTAGAAGAACTGGTACTAAAAGGAGCCATCATTCCGGCCCCGGGAGCTCGGTGCAATTCTCCCATTCTCCCAGTCCGAAAGGCGAATGGAGAGTGGCGATTTGTACAGGATCTCCGTGAAATTAACGATGCCGTACAGCAGCGGACCCCAATTGTCCCTAATCCAATAACCTGTCTCTCTGCCGTTCCCCATTAGCAAAATGGTTCACTGTAATTGATCTGGCAAACGCATTCTTTAGTATACCCATTGAGAAGGGTTCACAGGAATGGTTTGCTTTTACCTTTGAAGGAAAACAATGGACATGGACAGTCTGTCCACAAGGGTACACTGAAAGTCCGGCCGTATTCAGTGCTGCAATGCAGGCAAATTTAGCAGGATTCATACCCCGCTGGGAGTAAGCTGGTGCAGTATGTCGATGATTTATTACTGTGCTCTGAATCCTTTGAGGAGAGCGAAACCGATACTAAGGCTTTGTTGTGTTTTCTTGCACTTAATGGGCATAAAGCCAGTAAGCACAAGCTACAGCTGTGCAAACAGGAAGTAACTTATTTGGGTCACAAACTATCAGCTGCAGGAAAGTCGCTGGGGTCTGAAAGAGTGCAAGCTATATTAGACTTACCACAACCGGTGACTAAGAAACAAATGATGACCTTTCTTGGTATGACTGGTTACTGTAGAAACTGGATACTAAACTATGCCTCTAAGGCACAACCTTTACATGACTTGATACATACCAACCAGCTTAAAATGACTGATGCCATTATATGGACTGAAGCTAGTCTGCATGCCTTTATGGCACTAAAACAGGCCCTTTCTAGCAGCCCCTGCCTGGGACTACCTGACCACGGTAAACCTTTTAACCTATATGTGTCTGAAAAGGATGGGTTCATGTCTGCTGTCCTTACGCAAAAGCATGGGGACAAACAACGACCAGTGGGCTACTACTCTAAACGAATGGATGCTGTAGTACGAGGCAAAGTCGCCTGCATTCGAGCCGTAGCAGCAGCATCCGAGGCTGTTAGCTCCTCCGTAGATATAGTACAAATGTCCCCTGACAGTGTATGTCCCCATGCTGTTTCCGCTCTACTTAATCAAGCTAAAACAGCCCACCTTACACCTGCCCGTTTGCTCCATTACCAGAATGTCCTATTAACCATGCCCAATGTTACTGTACAACGCTGCACCAGCCTTAACCCTGCTACACTCCTCCCTAACGAAGAGGAGGGTGAGCCACACGACTGTCAACAGCTAGTGGAAGAAGTCACCACACCAAGGCCTGATCTAAAGGATGAGCCATTGGAAAATCCCGATTTGGTCCTGTACGTTGACGGCTCTGCACAAAGGAACAGCAAAGGGAAGGCCTTGTGGCCTCACGCGGTTGTAACGGACACCGCAACTCTGGAAGCAGGAAGCTTACCTCCCCATTGGTCAGCACAAGCTGCTGAGCTAGTCGCTCTGACCAGAGCCTGTGATCTCTCTGCTGGACAAAGCGTAACCATATATACCGACAGTCGGTATGCGTTTGGAGTCGTACATGACTATGGGGCCCTTTGGAAGCTAAGAGACTTTCTTACTGCCTCTGGCAAGCCGATTAACAATGGACAGCTAGTCAAAAACCTGCTGGATGCCATACAACGGCCAAAAGCTATCGCAGTAGTTAAATGCGCAGCGCACACTAACTCCACTGATGTTGTTTCCCTAGGTAATGCACGTGCAGACGCAGCAGCTAAAGCTGCAGCTACACAGGGGACCACCCTTGCTGCCTCATTGTTTACTACTGTTGTTACTGACCAACCCTTTTCTCTCCAAGATATTCTTGATTTACAGGCCTCCACCAATGACAAGGAGAAACGTAAATGGAAACAACGTGGCGGCCAATCCTCTTCTGGTCTGTGGTTAGGCCCTAACGGCAAGCCCATACTACCCGATCTTGCTATCCCTTTATGTGTAAGTGGGCACACGGTCTTGACCATGTGTCCAAAGGAGGGTAGTAGATTATGTCTATCAATTTTGGTTTTGTTTTGGTTTTACTGCTTTTGCTGAACAATATTGCTCCAAATGTGTTATATGTATGCAGAACAACATGGGAAGGGGTACAGGTGTTCCCATGTCCGCCCATCCCAAACCTAATCAGCCATTTGACCATATAATGATGGATTTCATTGAACTAACCCCATGGCAAGGGAAAAAGTATTGCTTGGTACTCGTAGACATGTTCTCTCGTTGGATTGAGGCTTTCCCCGTCAAACATGCATCTGCCCTAGCGGTGGCCCGCGTGTTGGTAAGGGAAATCATACCCGATATGGAGTACCCATGAAATTAAGTTCTGACAACGGCTCCCATTTTGTAAACGAGATCATTGACTGTTTGGGAGCCTCGTTCCACATTGATCTTAAGCGACACTGTGCTTACCATCCACAAAGTGGAGGCGCAGTGGAGCGCGCAAATCAGACCCTGAAAAGCAAATTGACAAAATTGTGTGCTGAAACTGGGCTGGCCTGGGGAACGGTACTACCTTTGGCTCTGATGTACATGAGGGGACGCCCTCATGCTGCACATGGTTTGAGTCCCCATGAGGTTTTGACTGGTCGCATTATGTGTATGCCTAATCAGTTGCCCCACACCAGACACCAGTTAACGCTCCAAGGCTGTGATGATGAGCTCATGGCATATTGTGTCGCTCTTAACGATGTGCTTAAGAATCTCTTTTCTAGGGTAAGAGTTGCCCTGCCCGACCCAACAGAAGGACCTGGACACAACGTCCACCCCGGCGATTGGGTGGTGATCAAGGACCTTCGGAGGAAGTATTGGCACCAACAGCGCTGGACTGGACCATTCCAAGTATTGCTGACAACTCCCACCGCAATAAAGGTAGCTGAGAGGTCCACGTGGGTCCACGTCAGTCACTGCAGGAAGGTACCGCACGATCCAGACCAAGATGTCTCCACTCAAGTTTCTCCTGGGACTAGTCACCATGCTCTTGAGCGTGTGTCTCCTCACCCTGCTGCTCCTTGAGTCTCCCAGTATTAAAGCAAAAAGGAACACACTGCACCAGTGGAGTGCTGAACACAATGTAGACCATACTAGTAATGCCTGGTGGTCTCTGTTGCGCCACACTACCAGGAACACTTTGAATATCACCAAACCTTGCTATGTTTGTTCTCTAATGACACACTCAGCAGGGGAACCATTCCCCTTGTACCCAGTAGAAGTGTCAACAAACACCCTTGCACCTGCAATGACTATAGTTACGGCCTCCAGCACGGAAATGACACAACAGAGCTGTATAAACGAGATGGTGGATCTCCACAAGAGCCAAAATGTATCCATGAACATTTTTAGAGGAGCCATGAATATTTATACAAGAACTGATCGCAGCACCTCCGACTATACCGTCAATCATGCTGATACATGTACAGTGGTGCAAGCAATTGGTTGGTGAGCCAAATCGAAATACGCCATTAAGTCACACTGTCCCACGAACTGCCACTTTCTCCAACAACACCCTTTGTTGGTGTCAGGGAAACAGGACAAATGGAGTATTTATGGGGGGCTAAACTTTTCCATTGGTGTATCTACGGTATTGTCTGTTTAATAGCTATATATGTTTGTATGCTCTGCCAAAAGAAACTGTGCACTAGAGCTACTGATTTCCCTCTTAATATGCCCTTGCTTACTAAGAAAGGTGAATGCAATAACGAAGATGAGGAAGATCCCTTTGCGGGATTGCAATTATCTGAGTTGTAATTATATTACAAAAGGAGGGAATGTAAGGGAATAATTGCATAGAACCATTCCTGTACCTGTTTGTCGCCACTCTGTACTACAATTATTCAGAGTTATATGCTTTAAAGCATTTTGAGTTTATGATCTATTAAGTTTGTAGAAATAAAGTAAATGTATTAAACTGCAGGTACGTGTAGCTGAAAGCCAAACTGTGGGTGGTGTGACAAAAGGAACCTGACTCCAGCTTATCGGTTGATCAGGGCGAACCCACCTTTCCACCTAACCTTTATTCTACTACCTTGTAAATACCTGTCCCCCTTCCTTAATTACACCAACTGAGTTGGCTCTAGCTTATTGGTTGAAAGGGAAACCACCCTTTCTCTCTGTAAAGGTATAATAACTGTATGCTAACTCTGTATAGCAGAACACTGCTCGGGTTTCCTAACACTGATGTGTTGAGCTGTTCTCATTTGTGCAAACTAATTAAGCTTTATATCTCTGAATACCTGGTGCAGTTGGCTCTTTTAGTTGCGGACCTGAAAAGTTCCACGACACCGTCATTACAGCACTGTTGAAGTCTTCCATTTTACTTCAGTGGAGGGGTCCTGTCAGTCTTCCTTCAATACATGTTGAGGGAGAACGGTTTAACTTGGGAAAACTGTGTGTCAATCAACACTGACTCTGCAATTTACATGCAGTGCTTAGTGAAAGATTTGAAAGAAATCCATCCACATCTGCTACACCTCCCCTGTATCACACACCTTCTGCATGTAGCCATTAATCACGCACTGAAACCGGATGCATTTAGTGACATTAACAAACTTGTGGTACATTTCCCGGAAATGTTTTGACATGCCAACAAGCTGAAACAAGTTTTTTTAAATTTTTTTTTAAAGCTTGCACCAACAACACCACCAGAATTGCTAGTGCCCCCCTCCCGTGTTGTGCCGTCCCACTGGTTTTCCTGGCTTGAGGCAGCAAAATCCATTCTTCAACACTGGGACAGTGTGACTGACTTTCTGAAAGATACGGACATAGACACTTCCAGTAAAGCAACTAAATTACGGCAAGTTGTCTTTCCTGTGCATGTTTTTGGAAAAAATACACACAGTTCACCTGCAACTCGAGACAAGTGCTCCACTGATACATCAGACTGACACTCTGTTTAGTTGCGATTTACAAGTTGCTGCAAATGTTGCAAGCTCTATGACGGAAGTGGATCTCAAGGCCATGGACACAAGAAGGCAGCACCTGTCATCTGCAATGAATTTCAAACCAAATTGAAGGCAACCATGACACGCAATGTACCCGAAGGTCTCTATGGGTCGGGATCGTTATTTGCACATTGCAAAGGTGTTTGACCCATTCATTAAAGTGCAGCTGTCAAGCAATGTCACAGAGTACGACAACATCCTCCACATTTTCCCTTGCAATGAAGAGGATTTCAAGCACGATTTTGACCTATAGATGGCATGGGAGATGCCCCTTGACAACAACATAACAGCACTGGAATACTGGAAAAGTGAAGCCCAGTCACTGCCTGCCATGTCCAGTTTGGCACTGCGTGCACTTGTGTGGAGAGGTCATTCAGTTTGTTCAGAAAAGTGCAGGACAAACGTCGCATGTGCCTCAGTGATGAGTGGCTGGAACAACTCAACGTTCAGTACTTCAATAAGGACATTACCGCATGCTTCGAGGCCTTTCGGAATTCAGCTGCAGCCTGCAGTGCGAAGTCAGTAAAAGGAACAGACAACACAAAACATTGGAGAACTTTTTGTTGTTTGTCCCAGTTTGGCAACTTCTCAAAGAACGAGTTAAGGAGGTATGTAATTTACAGATATTATAGACATTGATGTAATTATGTGCTCTTGTAATGTAAATCCTGAAAATAGAAATTATAGATATGAGGGCTCGAATGTAACGTGTCATCATTTTTGGCCAATCAAAGTGGACATAGCTAGCTAGCTAATTAAGGTGTGTGGACAACAATCTCTTATTTTGTGAATGGAAGTCATTTAGCTAACTATTGTTAGATTGTTTAATGAAAGTCAATAATTTGTGTATCAATTGACATAGGCTGTAATTACGTAATTAACGATTTACAGATTTAGACATATGATTAAAATGATTGTGTGCTCCTGTAATGTAAAATGATTGATGGGTGCTCTGTAGTTTCTTTCTTTTTGCATCAAGTGAACATACTGTACATAGTTCATTAAAGTGTGTCATTAAAATTGTTAAATTTGACACAAGGTCATGCTTTGCTTTGTTGTCAATTTTCAAAGTATTGTTATTCGTCATGGCCTGGTTGTGTGACGTCATCCTGAAAATAAACGTTGATAAAAATCTAAATATATGCTGAAAAATAAATGTTGATTTTATCCATCGAAACTGAAAAAAATTCAAAATCAAATCTTGGCAAGCTTAAGTATACCTAGCGGAACGTGTAAAACATGATTTATTGCAAAAGAGAAAATCAATTCTAGATTTAACTTTAGATTGAATTTTATCAATAATTCACAAAGCACTGTCCGGCCAGATACCTAAATATTTATAAACTGCTACTTGCTCTAATTCAATCTTAACATTTAATCTTAACATCTAAACATTTTGCAAACACTATTAAGAGAACCTGTCGTATCTTTTCTATTAAAATGCATAAGTTTGGTTTTATCAAAGACGCAAGTCATAGAAGACCTGTTGAATTTTATCAAAGCTAAGTTGCAAATCAGACATTACTAATGGCAGCGTAGGACCAACTGAATACAAAATAGTGTCATCTGCATAAAAATGAATATGAGAGTTGGCTATTATCTGAGCAATATTATTAATCTAAATTGAAAAAAGGGTAGGGCCCAATATAGAACCTTGAGGAACACCTTTAGTAACTATGGAATTGTGAAGTAAATCTATTGGATTTTACACACTGAGCTCTATTTTTAAGATAATTAATATCAAAACCAATATTGCACAACTTATTCAGGAGAATTGAGTGAGCTATTAGATAAATCAATAAAAATAGCTGCACAGTTATACTTTTTATTAAGACCCATATCATTTAAAACTTTTGAAACTGCTGTAACACAACCATGCCCAGAACAAAGACCAGACTGAATATTGGATATAATATTATTGCTATCTGAAAAAAGACTTAACTGCTTATTCACAAGTCTTTCCATGATCTTAGAAATACATGGTAAAACCGAAATAGGCCTATAACAGTTAGGGTCTGTCAAATCACCACCTTTAAAGAGAGGCATGACAAGGGCTTGTTTCCAGTCTACAGGAATTTCCGCTGTTATGAAGGAAAGATTAAATAAATGAGTCAAAGGTGATACTGTCAAATGAGCAGCTAATTTAAATCAATACCATAAAATCCAGCAGACTTGTTAGGGTCAATTTTGCCCAAGTCAGTACTTCTAGTTCAGAAACAGGCTGCAATGAAAAATTAAAAGGATGCAAAAGCCTCACCATTAAATCATGTTCAGCTGAAACAGTAAAAAAGTAGACCTATCAAACACATGTCTATATATACAGTTGATATTCAGTTTGAAATAGAAAATGTCCACATGTTTTATAGAAATCGTTATTGGAGGGAGAATTAGTGGAACTGAGATGAGTAATCACTACCTTTGCTGTATTGATGCTGGAGAGTTGCTTGCATTAAACCATGGATGGTTGCGTCATGTCAAGACAGGCAAGAAGTCAATCTTCCATGAAGTGAATGAAAGGATAGTCCAACATCTCTCTTCCAGTATCTCACTTCCATGTATAATCCATAGACAAGGAGCCATTGTTTTGTAGTTTCTGTGTTGCATAAATGTGAGTTTGAACATATAGGGCCCAATTTTGATGACGGGGAACCTCTAACTGTAGGGCAAAATGCATTTGCCCTTGATTTTGATAGAGAAAAACCAGTGCAAATGGGCGCAAACTGCCTTTGCCTGTAATGGGATTTTGGTGAGGGCATTTTCATGTTAAACCAGTAAGAAGTCTTGAAAGAGGATACTGTTTGCTTTTGGACACACATTGGATTATAACTTTCGGATTTCTTATTAAGAAAAAGTTAAGTGCAAAATAACAGGAAATGTATTATTAATATAATTCAAGTAACAGATTTAACTGTGCCACCTGAGTTAGTATAGTATACGCTTTTTTAATGAAGTGCTAGTAAACATTAATTAGTATGTGCATTTTGACTAAGCTGGTATTTAATTTAATAAAACATAACATTTATAGTAAAGGTTAATTGTTTACAATGTACCATTATTTTTTTAGGACAGCTCTGGTACTTTGTTTTGCCAAAATGTAATTTCTAAATAAGACATTAACAAATGGTGCTATGGCAGTAAAGAGCAGCTTTTTAATCAAAATCACAGCCATCGCTAGCTCTGTCATTGTGTTAAAGGGAATGTCCGTTGCTCCTGATTTGTTAGCAGCTAATGACTCCCCACTTTTTCTTCATCGGTCAGCGCTAACTGAATTCCGTCAGCGCCCAGCTCAAACTCTCTTCAAAATTACAACATGAAGGGGATGGCTCCATGAATCTCAAATGTAAAGCACTTTGCCCTTATGTTTGCATTCTTCCATTGCTGATAATCCCTCCAGTGATCCCAATTCCACTTGGGAAAGTTTGTGAATGACTACCACAATGATTACATTACATCTCCTCAAGTAAAACAAATTCAAGATTTATATTGAATATGTTAACAACAAAAGCCAACCCAAATTTCTGAAACTGATGGTGTCTGCAAGAAAGATACTAATTTCCTCACACAGTTCCAAGAGGTGGGTCCAGCACTCCAGATAAGATGCATACTAGGTTTTTACGGATTGAAAAAATATGAATTATGCATGGTATTTAAATTGAATGCGTAAAGAATACACGTAGCAATTTTCTGCAATTTTGCATGTTATCAAGCTTCTTGTACTTCATATGGTTCCCAGCGTCTCAATGGTCAATTGCGAATATACTGCATGTGGTAGCTAGAGAATGCCGGGACAGCTAATTGTAGCCTGTCTGGGAATTACCAGAAACATGTGACCAATAAGTTTGGGTTTTGAATTAAAACAGCAAAAAAACCTACGGTTGAATCCACTGACATGCAAAATGTAATGTTATAGTTAATGCATACCACATAAATTACCCCATTAAATGTTGTACAGTATTTATAGAAAGTACTCATGACTTCAAGCTAATGTTTTAATTACCCAAAATACATTTTACTCACATAGTAACTAAATTGGAGAGTAAATTACTCAATGACCCTAAACCTTATCTGTAGCACTGGGTGGGTCAATACCCGATAGCAAATGTTCTTCAGTATGCTGCAACAGAAATATCTGTACATGTCTGTTGACAGCTGTGAATTATTGGCTTTGCTTCAATATAATTCACAGCATTTAAAGTGTATCCTATTAGTTTCAACCTTTATTTGCATCAGAAACATTTTCACTGTTTTTCATAGTGCTGTTCAACATAATTAGATTACAAATTCCTCATTTTGAGTAGCCCTTTCCTCCTGGTTAAACCCATGAATGTCCCCCTTTTTTGAGAGTCTGGGTGCCACACAACAACAATATAAATCATAGATTTTGGCTCTATTTACTTGCTCTATTTGATCCAAGCTAACTGCCACTGAAAATCTAATTTGTTGTTTTTTAACTGGCATTTAACTTCTCTCAATTTAATACAAGTACATGGTGTAAAAACATAAGCCTTTTTAGTAAAATGAACACCCAACCTCATAATTAACATGGAATTTGAATGGCTCTTGTTCTCAGTACAGAATAACATCAACTACAGACAGAAAGAATGACCAAATATGCAAGCAGCATTGAAAATATTACAACATGTCATTTTAGACTTATTTTTTATACAGGTAGGGGCTACTGATTTTCCACGATTGCAGAATCACGGATGGAATCGCGGAATTCGGCATTGGGAACGTAATTGTCATTTTGGAAATGGAATTCTACTTTGTAACTGCACCTAAAAAAAAATAAACAAACAAACAAAAAACTGTGTAAACAGTCTTTTACTGTTATTTTGCTGTTATTCTCCTATAAAAAATAATGGATTGCTTTGAAAACTACACTACCCAGAAGCCCAGCGATGACACTTGTATAATACGTTTTTGTATGTTTATTTGGATCATTGGATAACAAGAAAACAGGTGGTTTTGTGGGTGTTACGGTGATGGACTGCTTCTGCTGCGGCGCTGCCTGTGTGCTGTGTGAGTCGAGTTCTATCCTGTGGAATCATTTTGGAGTTGTATACTCCATCACCCTCTCAACACAAGGAAACGACATGGTGGTTGAAGTGAAACCTTTAGTTTTATAATTTATTATTTCTAATTTATCATTAACTCCTTAATAATACTACGTACTCAGAGTACTCAAATTGTAGATTCAACAATGAGATTCAACAAATACTTATTTATTTTACCAACTGTACCGAACGCAAAGCCAATGTGTTTATTGTGCAATGAATGTGTGTCAGTAGTTGGGGAATACAATATGAAAAGGCATTTTGAAACCAAACAAGGAGCTTTTGGAAATACATATCCAGAGAGGGCACAGTAGTTAGACGCACAAAAGTAGAAGCGCTGATCTCATCTTAACAGTTATACTATTAATATGTCACATACATTTTAAAATGTTTGTAATGATAATCTGTTAAATTCTCACACTGTTCTAATATTAAAGTAGCGGTACTATTCATATGGTAAAATGTGTAAGTCTTGTTCAATATATGAACATTAAGTTATGTAATATTTATTATTGATTAAAAATGTGCAGAGTAAAATACTCTGGCCTGCCTACTCCTAACTTTTTCCCAATCTGGCCCCCTTAAATTTACAAAAACTAGTTGAAGAGTCCTGCTCTAACTAAGGCAACTCTGTCTGTCCAGGGTATACAAGAAACACATGCAAGCAGTTTTATAGCACGTACAGCATAAACCAGTCTATATTGTTGCAGATGAAACTACAGATGGGAGAGATAAGTGTCCTGAACATTGTATTTAATTTGTAATTTTTTGAAAATTGTATATTTTTGTAATAATGCCCCTCATTTTTGACTAGTCTGTATATTTTCAAAACACCTTTATTTGTTGACTGACCTACAGTACATTGTTACTGGTGGACTGCTTTAAGAATTTTTTTTTTTTTTTCCTGAAAACGACAGTATCTCAGGGACTTAAATAAAATAAATAAAATAGATTTTTAATGTAAAAATGTTATTTATGTTCAAATTACATTGTTAATTCTTAATAAATTGGTAAAAATTGAATTGGTCATTTTGAAAAATGTAATTTACCATTCCCAAGAATGGAAAATCAGGAGCCCTATACAAGTAATCCACTTATTAGCCATATCTAAAGCATTCAGCAACTCAATACAGCTAGGAATTCATCTTGACAACAAACTAAATAATTCATAACTTAATATGAAACAGACAGTGGCATCAATAGTGGGGTGTCAACACTAGCCAAGCATGCCAATGACACTGCTATTGCTTTGGATTTGGGGTATGTCAGAAGAAATATAATGTCTGTATTCGAGGTCAGTTATCCATGGGCATCAATTTGTCTTTTCAGAGCCAACATTTTTCACTTATTTTTTTAATTACTTCAACATTTTTATTACACAGTGAAACTGTCACTCATACACTTATGTTTGTTGTCAAGGAAACATGACATTTATATTAGTAGAGACAAACAGGAGGATTATGTGTGTTAAGAAAATATCTGTCAAAAATTCAGGGTTAACACTAACATATTGATATAAATTATTGTCTTCATTGATTCTTGTTATTATTTATCGCCCACCAAAACATAATGCTCTTTTTTATTAGTGAATTCTCAGATTTTACTTCTTTTTTTCAATCACTCCCCTACTTGTCTCCCCCCACCCCCCAACTCCACCTGAGGTAAAATGTATTTCTTAACAGCCAAAAAGAAAGCTTGTTCCATATATCTTAACCCAGGCTCTGCTTAATGTTTCTAGTAACCAAACTGATTTTGTAGATGTTTCTGAGGCAGTTTCTATCTACAATTACAACCTGTCCAATGTTTTGGATAGAATTACTCTGATTGAAACTAGATTGATTCGACGGGATCATACTTCTCCTTGGTACAATTCACATCTTAGGACACTTAAAACAGCGGGGCATCAGGCTGAACGTAAAGGGAGGGGTACTGGCTTAACAGTACATAGGGATATATGGAAATCACATTTGAAGGTACATGGCTCAGAATTAAAATTGGCAAGAATTAATTTTTATTCTAACATCATTGAAAAGGGACAGGGTAATTCCAGAGTTATTTTTTATACCTTTGACAAAATGTCATCTTGTCTTTCTTTGGCTCCTGATCGTTGTGAGGAGTTTGCTTGTATTTCAGCCAGTAGTGGCTGGTGGCCCCAAAAATTGGGGAGGCATAAAATATTGTCAGCGGGTCCGACTTTTTCGCTATTCCATTTGAAAAGATGCTATTCAATACAAATGCTGCAATTTACCTAAACACTTCTGTTTGTTTACTATACAATCCACCAACAAAGCAAAGCACTAATAACTGAATATGCAATCGTGAAACCAGACAATAATACCAACATCATATCAGAAAAAATCCCCAAGAGGACGACTATGATAAAAAATAAATAAATAAATAAATCAGTCTAATTCACTGCCAAACTACAAGCTTACTCGTCATAAATAACACCATGGCATTACCTATCAGACTTTAAATTATGGCGGAAAACCAAGTGTTGAACATTTGAAATAAAGCACTTTACGCATTTGTATGTTTGGTTATGGCTTTTGTTTTTTTAACTTATTACAAAAAAATGAAAAGAGTTACTGGTATCATCATTCACTTCTCGAGCTCTCTAACAAACATTAGTTTTTTAACAGAAGATCCAATAACTAAAACCACTGTTGTGCATAATAGTTAAACAAAAAGCACAACTTGCATTCAAATTAGAACATTGTAACAGAGAAAGAATGAATCTTAGTTATAAATCTCCCTCCTGACCTGTGAGGGCGCTGTGTAAAGGGAACAGAGTGCCCTGCGCTGGATGGTCTGACAATTCATTCCAAGGGCAAGGTGGATGTCAGCCATCTAGAAAGGGGGCGGAGTTAAACCAAGTCATCGCTCCAGAAGGGAAGAGATGTGGCAAGCATGGATTGGAGGAGAAATGGTTGCACTCGCTAACCAAGGGGGCGTGACTGATGGTACAAAAGGGGATGTGGCTAGGTGATCTGTTTCTTTTGTTATGGTTAAGGTCGAACTGAGAAAGGAGAACTGTAAAATAACCATGAGTGCTTTGTTTGTTTGTTGTGTCTAATTATAGTTGTTTGATCTTGTTAGATGGCTAGCACGATCCGGCGCTGTCGCTTAAGGCCAGCAACAAATCTGGACAACACTTCACAACTGTGCACGAATAAATTGTATTTCACCACTAGCACTTTAGCATTCACTCGTGACTTGGAAAGAATATACATGTGTCTGCATCAGATGTCCCTTTAACCGCCAAGGTTATACTCGTACCTAAAACCGCCGCAGGTAGTCATTATGATGTTTACATTTTAAACAACATCAATATTAAAATGAAAAACAAACTATCAGATACAACTCAAAAGTTTTATTCAAGCACGTCATATCAAACATCTGCACAGCCTAAACACTGTATTTAAATGAACAATTAATCATAAAAATGGTTTATTTTCTAACTTACCACTATAAAGCACTACTTCAAAAAATGAAACCAGTGTGTAAACAGGTATATGTACATATTAAACTGTAAAAACAAATGTATTTTGTAATTTAAAACAAAATGTTTCTGCCGAAGCGCTGTGGCTAGATTCAAGATGAAATCTCTCCTACCAATGTTTTCTCTGGTGCATTCCTTGTACAAAACAAAGGAATTGGTGGCTGGCAGGTCCAGTAGAGATAACAACAGGCTGTATATTTAAAAAAGACTATTTTAGGTTATATTCAAAATAAAAACATGTATTGTAAAGGGCAGGCAAAGTTCCCGCCACGGCAGTCATCTTGAAGTTTTTTTTTGTTTGTCTGAAAGATACTAGGTTGTCCGTTCTTAACTCTTCCTAAATACATGCATTAAATACCCTGATGGCGTTTGAAAGGCAGGCTCACAAAAATACAAATGTTATAATAATCCCCTCTACCGCCAAAGCCATCACTTTGACTGCCTTTTACAATACATGTTTTTATTTTTTGGTGTAAAGTGTGAACAACAAAGTCTGCAAGGGAAACAAACCGTACCAAGTCCAACTAAAGAGGTGGTCTCGGTTCATTTGGCAAATGCACCAATGTAAACAACAAATGCAAACATTTTGCGTGTAGTTTAGTTCATATTCTGAGGAAACAAGTAGAGCAAAAAACTAAATGTATCAGAGAACTACATAGGGTTATCAGACATCCTGGGAATATTGGCATTGTCCCAGTTTTCAGTCTTAATTTGTTTTTCCGGCTCTGAAACAGTAAAATTGTTAAATTGTTCTGTTTAATCTGCCTACTGGTAATTATTCCATCCTGGTTTCCACAATACTGAGCGATTTCCACATATCATCAGGGTTCTCATTTTCAGTGTGCGAGGCAAGCTCACATACTTGACCATCTACGATGGCTTCACGTGTGATAAGCCCTACCGGTAAAAAAAACCCTAAAATATTGATGCAAATTTCAAGCTTCTTGGACAACAACATATTCTCACATAATCCGAAGCAACACTGGGAAAAGGCATATTTTCTGTAAACTATGCAGGGCTGATTTGAAAAGTGGTAAACTCAAGAGATCACAAAAACACCAAAAAGCCAGTGACGCTCAGAAAATCAGAGCTTTAATTAATAACACCTTGCGTTGCCAAAGGAAAAACGGAAATTAAGAAAGTTACACATGAAATACCTTTGCATGTTGTGACTATTTCAGCAAATCTGTAGTAGACGTGTTTCCGAGATGCAAAATTGCAAAGTATTCTGCAGGAAAGTATATAAGTCACACAAATAGAGAAAGGCGTTTCTATTACAATGGATTTTGGCTTTTTCTTCTTAATGATGACTTACTGAATGTATAGTTTTTCGTATTTTTATAAAGTAGGTGCCATAGCTCGTCCTTTAGGTTTGTTGTGTGATGAAAGTAACAACACCAACTGTGTATGCTTTGATTTCGTGCAAAATCAACTACAGTGGACTTGTTTACACCTACAACTACAGTACAATAAGAACCACAAGGACCAAGAGAGAATTTAATTGTGAAGCATATCATGGTTGTTTTTCTGTTTTAATATTTTTCCTTTTTAATAGCAATAGAAGCAGCAGCGTATCACAGTCTATCATTCTACCAAGTAATAAAGTGGAATAGTTGTATGCCTTTGTCTTATGTAAGTATTATAGGTGTAGACGCCGTTATAGGTAAGAGCGGCTGGCAGAGCCTTGTTTAAACTCAATTTTGAGGGGTATGTTTTCTCTGCCATTTCAAAACAGATTGGGATGGCATTTCATATGGTCCGTATCCGTGTGATGGAGAATTTTTTTGTCCAGGCTTCGTGAAAAACTGTGCGGTAGTTTTTAAGTTACAGAATCGCAAAAACATTAGGGTTATTTTTATCAAAAATAACTCAAACGGCTTTGTGTTTAAACACCATACCCAGCAGGCAGATAGTACTCATTGACCGAAAAAACTGAAAGTATTTAGCAAGCTATTTTAATTTTTGTTTGCGCATGCGAGGTTTATATTTGCTAACTCAAAAGTTATGCATGCACAGTTGGGCTCCACCACCAACAATAACAGGGTTCTCCCCAGGCCTTTTCAGGCTGTTGCTGCCCGGCTGAAAAAATCAGGTCCGCCCGTCTTGCAGATGCTACTGTGCCTTTAACAATAAGGATTGATTGCACTTCTAGCAGACTAGATCACTTGAGCTTGCTGGATGAAAAAAAAAATCTTTGAACCACATGACAGCTGTCTTCTTGACACAACATTTAACCAATCAGAGTCGCTGCTATTACAGATTTTTACCCCTGTCACAAGATGTGGTCAAAAACAGTATGACGATTGATTAGAAATAATAAGTAGAAAACTAGATGTCTTATTTGGCTGTTTGTTAAACCTAATAAATTAATTTAAGAGATCCTATCTTTCTGTTCTGAATTTTACTTTACATCTGGTTCACTGTCATGCACTTACACTGAATGTGTCTGTTGTCTATTTTGTGTCATACTAGACTATTTTAAAAGACAACACCACATTTGTTTGAGACAGAGATCTGAAGTAAATAAAAAATGATGGATGGACCATATCACCATATCCCTCTGTAAGAACCTGATAACATCAAAATATTTAAAGGTTCACATTGTGTTTTATTCACTTTGGCATTTACATTCTAAATAACTATATTACATTCAGTTTTCTTACAATCATTACTAGATTATTTTTGGCCTCCACAGTACATTCTATAGGTCATAAGCAATAATTATTCTATTGTAGATCTGTTTGCAAATGGGTAGCATTGAACTCCCCTCAACAACCTGAAATTGCATTTTTGGAGCTCTCCCAAACACTGATTAACATTTGGTTCAGGTAATTACTAAAGACGAGAACATTTCACATACATCCAAACAGTAATATATGTTTCTCACCATTTCTTATTACTTTGCGTCTTCCAACTGCATTTCTGTGATGTCACCCTTTGATCTTTTGATTGATAAATTCTGTGCATCATCTAAGTTAAAGTGTCTTTGTGTCTTTAAAGAGAAAGGGAGTGAGGGGCAGATATTGGTATTATTAAATCAGAAACCTGATTCGTCAACCAAAATCATGTAAGGTAAATCTACAGTTGTATTCATGTTTTACTGTATATATCTAAATCATTTTTGTATGCAAAATCTAATACATTCTCTCTCAGGATTATACAATTCCTGATTGTTTGTTAAGCTTACAACAACAGATTTTTTGGTCTGCACCAAAGGAATTTCTATTCCAAACATATGGCTAGGACCCCCACCGATGGGCCGAGCGTCAAACATTATTCTTCACACTTGGAACAATAAAAGGATTGATTGCAATGAACAGATGGCTATTTAAATCTGTGCATCAGAGTGTCTGAGGAAAGTTCCTTTTTCGAAACTGTCCAAAGTGGAGTAACTGCCTTTTTGTGGATAATGGAAATAGTGTTATTGCGAAATACAAGCCCCCTCCCCTCCATCCCACTGGATTAAATGATTAGACATGAGAGTGTTTGCTGGAGAATGTAGAGGATTGGCATTTGGATTACTTCTAAGCATATTGGAGCTAAAGGTATTTTTCTAAATACAACCTGATGCACGAGCATTCAAAAAGGATTTGCAATTAAATAAATGCTGTAAAATCTCATGCCTAACAAGACCTAACATAATTTACATGTTAATGTGAGTAATTACTTCAATAAAATGAATCTGAAATTTGTAAGAGACTATGAGATATTAAATTAAAGTTATGGCGAAAAAAGACATTTTATCAAAAATCTGATGTGAAACACTGTAAAACAATGAAGGGCGTTGTTGTTGCAATACATTTTAAGTATTATATTAAGAATTTGGAATAGATCCGGAAAGTATAATTAAAATGTAGTTTTAGCATTTATGTTAAGAACTATTGAATTCAGCTAAGGTATTAAAATATATATTTTTAAATATAAATATGAAATATTAATGTGGTCAACCTAAACTCTAGACATATATAATTATTACCACTACCACAGTCAGAACAATTCAACAGAAAAACAAATGCCTTTTTATTATGCAACAATCATTTCAACAGTTAGTCAATTATAGTATTTCAAACGTAACACCTAGAAAATATTAGGCACTGGGTCGCTTGCAAATTTAAAATGTCATG
Organism: Acipenser oxyrinchus oxyrinchus; assembly: GCA_030684275.1. Taxonomy (NCBI): domain Eukaryota; kingdom Metazoa; phylum Chordata; class Actinopteri; order Acipenseriformes; family Acipenseridae; genus Acipenser; species Acipenser oxyrinchus. The sequence goes on along the minus strand of CM060247.1, from coordinate 61,730,860 downwards.
ATCTTTCATTACAGTTTTAAAATAACATTATAATCATTTAAAAGTCAGAGGAGTTACTTATTTTCGGCACTACGCACTACAGATGTTCACAACGTAGCCGTTTTGAATGTAATCACCTAACGAGACTGCTTTCCGCGGCACATTGTCAGTTTAGTTAATGCTGTGGAGACTCGAGTCGAGTTGTGAAGCTTAATGAACAAACCTTCATCTTGAAAAATTGATTGTTTTGTTATAAGAAAAAGAAGTTTGGAAACAGTCATCAAATCCATCTACAGCTGAAAATGAAAATGCAAGTGTAAGTACGTCATCTGCAACAGAAAGTTCCAAATCGTGGAAGAAAACCAAATTGTGGACAAGGCAGTACAGTAATGCTTTTTTGAACTATGGTTTCATCAATTGTGCTAACGCAAACCAAAATGCAAAGCCCCAGTGTGTTATTTGCAGTGAGGTGCTTGGAAACGAGAGTTTAAAACCGTAGAAATTAAAAAGACATTTAAAAACAAAACATGCGGAACTCATTGATAAGCCTCTTGAATATTTTCAAAGGAAGCAACGGGAATTAAAATTTATCAGCGCAAGCTCTTAGCCAGTCAACTACTTTGAATGATAAGGCACAGCTTATTCTTCCAGCATCTCTGGATATGGTGTGTACAACTTTCGACGAGAAGTCTGCTGAAAAATTGAGAAGTATTCCTCTCAGTGACAGCACAATGTCTCTGCGAATATGTGATATTGCAGAGCATTTGGAAGCCCAGCTTATTACTCGGTTACAGTGAACTGGGGATTTTGCAATCCAACTTGACGAAAGTACTGATATTTCAAATTGTTCAATGCTGTTAGTTTATGTAAGGTATGTATGGCAAGATGACTTTATGGAAGATTTGTTGTGTTGTCTGACTTTACCAACAAATACCACAGGAACATAGATATTCAAAGCACTGCCTGACTGCATAGTTGGAAAATACAAATTGGACTGGGCTAATTGTAAAGGAATTACAAGTGATGGTGCAGCGAATATGACATGTAAAAATAGTGGAGTTGTGAAAAAAAAATAACGGAGTCAGCTCGTAATGATGTGGTTTGGAATCACTGTTTTATTCACTGCAAAGCTTTGGCGTCCAAGAGTATTTCCCCTGATCTTATGGCAGTACTGAAGGCATTATGCTCAGAAATGGGAGCGGAGTATACTCATTTAATGTTTCACACTGAATTACGGTGGCTGTCACAGGGTAGGGTGCTTACAAGGGTGTACGAACTCAGGAATGACATTTACATTTCTAACTTGGCAAATTTGTTTGACAATGAAAGTTGGTTAATAAAGTTGTCATATCTAGCTGACATTTTCTCAATTTTAAATAAACTGAATTTGAAGTTACAAGGACGAGGCAATGATTTGTTTCGACACTATGAACAAATACAAGCATTGCAAAAGTCATTAGTAATGTGGCAAGCATGACTGCAAAGTAATGGTCCAAGCTACTACGTGTTCCCCACACTGTTACAACACACTGAGGAGAACAGCATTAGTGAAGAAAAAGTGAATGAAATTAAAAGTGTCATACAGTTACACCTGTTGATCTGTCTGACAACTTGAAAATTTGAAGGAAAAGCGTTAGGTGAAAGATCCTTTTGCTTTCGAAAAATCCTGAATCAATAATGGAGCTAAACTTGATGTCTGATCAAGAAAACGAGCTTCTGCAACTCACCTGTGATAGCACACTGAAAACACGACACAAGTCATTAAATTCATTGATCAGTGTTTTCAAAGAATATCCACTGTTAAGTAGAATCAGTGTTCTGTTGTTGCTACCGTTCACAACAACCTACATGTGTGAACTGGGATTTTCGACTTTGACAAGGTTAAAAACCAAACAAACTGACTCAGTAGCGTACCTGATATGCGGGTAGCACTTTCATCTTGTGATCCAGATTGGAACGAGATCATGAACAGGCAGGCCCACCCATCACATTAAGGGCCGGACCAAATCAAACCCTGATCGCTCTTGTGAAAGCGTGTTTATGCGATAATATCGCTAGTTTCCATATCGCATTTTCTTTATCATGAAACCAAAACTAGCCATTTCCAATCCGCGAAATGGGCAGAGAGAAGTTTCGCAGGAGTAGCAGGGACCACCGAAAGAAACATGAAAACAGCTGACCAATCCCCAGCCAGTATTTGTGACATTTTGAAGGGGCAGAAACAAGGCAGTAACATGCAAAAAGGCAGGGGAAGAAATAAAAATAAAAGTCTGTGTTTTACTACTGTTTTGTTTGAATATCAGTGAATGAATGGTATTACATACAACTACGACTAGTAGTAATAATAATAAAAATATGTTTAATAATAATAATGACAATTATCTGCTTTTATTTTTAACATGTTGAAGTATTTTACGAGAGTAACCAAATGTTTAAAACTAAAAGTTAATATCTTTAAATTAGTTAAAACATTTATACGCTCTTTATTAGTATTCTAGTTTGTTTACATTTGTTAGCCTTGAGTTTGATCAAAGTTCAATGTAATGGAGCACTGTGCCTTTAAGAAATTAATAATTTGAACAGAGGTAAGTGACGTCACAGATGACGTGTGAATATGTCCATGGACTTAAAAAAAGTGTACCGTCCATAGTTGAAGCTTACTACAAAGATAAGAAATAAAAGAAAATATATCTAAAAAGCTTTACCATCACTGAAAGAGACACTGCTTCAAGCAAACCTCTCCGTGAGTAGAAAAGAGTTTATTGTATTAAAGAAATAGTATGTATTGCTTTATTAAACATTTAACTCGAACTGTGGCAAAAATAAAAAACGGAGGGCTAAAGAAGTCTTGTGCATGTTTCGTTTAAGGGTGCAACAAACACGACATATTATGATAATAATAGAAATAATATATAGACTAGTATTTGTTACTGTTAATTATTCATTTTAAATTATTCAGTGTTGTGTGCAAGTGTTTGATATATGAGGTAATACCTGGAATGTATACTCCTGGAGTTTTTGTGCAAGACATGAAGCTTCATGTCGCACTCCTGCAACAGCACCCTGCTCTATGGCAGTAGTGGTGAGAACATCATGCACCTCTCCAATCTGAAACCGCATCGCTTTGACACTTTCGACAATGCACTCCCATCATGTTTGAGACAGTGGTTTCAACGTAAGACCCGATATGTGGTCAGTAAACAATTTCCAGCGGTCGACATAGAGAATATAGTGTATATTCTCTGTAAAACAACAAAAAAGTGACTGCTTAGTTGGAGCTCGTAGATGATTCACCGATGACTAGATTCCAACTGTGGCATCCACAAGTAACATAGAAAGCCAAAGGGTTCAAGTCCAGGGGCCATATTACAGAACTATCTTTTCCCATCTTTCATGGTTAGGATAGGATTCTTCCTATCTTGGTATTACAGAAGCGATTCCAAAGTCACAGGTGGTGATACTTTCCTAAGTGCTCCATTCTATCATAACTTAGGTTAGGAGTTCCTATCTATAGGTTTAAAATATTATCGAACGTTAACAGTTATCTGCTAACAACTTATCGAGTCTGAATCCAATGACAACGGACACAGCTCGCACATAACCTTATAAACATTGTCATTATTATTAAGAAAATAGAACATTTTGTAATTTGTGGTTGATTAGTTTATAGTTCTCGTAACCACAGGAGTTAAAAAACTTAGGACTTTAAACTTCAGCAGAGAACGATGTGCTGGTGGCTGGCATTGAGGAGAAATGGAGTGTAATATTTGGAAAATTTTCGAACACACTATCAAATGAAATGAAGGAAAAGGCTTGGGCAGAAGTTGCTTTGGCCGTGTCTGCTGTCTGTGGCAACCCTTGGACAGCTGATGCAGTGAAGAAGAAATGGTGCTCAACAATGAGCGATACAAAAAAAGAAAGGGGCAGCGCTGAAAAAAGAACAGGAGGGGGTTCATCTGTTGTTACACCACTGATCAATACTGAGTAGCCGATACTTGGGATAATTGGACCAATTTACACCGAAGGTGGAGGCAAAATAAATTATATAACACTACAATACTACCGTAGTTAGGCAGTATCGAAAATACATGTAATTAAAATTTTCATTTGTACTCCATCAGTTTACACCACCTTTAGTTATATCAAATGTATCAAATAAGCTTGCCTACCAACTAACTCTTTTTTTAGAGAAATTAATTTAATCACACACTACAGTGTTATTTACCTTAATTTTGAATTATTGGTAGGCTAATTAAAATTCCACAAATTTAAACTCTGCGCAACCTTTCCCATTGTACTTGTAATGTTTTAAAGACCACAATATATATATATATATATATATATACAGTACTGTGCAAAAGTTTTAGGCAGGTGTGAAAAAATGCTGTGAAGTAAGAATGCTTTCAAAAATAGACATGTTAATAGTTTATATTTATCAATTAACAAAATGCAAAGTGAGTGAACAGAAGAAAAATCTACATCAAATCAATATTTGGTGTGACCACGCTTTGCCTTCAAAACAGCATCAAGCATCAATTCTTCTAGGTACACTTGCACACAGTTTTTGAAGGAACTCGGCAGGTAGGTTGGCCCAAACATCTTGGAGAACTAACCACAGTTCTTCTGTGGATTTAGGGAGCCTCAGTTGCTTCTCTCTCTTCATGTAATCCCAGACAGACTTCGACGATGTTGAGATCAGGGCTCTGTGGGGCCATACCATCACTTCCAGGACTCCTTGTTCTTCTTTACGCTGAAGATAGTTCTTAATGACTTTTGCTGTATGTTTGGGGTCGTTGCCATGCTGCAGAATAAATTTGGGGCCAATCAGATGCCTCCCTGATGGTATTGCATGATGGATAAGTATCTGCCTGTACTTCTCAGCATTGAGGAGACCATTAATTCTGACCAAATCCCCAACTCCATTTGCAGAAATGCAGCCCCAAACTTGCAAGGAACCTCCACCATGCTTCACTGTTGCCTGCAGACACTCATTCGTGTACCGCTCTCCAGCCCTTCGGCGAACAAATTGCCTTCTGCTACAGCCAAATATTTCAAATTTTGACTTTTGGCCGCAAGTCTTCCATGAAGGCCACTTCTGACCAGACTTTTCCGGACAGTAGATGGGTGTACCAGGGTCCCACTGTTTTCTGCCAATTCTGAGCTGATGGTACTGCTGGACATCTTCCGATTGCGAAGGGAAGTAAGCATGATGTGTCTTTCTTCTGCTGCAGTAAGTTTCCTTGGCCGACCACTGCGTCTACGGTCCTCAACGTTGCCCGTTTCTTTGTGCTTCTTCAAAAGAGCTTGGACAGTACATCTGGAAACCCCTGTCTGCCTTGCAATTTCTGCGTGGGAGAGACCTTGCTGATGCAGTATAACTACCTTGTGTCTTGTTGCTGTGCTCAGTCTTGCCATGGTGTATGACTTTTGACAGTAAACTGTCTTCAGCAACCTCACCTTGTTAGCTGAGTGTGGCTGTTCCTCACCCAGTTTTATTCCTCCTACACAGCTGTTTCTGTTTCAGTTAATGATTGTGTTTCAACCTACATATTGAATTGATGATCATTAGCACCTGTTTGGTATAATTGTTTAATCATACACCTGACTATATGCCTACAAAATCCCTGACTTTGTGCAAGTGTACCTAGAAGAATTGATGCTGTTTTGAAGGCAAAGGGTGGTCACACCAAATATGGATTTGATTTAGATTTTTCTTCTGTTCACTCACTTTGCATTTAGTTAATTGATCAATATAATCTATTAACTTGTCTATTTTTGAAAGCATTCTTACTTTACAGCATTTTCTCAAACCTGCCTAAAACTTTTGCACAGTACTGCATGATATAATAAAAATATAAATTTATATAAAATAATGTTTATTAGAATTAATACAGATTCTAAGATAGAAGTAAAAATGATGTCACAATATATAGAAGAGCATTACATCATGTAAGAATAAATCATAGATTTGAATGTAAACAATAACAAGTAGTTGTCATGCCGTCAAAAACCTATAAATACCTCCAATGTTTTGATTCAAACACAGGCTCCCTTGAGAAAGATATGTGCAACATATCGAAACGTTGGGCAGCTGGCTCTTTGAGCTAAAATATATTATTGTGTTTTATACATAATATCATCCTACAAAGGAAATGAATGGAGGAAGTGAGAGGCGGACTGGAGTATTACACCAATCCAGGAGGGCGACACAGACGGATAATAAACTTAAGAGACTGACGGCACAGAGAGAAATGAATGGAGGAAGTGAGAGGCGGACTGGAGTATTACACCAATCCAGGAGGGCGAGACAGGCAGATAATAAACTTAAGAGACTGACGGCACAGAGAGCTAAGTATCGTTCTCATCAAAACTTTATAGATACTTGTATAGATAATGCGGTAGTTCCAACTGGCTTTAAAATAAAACTAAGCGTAAACATGAAGACTAGTGAAGCAGAAAGATTAAATGTAAATCAGATATTAAAAGAGACTTCGTTTAAGGTAATGCAGGAAGCTAAATTGACATCGGCAAGACGAATTAGAGAAATAAGTAATGAAATAGAGACAGTAATAAATGACATAAATTGCATGTTCCCTCCATCAGAAATGAGACAGTTACTTCAGTAAAGTAGACAACCTTGAGAACAAAACACTAGAACATTTGAACAACAAAAGTTAATGAAATTACACAAATTAATAGGTCAACCGGGATTACAAAATAGAATAGGTCTAGAAAAATTAAAATTTCAAATCATAACAATTCCGAGAATAAGGAAAACACTGCTGAAAAACTATCGAATAGAATGCTTGAGCAATACGAGTATAAGAGTTATGACGACTACAACATAGTTCAAATAGAGAAGGACGGAACTGTTTCTTTAGATGTTTAAGTGTAGTTTTATACGGTTCACAAAATGACCATCGAACAATTAGACATAATATAATAGAACTAATGGAAAGCAATATAAAACAATATGAAATGTACATCGACTCAGTGGCCCATATTGAAAAAATGAAATTAAGTGACGGAAGTATAGATTCTTGGGCTACAGAGGCAGAAGTTATGGCGGCTGTAGATCTCCTAAATAGGCCCATACATGTATACATAGACTTAAAGGATAAGGACTGTTTTAAATACGAAGGCACAATAGAAGCCATTAAAAATAAGAACGATCCAATTAACCTTTTATACAACAATAACCATTTCTCAGTTATTGTATTTAAAGACAATGAAACCGAAGAAAATCTGAATACTGTGGCATAATTAAGAAAGATAATCAAAATAAATCTAAAACAGTAAAAATAAACCAGGTTAATAATAAAATGCGAAATAGGGAATTAAACATGACTAAGACAGAGAATTCAAAACATAAAGATAGGAGACCCAAAAATAGACATGGTACCAAATACACAAAAGATAAGACAGAAGACATAGTATTTAATTTATCAAGTAAAACCTTAACCACATCCCAAAAAGCAGTACTGAGTAAAGGACTTAAGTTTATACCGACTAAAAGATACATCGATAAAGATAAACTGGCCACTGAATTGAAGGAGTGGGAGAGACGATGAGATTAGCGGAATATTTTTTCAATGAAAATATCTCAGATTCAGAGGGTAATTATGAGCATGGGATTAAAGTTAATAGTACAAGCACATGGACTCCTCCAGATGGAAGAGACAAATGGTTAGATATGTATATTGAAGTAGTTAAACAAGAAATAATAGTAGGACTAAAGAAAAGATGTAAACTTAATCTAACCAATATTGAAGAACAAGCTATGACTGAGTTGTTAAATGATGATGATATAATGTTAAGACCAGCAGATAAAGGCTCAGGAATAGTGATAATGAACACAGATGACTATATGAAATCTGTAGAATGTGAATTAAATAATACAGATACATATGAAGAAGTTAAAAGCAATAAGATCAATAAATCGGCAAAAGAGGTTAAGGAAATTATGGAGAGACTATACAATAAAGGAATTATATCAAAAGAATTAAAAAATACATGCAGCCACATAATGCGAGAACAGGCCTAGCAAGAGGAAATCCTAAAATGCACAAAGAAAATCACCCGATGCGAATGATAGTCAGTACAATTGATAATCCAACACACATAATAGCTGAAATAGCAGAAAAACAACTTAGGTCGACGTTGAGAAATTACCAAGCTATGTTAAGGATACAACACAATTTTTAAAAAGACTTAAATCAATAAAACACAACCTTCCAGAGAATACAATTTTATTTTGCATGGATGTAAAATCCTTGTACCCAAGTGTCCCTCAGTAAAGAAACTTTAGAAGCTTGTCAAAAAGCACTAGATAATAGACTAGATAAATCAATACCAACAGCAGAAGTACTGAACATGATCAACGTAGTTTTAGAAAACAGTTATTTTACATTTGTTGATAAGAATTACAAACAAAACGATGGTACAGCAATAGGATCTAAATTAGGAATGCATTTTGCCAGTACATACATGGGAACATGGGAAGAACAATTACTTAGAAAATCGGAAAGAGAACCTTTAGAATACATTCGGTTTGTAGATGATATTTTTGGGGTTTGGACACATGGAGAAGAGTCTCTCTTCCAGTTTCATAAAATAGCAAATGAAATACACAGTAATATTAAGGTGGACCTTCGATGGTCAAGGAAAGAAATAGAATTTTTAGATACCATAGTAAAACTTGAAGAAGGTTCAATTGAGACTGACCTCTTCTGTAAACCTACTGACATGCACCAGTATTTACACATGTCCTCTGCACATCCGATACACACTAAAAGGGCAATCCCAAAGGGTCTAGGAATAAGAATACGAAGAATATGCTCAAAAGAAAGTGACTATGTAAAACAAAGAAATGTATTAAAAACAAATCTTAAAAAAGAGGATACAAAGAAAGAATTATAGAGACGGAGTTAAGAAAAGTGGATAAACTAAAAAGAGATGATCTACTAGATTATAAAACTAGAGATAAAAAGGTCAAAAGAGTCCCATTAATAATGACTTACTCTAAACTTTTGCCCAATATTTCTAAGATAGTTTGGAAACACTTATGGATTCTACATAATTCAGAAAAATTAAAAAAGTATTTCTTAAGGCCCCAGTTGTAGCATTCAAAAGAGAAGCTAATTTAGGTGATATTTTAGTTCACAGTAAACATAAAAGAATAATTGACAAAATAGGTTCTACTGAACATGTGCACCAGTAGATGTAAAGTGTGTAAATACATAGATAAAAGTAAAAATATAATTAAACATAAGAACACCACATATCCACTAAAAACTAATACCTACTGTAAAAATAGCAATGTTGTTTATGGAATAGCCTGTGAAAAATGTGATGAAATCAAATATGTTGGAGAGACTGGAACTACTTTATATAAACGAATTCAGAACCACCTTTCATTAATTAGAAATAAAAAATGAATGAACCAATAGTACAGCACTTCACCAGTCAAGGACATGACATAAATGATGTAAAGTTTGTAGTATTAGAACAGCTAAAATTAGACAATGCAACATATAGAAGAATAAAAGAAAGTAAATGGATAAATAGACTGAATACAATTATGCCAGCGGGACTCAACAGAAAAGAATGAACTAATTAACTTCAATAGATATATAACATTTAAATAAATAAACAAAGTTTGTTCAAAAATTGTGCATGCTGATGCGCTGGGAGGCCAAATCTAGACTGATCCTCAGAGCCAGCATTGCATGATATAATAAAAATATAAATTTATATAAAATAATGTTTATTAGAATTAATACAGATTCTAAGATAGAAGTAAAAATGATGTCACAATATATAGAAGAGCATTACATCATGTAAGAATAAATCATAGATTTGAATGTAAACAATAACAAGTAGTTGTCATGCCGTCAAAAACCTATAAATACCTCCAATGTTTTGATTCAAACACAGGCTCCCTTGAGAAAGATATGTGCAACATATCGAAACGTTGGGCAGCTGGCTCTTTGAGCTAAATATATATATATATATATATATATATATATATATATATATATATATATATATATATATATATATATATGAGCATGTACTACTGCAAATAATAGTAAGTAGACTAGTACTAATAATTTTATAATGGACTTTTGCTGTATACAGTTACCCAAAAGACTTACCAGGAAACATTACTGGAAATAGAAAGAGAAAAGCTGCAATTGGAAAGAGACAGACTGAAGTTGGAATGAGAGTTGGAACTCGACAAAAATAGATTTATGGCACAGCAAGAATGGATGCACCAACAAAATTAATGAATCATGTACTGTCCAGGGTGCAACAAATCTATTCGTCTGTTAGACACCACTGGTACAGAATTCATGTGTGATTAATATGGATTATCACTTACCATCGTAGCTTGATGATAAGTGATTGTAAATTAAAGGTGCCATATAAATACAATTATTATTATTGTTATGGTTATTGTTGTTGTTTTATAATGAATAATTTCATAAATACAATGTATTTGAATATCCATTAAGTAATGCAGTATAAAGTTTAAAGTTTAAATGCTTCTATCACAATACAATTGAGAAATGTTATTTTTATAGACAGGAAAAAGCAGCATGAGGGGAGTGGGGGCGGGGCAACTTGCTCACAATGTTACAACATCCTTTTCTATCATACATCTACATCTGTGTGTATCTATGTGTACATCAGTGTATAGTAGGCCTATACAATCTAAACACTAAGAAAAAAAATGTTTCAATTAAATTACTACAAGTATTCCGGCCAGCAGTAGGAAGTTGTCCTTGAAAGGGCTCTACATGATCTCAGTCAGCCAGAATAGAAACGTCAGGGTCAGGTAATTTTGCCATCCTGCACATGTTGTGTAGAACAGCTGTCGTTTCAATGAAGAGCACAACTTTCTCAGGTCTGTACTACGTGTAACCTCCACTCATATCATGACACCTCCACCTCAAATTGAAATAAACAGACAAATGATCAGGGTTCATATATTTTAAATACAATAATAATAATAATAATAATAATAATAATAATAATAATAATAATAATAATAATAAAACTATTAGAATACATTATAATATGTTTAAGTTACCTGTGGTACCATGTGGTTTTAAATAAATTATATACACACGTTAATCTTTATAGTAAAAGCTATATTGTGAATGTTTTGTACCTGCTTTTCCATACACCATAACGTTGTTCTTGTTTAGCTCTACATTTTTGGTGTGCTCTGTTGTACCTGATGATACAATACATTAAATGATACAATAATCATTTTAAAATTTGTCTCTCACGAGAATACTCTATCCTATGGTCATTACTGCTTTACGGTACCGTCTTTCAGCTGGTGTTTGTTCATTCTCGATTGGTGTCATGAGAAAGGGTTTCAGAGGGTACTCGGAATCTCCCAAAATCCAGCCACTTGGTCCTCTGCCTTCCAAAAATAGAGGTTTACATCACTGTGTATAGATATTGTAAGAAATCTATTGTTTATCATTTTAATGGTTATAATGGGTGGTATCCTATGTAAACAAGAAAACGTAGGCCTATTGAAATATTTCTAATGTTTAAAATTGAAATTAATACAACAGGATATATAACTCCATTTTATGTGTAGGGTATGTATGCTATACTACCTTATTATTTCTTTTTTCATTACACTACTGGATAAATTAACATTTTTATAATACCGGTACAAGTTTTACAATCATTTACCATGTTTCTTTTGTATAATGTATACCTTGAATAAGGTTACACTACTTAAAGTTGTATGTAGGCATATTTATCATGTATGTGTAGTACTTGCCTTGTGTTAAACATGAAGGAGTCGTGTGCTGAACCTGGCCATTTCGCTACTAAGTGGCGAATTAAAAGGTTATTGTCCCCAATGGTTTGGACGTTTATGGCATGGAACCCGTTACGACACACGTAGGCTGGTTCATCTCCACCAGGTGGCTCTTTGATTGGAAAAAGTGAGCCATCAACCAGACCAATCACACCTGGCATCCCGCTGTCAGCTAGAAATTTCTGCTTGATATTTTGAACTTCCGCATGAGATGGAAATGTTATGTAATGTGCGGAAAGGCTAGCAATCGCAGTGGCTACTTCTGTTAAATTTCTCAATAGCAATGGTAGCAATCTTTTGGAAAGATCAGCCAGCTCTGACTGAAAATCACCTTTAGCGAAAAATCGAAGGACGTTTGTTACCGTGTGTAACTACGGGTAAGGCTGCATGTCTGCGAGTGCTTCTTTGCAGCTGCGGTTTTAAAGTTTCAATTAAATTTAAAATAATTGCTGTTGGGAGACGGTAATTTGAAATTAAAGTTTCATCTGAAAAATCAAGAACAGTGTTTGGATCTGTCAGAAGCCTTTCTCGCAATAATTGTCTATTTTCTCTCTCCTCTAATTAAAAAAAAAAGTAAAGGTGCCATTGAGAAAGTAGGGTACGTTTTTTTTTTCTTTTTCAAACCGTAAGTTAGGAAAGGTTCTACCTTGTCCTAAATGTTAGGATCGAAACTTAGGAAATTAATGAGTTAGGAACGTTCTGTAATACACTATTTCCTATCTTAACTTAAGATAGAAAAATGAGTTAGGAATCCTTTTTCTGTAATACGAATTTTCCTAAACTGACACTTAGAACTTCCTATCTCTAAGATAAGATAAGATTTGGCAGTTAGGATCTTTCTGTAATACGGCCCCAGGATTCTACGTTGAACACCCAAATTCTTTCCTTTCATATTTGAGCCATTGTCAATGTTTAAACCAAGCCTCTCCAGTTCTTGCAGAAATGATTCTGTAAGACCCCTACCTGTTGTGTCTTTAAATAACAAGGAAGCTTAAAAAGTGCTCATTGATTTTAACTTGAGAGTTTCTTACAGTAACAAATCGTAAAGTCACAGACATTTGCTCTTTGTGACTCAAATCAGGTGTACAATCCAAGATTACAGAAAAGTACTTTGCTTCTTTCAGACATTTCAGAATTTAATTTCTCACGTTACCTGACATGATCTGTATCAGCTCATTCTGAATGTTTTTGCTCAGGTACTGGTCACGAACGTCATCTGATATTGCACATCTGACATTGCACATCTGACATGCTCCTGCATCACTGGATCAAATTTACCAAGCAGCTGAACTAAACCTGGAACCACGAAAAGCAAGATTCTGCCAAGAACTGAATGATTGCTAAAAGTCTTTCAAACACATTCCACAACTTTGCTTCTTCTTGGCGAATCAGCATTTGATTTTGGTAATCAACAGTTTTATGACATTTCAGACGTAACTTGGCTTCCATCCACTTTTTATAGTCAATGTGAAGGGGGGAGCACTCTTGCTGACTAAGAAAGGATGATGCATTTTTCCAGTCTCTTACTCCAGAGCCAGTGATGTAAATTGTTAAGTCTGAAAACAATTTACAGCAAAAACAGAAACCCGCATTGCTTGAAGATGAATATACAAGCCATTTCCTCTCCGCTTGCTCTCCGTTTCGAAGGACACGCTTATAGTTGTTTACAGTAAACCACCAATTGTCATCAGATCGGGGAAATTAAAATCTGTTACTTTAATGGGCCCTTTCATAACCAAATAGTCTTGGGTCGCATTATCTGTCCAGTCACTCACCAATTCAGGAGCTGTATGCGGTTCAGCTTGTTGCCCATCATCATGGACCTGTAAGTCTATTTCCTCCTCCAGTTGCTGATGCTGTATATCTTGTGTCGTCGTGTCTGATAGAGCTTTTTCTGAGCTTTCTGTGCGGGTTCTTGACTCTCTGTAGGCCTGTTGTCGGTTTCATGTACAGGTACAGCTGCTGCCTTTCACGTAGATTCTGTGCTGTCATCTTGCCTCAGATTTTTTATAAACTGCTCAATAGAGCCTTTTAGCCCTTCCTGAAATTTTTCTTTTTCTGCTTGTCATTTTCGAAACTGCAAATAAGTGTAAATAAGTGTAAAAAAGAGTTTAATCAACTTCCGGTGTTGCCCCCGCCCACTTCCGGTTTGAATACATACCCGAATACCTGTTTATTTGCAGCATATGTTTTATCTGTGGCGATTCATGTCCCCCACCCTAAAATTCACTAAAAGAATATTTACATTTTGTTCACATTTCTTTTTCAGTTTCATATATTCATATATTGAGGTGTGTACCATAGGTGGTTACTCATATGTTATGGACCGATGCCGAAATCGGGCACTTTGTCGAATGCCCACAGCCACCCAGGCTAATGGTGAAGAAAGATTTTTAACAGATACAGTATACTACTAAAAGAGAGTGAATTACCTCTGGCAAAAGCGCACCACTTAAATGCTTTCTGACAACGCAGTTTAGAGCAACAGGACTCAACAAAATATCAATCCACAGGTTATATCATGGATTAGATACGGGGTCGGGTGGTGGGGGGGTCAGAATAAAATGCAGCAATGTTTTATTGTAGTCTTATTGCAGTAATGCATACAGAGCTCAGTGCAGAGTTGCTTTGTTTGAATGAGAGATCATAAAAAAGGCAAAGATACGGAAGCTCAGTTCATGCTTTTAAACATTAATTTCCACGAAGCCGCATCCTGATCAAACTTCACTGGTGACATCTTCCATTAATTCGTGCAGCACTTCCTCTCTATTCCAGTTGTATTCCCAAAATACAATTAATATTGCTGTGATAAATGAGTTGTTTGGCACTGCGTTCTTCCTGAGTTTCAGGTAACTATATTTAACTGGGTGGCTTTTACACGTTTAAACTGTGATTATTAGTCTCTTGCTGATATTGAATGATCTCTCATTCAACGGAACTCTGCACAGAGATCTATATTGCATTACTGCAATAAGAATACAATAAAATATTGTTGCATTTTACCTCTATATCTAACCCACGATGAAATTTGATATTTTGTTGCTATTTGATATTTTGTTAGTACCATTGCTCTAAACTAGCGTTGTTAGAAAATATTTAAGTTATTTAAATAAACATGGCAATGGGTGGCTTGATGGTGGTGCACTTTTGCTCTTGAAGACAACAGAGGTAATTCACTCTCTATTAGTAGTACACTGTATCTGTTAAAAATCTTTCTTTGCCATCAGCCTGGGTGGCTGTGGGTAGTTGACGAAATGACATAAAATTCGATGCTAATTCGGCATCTGCCCACCACTCCGCGAACTGCCCGGGCATTTCGGCAACTGCCCGATTTCGGCATCGGTCCATAACACATTATATATATATATATATATATATATATATATATATATATATATATATATATATATATATATATATATATCCAGTATATCTGTAGCATGATTTAACCACACTAAGTATTATATAGGATGGTCTTTAAATGCAACCTACTCATTCAATTTTATTACATTCTGTGTGTATTATGAATGTGTGTTTGTGTGTGTGTGGTATGTGTGTCTCTGGGTGTTTTTTGTATACAGTATGTGTGTTTATGCCTTATATCCACACCATCTGAACGGTTGTCACCCGTTCCCCAGGCTTACACACAGACTAAAACTTACACATACAGAAAGACTAATTTTATTTGACCTTTTCTTGTATTGCAGTGAAAGATTATATATGATGGAGTCATAGAAACTATGTATCTGGTGCTTCAAAAGAAAGAAAAAACAAGCAGAAGTCAGAAAGCAACAGGGAGCACTGAAACGATTTTCAGAGTAGTGGAAGACAATGTAAAGAAGAAAGCAGCCAGGGACAGTCAGCACCACACAAGCTAATAGCCACATTGAATACAGATCCTGGAATGTGGCCAGCAAAAACTGATGCATATTGGGGATGGCAATGTTTGCATCAAAGAGCATTTTCTCGGTTTTCTGAATGCAGAAGTGACAACTGGTGCAGGTCTAACTGAGACTTCTCGGTTTCCTGAGGCAAAAAGGAATCCCCCTAGCTGACTGCAGGGGTCAGGGCTACGATAATGGCAGCAACATGAAAGGACAGCACAATGCTGTCTAAGCACGCTTGCTTGGAATGAATCCTGGAGCTTTTTTTGTCCCCTGCAGCTGCCATAGTCTAAACCTGGTTATCAGTGATGCTGCGAAATCGTTGATAGCAGCAAAATTATTCTTTGGCTACCTGCAATGCATAAATGCAGTATTTACAGCCTCAACTCAAAGATGGAAGATTCTCTGTACTCGTGTCCAAATCAAGTTCAAGCCACTTTCTGACACCAGATGGGAGTTTAGAGTTAACAGTGTTTAAGCTGTCTGATACCAGACTGAGCGGGTGCATGCTGCTTTGAGAGAAGTTGCAGCTGCAGCTAAAGATGCAATCACCTGTTCAGAAGCAGAATCCCTTACAAAGGAACTCGAATTCTTACACTTCCTTGTGGAGCACCATGTGTTATCTGAGGTAAGCAAAATCAGCAAAGTGACGCAAGATCCAGGCATGCACCTTTATGCTGCTGTTGTGCTACTTAGTATTGTGCAAACTGTGCTAGTGAATTACCAACAGAGTGGTTTTGAACAGGCAATATCAGATGCTAGTGAATTAGCAGACAACCTCAAAATAAGTAAGGAGCTTCCCAGCCACGAGCCAAGAGAGCAAAGTGTCACTTTGAGTATGAGGCCCAAGATGAGTCAATCTCAGATCCCCCAAAAAACTCAAAGAAGTGTTTTTTAATCCATTATTAGATGTTGCACTATCCCGACTTGGTGAACGATTCTGTCAGCTGCAAGACCACAGCAATACATTTGGGTTTCTGTAAAACCTAACATCACTGTCCAACAGAGATGAAAAAGACATCCGGAACAGATGCATGGACTTGCAGCTGGCCTTAGAAGACAGCGACACCAACAGTAAATCAGATGTGGATGGAAATGACTTGGCAAATGAGCTACACAACCTTCCTTACCTCTTTATTATTATTATTATTTATTTCTTAGCAGACGCCCTTATCCAGAGCGACTTACAATTGTTACAAGATATCACATTATTTTAACATACAATTACATTATTTTTTACACATTATTATTATTACATACATTACCCATTTATACAGTTAGGTTTTTACTGGAGCAATCTAGGTAAAGTACCTTGCTCAAGGGTACATCAGCAGTGTCCCCCCACCTGGGATTGAACCCACGACCCTCCGGTCAAGAGTCCAGAGCCCTAACCACTACTCCACACTGCTGCCCGAACCTCTTACCAAAGCAATGCACTGCTGAAGGAGCACTGGACTTCATTGTCAAGCATGGATTGTCAGAAGTATTCTCAAATACCTGCATCGCATTATGCATCTTATTGACTGTGCCTGTACGTGTAGCAACTGCTGAGCATAGCTTCTCAAAACTAATGCTCATAAAGACCTATCTTTGTTCTACCATGACCCTAGAATGGCTAAATGGTCTGGCTGGAATATCAAACAAGCATGATATTTGCCAGTCCCTGGACTACTCAGTGATGATTGATGAATTTGCAAAAAAAGCCCTGTTTTAAAAAGTGAGTAGCCTAACAATGTATGGAATAAGGGCCCCCCATTTTTTTTCACAGGGGGCCCCAAAATTGCTTCAGCCAGCCCTGAAAGTGGATAAATGTTTTCTTGGTGGTTTGGTTATTTTATGGCTATTTTTATAATGCATGTTTTTTTCTATTCCTTTTTATTCTGAAGTCATCACCAGGCAGAACCAGGGCAGAACTTCATTCATCGCAATGCCCTCTATAGTATATCATGTCGTCATCCCCAACATTTTTCTGGAGCTCTGCATCTAGTAAAATTATGAATCACACAAATGCTCAGCGAGCCACTTCCTCTCCGTGGCACTAGACTACATGATGTCATCGTGTTTTCGCTAGTCGGCCAACTTTGTGAGCAGCTGTCAGCACCCACGGACAAGGTCTCCAGCCAAATTCATTATCATCATTAATTTGTCTGTTCAATTGCAATTTAAATCATCCACATTGTGGATTCTCCATACTGAACAAAAAAATTGTTAGCCTTCTTAAAGTAGTCCTATTTAATTATCCGTTCTTGGGACTACTCCAGCTGTCAAGTGACAGCTGGAGAAAAAAAAATCTATTTAGCAGTCTCAAAAAGAGGGTGCTAACAAAGACGGGTAATTAACACATTTTAACAAAAAAAAAAAAGAAACGTAAAAAATGAGGGCCCTGAACATGGCTATGCAGTCAAAGAGACCCTCCCCGGCAAACTTACACTTCCTGGTCTTATAAATGGCCAGTTTACCAAGACCCAGGAGCAGATTCACCAGGTGGTCTCTCGCCTTGGTGGAGCCATGAACAGGTACTAGTTTGTAACAGAAGTTCCTAATATTCTCTTCATTGCATCTGTCACATATGGCTCTGTGTGGCGTGTGGGTGGTGACGTCAGGTTCAGGAAGCAGCACAAACAGACCTAGAAGTATGGGGCTGAAACTGATGGTGCAGTATATTTATTAATTAAACAAAAATAAACATTTTGAACAAAACACAAAATACACAAAAGAAAGGGCACTTGGGCCAAAACAAAACAAACTTAAACAATCACTGTCGTTCTTTTATTTCGGTAACATTCACTCAATATAGCTTACTTATTCGTTCAATATAGCTTACTTATTCTCTTGAAATCTCTCCACCTAATGAGCCGAGAGTGGGTCCTTTTATATTTGTGGCTGGATCCTTAATTACCTATTAATAAATTATAAATTATTAAGGCCCCATCTACACTGACTAAACATTATAAGACCGGCTTTTCGCCGGTCTCAAACAAAAATGTCTTTCATCCGCCCGCACACAAACACAATATTATAAATAACATAAACATAAATATGCACAAGGGGTGGGCACCCCATCACAGCATCACAAAGACGACTGACTCAGACAATTGTGCGGGAGATGTGTGGACTCTTGACATTTAGAATATGCACCTCTTATCAGAGACTCTGATTCAGAGTGTACCATCAAAACTGTTATGAAGGGAACCGGACACTGATTTATTTGTTCCTAGTGGGAAGGTGCAGAAAGACTAATTGACTTCCCCATGGAAAAGTAATTGCTTAATTGGTGCCCAGGCACCGAAAATAGAGCGCCGCCATATAAGCATTTTCATAACAAATTGGTAACGATTCTTAAGTTAATTCTTAAGGTTCTGCATATAAAAAAGGGTATCGGGACAGATTATGTCCCTAACGGCACCTCATAGATTTCTATGATTCACCGTAATGAGTTGTGCAGAAAGAATGAATCGTTCACAAACTGCACATCACAAATTGACAGCAACGAAACTGTCCAATTTCTACTGCAGTGTTCACAAAGCACTGTTTCAGGCAAGCCGAAAATAACAATTTTTGCAATGTTTTTTGTATAAAAAAATTAGTCAGCACTCACATATCTGACCCTATAAAATTTTGACTTCAGCAATCTGTTTTGAGTGTTTAACTATTTGAAAACGGTCCTCCTGTTAGTTTTGTTTTTCATCCAGAGGGGTCTTTCATTGAAATTTGTTAGCGCACGAGTTGGGGGAATAACACAGCAGTAAAAGTTAAACACTTGTCTGTTTTTTCAGGGAACACAAAAAAAGATACAATGTCAAAAATACATAGCTGAAAGGAGTGTGTTTTAAAATATGTAGGCTTCCATTTAGATGTACTGTAGTTGGTTTTGTTGGTACAGTACTATATTTTCAACAGAAGTAGTATTTTAATTCATGAACGATATGATTCTGAAAATATCACTTGCCAAAATAGACGACATGTGGGCTGTAATACAGTACATACTTTGAAATCCAGCACGTATTGTACTAGCATTATGTAAAATTCCCCATTAACGACCCAACAGCAAAATGAAATCAAAATGTTACCCATGCACAGCACTGCGTAAAACATAAAAGGCAATGCAGTTTAGCAAAAGATTAAAACAAACAAAAAAAACAAACACCAGTTTCCAGAATTAAAACAGTATCCAAAATCAGTATTAAAAATTGCAAAACATAGTGCTCGATAAGGCCCTAATGTCACAGTTCATTTGCAAATGAAAATTTACAAAAGCAACTAAAGATCACTGATTTAAAAACAGTATCTAAAACTGTTAATGATTAACTTTTACCTTACCGTAGCTTTTCTCGTTCGCTTTGTTTTTGGAGGAAGCACTGTGTAAGGCAGACTGATTTGCCATGCCAGAAAAAAAAGCTGCAGGCTGAGACGTTTAAACAAGTATATTTTAACATTGAAGAGATGGGCTTTGTATCAGAAAACTGGTGACAGAGTCGGACACCGTATGTGACGGGTAAGTGCATTAATTTGTTACATATATATAATGGGGATTGAGCAAATAGGGTTACATTCCAGCCAGACAATATGGAAAAAAATGCAAATAGCTTCAATATATAATAACTATGCAAAATAAAATAATGTTTCTAAAATATTGTAATAAACAACAGCAAGAAATTGCATTACTACATGTGAGGGTGGGATTTTTGGTTTTATCTTTAATAAAAATTACATACCTTAAATTTACCTTAAATAGAACAGCACTGTCACTGATTTTATAAATGTAATTTGCTTGTTTAAGACATTACCTCTCTTTTCACTCTCTTTCAGATTTTTCTTTCATGTGGGAAATAATCAATATTACTTGTTACTCATTTATAATAAAATGCCCCCATTGACTTACCTAGTAAATGCACCACTGCTCACAGTGAAGGGTGATTTATGCAAGTATTGTTTGCAGGGAACACTTCATTGGTCTTTAAGGTCCTGTCAGTTAGAGAGGAAGATTGACTGAGAATAACAATTCACCACATCGCACTTCAGTGACCACTACCGGTCAGGAGCCCGACTAATCCAAGAGGAGACTTCCAGGTTTCAGTAGCTTGGTATTGGGGAGGGTGAAAAGAGGCGATTGATTTGACAGTAGGAATAGAGGTTGGCTCTTAATCTTAATCATCAGTCCAGATGATTTCTTTGGTCATGATGGTGCTTGGTTTTCAGAGATAACATGGGTATAAATGGTCTAGTGCGTTGCAGCAGCAGTGAGGCTCCATTTGAGGTCAAATAGAATGAAACATTATAAACATGTTTGTTGTTAAGCAACAGTTTTTCTTGTTTGTTTTTTACATTGTTTTATTTATTTATAAAGCATGTTTGAAATCAGTCTATGTACAACAAGCAATTGTCATCCTGTTGTTTTCAATGTGTTTAATATTTCATTCCAATATAAGCTCAATGTTCCTGACTTACTCAAGCTCTTTGAGCTTGTCATAATCAAATAGGCATTGATATGCTATTCATATGAGTTACTAGTTAGTAAGGTATATTAGTACAAAGGGAATCATACAATCAGGAGTTTGCTGGTTTGAATCCTGGTGATGATGAATTGAAGATCTTGGCTGGGGCCCTCCGTAAGTGTTGCAGTGGCCTTTGTGCTCCTGTGGGTTGGGGACTGACAAAAGCCCCAGTAGACCAGGAGGACACTTCCCAGACTGGGCCCTTGCCTTCTGGGTAAAACAGCTTGGTGACATCAGCTGTGTAATAACACAGGCTTTAAAAAACAAAGATAGTCTCAGGGTTTTCCAGAAATTGATGTTTGTAGCATATGTAATTAGTTTGTAGAATATTTTGTTTGACAATACAAAATTGGTGTCTGTTTACACTGTACATTTATTTAATAGAAGCAAATAATACAACAATTTAAAAGCTTTTTTTCAGAACTTCAGTACGATGCAGAAGCATTTTTACATGAGCTCTTTACAATATGCAGTGTCCCCCCAATTATAATAAACATTCTTATATTGTATAATACAAAGACACGACAAAAACTATAAAACATGAACATAAGAACATGCCAGCTGTTATTTACTATAACTTAATACCATAATATAAATATGGCCAACTTAAGACTTTTAAAGAACAATAATTAAAAAACAGACAAATGAATTGAATTATTTTCATCAGGATTTTCTTTTAAAATGATACAATACATGTATGCTTAGATAAATGTAATCTTTCTTATACACACTGCTTGTTTTCAGTAAGATTAATAATAAACACATGCAAATAGATCACACACACGCACACATTAAAAAAATTAAAGATCATGGTTTTTAAGTTAATTATTTTCAGGTTTAAAGTACAAATGCTGTTAATGACAGTCTTGGTATACCGTATGTCTGTCCAAAGGCTGTCCCAACTGGTGAAACCATTCTGTATTATGATATTTTTCACAAGAGTTTACTTTCTGAAAATGACAGGTAACTTATTTTATGTATTGCAAAACTTTCTAAACTTTTAATCTACATAAGATCTACATAATGAATAGAAGTTCACAACAGGTAAGATGTGTGGAATTATTAAAGTATACATACAATACAGATACTATGTATTAGTACACTGAAGATGAAACATTGCCAAATTACTGTATACCTCAAAAAGTTTTTATTATCTACCTTGGCACACATACATGACCTCTTTGAATTCAAGTGTGTAACCTTACTGTTGGTTCTTAAATGGACAATTCTGCAACTTCTTTTGGATGTTTTTATTTCTGTCTCTGAGTATGTATACACTGCTCCAAATAATTAAGAGATATTCAGAGATTTCTAAATTAAGCACTATACATCCCCAAATAGTTACTGAATAATGAAACACGCAAATATCCATCAATACAGTCTACACTGGGAAAAAGGTCCTATTGTCCATTCTCCATATATTAATATGGTGTGTGTTGTCCAGTGAAACTAATAGAGACCTGTGTATTTCAACGTGCTTAATATACACATTGCTGAATATCCCTTAATTATTTGGAGCTGTGTTATTGAGCATTATGATTTAAAATGTTAACAGGAATAGAAACAACATAGTTAGCCTTCACCTAGCTATTTTACACTATTTGAGGCCTTATTTACAAAATGCTTTTAAACTACCAGAGCAATATTTGAATGCACCAGCCAAAATATTTATCTACTTGACTTAGTTTCTTGCAAATTGCACAATATCAATATAGTGTTTAAAATGTTCCAAATGCTGTATAATACTAATCTGGGATTATATACTTCAACAAAGTATTTCCTAAGAAAAGAATAAAGGAAAAGAAAAAAAACTGCAAGCTTACCAGGAGCTTACTGAGGCCTCTTTAAAGACCCTGACTCTGAGATCCCTAATACTGTTGATAACTAAACAACACATAGTTGTTTTACTGAAAAATAATAAGGGTCAGTGAAACAGCTGTTCTCTTCTAGCAGCATATGCATGTTCACATATTTGTTCTATATTGTTTTGGGCGCTACAATTTTAATAATTAAACAAGTATTTTGGCCTTCAGGATTTCGGTAATGCACATTGACATAGCGACAGAACAGTGTTAGTTGTATTCTTTGCTGAGCAAAATTATGCTGAAAATACTGTGGTGTGGCATGCAAAACATGAACAATTTGATAGATAACTTTATAAAGCTGTACTTATTCCTCCTGTAAAAGTTAATATGGTTGCTTCTTTTAACATTTTGTATGCAAAATATGGTCTCCCATTAAACATCCATCCATTATCTGTAACCGCTTAATCCTATAGAGGGTCGCGGTGAGCCAGAGCCTAACCTGGCAGACACAGGGTGCAAGGCTGGACTACACCCTGGATGGGATGCCAGTCCATCACAGGGCAACTAAGGACCAATCTACCTAGCCAACATGTCTGGACTGTGGGAGGAAACCAGAATACCTGGAGAAAACCCATTTTGTCAGTTTATTTTGCAATTGGGCTCTGTGACCTACAGCAAAGGTTCCAAAATGCAACAGTTTATCCAGTGTTTAAAAAAATAAGTGATGAACCCAGTGATTCACTGCACAATGAAGGGTGGCTCAGTGCTAATGTATAATATATATTTTTTAAAACAATTGGAAATTGAATAGCAGATGATTTAATTTAAATTGGAAGCAACGCGTATACCAATGTATCCTCTGAGATTAAGGGGTTTTAAAAAGAATGGGTCCAGGTAAGTGATACATTTGTTCTTTCCTCATACCATGCCATCTTACTAACAGATAATGAGTCTAACAACACATCTGCCTCCATTACTCAGGATGTCCCTGGCATTTTAACAGGCAGATGTCTGTTATCCATAGGTTGTACATTTCGGCATTGGTGTGGCAGCATTTCGCAGATAATGTGATGGATAAGCAAACAGCTACCACCACTTCAATTCTTATACTCTTATCTGTTTTTGTTTGTCCTAATTGTGCCTGAAATCAGTTGACTACAATATTTGGACCAAGTCTGAGAATATATGTCCATCTATTTTGCTACTGGTAATATTGTTTCTATATATAGAGAGAGGATACTGCATGATCGTTTGTGGTATACGTTTTTAGTTCGCCACAGGTTGATCTGTCCATTGATTGCACCTGTTTGGGTAATGAAGTGCTTATATATATATATATATATATATATATATATATATATATATATATATATATATATATATATATATATATATATATATATTGCCTAACTCCCACCTGGAATGCTAACTAAACTTTTTAACGAAAAACCCTAAACCATAAAACCGGACAGCTAAGCCGTTTACTGGTTGCAAAACACACAGTTTTTACAAGCAAAAAGGTTGACACACTACCTTTTCTAAACCACACAGGTTTCTTCACCATGACAGCCTCTCTTTACACAGACTGGAGACTGCCCTGAACAAACATTTCTGCCCTGTTATACACCTGTCTGCTAATTAACCTGCCATATTATATATATATATATATATATATATATATATATATATATATATATATATATATAATTTCCAAAACAACCTAGTTAATGCATCAGTTAGGGTTGCTATTAAAATGACAAAAGTAGTCCTAAATAACCCTAACTCTGCATTCCATTGCAACACAAGCAACCACAGACAGCTATCACCAGTTAAGACAAACATACAACTCTCTGCAGATAACACAAGAGACATCCATCATCAATGGGGTCTATAACAAAAGAGAAGGGCTAAATGAGAAGGGTTAAACAAGTGGGGGGTAAAGTACTTTTTTATTTTCCAATAAATACCTTTTTTTTAGTTTTCGAAAAAATTAAATGAAATATAATTAGGTTACTTTAGGCAATTCACCATTCCCCACTGAATTGTGAAACTGGAACAAAAGACCTGAGAGAGATGGCTTTTACTTGAGAGTTTCCTTCACCTCAAAACGTCCTTTTGTGAAGAGTTGCTATGCCACTCAAACACAGTCTCTTTAAAAACTGGTAAGGAACAGTTTGCTGCAGAAAATAACTACCCCTTGACGCTAGTTACAAAAAAAAATGTTTGTGGCAGTTTGTAAAATAAGTTAATTTTAACCATGTATAATTAGTGTATGCAAGTAAATGATCTGTATACACTACATGTATTGAACTAAGTACCTGTAGACAAATGTGTATATCAAAACCTCAAAATGTTTAAAAGATGTAGGCATATAAGAATAGTAATTTGTATTCTTAGAAACCACGTTTGCATACTTTTTTGTACTGCATACATCTGTATAAAAATTTATGGAATGAATTAGCAATTATTTTCAGATTTCTACATTTATTTAATTTAAATACAGTTTTGTCATTAACACTTTTTGAATGTATAATTACTTGCTTACAAACTCACTTTAAATATACAAAAAGGGGTCAAAATATATCAATGTTTTTAATTTAATTTAATTTTTAAAAGTAAGCAGTTTAAAAAGTTGATTTTATCAGCACTAATTCTTCCTACAATTAAATCTCCTCCTCCTACAGCTGCTGCTGTTAACAAGAAAATATTCAAAATATTTCACCTTTTAAAAGGATTTTGATAAGACAAGGGACAAAGCACAGTAAGTAATGCTGTTCACCCAGGGAAAACCTGCAATTACAACTTTTAGCAGCTCTTTGCTGGTGACTTTTTGTTGTTAAACTCTATTTAACTGCTCATTCTTTTTAAAGCAGTATTTAGTGGAAAGGGTTAAAGTATAGAGCTTTTTGGCTTAAATAGAATTGCTCAGTTTTGGTATTTTGTTAAAAGGACACTGTACAAATATATTTTCTGTAAATGTGGTTAATCAAGAGAGCAGTTTCTGCATGTGTCGGCACAAATGTGTCGGCACAAATAATGTCGTTGATAGAGTAGTGAATCATAGTGTTTAGGAGCGAAAACAAATAAGAGATTTTTGAGCCACCAAAATAAGCTTAAATGGAAACATAATTTTCATATACATGACTTTTATGATACAGTCCTTAAACGTGTCACAGAAATTCTGATTTTACAACAAGTCTGCCTTTACCCTCTGCCCCTAGTGTCACATTTTATTGGATACAACCTGTAATATTAGCAATTTACAGCCTTCTGCTGACTTTAGAGAGCAGCATTTTTAGCCAAAGTCTAGTGGCTATTTTCTGTAATTGTGCCATAAATGGCAACTATTAAATTAGGAATGTTTTTTTTTTGTTTTGTTTTTTCATTGCTATTGGGGGAAACAGTAGATTTTGATAACATTCAAAGGAGTAGTGGCAGGAGGCTTGGCAATTACAACACAGAAGCATTTTCCACATGCCTTAATCACATTGTTTTTACAAGTTAGTAGAAAGGGATGAGGGAGAAAACTTTCAATACAGTTCACACATCATGTGGGCTGAGACCCTGCAGCTCTGCAGTCTGTAAAGTGTGCTGAAGAAAGACATTCTTCCTACTGTACATGTGCAAGGAGAGGGGTCCCCTTGGAGGTTGTCCAAGCCTGCCGGTGAAAGTGGAGTGTTGCTTGGGCAAAGCAATCTTCTCCCTCTGACAAGCAGAGACAACCGGAAAGCTCTCTGTGTCAGACACTTGATTGCTTTTGCTCCGGTAGAGACTGCTGATGTCGGAGCGGCTGCTTCGGTTGTTGTGTGTGAGACTGGCGGTGGGTACAGCAGCGTTGTGCTGGGGTGCCTGCGAGGCCTCTCGTTGTTTCAAAAGGTTGCTGAAATGTAAGCTGGGTGCCTGGCAGATTTTGCTCTCGTAGGTGACTGGTCTGTCTGAAGGTGGTCGGCTAAATTGGTCCTCTATGAGAGTATGCACTAACCTTCTGTCCCTTGAGTTGAGGTTTTGGTTCATAGGTCTGTTTAGACATATAGCCTGCAGTGAAAAGAGAAAAACATTTTGTTAAAACCAGTTATTTTTTATGTTTAATTCCAAATTGGAAATACGCTTTTAACAATTATTGCTACATGAACCCTCAGAGACCTCAATATAACTTTTATATAAATCCTAATCTACTATTAATTTACTAGTTCAGGGCCCAGTGTATTAGGCATACTGTGTTTGCAACAGTGTAAACTATAGACATTTAAGTGGCTGAATTTAGGCTCCCAGTGAAAACATGCAACATGTATAATTCATTCAATATTCTTTCTATGTTGAATACACAATAGCAAGTTCCTCCTGAACATTCTTTGTACCACATATCGGGTCAGTATATTATTTTTATATATCCTTTACTGTGTTTAATACATTTTCAGTGGAATTTCGCATTTACTGTTTGACTTACTGTCTTATATTATTGGCCAGTCCTCACAGAACACTTATTAAATGTTGATTACAAACAGGGAAAAGAAGCCTATTTCAAGAACAAATGTAAAGTAAAACCCTTTATTTTTTCCCCATACATAGTTAAACAGTTTGCCACAGATGCCTGTTTTCCCAAATTCTTGTGAAGTCTATTCCCTTTGGGTTCCAGAAGAAACATTAGTTCAGTCCTGTTTTTGACTAGTTTGCTTCCAGCAACCTTTAAATTACAACCTTCAAACATGTAAACTTTGAGAGTGTGGATTATTCCATGCAGCTCTATTGATAACACTCAGACATCTCGAGGAAGAAAACCTGAATTTTCCATGCAAAGTGGTTCCCCGGAGAACAGTTTAAATGAATAATAACCACATATTCCCCAAGGTAATCTTGAGTTGTACAACATTTGAATAAATCATAGATTATGATGCAGAAAGCAACTAAATGAATACAGAAACTTAGTATGTACACACCCAGCAGTAATCAGTAAGCTCATCTCCCAGATCTACAGGATTTGCTGCATTTACGTATGTTTAGAAGTATTTCTGTGCAACAGTGATACGTTTGTTTCTATTCTAAATGTTTAATAACCAGCAAGAAACAACTTTACACTTTATAATTTGAATCAAACTTTGCACTGGTGTAAATAGAACAAAAGTTTGACCCATACATGTGCATATATCTATCACATACTGTCTGTAGATATTGTATACATCATGGACCTCATTTACGAAAGGGCACTGTGACAGGGTACGCCTTCCTCTATGTATTATTTGTGTATCATGATTTAAATGTATTGTTTTGTGTTTATTTAAAGAGAGTGATTAGTAATGTTGTTTTGCAGCATGGATGGCGTTAAAATTCCCCATCCAGCTAAACGCGTGCGTAATGTGGCCATCTCCAAATTAATTAAGTAATTACTAATTTGGCGATGGCCACGTATATAAAAGTGCATCAGCCG
This sequence comes from Acipenser oxyrinchus oxyrinchus, assembly GCA_030684275.1. Taxonomy (NCBI): domain Eukaryota; kingdom Metazoa; phylum Chordata; class Actinopteri; order Acipenseriformes; family Acipenseridae; genus Acipenser; species Acipenser oxyrinchus. Next base: position 61,702,424 of record CM060247.1, on the reverse strand, counting down.
CTCACAGAGAGAGATCAAGAAGGACAAGGTAAATAAAACAACTGCTATCCAGCTGGCTGCATTCCAGCAGATATTTGTGTAATTAACTGTGTTTGTTATTATTTGTTTTGGCCAATGTGCAGTTTTGTTTGATGACAGTGTTTTTGTTTATTTAATTTGTTTATTTTGTTTAGTGTTTATTTATTTAATATAATAAAAGACAGAGCGCAGTGGCGACTCACCCCGCTGTCCTTGTGTGTGTGTGTACCTGTATTTCCTGGACTGGTGATGTCACACACCCAGCCATCCTGCCACACGTGGTGTAAGAGGTGGGATCTGGCAACAGAGCCTCCACCTTCCCAGGCCAGAACAGGTACTGCAGGTACCATTTTTTCTTTTGAGACTTTTTTTGGAAATTGAAAAGAAAAATGGAAGACTGGCATGACCAGCAACAGTGGTTGGGAAAAGAAGGGGCTCCCATCAGCTATGCCTGTGCAGAGTTTGTGCACCAGGGAGACGAGTGCCCTTACAAAGACACCTGCTTCATGGAGGCCTGCCATAATGACGAGGTTGGGTCTCCAGCGCAGAAGCCAAAAAGAAAGCCCCTGTGTGTCCAATCCGTATGGGCCGACGGATTAGATGCCCCTCCTCGGCTGCCTGGAGGAAGCACGTCCTTGGTGCCTTGCCTGTGCAGAGACCAAGCACTACACCCGGGACCACTTTGAGGAGGAGATTGCGTGTCCAGCGCCCAAGAGGGGGATCCTGAGCATCCAGCGCCCAAGAAGGGGGAGCCCGAGCATCCAGCACCCAAGAGGGGGGAGCCAGAGCGTCTAGTGACCAAGGGAGAGCCACACCTGTCTCCAGCGACCGAGGGAGAGCCACACCTGTCCCCAGTGACCGAGGGAGAGCCACACCAGTCCCCAGCGACCGAGGGAGAGCCGCACCAGTCCCCAGCGACTACGTAGTAGCTTTATTCTTATTTCCAGCATCTGAGGAGATATAGCTATAGTGGAGGCTTATTTGTAATCCTGCTTTACAAGGGAACAAACATTCTACAATTTGCAGCGATCATTTTGATCGTAATGCATTTGATTGCATTCATGGATGAGCCCATGTAAGGGTGGTATGTATTTACAATGAGCATAATCTAACAGCACTGAAAGAACAGCAAGTCAGCACATTTAAATAGAAATATTCACATTTATATTGTATATTTATTGATGGATTTTAATCTATCAGTAAATATACATATATTAATGAATCAGTCCTTAGAAATTCTGGCATGTTTTTAAAACCTCATCACATGACGAAAAATAGATATAACTATTGTCTCGTGATGCTGTTTTTGGTCAATAGCTTTTTTCTCCCTCCCTCAAATGACATCATCACGCTGAACGTTTTCCTTTCCACACAAGCAAAATGCCGGACAAACCCACATGTGGACATCGATTTTGTGACATAACAGAAAATTAATTATAAAATATACAGAAAAACAAAGATGCTGCAAACACTAAAATCGCCATAAAAACTTTGCTATCAGTGTTTTCTGACTTCCTAAAATTCAACTCGACGATATGAAAATACAGCGCAATGAGAAAGTCAGACGGACAGTTTGATGCCAAAAAAGTGTAATGTATTATTTAAAACTAAAGCTCAATTAATTTATATATATATATATATATATATATATATATATATATATATATATATATATATAGTAACAAAGCAAAGGGTGGGGCTACAGTTTCCCACTATGAGCTTCCTCTCCTGTCTATATTTACAGGGAAAGGACTACAATGCATAAAATGGCCACCCACAGCACACTACAATTCCCACAATGCAAGGTGGCCAGGATGTAGTAGCCACACCTGCTCAGAATCAGACATAATCATCCACCTATAAATGGGCTGGGTCACAGCACGAAAAGAGAAGTACAAGGTGGGTGAGAGAGAGAGAGAGAGAGAGAGAGAGAGAGAGAGAGAGAGAGAGAGAGAGAGAGAGAGAGAGAGAGAGGTAAGAGGTACTGATTTAAAAACTAAAAGGAGAAAAGGAAGACTTAAATACTGTGTATGACTTGGACTGTTTTGACCTCACTTCTGGCGGATTAACCTGGATTGTATGAGAACCTGAACTGTGTTTTGAACCCTATATTGATTATTGTCTAAGGCTCTGTGGTTACTGTAGATCTCACAGAGGAGTGGGAACAAAGTGAAAATATACCTCAGTTGAGTATATTTGTTATAATATATATATATATATATATATATATATATATATATATATATATATATATATATATAGACACATTCAATATATATCGATGTTATGAGCATCAACAATTTACTCAAAGCCTCCACTAGTGTTTTCCACTATTATAACAACTTTGGCTGTTAATACAGCTTCGATTGGGTGAAAAGAAACCAAGCTTGTCTATTGACCCTGTCACACAACCCACCCTGCTTTGCCTGTGTTGTGCTGTGAAATTTAGCTGCAGTATATATATAAAAAAAAAAAAATACAGCCAGTCAGCCGTGTAATTCCTCCACCGCCGCTGCGTTCTGACCTGCCCCGCTGTTGATTAGACCTCGCCGGCTACCTTGGCCCGCCCACACTGGTGTGTCTGGCCTATAAAAAACAAAAAAGTGTGTTTTTCCCCCATTGTTTTTCTCTGTTGTGTTTCTTTGCCCACCACGGCTTCAGCCTGTGTGGCCCACTGGTATATGCTGTGCGCTGACCAGATGTGTGACTACACGCAGTCAGTTTAGGCACCGCTGCATTAGCTGCCCCTCAGTGCACGCTCAGCCCCTGGTACTTCAGTGCACATGGTGCTCGGTGTTCACAGTGCTGAGTGCACGCAGTGCTTTGGTGCCACAGTCGCACAGTGCCTTAGTGCACGCGTTGCTCACGGCGCTCGGTGCACATGCATACGGTGCTGCACGGTACTCGGTGCACGTGGTACACGGTGCAAGCAGTGCCTGGTGCCCTCGGTGTGCACGGTACTTCGGTGCCTCGGTGAAAAAGAGATGTGTGATCCTCCACCAGACCGCAGCACTTCCGCGCCCCACTGTGAAGTTGACTCCGCTGGATTGTCTCGGCCCGCCTTCTTGGTGCGCTTAAAAATTCAGTTCACCCGCATTGCCGTGGTGTCTGTTCTATTTACACTCACAGCTTTGCTGTTGTGTGCGTGTATGTGTGGTTTTCTTTTACTGCCTTGCCCTCCACCGGGACCCAGCTCTGCTGAATTGAATCGGCCGGCTTGTTTCAGCCCGCCTACTCGGTGTGCTTGGTAATAACAATAATAATACAAATTTACAGCTCACCTGCCTGGTGTGGTGACTGTGTTTCTCCCATAGCTCAATTGCTGTGTGTGTAAGCCTATATTTTTTTCCTATTACTGCCTTTGCAGTTAAAAAAAAAAAAAGCAGTACACTTTTTCTTCCTGTCTAACACACCGCAGCTCCTTGAGCCTGTGCTCCATTCCGATATACGCTATGCGCTACCCTGGCTTGTGTTGAGGTTAAGGCTAGGCGTCCTCGGTGCTTAGATGCTTATGTCAATAACACCTGCACTCGGTGCTCCGATTCTTCGGTGCACCAGTACTGTATTCTACCTCACTCAGTGTCCTCGGTACTTCTGCACCTTTGGTGTCTGAGTGCTTCAATATACAGGTTTACACCCTCCAGTGTTTAAACAACGCTGTTGGGGCCATATAGACATCAAGCATGGCTAAATTCCGCGCTTGCACGTCCTGCACAATGTCCCCTGCTAGCACGGCTGAGCCGTACGTGGTGTTGAGAGCCCTGGCAGCAGGCTCAAGCCCTTGCTCTGGACCCAGCTCAGCCGATAACGCCGGCCCCGGAGCTGAACGCGCCTCCACAGGGGTCACACCGGATGTTACAGAACCGGATGTCAGCATTCCTGAGGAGGACCATGATGCGATTTCGATTGTGGCCTGATGGGAACGTGGCCTTCAGAAGCAGCTCCTACCTCCCCTGACCATACCTTTGGACCAGCGGTAGAGGAATTGCTGCAGTGCTCACCGAGAACGCAGGGCATCTCGGCAGGTAGCCTAAATGCTCTCCTCCTGTACTCTGACATGGGAGAGAACGAGACGCTGGTGTCCGCCGTACTTGCCAGTCTGTCTGGCCGTGCGAATGGTTTACAACAGTGGACTGAAAGGACGCGTATTCCACGTCTTTCGTATGCTGCCGTTTTGTCTCCCTCATGACTGCTCTGGTATACTTTCCCGTAAGTATGTTGTTGGTCGTCTTCGACTTGAAAGGAAACGTTAAGTTACTTACCATAACCCTTGTTCCCTGAAAGAGTACACAACCAACAAACCTTGCGAGGTCGCATTGGTCGCCCTCACGGGTTCGATGCAAAAAGAGAAATCGGTTCCGTGGGCTGACTATTTTAATCCCTTGGTAGGCGGGACCAAGGACGTCACCCCAGGAAGGGGCCTATCAGCAGCTCTGATATAAAGAGCTCAGTAAATATCTACCAATAGGCAGGCATATGCCATAAGTATGTTGTTGGTCGTCTTCTCTTTCAGGGTTACGGTAAGTAACTTAACATTTTGCATTTGTAAAAAAAAGTTACAAGAAATAGATGTCTACAATTATTTATTTCAGCAATTTCTATTTATTTCTGCAAAACACCAAACATGCTAATACCCTGACAAAGAAAATTAAATGAAAAGCTAACTGAGGCACCTTTAGCAAAAATAACCTCTTTTAAATGATTAGGATATTTGTCAATGAGCTTTTGGCATGATTCTATAATGATTTTTGACCATTCTTCAATGCAAAAATGTTCCAGTTCATTCAAATTCCGAGGGCTTCTCTTGTGCACAGCCTTCTTTAACTCATAACAAAGATTCTCAATCAGATTTAGAGCGGGACTTTGACTAGGCCATTCCAGAATCTTGATTTTATTCTTCTTTAAGCATTCTGAAGTAGATTTTGATGTGTGCTTTGGATCATTGTTGTGTTGGAATGTCCAGTTGCACCTTAAACCAAGTTTTGTAAGCAGAGGGTTTCAGATGATTGGCCAGTATCTTTTGGTATGCTATGGAATCCATTTTGCCATGTATTGGAATTAAATGTCTTGTGCAATTCGTTGAAAAACAGCCCCATAGAGACTGAAGGTCAAGTAATTTATAAACTGTCACAGAAACCTGAGATGGAACTGTTTTCCTGTAACTCACTGAAGAGGCCCATCTATTATTTTTTATTATACATGGATACCCTTGTGATCCTGCGGGCTTGCCTGTAAGCTGCCCAGAGCTGCGTTGTTCCCCAGCGCTGTAGCTCTGGGCTGGCTGCATAGTGAGTCTGCAGTGTGAAAAGAAGCAGTCAGCTGACGGCACACACTTTGGAGGACAGCGTGTGTTCATCTTCGCCTCTCCCGAGTCAGCGCGGGGGTGGTAGCTGAGAGATGAGCCTAAAAAAAAAAAAATAATTGCCTATTCTAAATTGGGAGAAAATTATTAAAAAAATAATAATAAAACTGTGAGTGGGCTGAGATGATATATGGCGGGTCTCAATAATAGAAAGGTGCTTTATCTAGACCAGAAATAGTGGATTGTAGTGATTGGAGAGCTTGAAAAATGACTATGTTGAAAATGTCGCCGGGGGAGTCAGTATGAATTGGACTATTTGGGACAGATGCATGAGACTGAACTGAAGGACCGGGATCATCTGAAATCTGCAACGATGATGAAGTAGCTGGATGAATAGCTTTGGACATTGAGGGGTCGGAACGAAGCAGCAAAACAATCAGCTCCTTACGGGAAGCGCCAAATGTATTCAGAATACGAGGAATTGACAAAGATTTGTATCCTTTATCGGAACCGTGATGGGAAGCCAGCCTCAGACTTTTTTGTATTTTTTAAAATTTATTTATACAAGAAATGAATCCATTGAGGGCGATGCCACATTTACAAGTGAGTCCTGTCATGCACAGACACAATCATACATAAAACAACACAATTAATATTTGTGTGGTCCAGCCTTAGACAGTAACAACAAACAAACAAAGGAGCAGTAATACAGCAGGTTTTCTTTTTTTTTTCAACATGGCCTAAAAGAAAAGCAATAGCAAGGAGTTTTAAAGAAATCCCTAATACACTCTTTATAAACAAAAAAATGAGATGTTATCAAATTCCATTCTTAAACAATTTGAAAAAGTGTTCCAGGTTTTTGGGAGTCGATAAGAAAAAGTCAGTTATCCTAATCGTATCCTTGGGACAACCGTATCCTTGGGACTACCAAACTACCAGAATCATGAGATCGCAAACTATAGCCAGTATTGACCTTTTTGACCAAAGTATTAAGATAATCGGGAACCATACCTTTAATAACTTATGAGATAAAGCATTCTTGGTGTTTGGAATGCTAAGTTTAACACTAGGAGGAGTCGCCATTATGCAAGGTAAGTCAAAGACACCAAACAATAAAAAATGACAAGAGGGCGTAGACAAACGAGGCTTTTATAGGGCTGATGATTACGTTATTGATTAATGGGTGGATTCTCCTACTCAGAAAGACAAGAAGTTTCCAAAGGATTTTACATCCATGCAAAATAAAATGATATTCTTTGGAAGCTTAATCTTTATATTATTAATCCTTTTCAGAAAATGTGTTGCCTATTTAACATAGCTAGGTAAGCTTTCAACATGTGAGTGCAGCTGCCTTTCAGCTATTTCCGCTATAACATATGTTGGGTTATCAATTGTGATAACAATCATTCACACTGGGGGTTTTTCTTTGTGCATTTTTGGGTTGTTTAACCAAACCTGCTCATGGATTTTGCGGAAGCATGTCATTTTTTAATTCTTTCGATACAAACACGTTTTTATATAATCTATGCCAAAATCCTCACTTCTTTTATTATGCCGCTATATTTTTTAGTTTTTACATCTTCATGTATTTATATTTTGTAATTCAGTCCCTACTGCCTTTATATAATCATCTTTGTTCATTACTGCCACCCCAGAACCTTTAGCTGTTGGTCTTATAATGATACAATCATCCTCTATTAATTCCTTTAGCGCTTCTTCATTCTTAGTTATATTTAGTTTGACTTTACTTCTTAGGCCTGTTACTATTTCATTTCTAACTACTTCAATATACATGTCTAACCATTTGTTTCTTCCCTCTGGAGGAGTCCAATGGTGCTTTTCTTTAATTTTGATTCCATGTTCACACACATATTCTGATTCTGTGTGTGTTTCATCATTAAAGTATTCCGTTAGCCTCATTCGTCTTTCCCATTCTTTTAATTCTGTTATTAACTTATCCTTATTATGTATCTTCTTGCCGGAATTATCAGTCAAAATGATGGCTTTAGCAGTTCTAGGTGGGTGGGATTATAACTTCCTTATTTTTGCAATCCTGCCTTTCAAACGCCATCAGGGTATTTAATGCATGTATTTAAGAAAAGGCATAAATGGACAACCGCATGACTTTCAGACACTCAGAGTAATTTAAATTTGAAAACCTCAAACCGTCAAAATGATTGTCGTGGCAGTTCTAGTGTTAAAACATGTATGTAACTATTATTCTTTTTCTATCAATACTTCAATAACCCTAATATATTACATATAAACATTGTTTGTAGAGTTGTACTTGACTCTTGAGGATGAAGCACCAGATCTTTCACCCTCACCAGCACCCCTTTGCTTATCCTTGGAGTGACCGATGAAGCAGGATGCAGTTATTCACCAATTGATTTTACCCTGTTTTTCTCCCAATTTGTTATATCCAATTGTATTTTTTTTTTTTAGCTCAGCTCACCGCTACCACCCCTGCACTCGGGAGCAGCGAAGATGAAAACATGCTGTCCTCTGAAGCGTGTGCTGTCAGCCGACCGTTTTTTTTCACTCTGCAGCACCGCCATGCAGCCAAGCAGGCAGCTTACAGGCAAGCCCACAGGCACCTGGCCAGTCTACAGGGGTCGCTGGTGCGTGGTGAGCCGAGGACACCCTGGCTGACCTAAGAATATATATATATATATATATATATATATATATATATATATATATATATATATATATATATATATATATTATATATATATATATATATATATATATATATATATATATATATATATATATACACATATATATATATATAGTATATGTGTGTGTGTGTGTGTGTGTATCTTACGTCTGTGTCAGAAATACTCAGACGATCTCCCAGTAGATTTTACTAAAGAATTTCAACAATTTGTTGAATTCACATCCCCCTTAGATATAGAGAGAAAAGCCGATGAAAGCAAATCTATTTGGATGTACCGAGTTATCGCTGAATCCAGTGTTATAGAATCTTTCCCAAACTGTTAAAACTGCATCACGGCTGTATTTGTCACTAATGATTACTAACTGTTGCGGAGAACGTTCCTTCTCTCTTCTAAAAAGGGACACAATGTCCTCCGGTCCACCATAACTCAAGAGCATTTCAGTGTCTCCCCCCATGTCGCCTGTGGTGTAAAAGATACTTGTCAAAAGTACAGGCAGCACTCCAGATAAGGGGTTTTGGGTCTGGGAGTAACTTACCCTCTAATTTTAACACTGAGAGAGTAAAATGTATTTTCAACATTACCTTGAAGTCATGAGTAATCTTGATAAATACTGTACAATCTTTAAAGTTAATGGGGTATTGTGATGGGGTACACCCCGCCCCTGTGTTTATTTGTATTTTTGTATTATTATTATTATTTAAATGTGTGTGTTTTTTCAAAACCCGATGTTTTGTTTTTGTTGTTTTGCAGCATGGATGGGGTTAAAATTAATGCAATAACGCGTGTGTAATGCGGCCATCTCCAAATTAATGAAGTGATTACCAATTTGGAGATGGCCATGTATATATAAAGAGCGAATCAGTCGTTCATCATGGTTGGTTGGAGAGAGTTTTGGAGAAAGGAGACAGTAAGATAAATAACTGAAAACAATTGCTACTCGTGCTGGCTTTACACCAGGACTATACTTGTTGAATTATTGTGCCGGTTTATTTTGGCCACAGTGGTGTTTTGTTTTGTGTTTAGTATTTTGTTTCTGTTTTAAATATTTTATTTTATTTAATAAAGAAAGAGCGCATTTACGACACACCCTGTAGTACCTTGCCTGTATTGTCAACTTCCTGGTCTGTGATGTCACCACTCGCTTTTTTTCAAGGTATCACACTGACTGCAAATTAATTACATTACTAATTATATTTTAAAAGTAAACTCTTAAACTAAGTGAACATGTTAAAACTTAAATATAAAACCATACAGATAAATAAAATAAGGAAATGCATTAATAAGTTGTAAAACAGTTTGTTTAATATTACAGGCACCTTTTTTTAGCATTTGCGTCTGCCGATGGTTCCAGTAGAATTTTTTGCTGAACTAGGGTGTTTACGCTTCAACCTGTGTAGCTTTGAATATTTCAAATTCTTACTGTGATTGGCTGCAAAAACATAAGAGCTAGCCAGAGATTGGATAATGTTTGTTTGCTTGGTTTTTCTTGTGTACAGTTTCCTAATAACTGAAGGCATTGTATTCTGGGAGATGTAGTTGTTTTAGGGGAGACGGGAGGGGAGGCAGACAAGCTGTGCAGCAAAATTGCTATGCATATTTTTACGCATTAAATTTAAATGTAATGCATATTTCGGATTTTTTAATGCGTAAAAACGGCAGGTACACAGCTTATCTGGACCACTGAGTAAAAGTTCTATTAATTTTGTCGCATTGTGTCTGGTGTGTTGCTGCCTTTACCCTTTTAAATCTTAATTGAAGTGGAAGTATAGAAATTCAGTAGAAGTGAAATACAGAAGAATATATTAAACTAGAGGTAGGTAAAGCCAACTGTACTGAAAAGTGAATAAGATATGGTAAAGCCTCAATATCACTGATGGGGTCATGATTATGGATTGTTTGTGATGTTGCAGCCCTTTCCTGTAGAAAAAGCATAAAAGTGTAATAAAGCATTGTGAAAGCATGATAAAGCAAATGTAAGCATTGTAAAGCCCACAGGGTATGGTAAAGCATATAAAAAACAGCAAACCATGGTAAACTATGGTAAACGCATAGTATAACCATGGGGAAAATTGCTAAATGAACATGGTAAACTTTTATAAGGGACCATACTTTACACCGATGTACTGTAATGGTGGAATGATTGCAAGTCCCTAAGCAGTCCGTAATTTACCTGTTTTTTTGGATTGTTACTACTGCACTATGTTACTGCTACTATCCATGCACATGTAAGGGTATGTGTAGACTTAAGGGTGTCATTCTGTTCTATTATGTAATCATTCCATGCACTTCACTAAGTTAAGTTTTTCTTCATTGGTCTACTTTAGAATGCACATGAACTTCCAGCAACAACCTGAAATTGCTTGCATCGATCATTAGCCCTGCCTCATGGCTATACTACTGTACCGCATTACAAAAAACAAACCAAATTGAATGTCACTGAAGATAGAGCTCAGCTGCAGTCTGCTCTAGAAAAAAGTCCAAAGCACATAAAGTGACACTTGTAATGCACAAAACGGATTTAAACTATGTAAATCATAGATATTTAGTGGGTGCACTTTACAGGGAAAAATACCTAGGCTAATAAATGGTGCAACTTAATTATATTATATTACCCAAAAGACAGGGAGAGGGACACCCAAAGATCAGTTTTCTAAAAAACTGGCCCTTCATACATAGATGAGACAATGATTTTGGCTACAGTTGGTTACAGTGCTAGCAAGCACCATGAGAGCTTCGTCCTCATACCTCTGCCATTGGACCTCAGTCCAGACCTGAATATCTTTCCTATTCATCCTGGGCCTCTCTTAAGCGAGATTGCAAATTGTGCTGGCTATCGATTTGTCCACTGAAAAAGGTTCTGGGAAAGTGCAACACTCAAGGAGTACCTACATATGAACAGTTCAAAGGCTCAATCTTTAAGCTTTAGGTTGCTGCATTAGTGCTGTTACCTTCCAAATGGATCAGGGGGTAAGCTTCTAGGGCTTCCATGGTATATAACTAGATTAATGTATGGGTTATGGATATACCTATTTGAATTTATTATCAAGGAAGAGTCTATTATTATTATTATTATTATTATTAGTTTGGCTAAAGTTTAATTGATTTATATCAGTACTGATGAAATTGAAATATTGATATTTTACTGTACTTAAATTTAGCCAAAAAGAATGAGGCAGTAGTACTTACAATACAATACATAAGTGTTTGAGGAAATAATTAAACAGAATATATTCCAGGAGCATCTTGTACTTTTGTTATCTATATTTTACTTGAAGGGAAAATACAGCAGGAGCATCTTGAGCAAAGAATGGGCAGTTTATGCATAAAGGCACTGCAGTTTGTCGTAGATATACCTTTTTCAATAGAAATATCGATAATCTGCGCAGATTGTGCTGAATTGTGTGGTTGTTTTGTGGTATGGACTACTGTCCACTCTGGGGTCTTCCAGCCTTTAGTGTGTCGTCCATTTTCTAGGCATGCATAATTACATAATTTCTGTATCTTCCCTTGGTACAGTGCACTTGTGTCAGTGGAGTACATGTACATAATTACTGTGTTTTTGGAGTAGCACTGTTGGCCCAGTCCATTGAAAAATACTTGTGCGTGTTACTTAGATCACAGCAGGCTGGAACAAGTGGCACAGCAATTACTGTCTTTACTGTCTAATTTTCTATTTAATTTAAATACTGCAGGTTATTTTAATCTTTAGTGCGCTTGACGTAGAATTCTTCACTCCGACATTAGAAAACATAAGTATCTTTTTTTTTTTAAATGTACATTTAATAATGTCAGTGCTGGACATGCCTGTGAAATATAACACAGCATCATCTTAAGCAGAAATAGAACAAAATGCTGTGAAGAAAAACAAGGTCCCATTTGCATTGGTGAGGGTATCAAATGTTATGAATGCTACAGGAGCTCACTTACATGGCAGCCCCTAATACAAGCCAAGCAGTGTGTGTCAAGGTGTGTTAAACAGTTTGGGTTAGCATAGGATCTGATTTAGCACAGGGGTACAATTTGTTACAAGATAGAATCCTTATACCACTGAAAATCATTTTGTTAAGATCTAGAAGAAATTATAATGCTAGCTATTATAACAAAGGTAAAAAATAAAATAAAAAAAGCATACTTCACTATGGGGAATAAAACCATTTTAGTAGGGAAAGAAATCAAGCATTCCTCCCCACAGGATCCTACTCTTTAATGTTTTCAGTGCCTTTGACGTGAGCTCTTGTCATTTTATTGTCTCCCATAATATACAAATGACTAGTCTTGTAAGAAAAATATTGTTAATGGTGTAGCAGTGTGCAACCTACAAAAAATAAGTGTGGTCTCCTGCTTTAATCTCTTCAGCAAGTAGAAATCTCATAAAATGACATAGCCTACCGGAAATGTGATGAATTGCTGAAATAGCTGACAACATATAAAATGCTTAATTTTGAAAAATAGAATTTTTAAAAAAAAAAAATAAAGCTTGCAGCCCTTGAACTAGTTACTGCTGCAGTTTGAATGACAGTGACAACACATGTAACTAAGAATAAACAACTAACTTGTTATGTTTACTATTGTACTGTTTTTTTGGTAGGTTGAGATTTTTTGCTGTTAAGAGAAATAATACAAAGGTTTTAAAATTAGTGCAGCCATCAAAATGTTTAGTTTAAGAACCCTGCATTAAGATTATCACTTAATGGTGACAGTTTTCATCCTCACCATGCTTTAACATAGTCATAAGCAACTGAATAAGTTAAATTATCTTATTCTATTTTCTTTAGGCTAAGCCACAGTAATGTGTTCTAGAAATAATAGAATAAAGGCCACCATATTTGTAACCAAGGAAACAAAGAATGTCACTGAATAAAAGCAGCAAAAAAAAAAAAGCATGTAAATTGCTCTACCTGGCTTTAAGGAATCCCCAACAGTGAGATTTATCTGATGCAGACTGGATACAGATATGCAAACATTGATTTTTTAAGTGCATTTATTTATTTATTATTTTTAAGCATAAACTGTTCTGCGTCTATAATAAATGTTGCAGTCTCAACATTTGCTGGGTAACTGTAAATAGCTCACACATCACTTAATTTGTATTGGACACTAATGCTGTAAAGAGCTCCTCTGGGTCCTGCTTGCGTTTCATGTGCTGTTCCACGCCTGCTCCACTGCAAGAGCCATCATGCTCATTGTCAGCTGTATCTGTAATGGGTGTTTTGTAGCTGTCACAAAGGATTCTTTGTAACCCAACGGAAGAGGGTTGTCTCTTTTGAAGACTGAGAATACTTCTCAAGTACAATTTGTTGCATACCTGCTTACACTATGGTATAGGAAGCTCTCCATATTAAAAATAGATATTTATATCATTTACATTAAAGATAAAAGAGACAGACACTTTTTATTATATATTTCCATAAACACAAATCAAATAATGACTTGATTGCTTTGGACAGACAGTCATGAAGGAAGCGGCTCAGTTGCAGCACGAGCTGTAACAATGTACTGTACATTAGCAAGTGACAAATGACCTAATCAAATTGATATCTGTAGTATCGCGGTAGTGAACAGGGCAAAGCCGCTAGGTGGAGCTACAGTGCTAGTAAAGTGAGTATTAAGCAGCAGGTTTATGGGTAAGAGAGAGAAGAGTTAATCAATAAAGATATGGCTATGAGCTGAGTGAACCAAAATGAATATGCTTTGTGTTTACTGATATTTAACTGCAGGAAGGTTAAATACGACAACTGGCAACAAGTATTGTGTAAAACAGACTCGTATAAGAGCATACGAAAAAAAGAAGACAGTGTGGAAAGTGAGAGAAATAGCTTTACAGCTCTTCGACTGCAACAGCGGACTTACAAGTGTTGCAACAAGATAGAAAAGATGACAATGTGCTTTTTAACTTTTTGTCAGAGCTAAAGGAATCACAAACAGCGGCCGGAAGAGAGCACTGCTGTTTCATTGCGCAGGTACATCTGTTCAAGAAATATTTGGTACTCTGACAGATATTGGAGATGATGAGGACTACGATACAGCTATGACAAAAAATTAGATGGTTATTTTCAAGCACAAGTCAATGTGTTGTATGAACGACATTTATTTAGACAAATACAACAGGAAGAAAATGAAAGTGCCGATCAGTTTGTTATATGTCTCAGACAGAAAGAGGAAAACTGAATTTAATGCTACTGTAGACAAACCAATTAGAGATCAAGACATTGATAAATCTAAATCGAGGAAATTCTTATAAAGAGGGAGAATGCTCAATCTTGTAGATTCACTAGCGTGAGTCTCAGAAATGGCGGACAAGCAGGCTTCCCAAATAGAAAACGTGTCGAGTTGTAGGAAACAATGCACAAGAAAACTAAATCATATACATTACGAGACAGCAGACATTCTGAGAATGTTACCGATGTAGTAAGAAACATGCTTTTATAGAAAGAGAATGTCCAGCTAAAGACAAAAAGTGCAATAAATAGGTCATTTTGCACGTGTGTGTAAAACCAAAATAACAGCAAACCCCAAAACAGCTAATAAACAACAGTGGAGACAGGGGCATACAATTTACTTCTTGGAAGAAAAGGAAGACGACTCTGACTATGCTTTTAATGTTAAAGGAACAACACGAGATGGCAATACAATAGTAGTTGTAGGAGGAATACCGCTGAAAATGCAGATTGATTCCGGAGCAAACTGAAACATAATAGATAAGAATATATGGACTAAGTTAAAAATGAAAGGCAATAAGTGCATGTAGAGAAGACAAACAACAAGCTGCACTCACATGGAACAAATACAAATCCTAGAAAATGTTACAGCAAAGGAACATTCATTCTTATAGATGGGGAAGGACAGCCATTACTAGAAACTGCAAAAGAGGAGCTTTTAAAACAGAACTCCAGACAAATGCTGTACTTACAGAAAATGATCTAGTCAAGAAATACAACAAGTTCTTCCACGGTATAGGGAAATGAAAAGAGTTTCAAGTTGATATTTATATCATTGATTGACTTTGACGTATAGCACACAATAGGAGAATAATTCAGATCAGCCTGAGAAAGTAGGAAGCAAGCTAAATAAGCTTGAAGAAATTGACATAACAGAGATGAGAAAGTGGAAGGACCAGAGTCCAGTAATAGTGGTGTATAAGCCATCAGGAGACATACGTCTGTTTGTAGAGATGTGCAAACGAAGCAATTATAAGAGAAAGATATTCAGTTTCAACAATTGATGACTTCTTACAGGAAATGAACAACAGTAGCATATTCAGCAAGCTACATCTAAAGTGGGGATATCACCTGATTGAAATGAGTGAAAAATCAAGAGACATCACAATTTTCGTGGCACACCAAGCACTGTACAGGTATAAGTGACTTATGTTCGGTGTCCGCTCAGCTCCAGAGATTCACCAGAAAGTGATCCGTCAAGTGCTTCATGGATGCAGCGGAACATACAGTATCTCAGACGACATCATTGTACACGGTGAAAACAAAAACAACATAATGAAAGGCTGGAAATGGTTCTTAAGCGACTACAATAAAAGGTCTTGCATTAATTAAAAATGTGAATTTGGAATGTCCAGATTGATGTTCATGGGTCATGTGTTGTTAGAGCACAGAATAGGTCCATAAGAGGCTAAAGTGCAAGCTGTAAGAAATGTTCGGAGACCTGAAACAGCACCCGGGTTCAGAAGTTTTCTTGGTTTAGTATACTTCAGAGCTAGATGAATTCCTAAATTTAGCAACAATAGCAGAGCCGTTCAGGAAACGGAAAAGAAAGGACACCCATTTTTTGTGGGGAACACAGCAACAATATGTGTTTGACATGCTGAAGCAGAAGCTAACAGAGGCTGAAACACTAGCCTACAGTAGGACTTGGAGCAGTCCTCACACAAGTTCAGAATGGACAGAGCCGAGCCATAAGAAAGAATCAGCAGTTGACGAAAAACTGATACATCAAAACAGGAGAATGGGTTTGGATTCGAGAACAGATCTACAAAACCATTCAAGATGCATTGTGTTTTGGGAAAGTTAGTATTAAGAGGAACCAGAATAATAATGTAACAGAAATTGAGGAAACAAGTCATTTTGCTGGTGCTTGATGGCCATCAAGAGATCACAAAGAGAAAAAAAAAAAAAAGATTACAATCAAAAGTATGGTGGCCAGGCAAAGTATTTGTAGAAGAAGCCATTATTGTCAACTAGTAGGCCAACCTGCACGGCCAGAGCCAGTGGAATGTACGGAACATCTCAAAGCACCATGGCATGATTTTGCAATCAATATAGTGGGACCATTACCTATAGGAGATCATTTACTCGTTACAGTAGATATTTTAAAGTTTGTATTCTTCAAACAACAACTGTCAAAATCATTGAAAGTTTGGATCAAGTGTTCACTACGCACAGCTTACCAAATTTAATAGCAAGCGACAATGGACCCCAATTCATAGCAACGGAGAACTATCTGAATGAAATGGAATAAGACACATATCAGTCACGCCATTATGGCCTCAAGTGAATGGAAAGGTAAAATGCCAGACTCCTAAAAGCAATAAGAATTACACAAGCACAAGAGCTAGATTGAAAACAAGAATTAAGAACATTCTTAATCACCTATAGAAGTACTCCACGTGTCAGTCCTGCAGTACTTTTCGGAAGAAAAATAAGAACAAAATTCCGAGAAGTGAATGACAGCGAAATAGCAGATTCAGAATTCAGAGAGAAAGATGTCAGAAAGAAAGGTAAAGAAAAGAAATATGCAGACAACAGAAGAAATGCAGAAATGTCTCAAATGCAACCAGGAGATTAAGTACTGTTATAAGAGAAATGACAAGACAACTACATTTGAACTGTAACCATATGAAGTCATACAGAAAAATGGAAATCAAGTAACAATAAGATCAGCTGAAGGAACTGAATATAAAATAAACTCATCATAAATAAAGAAATACATCTAGGGCTGGATTAATGCATAGGCAAACTAGGCATGTGCCTAGGGCCCAAACACAAGGGGGGGGGGGCACAACTGTTTTGTGTTTTTTCTTTTTTTATATATATATACAAATCTGATGCAGATTTCTGTACCCCATAGAATGTGGTATCCCCACATGATTCCATGCCTGTGCAGATACAGTTTTTCAAAGATCGCTGGACATGCACGCGCAATATTTCTGTGCCCGAGCCCCGCTGTGTTCTCAAGCACTGCCACTGAGTTCTGCTGCAGCTTGCAACAAATATTGTAAACAAGACAAAACTAATTCTGTGGCAAAATAAAATAGTACATTTAACATCACTGATTTTCTAGACATACAATACGTTCAGCCTCCTGCATTGCCCTTGATTTAAAGTAACCTTATAAAACTTTTTCTTTTAAAACACATTTTCATTTTATTACATGTAAATACTGTTCAGAATCGTCAAGCGTTCACGTCCAGCGATCTTTGAAAAAATGAAGCTGTGTTGGCGTGTGTGGCGGGGTGCCCCGCCCCTGTGCGTATTTTGTGTTTTGTGTTGTATGTGGGATGTTATATGTATGTATGTAGTGGTGCACAGAGTGTGGGCTATGTACCACATGTGATTTAAAATGTACAGTACTGTGCAAAAGTTTTAGGCAGGTGTGAAAAAATGCTGTAAAGTAAGAATGCTTTCAAAAATAGACATGTTAATCGATTATATTTATCAATTAACTAAATGCAAAGTGAGTGAACAGAAGAAAAATCTAAATCAAATCCATATTTGGTGTGACCACCCTTTGCCTTCAAAACAGCATCAAGCATCAATTCTTCTAGGTACACTTGCACACAGTTTTTGAAGGAACTCGGCAGGTAGGTTGGCCCAAACATCTTGGAGAACTAACCACAGTTCTTCTGTGGATTTAGGCAGCCTCAGTTGCTTCTCTCTCTTCATGTAATCCCAGACAGACTCGATGATGTTGAGATCAGGGCTCTGTGGGGGCCATACCATCACTTCCAGGACTCCTTGTTCTTCTTTACGCTGAAGATAGTTCTTAATGACTTTCGCTGTATGTTTGGGGGTCGTTGTCATGCTGCAGAATAAATTTGGGGCCAATCAGATGCCTCCCTGATGGTATTGCATGATGGATAAGTATCTGCCTGTACTTCTCAGCATTGAGGAGACCATTAATTCTGACCAAATCCCCAACTCCATTTGCAGAAATGCAGCCCCAAACTTGCAAGGAACCTCCACCATGCTTCACTGTTGCCTGCAGACACTAATTCGTGTACGCTCTCCAGCCCTTCGGCGAACAAACTGCCTTCTGCTACAGCCAAATATTTCAAATTTTGACTCATCAGTCCAGAGCACCTGCTGCCATTTTTCTGCACCCCAGTTCCTGTGTTTTCGTGCATAGTTGACTCGCTTGGCCTTGTTTCCACATCGGAGGTATGGCTTTTTGGCCGCAAGTCTTCCATGAAGGCCACTTCTGACCAGACATCTCCGGACAGTAGATGGGTGAACCAGGGTCCCACTGTTTTCTGCCAATTCTGAGCTGATGGCACTGCTGGACATCTTCCGATTGCGAAGGGAAGTAAGCATGATGTGTCTTTCATCTGCTGCAGTAAGTTTCCTTGGCCGACCACTGCGTCTACGGTCCTCAACGTTGCCCGTTTCTTTGTGCTTCTTCAAAAGAGCTTGGACAGCACATCTGGAAACCCCTGTCTGCCTTGAAATTTCTGCCTGGGAGAGACCTTGCTGATGCAGTATAACTACCTTGTGTCTTGTTGCTGTGCTCAGTCTTGCCATGGTGTATGACTTTTGACAGTAAACTGTCTTCAGCAACCTCACCTTGTTAGCTGAGTTTGGCTGTTCCTCACCCAGTTTTATTCCTCCTACACAGCTGTTTCTGTTTCAGTTAATGATTGTGTTTCAACCTACATATTGAATTGATGATCATTAGCACCTGTTTGGTATAATTGTTTAATCATACACCTGACTATATGCCTACAAAATCCCTGACTTTGTGCAAGTGTACCTAGAAGAATTGATGCTGTTTTGAAGGCAAAGGGTGGTCACACCAAATATGGATTTGATTTAGATTTTTCTTCTGTTCACTCACTTTGCATTTAGTTAATTGATAAATATAATCTATTAACATGTCTATTTTTGAAAGCATTCTTACTTTACAGCATTTTTTCACACCTGCCTAAAACTTTTGCACAGTACTGTATATTTGTATTTAGACACAGGGATTGCACAATCACTTCACATGCAGAGTAAAGTGTATATTTGTATGGGGGCACGGGGAGTGCACAATTAGTCCACGTGCAGACTGTGCCGGGATTCAAGTGAATGATTGATTATCAAGCGAGTCCCAGCACAGCTGCATAAGAGTCAGTTTTCACGCACACAGGGTTGGTGTGTTCAGAGGCAGAACATGGGAGGTAGAGAGAAAATATATAAATAACCCGAGCAATCCGTGATGCTTGGTGTCAGAAAAGTGGATAAACAGTGCCTCACTATGCAGGCCAGGAACAGTACAGCAGGGATACAGTGGAGGAATGGATCTGCCTGAAGGCCATACCAGTGCCCCAGACGGACCAGGGCGTCTGCCTGACCTGCCAAGAGTGGTGCTTTGCTGTTAGCGAGGTCGGGCACGTCTCACCTGACCTACCTCATCCATGGCAGGAGGTGGAACTGCCGGTCCCAAAGAAGAAGGGAAGGAGCGGTCGTCCCTGGAAGAAGAGGAAGAAGCCAGTGCAAGCTCCAGTGCCCATGTGGGAGGAGACCGAGCATCTAGTACCCATGAGGGGGAAGCACGAGCGTCCAATGCCCTCGAGGGAGATCTTGGACGGGCTGATGGACCCTAAGGGGAACTTTGAGGAGGCCCTCCCGATGGAGGTTGACCTGCTGTGGGCCAGAGATGGGGAGCAATGGGAATCCTGGAACAGCAACACCGCCCAGCGTCCCTCTCAGACATCACAGCCGTGGTAATCAACTAGTTGGCTGCAGATATGGAAATGCCCCCACAGGTTCGATTCCCATTGGGAAGAGCCACGCCTACTCCACCTCCACAGACAGTTGGCACATCCATGCCAGTCCCCAGTGACCGAGGGAGAGCCGCACCAGTCTCCAGTGACCGAGGGAGAGCCGCACCAGTCTCCAGCTATAGAAGGAGACTACCTGCTGCTCCCGCCTCCACCGTTAGAGGGAGACTACCTGCTGCTCCTGCCTCCACTGCTACAGGGAGACTACCAGTGATGTTCTTTATGCATATAAAGTTTCCACGTATGTTCATTTTTGTCGTTATTATTTAATTTCTAATTTAAGAAAACACATTTCAATACCGTTACCGACTTTACCCAAGGTAAAAAAAAGTTCAAGGAGGTGTAGACTTTCTATAGGCACTGTAAATATATTGTAACAGTTTCGGTTCCCATAGGCAGAGGTTTCTCACAGGCGGAGGTGGGACGCAATCCCGGGGCCTCCCACACTGAAGCGCCGATACCGCTGTACAAAAGAGCTGGCTCCCTTGCAGCAGCTGGTATCGGGCTTATGTCTTCATATTTGATTGCATCACCTACCAACCCTGACCCCTACCCCTGTGCACATTATTCTCTCCCCTGCCAGAGTCAATTCCGCCCTTGAACTTGCTCACCAGGCTACAGGCTTCCAAGTGTATTCCAGGGTATTTTAGTTCACTTCTGACACCAATGTAACGTTACTGGGTTCCAGGATGAATGGAGTCAGACAAGGTAGGTAGTTTAAAGGCTTGAGCCCGTATGTATTTAATCAACAAATTAAATATAAACAAGGGAAGGGTACTGGGAGCAAAATAAAGTGGTGATTCAATATTTCTCTCTTTTTGTTTGTTCTTTCTTTCCGTTTCCTCTTTACTCTTATCTCTCACATTTCTCAATCTCACTCTCTATCCTGTCATTTCTACCGTTCATGCCAAGAACGGGGGTCGAGGGCAATGCACCCCCTATTTATGCCTTCGCTGTGTTCCCCGCGCATCCCTTCCTCCCTACACCCCGCCTCCCACTCCTAGCATGCACTCACAGTCACCCCCAACCACTCACACTCACAACCCCGTTTCCCCCTTTTTTTACTGATCTCTTCCTGAATTTCAAAAGCAGTGCAATTGTATACTTGTTTAAATGCACATTTACATAACTTAACACATTGTTTTAACTGTTTCGTTTGCATTCTTGTTGCATCACAAAGTAAACTACTGCAGCCATTTTAGGTGAAATGCGGGGGAATAAAAAATAAATAACCCTTGCTTGCGCAGGCAGTAAAGTATTGGACACGTTTTAGTGGTGGAATGAACGCAGAGAAAAGAATGGAGAACTGTATTGTTGCACAATGGGACAAATAAAAGCATAATGGGAGAAATAAAATGGGAATCTGTTTCAGGTACAATTGTGGGGATAAGTGAGGATGGTGTTATAACGGGGGACATGGGGAGGGCATCGTACCGAAAAAAATCAAGGGAAATTCTGAAAAATACAAAATACAAAATTGGAGCCCTATATATGTTGTTATTAAAGTTACCTTGCTTGTTGATTGCTGTGACTGAGATTCACTGACGTCTTTGAACTCCACTGGGTGGTAAGTACGCAAGTGCCACATCATGTTTGAAGTTCCTGCTTTTCGTTATTGTGGTTTTGCTACATATTCAGCAGATTGGATGGCCATCTTCTATGGTATTTCCCTCTACATCTTTTTTGTAGCCAAAGTACAGCCACACCGATGATTTTACCCTCTTATTTGGAGAGAAAAGCGCCTGTTCTGCTACAGCCATGTGACTATCATTTTCTATGATTATCGGACAATTAAAAAATGTCCATGATAGGATTATTATGCATATTCGTAATCACGCTATATCGTACTATCGAAAAATCGTTTCATCCCTCGTCTCCTTACTGTTTTAGTGCTAGAAATAAAAAGAAAGACTTCCAACACAAACTTTGAGTTCAAATATTTTAAGTATGCATCATTTGCTGGAGTAAAAAGAAAGGCTCATTAAGTCAATTTAGGGTCTTTATGCACATATTCGTCCAACATTAGTCTAGTGGCCTCCCCTCTTTTTTTTTATCCGTGACAGCACTTCTGCTTACTTGTTTGTCGAAACATTGGCGATTTCTCTGCTCTGGAGAAAAGGGTATTTTCTTTAATGAAGCAAGTCAAAACCCACCCAATCAACAAACAATTGTGGAGCTACCACTAGTGAACAAAAGTTTGAGCACCCTTCTATATATTACCTTTTTTCAACTTCATATGGTGTTCCTTGTTTGTTTGAACTGTTGCCTTTTTATTCAGTAAATCAGGAAAAGTAATTGTCGAGCTGTGCTACAAGATTTAACATAGGCTTCAGTTTTTTCTAGTTTTATCCAGAAATGTATTTAGCACACCCCCCTACAGTTTAATTTTCTGTCAGATTCATTTAAAACTGAGAATTACACATGTTGTAAAAGGGTGGAGAGCTAGTTATAAAGGCTATAATCTATATAGAGGTGTGTGTGTGCGTGTGTGTGTGTGTGTGTATGTGTGTGTGTGTGCGTGTGTGTGTGTGTGTGTATGTGTGTGTGTATGTGTTTGTTCAGGGGTAAGTGTATGCTTGCCTAGGTCCCAGTGATGGGTTAATCTGGCCCTGAGTACATCAGCTGAGACACAGAAGACAGTGAACTAGAAAATGAGCAAAACACAAAATATACAGGCTGAAGCAAGTGAAGTCAAACAGTCCAACAGTAAATCCGAAATATCGGGATTATGTTTTGTGAAGAAAAAAAAGGTTTGTTAAAAAAAAAAAATCGGGGAAAAAAACTGGGAGGAAAACAAACAAAAAAACACGAGAAGATTTTAATAGAAAGTTGAAAAAGAGAATATAGGCAGATTGCTGCTCTCTGAAATGAAGCAAGTACAAACATGAGTTTGGCCATAAGGAATACAAATAGAAAAGATGGACATGTTAAATAGAGCATTGTTAACATATTTTTGTATATGCTAACACTGCTCTAAATGTATCAGTGCCCTTTGAGAATGTATTCACTTTAATACAGCCCATGATGTGAATTATTGCAATAATTACAACCCTATTTTCCAGAGATAGGGACAAGCAATTAATGGTAAGTCCATTTCAGATGCCTTGAAATTAATTAAGAAAATCTTACCTGGAATGGGGTGCAATTCGTTATGCTTGTTTTAAATTCTTGGTCATCAATGAACTACACTTTTAATAACTAGTTTCCCCTTTCTGGGCGAGCTATGTAGTCACATGACTCAATGGATGATTAGGCCGTCTCCCATTGGAACTCCCAAGCCTATGAATCTCATGACAATCTCAAGATCAGCAACAAGGATACACAAAATCATTTCCTAACATAAAGCAATTAAACATTTAATATCAGTTCAAAATATTACTTGCATGAAGTGAAGTGTGGTTCTTTTTTAACATCTAAGCCTCAGTGTGGCGGAGTGTCCCGCCCCTATGTATTATTATTTGTATTTTTGTTTGCGGCGCGGGTAAAAGCGCCGCGTCTTTTTATATTTATATTTAAAAACCCCGTGAGGATGCATGACTGATCAGCTACTGATTATTTAACTAGCTGACAGTCATGCATCCTTACCAAACGCGTGCAGACTGTGGCCGAGGGGTAATAAGATAAACAGCTAGTTAACCCCTCGGCCAGAGTATAAGAACTGACAGCTGTCTGTGCTGCGGTGTTGAGTGTTGGATGCAGAGAGGAAGTACGGGGAGATAGAGAGGTACAAGAAAACAATTGCTAAAACGTGCTGGTTTAGCCAGCACGCCACTTACTTGTTTGTCTGTTTATTTGTTTGGCCAACGCGCTTTTTGTTTTCTGTTTTGTTTAAATCTTTTGTTTTGTTTATTTTGATTAATAAAATTAACTGAACGCCGCTATGCGTTCAGTTTCGCCCCCATCCATTGTTGTGGTTTCAGTTACTTCCTGGTCCGTGACGTCACCACTGCAAGCCAGCCTGCCACATATGGTGTCCTGCGTGGGACAAACGCCTCCAGGAGCCGGACCAGGAATACAAAGGGCGTTTTTATTTTTTCGAAAAGTGTTTTTGTGTTTGAAAAAATGGGAAGAAGCGGCCGAAGAAAGCAGCAACAGCAGCAGGTGGCGCATCAAGAGCAGCGGGCCCGGTCACAGGTCCCGTCGGCGTCTCTACTACGCCGGATGTTTGCCTTGCCTGTCTGGATGAGGAAGGGTGGTGCTTCCTGTGTGGCGAGGTAAGGTATCTTCCACTCAGCCAGAGCCACGCATGGCAGAAGATGGAGGAGCCTGAGCGTCCGGCGCCAGGGGAGAGGGCCCGCTGGCTAAGACGAGTTCACTCTCCTCTGAGGGAATCTGGGGCTGGCTGGTGGAGCCTGGGAGGAATGCTGAAGAGGCCCTCCCGATGTGATCAACCTCCTGTGGGCCAGAGATGGAGAGCGATGGGAAGCCTGGGAAAAGCAACACTGCCCAGTGTCCTCGCGGAGGTTGCGGACATGGTAATCCGCTACCTGGCTGCAGATATGGCAGGGCTACCGCTATCTCCAGCTCCATCGGGAAAAGCCCAGCCGCTGCCATCTCCAGCGCCAGAGGGAGAGGAGCTATTGCTGCCGTCTCCAACGCCGAGGGAGAGGAGCCATTGCTGTCGTCTCCAACGCCCGAGGGAGAGGAGCCATTGCTGTCATCTCCAGCGCCAGAGGGAGAGGAGCCATTGCTGTTGTCTCCAGCGCCAGAGGGAGAGGAGTCATCGCTGCCTTCTCCAGCCAGAGGAGAGGAGTCGTCGCTGCCTTCTCCAGCGCCAGAGGGAGAGGAGTCGTCGCTGCCTTCTCCAGCCAGAGGGAGAGGAGTCGTCGCTGCCTTCTCCAGCGCCAGAGGGAGAGGAGTCGCCGCTGCCTTCTCCAGCGCCAGAGGGAGAGGAGTCGCCGCTGCCTTCTCCAGCGCCAGAGGGAGAGGAGTCGCCGCTGCCTTCTCCAGCGCCAGAGGGAGAGGAGTCGTCGCTGCCGTCTCCAGCGCCAGAGGGAGAGGAGCCATTGCTGCCGTCTCCAGCGCTAGAGGGTGAGGAGCCCTCGCCTCTGTCTCCACCAGGAGCAGAGCAGCAGGAGCTGCCTCTGTCTCCACCACCACCAGGAGCAGAGCAGCAGGAGCTGCCTCTGTCTCCACCACCACCAGGAGCAGAGCAGCAGGAGCTGCCTCTGTCTCCACCACCACCAGGAGCAGAGCAGCAGGAGCTGCCTCTGTCTCCACCACCGCCAGGAGCAGAGCAGCAGGAGCTGCTTCTGTCTCCACCACCGCCAGGTGCAGAGCAGCAAGAGCTGCCTCTGTCTCCGCCACCTCCACCAGCAGAGGGTGAATGCCTGCTGGTTCTGCCTCAACCGCCGTGGGAGGACTGCTTGCCCCTCCCACCTCCACCAGCAGAGGGTGAATGCCTGCTGGTTCCGCCTCAAGCGCCGTGGGAGGACTGCTTACCGCTCCCAGCTCCACCAGCAGAGGGTGAATTCCTGCTGGTTCCGCCTCAACCGCTGTGGGAGGATTGCTTGACCCTCCCACCTCCACCAGCAGAGGGTGAATACCTGCTGGTTCCGCCTCAACCGCCGTGGGAGAACAGCTTGCCGCTCCCAGCTCCACCAGCAGAGGGTGAATGCCTGCTGGTTCCGCCTCAACCGCCGTGGGAGGACTGCTTGCCGCTCCCAGCTCCACCAGCAGAGGGTGAATACCTGCTGGTTCCACATCCACCATCATGGGAAGAACTGCTCCTGCCCTGCCTCGCACCGCCCAAGGATGCCTGTTGCTTCGCACCTACCAAGGATGCCTGCCTCACTTCGCCCAAGGATGCCTGCCTCACTTCGCCCAAGGATGCCTGCCTCGCTTCGCCCAAGGATGCCTGCCTCACTTCGCCCAAGGATGCCTGCCTCGCTTCGCCCAAGAAGGCCTGTCTCGCATCGCCTGGGGCTGCCTGTTGCTCCGCATCGCCTGGGGCTGCCTGTTGCTCCGCGATCGCCTGGGGCTGCCTGTTGCCCGCGACGCCTGGGGCTGCCTGTTGCTCCGCACGCCTGGAGAGCCACCAGTTATAGGGTACGAGGGAGAAGTGGAGCTCCCGCTGCCGCCTCCATGGCCAGGGGCTCCTCCCGAAGTTCGGCCCGAGGGTCCGCTACTGCTGCTGCTGCCGCCGCCTCCCGGGGTCCGCTGCTGCTGCCATCGCCTCCCGAGGGTCCGCTGCTGCTGCCATCGCCTCCCGAGGGTCCTGTTTTGCTTGGGGTCGCTACCAGTCCTGCCATACGGCAGGAAATACTGTGGCTGGAGCCCCATGAACGGGAGCTGCCGGCCACGGAAAAGGGGGGAGGTCAGGAGACCAGCTCCCCAGCCGCACTTTCGCGGCAGGAAATACTGTGGCTGGAGCCCCATGAAGGGGAGCTGCCGCCACGGAAAAGGGGAGGTCAGGAGACCAGCTCCCCAGCCGCACTTTCGGCAGGAAATATTGTGGCTGGAGCCCCATGAAGGGCAGCTGCCGGCCACGAAGAAGGGGGAGGTCAGAAGACCAGCTCCCCAGCCGCACTTCGCTGCAGGAAATACTGTGGCTGGAGCCCCATGAAGGGCAGCTGCCAGCCATGAAGAAGGGGAGGTCAGGAGACCAGCTCCCCGCAGCAATTTCGCTGCAGGAGAGGGTGGCCGGAGCCCCACGGAGGGGAGCTGCCGGCCATGAAGAAGGGGGCAGGTCTGGAGACCACCCCAAAAATTTTTGGCCAAAGGAGCCGGCCTGTGCGCGGGCCATTGGAACGCTACGGCTGTTTGGGTGGGAGGAGGACATCCCACCGTGGCCGCCACCTTTGGCCCGTTGCTGCCCCTGTTCCTGCGCCGGGACTGCTAGCGGGACTTTAGGGAATAAGGGGGAGGTGGCCGAAAGGCCATGTGTGCTGCGCACAAGGGGGCATGTGTGGCGGAGTGTCCCGCCCTATGTATTATTATTTGTATTTTTGTTTGCGGCGGGTAAAAGCGCCGCGTCTTTTATATTTATATTTAAAACCCGTGAGGATGCATGACTGATCAGCTACTGATTATTTAACTAGCTGACAGTCATGCATCCTTACCAAACGCTGCAGACTGTGGCCGAGGGGTAATAAGATAAACAGCTAGTTAACCCCTCGGCCAGAGTATAAGAACTGACAGCTGTCTGTGCTGCGGTGTTGAGTGTTGGATGCAGAGAGGAAGTACGGGAGATAGAGAGGTACAAGAAAACAATTGCTAAAACGTGCTGGTTTAGCCAGCACGCCACTTACTTGTTTGTCTGTTTATTTGTTTGGCCAACGCCTTTTGTTTTCTGTTTTGTTTAAATCTTTTGTTTTGTTTATTTTGATTAATAAAATTAACTGAACGCCGTTGCGTTCAGTTTCGCCCGCCCATCCATTGTTGTGGTTTCAGTTACTTCCTGGTCCGTGACGTCACCACTGCAAGCCAGCCTGCCACACTCAGACATCAAAAGTAAACAGGCTGTATTTCTAAATGTCTGAGTTTAGAAAACACTGTATTTCCTGCAGCAGTGCATATTCCTGATAGGATTAATGGCTATAATAATACTTACCACATCAAAGACACTCCATTTGTATATACAATGCCAAACATCTGTCAGAACTAAAACAGATAAGTAGGTCTTTATTTTCCAGTGTATTCTTCTTAACAATAAAGGTCCCTTCTAAAAGCAATAACACAATAACAGCTAGTAAGATACTCTACTGTTGTTTTATCCTTATATCATCATTTTGTAGACACCATATTTTGGATCCTGGTAATCTAACATTATATAAGTAAATAAGTAAATTCAATATGAGGCACTAGACATTATCCAATACTTTTTAATCACCTGTGAAGTGGGCTGTACCATATCAGTCTCCACATCTTTAATTGTCATTGTGCTTATATAATGGGCCAATATTATTTTTAAGTTTAAGAATGCTAAAAAAAATTACATTTAAAAAATAATGTGTTAATTTGTTTTAAAAAAAATGCAAAGAAAATAAATAGAAATTGCTCACCTTTGCTTTTGCTGTCCCTTTTCTATTAATTGCACATCTTTATCATGATAAAAAAGCTAATTTTCTCTCTCTCTCTCTCTCTCTCTCTCTCTCTCTCTCTCTCTCTCTCTCTCTCGCTCTCTCTCTTTCATTATAACAACATGAGATTGAAACACTGCCTAGAGTTTATATTGGCCAAACAAATTGTTCCTACGGAAACGATCCATGTGGGAATCTCTCCTATTAGAAAATGAGATCCTATCCATGTGTTATACTCCTTTACATATCAAAATGGAATCCAATCAGGATGCAGGAACTATTTAAACTATTTTATAATTCAGTTTACATGGGCAAGAACGATTTACATCAAAGAGTAAAGATAATGTGTTGTCATGTCTGCACATCAGTCCAACAGGTTTACTGATCCTTACCACAGGTATTGGAAAACAAATGGTTAATAATATGCACTGATGCTCATAAAATTCTTGGCTTAACCCATATTCACCTTATCTCCAAACATAACATAACTTTATCTTAGTCTTGTCACACTGTGAAACATTAGTAAAGGATTTCTCATGCAACATTGTATTTTTCTGTTCAGTTTATATCTTCAAGGCCGTAGCCATCTTTGAGGCACCTGAGACACAAAATAAAATGCATTTCATCCCTTGTTGTGTGCACACAAACGGCTTGTAAACTGCAGTTTAGCTGCTCCAATTTATGCACATTTTAACAATTCTATACAATTGTTAGAGGACCCTGGTTGTGAATATTATTACATCATAATAGATAAGGGATTGGGGACTTCCCCCAATAGAAACTAACTTACTTACATAAATATGCCTTATAACATATAGGGCCTTCTGTGGTGTCGTCACAGCTGGGTCCCAAGACCCAAACATTGATAAATCGGCCAATACCCAGTTGAAATTGGGTGTATAAATGGTCGTTTGTGTTGTGTTGAGTCAAGCAGTGTGTAGCTTGACATACTGTATGCTTAAATTGCATTTACTCGTATCGAGTCTTCTTTCATGAGTGGCAGGTATATAGCCATTTGCTTTGTGTTTAGTACTGTGTTTTATTTCAATTTAAAATCGGTATTTAAATTATATCTGGAGTTTCTCCGTTTTTGGGGTTTTATTTAAAAAAATAGTCATTTTTTCCGACTATTTTTTATTAAAAAGTCAAACGAAATGATTAAGAAAGACTTTTCTACTCCACCGAATAACTTGCAGAATGAAAGCGGTTGAATAAAATGAATTGCTCTGCATTTTAAGTAGTGCTCTTATAACGCAAAACGCAATATCAATCATTGCAATTATTAATTATCTGAAGGACTGGATTCATAGGATTGGCAAGTGCCTCGTGTTCTGAAAGCTTCCTAATTGCTTGTGTTCAACTTTGCCGAGTAAAATTTGTGTTGGTCTCCCGTGTAATTAAAATTTTTACTTTAACTAATCACTTTCTAATGGTTGGTTTGTACAATTAGTTATAGATTGTTGTTGTTTTTTTTTCTGGTAACTTTTGAATTGTAGTATTC
The DNA here is from genome assembly GCA_030684275.1 of Acipenser oxyrinchus oxyrinchus. Lineage (NCBI taxonomy): Eukaryota > Metazoa > Chordata > Actinopteri > Acipenseriformes > Acipenseridae > Acipenser > Acipenser oxyrinchus. Next base: position 61,672,906 of record CM060247.1, on the reverse strand, counting down.
ATAAAATGCGAGAGAAAATGGCTCTGCCGCAAGGTGCCATGAGAGCTTCCACTTACTTTAACGACTATAATAAGTAAACCTACAGTTCAATTGGGCATTTCAAATTAGGTAGAAACATGGAATACAAATGTTCTTTTTTTAATAAGAACAAAGCATCCCCAGGGGCATAAGGTAAGGCAAATGGAATATCTGATGTCACAGTTAGTAAACAAAGTAAAATAGATACATGAAAAATATCTGTACAATCAGGATATCTGTTACCCAGATACACGTCAGTCGTGTTTTACCGTCCTTGTATTAAGAATAAAATCAATCCCCATTTTATATATATGTATGTAACAAATTAATGCATTTACCCGTCACAAGCAATTTCCGACCCAGTTTGATTAGAGGAGAAACCTCAAAATGGAGCGAGGTAACCAGTGGTGTACCACAGGGATCAGTATTAGGTCCTCTGCTATTCCTAATCTACATTAATGATTTAGATTCTGGTATAGTAAGCAAACTTGTTAAATTTGCAGACAACACAAAAATAGGAGGAGTGGCAAACACTGTTGCAGCAGCAAAGGTCATTCAGAATGATCTAGACAGCATTCAGAACTGGGCAGACACATGGCAAATGACATTTAATAGAGAAAAGTGTAAGGTACTGCATGCAGGCAATAAAAAATGTACATTATAAATATCATATGGGAGATACTAGAATCTAAGAAAAAGACCTAGGAGTTTATTTTGACTCAGAAATGTCTTCATCTAGACAATGTGGGGAAGCTATAAAAAAGGCCAACAAGATGCTCGGATATATTGTGAAAAGTGTTGAATTTAAATCAAGAGAAGTAATGTTAAAAATTTACAATGCATTTATAAGACCTCAACTAGAATATTGTTAATTAATGCTGCTCAGTACATATTGAACATTTTATGCTAAAACAACTGCCCAATTTTGTAGGTTTGCAATTACTAAAAACATAACTTCACAACAGCAAAGTTTGCTTGGTTTCTTTGAGCTTCTTAATTGTAAAATAATTTATAAAAAATAAATCGGCAGTTAGTCCTTCAGTTTGCCCCCCACTCTCGGGCAGCTTACAGGCAAGCCCGCAGGCGCCCAGCCAGACTACAGGGGTCGCTGGTGCGCGGTGACCCGAGGACAACCTGGCCGACCTAACCCTCCTTCCCCCCGGTCGCCGCCCCCTGGAAGCTCCCGTCCTTGGTCGGCAAAGGAATAGCCTGGACTCGAACTCGCGACGTCCAGACTATAGGGCACATCCTGCACTCCATGTGGAACGCCTTTACTGGATGCGCCACTCGGGAGCCCCACTGCCCCCCACTTTTTAACAAAGTTAGGCGCCTATGATTGAGACACACAATATATTAGACTATTGATTCTGACATTGATTAAAACACTGAATTGTTGTACTGCTTTCACCTATAGGTACCAAAACTGACTTTGTGTTACTGAATAAGAAAGTTTACTGGTCCAGAACTTATCTATACTTAAAGTAAGTTTAATTTTGATTTTTGTTGTTATACAGTTGGTTATTGGTTAAATTAGGAAAATTGTTAAAATGGTCCTTAAAGTCTTTGAAATTTGTATCAGAAAAACTGTATGAACCCTGTATTTATGACATCTGATTGAGTAAAGCAAATTTTTGCAGCTGTGGTTTTATATAATTAATATTGGGTGAATTGGGCATGCATGTAAAAGGTTTGATCAGTAACATTTCAAAAACTATGTTTGTTAACAAGCCTCATGTGTGATTTATCAGGTTGATCCATCTGGTAAAATGACAAGCTGTAAATTAAGTAATTTCTGAATTCCTTTTTCTACAAAGTCAAGTTCAAATTTGCGTCTAAAAGTGGCCCAAAATGGCTCAGAATGCATCTGAGAGCATGTACAACCCCAGAGCTTCGTCTGGCCAGAAGATTGGTTTTGCCCCATGAGTTTCAGTCAAAATGATCACTGGCCACTTTCACCCATGCTGTGGTACATAGGCGCCGGTACAGCCAGTTATGTAATGAAAATTCTGGTGGTGGTATCATAGCCAATAGCACCACCAAAAATAATATTTCTTCAGGTTTAAAATGTGCAGACAGAAACACAGCAGGCAATAGGACCACAGGAGAGGGATACATCATCAAATTCAGTGGCAGACAGACAGGCAGCCTATCAGTGTGCAGAGCAACCTCACGCACATTCCGATTGGAGCCTTTACTTTTGCTGTGAGCTAAAGTTTTTTTCAGCGCAAGAAAGATTATTTTTAAGGCAGGCAATATGTAGAGAACTAGGATAATTAAAGAATGGGAACATGCCATACAATTAATGCAGGACATACAATGCTCAATGCAGGGAAAACATAAAGCATGTTGCCAAGCTGACCACATTTGTAACCATATTCAACAGTTTTACTAAAATACTGTTGCCAGATGTGAATAAATTACTGAAACTGTACTGCACTGTGCCAATGACTTCTTGTACAGCTGAACGTTCATTTCCTGCTTTGCGACGGCTGAAGACCTTCTAAGGCAGAATATGCACCAGACAAATTTAAACACAGTGGCTTTGATAAGCAAACACAGACAGAACCAACACTGTAATATTGGGAAAAGTATTTACCTGTTTATAGCATAGAATGACCACATAGATACCTACTTTGGCAGAAGAAAATAGATTTAATGGCTATATTTCTATATCTATTCATGGGATACGCCAGCTTTGTGTGTGGTACTAGAATAAATGTGAACATAGATTTAACATTCAAGGTAATTCAAGTGTATTTTCTAGTTAAATCATGTAGAAGATTTTTGAACAATACATTAAATATTCATACAAATTCATAATTGATTTATGAGCTGCATGTCCAGAAAGCTAGTTTTAGAAAACACATATTCTTGTCATTTTATGTTGGTTAGTATTGCATATATCCACAAATAATCAATCTCTACGTTGATGGGTTGCTAATCACTGGGTAAAGTTAAAAGTTCCATGTATGCACTTTATACTTTAACGAGACTACCACTACCTTAGAAATATATATCAAGTATTACATGACTGTAACTGGTGCTATGGGATCTATTTTTAAAACGAGTCCAGAATGTCTGAACGCTTTGATGAACAACCCCTCCCCTTGTCTAAATACTGTGTTCCATTTTCTGGCTATTGCACTCTGCCCTACATTTAAAGGAGTTTTTCCAGTAATTATGTCAGTGCAAATTTAAAAGTGAAAAACTTACCCTGTCTTAAATGCTTTTAATCTGGGTGCCCACAGCTGATGTATATTGTAAAGGAACAAAGGTATACTGTACTGTATAAGATAATTTTTCTTGTATGTAGGGGTATACCTGAGCATGAGTAAAAACGAGTAACGGTAACGAGCACCGGTAATACACAATTAATTTAGCTATTGTTATTCAGAGAGAAAATAATCTGTAAAACATCAATTGAATCATCCCCTTACTCCAATAGGGCAGTGACGACTGTCAATCTCACGTCTGCACATTTTCCTGGTATCCTTTCTGATTTGTTTTTCATAGCAGACCCTGCACCTTTTCTGCGGTCCCCGCTTACCTTGTGTAGGTGGAATTGTAATCAATTACTTTCCAGAGTCACCTGGTGCAGGCATTGCAAGTGATCTACATGCTGTAGAAGGTTGCTTCAGAGCCTCGTATACTGTACTGTACTTTGTAAGTATTTTATCACAGCACTGTAAAAGATACTCTGAAGTATGCAATTTTTCCCCTCCCCACACCAAGATGGTACAGCACTCGACTGTTCAGAATTATGTGTGAAATTAAGTGGATGCCTGTTTTTTTTAACCAGGCAAGAGTTATTTGGCAAAAGCCATATGGCTCTAAATCTTGATCACAGGCATCCACCACTCCCATCAGTTAATTTTCATTGTGCAATGGCTTGTTGTAAAACACCCTTGCTCCTCCAGTAGCGACACTGGTCTTTGCACAAATCCTGCTGCATACTTGGTAGTCAATGCATTTACATTTGCTTTATCTGACTTTATATTAACATATCAGAGTCCTGCGCCTTCTATTCACTGTTCTGCCTGACTGACGCTACAAAGAGCACTGCTTAGAGCAGCCTCATTGGCTGTTCTGCAGGCATTACATTTCTTAAAATGGTACAGCAATGTGCAAATAATGACCAATAATGTCCATGCATATTATGAGCATACTGTGTAGAAAATGACAGCCCTTTATTTAAACCTGGGTGTACATTATGTATGAATTGACCTCAGACAATTGTTATTTTTTTACTTTTGACATAAGCGACCAGGAACAAAATGAGAAAAACTAAGCAAAATTGTAAGCAACTACCTGCACGGGCAAGCCCAATTCTGCAGGTTTTAAGCAGAACTGGTAACACTGCAACTATCGAATCCTTCTGTTTGCAATTTCTTCGCACAACAATTAGGGAACTGAACAATCAGAGAACAGCTTCAATGCACGGTGCCTACCAGGGTGAAGCAGTATCCAAAATGATAGAGGAAAAAATAATATTTGCCGGGGAAAAAAACCTTTATGACAAAGATCAGCACAATTATAAAGATACAGAGATGAAAGATAATATATGGAGGCTGTGTGGTCCGACGGTTAAAGAAAAGGGCTTGTAACAAGGAGGTCAACGGTTCAAATCCCGGCTGACTCACTGTGTGACCTCGAGCTAGTCACTTAACCTCCTTGTGCTCCATCTTTCGGATGAGATGTTGTAAATGACTGCAGCTGATGCATAGTTCACACATCCTAGTCTCCGTAAGTCACCTTGGATAAAGGTGTCTGCTAAAATAAACAAATAATAATAACACGTGGGGATGTACAACGCTATATTTTTTGGAAACCACGCTACTTTCTCTTTAAGTAATCACTTGTCATTAGCCACAGATTCACAGATTCAGAACGACTTAATCTCTTCGGTGTCTCAGGTTCTGCTAGATGCAATAAAAGCGGAAGTACAGGAAGCCAAGTATGTAGCTGTAATGGTAGATGAAACAACCAATGTTGGAAACGCAGTTCAGCTTTTTTGTGGGTTTAAGATATGTGACGAGTGGTCAGAAAAAAACGGTTTCTGAATTTTGTGAATGACAGAAAATAAACATATCAGATTTAGAGCTTTTGCTTTCTGAAGGAATTTGACTGTTCCAACAAATTAGTTATCCAGTGCTAAGATGGGGCTTCCGCTATGCCATCTGATTTTAATGGTGTGCACACTCGTGTGAAATAAGTGTGTAGTCCCAGAGCAATTAAAAAATCAGAGAGTGCAAGATATTTTTAGCAATCTTGGAGGATTGGCAGCATTTTTCTCAAGGTCCCCAAAGCACCATATGTACAAAGAAACTGCTATTGACAATGGTCCCCCTTCCAAGAGACAGCAACTAGGAGATGAAGACGTGCAGTCTCGTTACAAGAGGCTGTACTTTGAGATCATGGACAACATTCAAGATTAGTTAGTCATCCAATTCAAAGATGGAGAGGTTATCCTTCCTCTCACTGCTCGACCTACAGAGGTTTGTTGCTTACAAGCAGAATTACCCAGAAACAACCCTTTTAAATGTACAGGGAAAGTATGGTGAGTAGCTTGATGCAGTGCGGTTAAAAAATTAACTCACTGTCATGTATTCATTGATGGATTTCCAAGGAAAGCATCCAGGAGATTTGTTCAAATTTTTCCATACCACTGGACTTAAAAACAGTATGCCAAATTTGTATGCCCTGACCTGCCTGGTATTGACCATTCCAGTTTATGTGAGTTCAGTAGAAAGATATTTTTCTACCATCACACGGATCAATACTTATTCCAGGAATACCACTGGACAAGATCGGCTGTCATCCTCGGTGATTATTTCAATTGAAAGTGAACTTCTGCAGCTCAAGTTGAAATACAAATTTCACCGTGATGTGGTTGACCACTGTGAAGAAAGAACACAGGATGATTTTGTCTGGAGAGTTACTTTTTTAATTTACATTTCCTTTTTAATTCAAAAAGCTAAAAATCTTTACATTGTACAAATAGCCCATCAAAGAAAAAGCCACCCACTGCATCTGTTCAGTTTATTCCCAATGTAACCTCTGTTTGTTTGTTTTGTATCTAGAATGTTTATATAGGTTACGATAAGTTTATTCTATCAAAGTACTATCATAAATAAAATGCAGTGGAAAAATACGAAAAACAAACGAAACATAGTAATTATATTATATTAAGGTACGACTAAGGAAAGGTCACGTGTGCGTGATGAATCATTACCGTTTTGCTAATTTGCATACCATATCCGTCATGCTGTGTATCACTTACGGCACGTCTAACAGTGCGTGTAAAAAATGTCAGCGCCCAAAGTGAAATGAAAGTTTGCTTCCAAATGTTTTTTAAAATCTCATTCCGTTTAGAAAAATATCCTCGATCACACATGTGTCAGCAGAGGAAGTTGAAGTGATTACAATGAGTGATCATATATATGCAAAAAAAAGACAATGGAAAAAAACACCCCTTCACAGCAGGCAGTTCTCAGAATTCCTGCTAAGATGTCAACATGAAATGTGCTGCATGAAGGTGTAAAAAGTGGTAAAAAATGATGGACTGAATGGGCTAACACTGCTTCTAAAACACAGAGTAACTATGAGGCACACAGACATAGAGAACATGTTTTAATTCCTAAAAAACTGATTTCTTGTAGGAAATCGGTGTGCTGACTCACCCTTACTTACGGGTGCTTTTTACTACATGAAGTTTGTTATATCTTAATATCTTTCAAGAAAACATGCAATTTTTTGTTTTGTTTCAAAGAATAGATTAATAATTAATTTGCTTTAGACATTTTAACCCTTTGCGGTCCTATGTCGGACATTGCAATTTTCCAAGGCCTGTATATCATGAATACTGATCGCCCCGACACCACATAGATAACACGGACATAAACAAACAAGATAGCTGCTTCTGCATCCAGCGCTCAAAGAATATCACAGACATTTGCAGAGCTTTTTTTAGATGTTATAGAAATAAAATAATAACTTGGATCACATTATTGAGGAGTTTGGTGATAAAATGAGTGATCAGATGATTTATCGGTATGTACTACTATTACGAGGTATGTGAAAAATATAGCGAACAAGGGGTGGGGCGGGGCTGGAGATTATTATTATTATTTGTTTATTTAGCAGACGCTTTTATCCAAGGCGACTTGCAGAGACTAGGGTGTGTGAACTATGCATCAGCTGCAGAGTCACTTACAACTACGTCTCACCCGAAAGACAGAGCACAAGGAGGTTAAGTGACTTGCTCAGGGTCACACAATGACTGAGGTGGGATTTGAACCGGGGACCTCCTGGTTACAAGCCTGTTTCTTTAACCACTGGACCACACAGCCTCTGTGATGCAGTACTGAGTGTCCTGTTGATATGCAGTGCCTTTTAAACTTGTTTTACTGTGAAAAAAATAGTTTTAAACAGCGCATCTAAAATAAACTGTGCGTGTGAAAATAAATTGGACCTGACGCGCTGAATAAATGGACCGCAAAGGGTTAAATAATGATTGGTGAGAAAATCTTTAAAAAGTCTGTCAGAATTATTTTCCCTACTAGCCTTACTTAAGTACACTTTTGTTATTTTCTCCCAAATTACAATAGAAACAGAACCCCATAAAGATTCATCATGGGGGAGGCTTTGACTCTGTCACGGCACACCACTGTGCCTATCTTGAATTCTAAAAATACTAAGTGATACAGGTGGAAAGGCCCTGAAGGATGACATTATATATATATATATCCTTTGTTGTACTGGTATTACTTTATGAAGAAGCATGGTACATTTTCACAGTTCTCATGCAATGTCTAAGGCAAACGCACCTAATCTGGTTTGCTTGCTAAACCTCAATGTGAACAACTGCTGGACTCAGTACCTTTGCACATAGGAAACAAACTATATAAGGTAACCTGACTCAGAAGTAAACATTTCACACTGTTAAGTTCATATTCTGAGGAAACAAGTAGAGCAAAAAATAAAATGTCTCTGGGAACTACATTGGAGTTACCCGTGAAAACTGAGATCGTCCCAGTTTTCAGCCTTCATTTTTGGTCCCGGTCAGAAACAGTAAAATTGTTAAATCGTCACGGTTTTACTATATCACTTTTAAAAAAAAATGTAACTACAAAACTGTATCAGCGTGCTCAGCAAATTAACAGCAGAGTAATTTATTAGATTGCATTAGTGCCATTCAAAATAAAATAAACAATCTTTATTTGTTTAATCATTTAGGTGACAATGTAAAGAAAATAGTGAGTCATTACGATCTGCAATAAATACATCTGATGTTTAAGTTTTTAACTATTATTGTGTTATTATATACTGTTATTTTATTTATTTATTTTTTTTATAAATTTAGTAGTCGCCAATTAATTTTACCCTGTTTTTCTCCCAATTTGAAATGTCCAATTGTATTTAGGCTCAGCTCACCGCTACCACCCCTGCGCTGACTCCAAGGCGTCGAAGACGAACACACGCTGTGTGCCATCAGCCGACTGCTTCTTTTCACTCTGCAGGCCCACCCTGCAGCCAACACAGAGCTACAGCGCTGGAAGACAACGCAGCTTACAGGCAAGCCCGCAGGCACCTGGCCAGTCTACAGTGGTCGCTGGTGCGCGGTGAGCCGAGGACACCCTGGCCGAACGAAGCCCTCCCCCCCGAGCCGTGCTCGGTCAATTGTGAGCCGCATCCTGGGAGTTCCCGTCCACGGTCGGCAGTGGAATAGCCTGGACTGGAACCGGCGACCTCCAGGCTATAAGGCGCATCCTGTACTCCACTCGGAGGGCCTTTACTGGGTGCGCCACTCGGGAGCCCCTATATACTGTTATTTTAACAGTGTCAGTGAATTGAAGAAAAGAAAAAAATCCCAGTTTTTTACTCTGGAAATCTGGTAATCCTAAACTGAAGCTTCTGAAGCTCTGACAGAAATCTGACCACACCAAAATCCAAGCCGAGCTGGACAAAACTCATTAAATGTTTAGGAAAATAGTGCATAACTGGCATAACTGAATACTGCACCATTCTCCTACTACGGCACTCAAGAAAAGTATTCATTAAATAGTCTGAGTTTAGTAAACCAGCTCTTGTTGCATCTGTATTGCCCCACACTGTCACATATACAACATTTCCAACAAGGTATTATTATTATTATTATTATTATTATTATTATTATTATTATTATTATTATTATTAGTCATAGTAGTATTATCAAAAACAGCTAAATTGCAGTTGGTTGAATGTAGGCCTACAATATATAAATGTTTTTCATAATCATAATTGTTTCTGATATTTCCTCCAAAAGAACAGTGTTTTTCCACCAAAGACTTGACGCTCTTTCGGCATGTTATGTTTCTTCGGCAATGATTTGATGTTGTAAGCACCAAATAAACCAAAAGAACAAACTAATTGGAATTCACTTTAAAAGCAACTTGAATTTTTCTGATTCTGCAAAATTGAAAAAAATGAGTTTGTTGTGAACCATGATTCAAATCACTTCAACTAGGTGTGAAAGTGCCCTTAGACACAGGCATTTAATTTTTTATTCTGTCTGCCACACCTTTAGGCCTAACTAGAATCTGATTCCCACCCACCCCCTGCCTAGTTTAAATCCTTTATGGTCTTCCTGAGGATTCTCCACGCCAGAACATTTGCTCCCCTATCATTTTTCTTGTGAAGCTCGCTTTTGCCCTGTTGTATTACTATGGTAATACAGTACTTTCATTTGGTAGATGTTGTGGAGGAGGGCACATACTGTACAGGTGGTCATGCACATGTCTGTGCGTATTAGAGTTTTGATAAATTACACTTTTGTGATTGTTCTGGGTGAAAAGCTGCTGATGTCATATGAAAGCTCAATATACTTGTATCAAGAACTCCAACAAACGGTGTGTTCTTTGTCTGAGTGTACATTTTACACTCAGAACCACAAAGAGAGATATCTCAAGATTTGTAAAGATATTTTAAGGATGATTCTGTTGTAGTTGAATACTGTTAATGGTGGAATTGACAATGGTTGTTTTTCACATGGCAGTGCCCTACTTTACAATGACAAATGAACCCTCGATGTCCTGAATCTGTCCAAATCAAAGAGGAGTGTCTCCCAAGGAATGCACATACTCCAGAGGGGAGGGGTAGAAAAGGCGTGTGGAAGAATCAGACTGACATGATAAATGTAACAGCAGGCTAAGAAACACAAGGTACTACAGCAACAGGAACAAAGCAAGTTGGAAGTGAGTTGAATTTAAAATTCTTGCAGCAAAATTCTTGGCAATCCAGACACTGTGTTGTAAAATAGTGTTTTGGCAAACTGATGCACTTTGGGGAGTATGATACACTAAAAGGTGTATGTTGTGTCCAAGCTATACAGTAAAATGAGAAAATTATAATATTAATATTTTAAAAAATAATAATTAAGTCAGACAGTTTATCACTAACCCAGACCAGAGAGGAGTCAGGCACTGTACTACTAAAGCTAGTGAAAGGACATGAAGGAATGCTTGGAAATATGCTTTAAATAAAAAGGGTATGATAGAACACTTCTCAAACTGCAAAGTAAAACATGCCTTGGAACAATGTGACAAAAACAGACAACACATGTTAATTATTTAATTAACACGCTACATACAGCTTCCTAATCACACAGCAAACTGGTCTCATTCAGCTAATCAGAACCAATAGACTGTACAATAACTTATTTGGGAAGGATAATACAGTAATCCGTCACGTATCCTCCCATCACATATCCGCCCTAACCGTTTACCCACCATGATCAACCTCTTCAGCAACGTTACTATATTATTGAACAGAAAAGATTAGTTCAGATATTGTAGATCCCACCGAAGTTTTCGTTCACGGTGTTGTATGTGGTTTCTTTTTTAGCTTCTGGATTAGGTATATTCTCCAGCTACAGACCCCTACACCTTTGCCCGGGCTTGCTCTGCTCTCTTGTCTTTGCGAGCAGCCACAGAGCAACACTCCACCTCCGCTCCCACGTCACTCAGCTGCCTAGGACCAAACATAAATGTGAACGTCCATGGCATCGGACTGACTCTATCTTTACTGCACACAAGAACTTGCAGAAGGGATAAAACTGTGTTGAGAATTTTTGAAAAACGCCTGCATGCATTTGAGAGAAAAACATAGGGTGAGATTTGTAATTTTCATAAGAAAGTTATGCCCCGGCATGCCCAGAGTTACTGGCACAAATTAATATAATAATAATAATAATAATAATAATAATAATAATAATAATAATAATAATATCTTTATTTTTATATAGCGCCTTTCATAGCACCATTATCACAAAGTGCTTTACAGAGGTAGGTTGTGAACTGTGCATTATATGCAAATTCACTTACAATAGGACATTGATTTAAAAATCTCATCTGCAGGATGGAGCACAAGGAGGTTAAGTGACTTGCTCAGGGTCACACAGTGAGTCAAGTCAGTCATTGGCAGAGGTGGGATTTGAACTGGTGACCTTCTGTTTACAAGCCCTGGACTTTAACCACTGGACCACACTGCCTCCCAGTTAAGTACTGTTTATACTATTCTTTCAGAAATGGAAATGTTCACCCATAGTATCTCTTCCTTGCCACCCTGAACTGTTCATTTATTCTGTTCCTCACAAGTTTGTTGTGCCGTGGTTCCACTGTGAACCGCCTGTGCAAGTATCCCCACAGAAAAGAATGTCCTTCTGATTTCTCGTCAGCCTTTTATACCTCTGGAGCCATCATAATTGACATTGTTAATCCACTCCCCCTATCGCTCAAATGGAATGAGTGCCCTGAACATTAAATTCCCAATCATGTAACACAGTCCTCTGACAAGAAATAACTGACGTCTCATTTATTTTGACATTTGCAGAGAACATTTTCGTGGAAGGGTTTCCATCCATCTTGTAACACAGAAAATAAATATTCTTACTGCCATTTATTTATTTTTTAATAATAATAAAAAAATAGGCCAGCATCTTATCTTTTATTTAACCCAGTAGCTAGGAAATGATAAGACCACCTTCACAGGCTTGTCATGAAAAGTTCTGTATGTTTTCCATATTTCTTAAAACAATTTAAATTAGAAAACCCCGCAGTTTTTGTGCCATTGGATTGATTATGCTCCAAAAATAATTCTAGGAACAATACATTTCAGTGCTAGTTTTGTGTAATACATAACATATAATTAATTCCTATACTCGCTAGTGGTCCTGAATTTTAATTCTTACTGTACATTATTGAATTTTGTCGCCCTTGGGAAATGTGTTGTTAAGAAACCCATGCATTACTTCTTGGTCTTAAACGTACACACAGCTGCATGGTAAGTGAAAATAAATTATGAACATGTGTTTACAACTACTGTAGGTTGCATAAATACACACAAAAAAACCCAGATGAGAGCGGGATATTTATTTATTTGCTCTGCTTACTGTTGGTGTGCATACTCATTTTAACAATACGTTTTCTTTTACTATTAGGCAATGTTTTAGCCACAAGCAGGCCAGCCTTACCTCTTTGTGGGCCATATGTGGTGGACAAATGAGGCCCCCCATTCAGCCATGGTATGAATAGCTAAACAATGTCTTAAAGGGGTTAGTAGCCTGACAGTGTTTATTATAGTATTTTCTGATTAGTAATCAGTAGCAAAGCAGTCTAAAATGACACTGCATAAACTATATACAAAAGAGAAGCCTTTGTCACACCTGAAAATGGATACATTCAGTAACTCATCATCAGAAATTAACTTAACTTGATTTTTGTGCCGCAAAATTATTATTGTCCTGGCTTTTGAGCATTATATTAACTTCTGCTCTCCTTTTTCTCTTTGAGATCTAGAGAGGTATTTACACCCTTTCTTTGCTGATATAGTGCACTAATCATGTTCATTTGTATTTCTTATGTGGTTTCTGTCCTTATCTGCTATTCTCTATTTATTTGTATTTATTTAATTTGCTCTTGAAATTGATGAGCTATTCTTCACTGTTTGTCTTGCCGACAGACGTGTTTCTCTATCTTCCTCAATCAGTATGACATTTTGGGGGGTTCAATATAAAAGTGCTTGATGTATTTATGCTTGCTTACTAAAAAAAATTAATGGGGAAAAAAATCTTATTGAAACCAACTAGTACATGCAAAAATGAAATAATTCTAATCACAGTTGCTGTTGAGATGTTGTTCATGATTCTGTTCTGAACTTCCCTGCATCGGCTCAAATAATCAAGAAAACTAAAACAAAACTTAAATATAAATTATAAAGAAATAATGTCAATTTTCTAATACTTACAAATTGAAGATAACATCAGTAATTACATTACTGCTCAGGCAACACACATGTGAAATTGACTTTTTTTTTTTTCTAGACGTTTTAGATAAGAACTTTTATAACAATAAGCAACATTTGTTTGTATTACCTGTACTTTATTTACAATAACATATTTAGGAACATTATTTGTATAATAACTAGAAAAAATTATAAATTTTGAATGTGACAACGCCATTTTTTTCTATTGTTTATTCGTAAAATATCTTAAAAATATCTATTTTTAGACAGTCAAATGCTGTGAAATAAGCCTATTTTTACCATGAAAAAAATACAGCCATAATTATAATACACACACACACACACAAGTATATTTCAGAAATGGGTACAGACGTGCAGTCTCCCAAAACATAAAGTATGGGTTGTTTGTTAGCTCTTAGTTCTGCTACTGATTGAACCACACTGAATTCACTTACACAGCATTGCATAAGGCCAATAAGAAATGTTTACCCACGTTTGTTCATTTATGTGGGGCAGGGAGCCCAGAGGCATAATTCTTTAAAGCAGCAGTAGCCCAATGTACATATACAACATGTTAACAGTGGTGCTGTGCGAGCAAGCATCCAAATTGAAGACCAATGGAAGCAATATGGGGGGCCCTATGCGTTTGCATAGGCTTAAGGCCAGCCCTGGCCACAAGAGTGGGTATATCTGGCATGGGATACATTTTTGTTATCCCACTCAAGTGGGAAAACTTGAGTGGATAACATGCTTACCAGGACTAGTTTCGAATGTGTCCTTGCTTATATTCCAATCCAGTGGTGTGCTGCTGAAATCCAGGACCGATACGTGAAAATGCCAGAAATAATTTCAAATTTATATTGTTGTTTTGATTTGGACTTTGATTTCCTTGAGAACCAATTTAGGCTGGGACCAAAACAAAACTTTGACAACCCGCTAATCGCACTTAACAAAACTGTATTTAATAGCGTTTCCTTTTTTTTGTATCTTATTTCTTCTACTCATAAAAAGAAAATGCTGTTAAATACAGTTTTGTTAAGTGCAATTAGTGGGTTGTCAAAGTTTTGATTTGGTCCCAGCCTTAGTGAAGAAATGCCAGTTACTGATCTGCCTGCGTCTTGACTCATACGAACAGCCTGTAGCCCCTTCATCAACACCAGGAAAGTTAGGAAACAACAGAGAGGCTGCAAAATGACAGACTGAAGCAATAAGACCCGACAGGGTGGGCGGTACTGGACAATGCCGGACCACCCAAGGCCTGACACTGCAGGTATTTCCCAATATCGCCCACCCTGCAGGGTTTTATTATGCTTAGAAATTGGGCAACTGTTAGGAAAAAAAGTATTTAAATTAAGTGGCTTAAGGATATCTGTCAAGGTGAAAAGGTGCTTATGACGGTACTTTTTATTTCCTGGTTATCTATTGAAATTTAATGTAATCACCTGCCAAGGGTACTAGCCAAGGAGCTGCCAGGAAATAAAAAGCCAATTTTCAAAGAGGCTATAAACATGGTTTGAAATTAATCTCGAAGCATAGTGTATTGTCAATGAAAGTAAAGATCTGCCAGGTAAAATAATCCCTGAATGAATTGATTTAATATAGAAAATGTACACATTGTATTTCTATTTATTTGCTGATCGTATATGTTTTTATTCCCCTTACGAATCGGGGCTTGTGATTTACTGGGACGTCCTCATGCGGTGAATAGAAACGGTATTCTCTCTCTCTCTCTCTCTCTCTCTAGTATACATCAATGAATTATTCACATGCTTTACCAGAAAGCAGGAAGTGGTGCAGCTAAATAAAAGATGAGTAATGTAAATAAGTGTGGAACTGGGAATTTCTTATCTCTTGACACCTAGTTGTTATTTATACAGATCTAGTCTTTTTTAATAGGGACGGTGACATTTCTTATTCTCCTAATACCATACCTGTCAACATTGATTTTTTAAAATAAGTGAGCTTTTGTAAACTGAAATCTTAGTGGCATGAATTGAAGTGGATACCTACGTAAGACGAAGGCATACAACAATTCCACTGTATTATTTGAGAGAATGATAGACTGTGATATGGTGCTCCTTCTAATTGCTTTTAAAAAAGAAAAATATCAAACATAAAAACAACCATGGAATGATTCACAATCAAGTTCTCTCTTGGCCCCTGTGGTTCTTAATCTGTGTCTGTGTTTGAGTTTTTTCCTCCTCTTCCCAACCTCCTCCTCCATCGCTCGGTCCTGCACCTCCGGGATGGCGCCTCCATCTTTGAGCAATGGGATCCTGATGTTTACTAATACCACTTAGCCATAGCTCCTGTCCAGTGAACTGTTGTAGGTGGCTGATTTGGCAGCAGCCAGTACTTTGTAAACAGGTCCATCATACATTAAAAAGAAAAACAAAAGAAAAAGCCAAAATACATAACAATGTGGTATTGCAACATTATTCATTACACTGCACGTTATCAATCAACCTGAATTTCTAAAGCAATTGATGCTGAAATTGTAATAGAATCGCCTTTCACTATTTGTGTGACTTTTACTTTCCTGCAGAATGCTTTGCAATTTGTGAGTCTCAGAACAGGTCTAATACAGATTTGCTGAACTAGTTACAACATGTAAAGGTCTCTGCATATGCAACTTTATCTCTGTTTTTCCTTTGGCAATGAAAGATGTTATTGCCGCGCTGGTTTTCTGACAGTCACTGGCTTTTTGTTGTTTTTGTGATCTCTCGTGCTTACCACACACATCATTCTTGCTCCCAAGTCCCACCGTTAAAATCAGTCCTGCAAAACCTGCATAGTTTACAGAAAGTAGCCTTTTTCAAACGTTGTTTAGGATTATGTGAGATATACTGTTGTCCAAGAAGCTTGAAATTTGCATTAATATTTTAGTTTTTTTTTTTTTCGGGAGGGCTTATCGCACGCAAAGCCTTTGTAGGCGTGAGTATCTGAGCTTGTCTCGTGCTTGCACCGAATGCATGCCTGCCACAGGGCTCCCCTGGGTCCTAAACCCTGCTAGATACATATGGGGATTGGAGTAACCACAGACTGTACATGACTTTTGCTGAAAGTAAAGGTTTGCTGACATATAGGGGTTTAACAGTAGAGTACTGAGCAAAATACGGGGAAAAATCGGTCCCGGGTCGGAAAAAGACAAGACTCCGGTGCGGGAACGTATTGACCTAGAAGGTAAACGAGGTAGCATCTGCAGGCAATAGAGTCAGCTGAAATCGTTTACCAAGGGGTCATGCATAATCGCATAAGAGGGGCTGGAGAATTGTAAATCTTTTCCTTCGCTTTTGGTTTCGAAATAGACCCGGAAGGACCCGCGCACTGGTTTGTCTTGACTATAATTGTTACTTGTGTGGTTATAGACGGCTAACACGTTCCGGAGCTGTCGCTAAGAGCCAGCACTGAACCCGGAACCACTGCACTATTTGTCACTCTTTAAACTGTATCACCCACCAGAAGCACTACAGCACGCACCCAGGACTGGTGACCGTGGTTGTATATTGTGGGAGAGATACTGTGTTTATTGTTTAGGGCTGCAATCCCTGTTACTGTTCTCCGTGTTTTACGCATCACTGTGTATAACCAGTTTATTATTTGGTCACCAGACCTGGATTATAACGAAAATAAAACGTATATTTTTCCATACCGGATTACAAATCTCTGTCTGTTTATTCCTGCACTGCATCACCTCTGCACCTGTACATAATCAGCAACCACTTTGCCACAGTAATGTACCATTCTACTTCAGAGCCTGCAGAAAGGTTGCTGGTTTAGAAAGATTGCTGGTTTTCCCATTCTTCAGGTTAAAACCCTGCAAATACCCCCCATCCCCTTAATTATTATTGTAATTGCATCTCTATTTGCATCTCTGCATGCAAGACAATTATCACAGGTACATTACTACGTAAGTGCATTGCTGCAAAGTGAAAGAAATATCATGATTTTACAAGATATTAACATGTAATTATGTGATATAATTAATATGAACTTTTAAAACATAAATCAAAACCACTTCCACTCTACTGATACAGTATATTTTAAAATGACCAGGTGTCTCTTTCTATTCAATGGGCAATCTGATGTCACAGACTTGTAAAAATCTTTTAGCTTTTCATAGTTTTGTGATTGTAGTAAACATTTGGAAAGTTATGAACCACTCTGTCTCTATGTGAAGTAGAAAACAGTGCCTAAAATTGATCTTATTCCAAAGATTCGCTTCACATAGGAACCATTTTTTGTCATTGGTCGTTGGCTTTTTTTTTATATTGGTCAAATTTCTGAGTGTCTGAGGTTGCGTACGCTTTTTAAGTTCTCTCAAAATCCATTGAAGTACTCTTGTACTCTTGCTTCAGCCGTTGTTGCTTTGAATTGCACTTTGCTTATTTAAATGGTGATAAGTAAATACAATAAATCACATCTGATTACTGTTAAAACTAATTTGTTTTGGCATTTTCTTTTCCTCATAATCTCAAACCTAGACTTAGAAAACTGCGGTGAAATAACATAATTTTGAAAATAATGTTGTTCAGCCATGATAAAGATAAAATACAATTACATTAGAATTATATTATGAATAAATTACTGATAACCTCAAATAAATAAATAAACAATGTGCATAACGGTCACATTTCTTCCATAACTGACATGTTAATATTGCATGTGCTGTTACTTATTAAACTGGAGAGAAATAATTACCAAAAGGCAAAAGTGTTGTGTTTTAAATCTAGGAGGAATAACAAACCACAATATTATGTGGATGACAAGGACATTCTGCTGAACAGAATCATATAAGACATGCCAAAAATCAAACACACCACGCCATGGGTATTCAAAAGCATTTTCAATGTAGAGGTCAGTCACTCACAAGCACAACACAAATGTTTCAGTATTTAATTACAGTGAACAGTGATTTATTTCAATTCTTTCATTTCTCTTGAAACACATCCATTCCAAAGAAAGTATAATGAACTAAGTTGCAGGCTCCCTAAAATACTGGTAATGTTACTTAGTTTCCCTGTTGGTCAAACTGTGCACAGCCACTGCTCACTTTATTAATGGAAATGGTAGTGTCAACTTCATGTAAACACAAACTTAATCTAGCAACTCTCTTAAACAGTGGATTATCAATAAGTACTAAATGTAAATATGTTCAGACCTTGGCATGTTACACATATGTCCCTTTCGGTTCTCTTACAATACTGTATTACGTAACTTAATATTAGCACTAATATACAGTGTAGCTATAGTTCAGCATTCAGAAGGTCAGCATACAGGTGACTACATTTTTCCTTAGATATATAGTATGAAAGCCAAGGTTTAAAACAACTGAAGCCTACAAACATTCTGAATCAACCATTAGTGCAGCTACTTATAGTTTTCATGGGAGGCATTTAATAGCTTGTAGAAATATAGAAATATATCACGTAGATCTCACAAGACCATAGAACTCATTAGTGCCAGAGGAACAAGTAAGTTACAAATGGTACTCCTCATGTGTGAAATTAACATAGATCACTACAAGCAGCTAGCCTTTTTCAGGCAGAAGAATATGTCCACTGATTGTTAAAATACAATGTGGGAAAATACACACAGAACAATTGGTAATAATTGGTAATACATGAAGTTGAGTGAGTGAGTATGGCCAGGTAACCACAGAAGTGGAGCCATATTCGTAAATTGTGTTTGTAGTCACACAAACATAAATACATGGGCAGATTGTTATTAGTATTATTGTATTCATTTGCTAACCTGTTAACCTGTGTAGAAGTTTACTGGACTACAGCATGCATGCTACATTTTAGTGAACTACAGTATTTTACAGCATCCTTATTCTGGAATAAACTTAATGAGTTTATTCCAGATAGCATAATGAGCCAGATTAATCAAGTTCTTTCTGGTCCATTGTATGATATATTGCTAAAGAATACAGTAAGTAGCTTCATTGTAAATGTTTTTTTTTTTTTTACATTTCAGTATTTTATAGTATTTTCAATCATTCTGAATGTTCCTGGATTCTGTTACTCCTATATTGAGTTATTGTGCTGTAGTAATGGCGTTCTGTATAAGGTATTAATCATGAAACAGATTATTGATTAATACATTTTTCATTATGTTTAGATTGTGTTTCAATGTGCTTTTATAGTTAAGTTGTTTTAATGTGTTTAATAATTCATTTGCTTTAATATGCTTTTACATTAAGTTTCTATACAGTATTGTTTAAGTTTCGAGTTCTTTCATTTCCCATCGGCAAAACAAGCTATGTGCAGTTTTGCATAGCCGATCACGACTCAGTCACAGATGGGTGTCTGAGCTAAATGCCAAAAGGCAGGAGACTAGCAGAGATAGTGTGAGATGGGGAGGGGAACTGAAAGACAAGATGGATGCGCCCTGCTATGTACAACGTGGTATGCAACGAGTCATGAACAGAGCACAACCCCCCTTTCCCCTGCAGCGGGAGTGTGCAATGATAGAGTGGAAACCCCTATCATTGGACAGAAGTAATACAAATGGGAGTGAAATCACCAGTTGCTTCTCTTTTGAACTGACTCCGCTGACATCTGTGTTTTCCGATAGAAACATATGCACTGAGTTGTACTGAGGCCTGCTCCGAAGTCAGTTTGTAACTCGTGCTTATATGATTGTATTGGAGGTATACCTTTGTTTTTATATAAAATGTTTGTTTTTATATAAAATATAAAACTATTTGTCAGCTTATTTTTCCACTACAATGCAGTGCATCAATTTTCCAACAGAGTGGTATACCATAAACTGTTTATATATATATATATATATATATATATATATATATATATATATATATATATATATATATATATATATATATATATATAACACAAAAAACTTTTTACTTGATGGTAAGAGCTGACAATTCCAAAAAAGACAGGAAATTGTCAGGCTTTCCAGCACATACTGCTTAACTGGTACCGTAGGTGGGTTCACCACTGGGCAGGTGAGGTGAGGTCTAAAACCAGAACAGCCATGGTTGTTTTCATGTTGTGATAGCAATTTATTACATGATTGTTGTGTTTGGAAACAAACCCTCAAACATTTGGTAATATTAATTATCATGCACATTATATGGTTTGTAATACGTCATCGTACACAATGTATTAGTTTTACGAATATAGATCTTGTATACTTATGTTTTAAAGCGTATATAATGCATATAAACTAATGTCTTGGCTGTAAATATTTTAAAGAGGTACAATTTCATTCAGAGTTTAGCTTCATTTAAGCATTTAAAAAATAAATAGTACAGCCCCAAATGCAGACAGCACACGTAACAATCTCAGTGAGGCAGAGCAACTAGAGACTAAGAAGATAAATGTATATACGTAACTTAGGGCTGGGTGAGCAAATCCATCACCTTGGACATTTTGCCTCCTCAACCGCACCAGCTAAAAGGACATCGTTCTCACACCCACCGCCCCATGAACCATACAACCATATAACCATATAAGTTCCTTTGGTCATACCAAGTAAGACACTGATATCAGTAGATCACTGCAGACTACAGAAGGACACAATATAGTCCACCAACCCAATCCATGCTGCCCCACAAAGAGCCGGGACAGATTCCAGTTAATGCTCAGGTTTTTTCATTACAATGACAATGCTAAGGCTCTCCTGAGGGACCATTGTCACTTTGACAGGCTCTTCAAATTACGACCACTTCTAGACCATCTGAGGCACAAATATGGAAAAATATATACGTCATTAGTGCCATTTTTGTTTTCTGAAAGGAGAAAAAACAATATATAGTGTGCCTGGGGTATCTGAAAGGGAACATATGGTAATTTAGGTGTCAAACAGGTCACTCGCAAAATCACAAAATTCTTGTAACACAGGGCGCCACAAGGGCCTCAGGAGAGGAGGGGTAAAACCTGCAACACAGCACCATGTGTTTAGAGCTACCACACTCACATTTTGTTAATTGCAGTGTTTACAGTTTAGAAATACTTAAAAATAAGTTATTTTCAGTAATTATCATGTGTCCAGTAAGGTCAAACCACCATCTAATAGGTAACGGTTTTTAACATAAAAGAGAACTTTGTTCTTTGTTACTAACTAGAACTAAAGCTAACTTCAGTCAC
Organism: Acipenser oxyrinchus oxyrinchus; assembly: GCA_030684275.1. NCBI lineage: Eukaryota > Metazoa > Chordata > Actinopteri > Acipenseriformes > Acipenseridae > Acipenser > Acipenser oxyrinchus. Next base: position 61,651,490 of record CM060247.1, on the reverse strand, counting down.
TATTTTCACTCATAATGATTTGTTTGGGTAATGAAAATAAATAGTAAAACCATCATCATATTTAAAAATGATTCCGTTTGGACTCAAATTGAAAATAAATATTGGGGGTTAATTTTATTTGACAAGATATGTGGTTGAAGGGAATGAAATCAAAGTGTTCAACAGTTTTTAGGACTATGCAATGGTACATCAATTGATACAATTATATGGACAGTACTACTGCTACTGACAATACAAATCTGATTTATGTAATCATGAATAAATATTTTAACACTAGAAAGACCACGGCGGTCATTCTGACCATTTTTGGAATTTAAATTTAAATTGTGGTGCGTGTGTTTAAGATACAGTGCTGTGCTTTCCTGACTTTTCCTAAATATATGTACTAATTACCCTGACAAAGAAAGAATCACGTAGCTGCAAAAATTAGGGAGATAAAATACTGTCATACCTATTCTGACCAGGAGCGGTCAAAGTGACCGCTACATATAAAACATATTATAACAATTAAATGTTGCAGTATTATTTGTGTTTATGAGTCGGGACTTGCAGCCGTATTGAAGTTTGATTATATCAGTCTGCATTCCTCAAGTGAGCGGTCTTCTGACAGTTCTATTGTTTCAATGAGCCTCCTGATAGCCCATCAATCAGCCTTGACAGCTCACAGCGTCAGGCTGTCTGTCTGTCGCTCGAAATTCATTGTTACCCCAATACACATTGAAAATGGATCACGGAAGATACAGGACAGCAAAGCAGTGCGAGATTAGGTGTCAGTAGCGTGAAAAAGTATGTCGGCATGACTTACACTAAAATAGTATATGGAATAACTTCTTGTAACAAGTGTTCATGCAAAGTTTAATCAAATTTGGGCAAATGGCTCTGTCGTCTTCATTAGCCCAGCAAAACTCATGCAAAAGTGAGTCACAATGACAAAGATTTGGATACCCACAAGCACCTGTGCTAATGAATGCCCACACCAAGATTCATACCAACTGAATGAGCAATTCTCGAGATATACTGTAGTTTAAACAGACATACAGGCATCTCCCCTGTATCCCTGTGGTCGGGTAGAAGTGAAAATGGAAATGTTGCTGAAGCTGATGATGTAGCAAAATACATTTTATAACCACCTTTAATAAAACATATTTACAAAGTTCAACAGCAGACGATCAGCTCTCTTTATCATTGTTTAGTGGAACGTATCCTTGTTAAAGTTGTTGTTGCTAAGATTTAAAAAATTTAAAATGTTCCTATCTCTGCCATTTTCACTGCTAACATTATAATTGAATGCTACCCTGCCCATCACATCCAAGTATCTCTACTAAAAGGGGTTGATAACAGGTTGTCATGCTATGTGTATGCAAGACAAAACTGCATTTTTTAAAAGGCATCACCAAAATTTAATTAAAGTCTGTGCAAAGGGTTGTGAACTCCTCATATATGACTGATGATCTGTTACTTTTTTTTTTAAATCTACAAAAATATGGTAGTTGACAGGTGATTATTTTGTATAGAAACATATTCTGGATAACAAGGCAACAGTATTAAACATGAATAATTATGTATGTCAGTGATTCTCCTCATGTCTCTAGTAAATTCTGAGCCTGTCATGAACAGCTGACAGGTATCCAGTCTCAACTATGTTGCAGGGATAGTATTCTATTGTTTGACAGTTTTAATTAAATGATTAACAGCATGGGGTTACAGGTTAAATGAGCTTGGTGGAATCAACATCTCCCTGTTTTTTGTCCACACACATTTTTCATCAATCAAGTTTTTTCTAAAAACAATGGCTGTGTTTACATGCACATGAAAATCAACTCTACAGTCTTGACTCTGTGACGTTGTCACGCAAAACAGCAAAAGAACATCCTTTGGTCAGCGCAAATTTAAGGGCAGGGTCAATCGCTTTCTCACAATAAAAACAGCTGTAAAAACCCATGTAAACCGGAGCAGGAATCATGCTTGTGGCTCACAAGGTTTCAGCAGTCAAGATCCAGTTTTTCTGACTTAATATCACGTAATCTCCAGCAGAAAGGCCGTACAAAACATAGACACCCCCACAACACACACACACACACACACACACACACACACACACATACACACACACACACACTGTACATTTATGGATTACTTCAACATTAGAACCGCCGCGGTTATACTCATACCTACAACCGCTGGTACATATTAAACACCATCAATATTAAAATGAAAGACAAACTATCAGATACAACTCAAACATTTCATTCAAGCACATCATAGCAAACATCTGCACAGCCGAAACACTGTATTTAATTGAACAATTAAACATAATGGGGTTTATTTTCTAACTTAACACATATAAAGCACTACTTAAAAAAATTAAAAACTAATAAAATAAATATTTCAAAAGAAACTAGTGTGTAAACAAACAAGTAGCTAATGCACAGTGCAATTCAGAATGTGCATAGCAACACGTTAATTCATGTATCTTCTTAAATGTTTTTATCTTGATGGCAACGCATGCAAGCTCTCCTCACGATATTAAAAGTCGTTCTTTCTCTAATTAGTATGCAGTCAGGGACATTTAAATATCCCCTCCCCTAAATCACTATGACTGCAGTAATTTGCATTGTCACGGCCCGATTTGTCATTCTAAATCATAACTACATGGAAACACAATTCCTGAGAAATACAGCCAAAACATTGTGAGGAAAACTGTCATGACTTGTCCCTGTAAACACTGTCATTGTCAGCCTTTGCAGAAATAATATAGAGACCATTAGCTGTCATTGCCCAACTATCAAAATGTTTTTCAAATGAATGTTTATTTTGACGGATGAAGAGAATTATGCCTATTTTTATACTGCCTTTAAGTCATTGAATTACTAGTACTGTTTTAATGTACTGAACGGAACATAAAAATACACAAATTTCTTGTCTTGAGTGCAGCAAGGAATTACTTAAGATGCTTTTAATTCCTTTTTTGATTAAAACATCCTAGATGTTATTTCATGGAGCTCTGAAGACAAACCATGAAGCAAACTCTTTTAAGCAATGATGTAACTATATTTTACTATACTACATATTTTTTTTAAAAAGAATGTAAGTTATAAAAGCAGTCATGTTTTATCAAACTGCACAAGTGGAGTTAAACCATACCGAAAAAACCAGAAACATCTCGATTTCCTGCATCATATGCCTGCTGATGTGAGTGATTTGGGATACACACACAGAACTTGGATTGAGAGTTTGATTTTTTTTTTTAAACAGCTTGATTCCATGTGGAAACAAATGTCTTGATTTGAATTCAACTTAGGAAGTGTAAGAAAATGTAGTTGGCTACTTCTAATATACTCTGAAGGTAGTAAACTCATTATTGACTTCTAGAGCAACTCTCTACTTCTACACCCAAAAGCACTATTAGCTTACATGAACCACCGCTATTTTAAAGTCATATACTACTACAGTCTAAACTAAGTTAAGTGGATTTTTCAAAAGCCAGCAGCAACAGTACCCAAGGGGCTGGTCCAACTGGGCCTGTGCTGCATATTTTACACAGCAGATGGCGGAACAAATGTGAGGCATAAGGAGAAAGGTATCTAACATGCCAGTTTGTTAAACAGCTTGTATTCATCATTTGACCACCAGGAGAAAGACAATGATAACCAATGGCTCTGGGAAACATCAGAAAGAAAAACAGAGCTACAGCATCCATGTATTAAACAGGAGGCCAAATCAGATGGCGAACTAAAATATAATACACTGGACTAAAAAGACCACCGTTGGGACCATATCTTAATACAATGGTAGTGTTTTGAGTTGTAGTTTCATTAACCCTAGCAATGAGCGGTTCACAGTCAATTCGACCCAAAACCAGGCCAGCCCAAGCACTGTCGGACCAAGTCAAATCAGATTACAGTGAAATCAGACGTAAGTGCAGTCAGACCATTAACAAATAGTAATCACAATCAGAATCAGAATTTCACTAACCTTTACAAAGACCGCAAGCAAATTAAAAGTGAAACAACTATATATGTGTTCTGTTATTATTCTAAATATATTAGACTGTATTAAATTGAATAACCTACTAAAAATAAGACTGCGAGAGAGTATGCGTTAATTCAAGACACACAGCAATACACAACATCACATTATTATTGCTACTACTACTTATTTATTTATTTTAACTCAGAAGCATTTTACAGAGTTTTGACATTGAAAAACACAACATGTATTTTTATTACTGTTATTGATGTAATTTAATATATTAAAGAAACATCAGCAGACTATAAAATCCTGCAAATCTGTGCCAACTTAATCCTGATTGCAGCGTACCAAACAGATGATCCCGGGAACTGGTTATCTGATAGGAAAAAAGATTGCATCACCGCATTTAAAGCATTTCTGTGACGTCACCCTTTAATTTTTTGATTGATTAATTCTACAAATCTTCTAACTAAAAGTGGCTGAGTGGCTTTGAAGAGAAGGGGAGAGCAGGGCAGATATATTGTTGAATAACGAATTCACAGTTAATTATACAAATCAACAGAAAACTGGATTTGTAATCAAAACAACAGTGAGTTAGAACAATTAAACAGAAACGAGAATACATTTAAACTGTATGAACAAAGCATAACAAAGGAGCCGAAACCATATCCAATTGCCAAATTAACAATCAATTAAATCTTCTTATGGAACAAATATCAATGTTTTAAGTGGCATAAACAACTCAAAGTGTTGAATCGGTCAGAAAATAATCCAGTTTCTTGATTACGTCACTTGAAACAGTGAATTATTTTTACAGCATGGCGTAAAAATTAACTAATTTTGCTTCATAAAGTCCAATGAAACCTGCTGAATAATGCTTCGTTAATATGTTAAATTACATATAACTTTGAAGTTTTCTATCTACTTAACGAAAAACTGACAAAAATAAAAAAATGTGACACTTCGAAATCTAACATGAAATACTGTATTTCTATTATGGCTTCTGGTCGACTTTTGTGACATCATTTTGCAGTTTCTTTGATTACATGGTGTTACATAAAAGAATAAATATTCATTATATTATCAGGGAGATATTGGAGGTTGGTACATACATTTATAAAAGGTAAATAAACAAAAACATGATACATACTGATGATCGTTGACCTTTGTTTAACATCCAGTTGCAGATTGGATTTTAGACTACAGACCTGGGGCAGCCTGTTTTATGGTAGAACGAGATTACATTGGGATTTACACACTAGTTTTATGGTGCAGATTGAAATGGAGCATATGCTTCTCTTCTAAGGTCTGCTCCAGTGTGTCAGCCCATCATAACTGATGTTACTGTACGTCTCCATTATTCTTGATTTAAGTGTTTTTGATCAAAGAAACTAACAAATAAATTGGTCGAGACACTTCATGCAGAGAAAATTCGATAATGAAATCTGCCTGGGGCAATGCAGGAAAGGAATAACATGCAAGTGGCTGAGAAGTAGACCATCCTTTTTTTGTTGTTGTTGTTCATTACTTGGGTAAATACACACACACATGCTTTAATTTAAAGTGTTACCTTTCTCATTATAACTAAGGGCCCTAGCATTGAATATATAAAAAAATAAAAAAGCTAACAAACAAAAAATAATCTTTCAACCCAGCATCCCTTTTGGCGCATTTCTTTTCACTCACTGATTCCGCTGCCCTGCTACTGAAATTTCAAGGCCTCAGAACTCACAGATCCAGACAAAAAAGCTAACAAGCAGGACCCAAGTCTGCAACTGATCTCCCACAGGCATTGTGTTTAGCACTTGGCTTTTAGGTTGTAAGCTCTTTGAGTGTAGTTTCTACCTAATGTCTTGGGGTGATGAAGGCTAAAAATATTAGCATTGTATTACCTCTAGAGACACTTATCCCTAATGCAGGGGAGGAGAAAGCAAGTATATGTGAATTCCTGAATGAGATACTGTGTGGCCAGGTTCTAATAATATTTTGTTCTTCAAACTGCCATGGGGAGGTACAGAATATGAAGCATGGGCACTTTTTTTTTGGTCTCATCTGAAGTACAGAACCAGTGTTTCAGTTATCTACTGTACTGGATCCCCAAAACCAATTTCATAGTGGGTTTTTAATGTGCACTACAGCACCATGATCTAACCAACATCATACAAGATGGGCAATTCTTTTGATTTTATTTTATTGACGTGCACAATTTCTATCTATTTTAATGCCTATGTTACAGACCTGTGGCAATGTGCCCCGCCCCTGTGTGCATGTGTGTGTTATATGTTGCATGTTGCATGTGTTAATGTTGGTGTATAGCGATTGGTACACGGGATATAAGCGGGTCTGTGTTTCACGTGTGTTTAAAAATGTATAATTGTAGTTAGGCACGAGGTTGCACTTAATTAATTCACGTGCTGGGATTCAAGTAAATAATTAATTAGTAATTGAATCCCAGCACAACAGTATATATAGATGCACGATTCACTCACTCGGGGTTGTTTCAGTGAGTGGAGAACGGGTGTGGAGAAGGAGAGATAAAATATAAGAAGAATAATAAGTGTTTTTACTCACCGTGTTTGTTCGTCACCGTTTGTTAAGTGTGAGTTCGTTTTGTTTATATCTGTTTATTTTGGCGAAAGTGCCGTGTCCTGTTTCTGTTTTGTGTTCAAACCTTTTATTTTCTGTTTAATTATTAAATGCTGAGCGCGATCACGCGCTCAGCTTCACCACAAAAAAAAAAAAAAAAGGTTTGAACACAAAACAGAAACAGGACACGGCACTTTCGCCAAAATAAACAGATATAAACAAAACGAACTCACACTTAACAAACGGTGACGAACAAACACGGTGAGTAAAAACACTTACTATTCTTCTTATATTTTATCTCTCCTTCTCCACACCCGTTCTCCACTCACTGAACACACAACAACCCCGAGTGAGTGAATCGTGCATCTATATATACTGTTGTGCTGGGATTCAATTACTAATTAATTATTTACTTGAATCCCAGCACGTGAATTAATTAAGTGCAACCTCGTGCCTAACTACAATTATACATTTTTAAACACACGTGAAACACAGACCCGCTTATAGCCCGTGTACCAATCGCTATACACCAACATTAACACATGCAACATGCAACATATAACACACACATGCACACAGGGGCGGGGCACATTGCCACAAGACCAGATGAAAAAGAAGAGATTTTACTGACTTTCAGTGACCTTCTGACACAATCTGTGAGTCAGATGTGATTCTGTGATGTAAAATAACATGCCTTAAGATGGATAGCAGCAAGAATCAACGCTGGGCATATTACAACGTAACCATGTATCAAGCTGTGATGTATGTCTGTAAACCTTAACCTGTCTTCTATCACCTAGCCCATGTCTCAGAACAACATTATTTTTTATTTATTTTTGCTTCAGTAAGTCAAGCATGAAAAAAGTAGCTCCAATAAATCATATTTATAGTGCGGGAAATATCTTTTTTTTTATTTATTTTTTTTTTACATTTTTTATAAAAGGCAAAAGATAATCCAGGGCAGATTTATCATTGTATCAGCGGTTTTGTGTAGAAACAAGGTTATTTGGTTGTGTGAAGAATGTCCTGTCACTGGTACTATGTAGCTAAGGAAGGGCCAGGCGTGAAATTGGTGCTATTCAGCAGTCTGAAATGTATTGACTAGAATCCCCTTTGTCCACAGAACATTCACAGTCTGTTTGAACACGTCATCTGTTACAGAAATGTAATTATTGCTTTCTCACACCAAGGTTAGTTTCCATGAAAAAAAACCCAAAAAACAGAATCACTCAAATCTGTGATTGTAGCAGATCATAGGGCTAAATTGATAAATACTAAAAGGAAACTTGTCAAACATGTCAAACATTTTTACTTAAAGACACTGAAAAAGACTTCCAGTCAAAATGTTTGTCATTTAATTTATTGCGTTTCTGTTAGTATATCTAATATGATATGTCAACATTTAAAAGACTATTTTTGGTATACTAAATTAGGTTTGATACTATTGGCAAATGCAAATGACAGTGCCAGTGGCAGCTTTGTTAAATTACTAACACGAAAGGGTTCATTTTCTTCTGCAATATTAATGTTATACAGCATCACAGAATGCCGTTGTGTACCGAGTAGGAAGCCAATATCTCAAACTGCTAGGAAAGAACTTGTCACATGATCCCAATAGCCGTATTAGGTCACAGTACCAATTTGTTAGTCAAATACAATATATATATATATATATATATATATCAGTACTGTGCAAAAGTTTTAGGCAGGTGTGAAAAAATGCTGTAAAGTAAGAATGCTTTCAAAAATAGACATGTTAATAGATTATATTTATCAATTAACTAAATGCAAAGTGAGTGAACAGAAGAAAAATCTAAATCAAATCCATATTTGGTGTGACAACCCTTTGCCTTCAAAACAGCATCAATTCTTCTAGGTACACTTGCACAAAGTCAGGGATTTTGTAGGCATATAGTCAGGTGTATGATTAAACAATTATACCAAACAGGTGCTAATGATCATCAATTCAATATGTAGGTTGAAACACAATCATTAACTGAAACAGAAACAGCTGTATAGGAGGAATAAAACTGGGTGAGGAACAGCCAAACTCAGCTAACAAGGTGAGGTTGCTGAAGACAGTTTACTGTCAAAAGTCATACACCATGGCAAGACTGAGCACAGCAACAAGACACAAGGTAGTTATACTGCATCAGCAAGGTCTCTCCCAGGCAGAAATTTCAAGGCAGACAGGGGTTTCCAGATGTGCTGTCCAAGCTCTTTTGAAGAAGCACAAAGAAACGGGCAATGTTGAGGACCGTAGACGCAGTGGTCGGCCAAGGAAACTTACTGCAGCAGATGAAAGACACATCATGCTTACTTCCCTTCGCAATCGGAAGATGTCCAGCAGTGCCATCAGCTCAGAACTGGCAGAAAACAGTGGGACCCTGGTACACCCATCTACTGTCCGGAGAAGTCTGGTCAGAAGTGGCCTTCATGGAAGACTTATGCCAGAAAGCCATACCTCCGGCGTGGAAACAAGGCCAAGCGACTCAACTATGCACGAAAACACAGAAACTGGGGTGCAGAAAAATGGCAGCAGGTGCTCTGGACTGATGAGTCAAAATTTGAAATATTTGGCTGTAGCAGAAGGCAGTTTGTTCGCCGAAGGGCTGGAGAGCGTACACGAATGAGTGTCTGCAGGCAACAGTGAAGCATGGTGGAGGTTCCTTGCAAGTTTGGGGCTGCATTTCTGCAAATGGAGTTGTGGATTTGGTCAGAATTAATGGTCTCCTCAATGCTGAGAAGTACAGGCAGATACTTATCCATCATGCAATACCATCAGGGAGGCATCTGATTGGCCCCAAATTTATTCTGCAGCATGACAACGACCCCAAACACACAGCGAAAGTCATTAAGAACTATCTTCAGCGTAAAGAAGAACAAGGAGTCCTGGAAGTGATGGTATGGCCCCACAGAGCCCTGATCTCAACATCATCGAAGTCTGTCTGGGATTACATGAAGAGAGAGAAGCAACTGAGGCTGCCTAAATCCACAGAAGAACTGTGGTTAGTTCCCCAAGATGTTTGGGCCAACCTACCTGCCGAAGTTCCTTCAAAACTGTGTGCAAGTGTACCTAGAAGAATTGATGCTTGATGCTGTTTTGAAGGCAAGGGTGGTCACATCAAATATGGATTTGATTTAGATTTTTCTTCTGTTCACTCACTTTGCATTTAGTTAATTGATAAATATAATCTATTAACATGTCTATTTTTGAAAGCATTCTTACTTTACTGCATTTTTTCACACCTGCCTAAAACTTTTGCACAGTACTATATATATATATATATATATATATATATATATATATATATATATATATATATATATATATATATATACAGTATATATATATATATATATTAAAATCTATGACTGTAATAAAAAGTATGTGCAGAAATGTACAGTACAGGTAGGCTACATTACTGCAGATTGTTTCCAGTGAAGAACTCTGTGATACTCATCAACTCGGCTGATTGAAATCATTGGCAAAAGCTATTTGTCTGATAAAAAGGCTGCCCGCAATATCCCTAAATGGTGTAAGTGGTGGATACTATATCAACATACTGAGAAGAGGAGTAATCATTGTCAAAAACTCAATCAGGTATGCTCTAGAACATTATTGTTATATTATACTAGCCAAAAAATGTACTTAGACAAACATTATTTTCCAAAAAGATGACCATTCTATTATTTAAGACTCATTTTAAATATATTTTCCATTGTTTCACACTGAGGAACTATATATAGTACTGTATATACCAGTGGTATTCAAACTTTTTTACATGAGCCCCCCTTTAAAATTTCCATAACTTTTTGCGCCCCCCCCAATATATGTAATAATATTAATAATATCTAATCATAACAATAACCACAGCACACTCAAACTCAAAGCTCATCACAAAATAACTTCAGATAAACTACATTTAGGTTTAAAGCGTATGGGATACAAACGTATCAATTTAATGAGAAGGATGTGCCTGTTTTTCTGCTGACAATATGGATGTAAATCCAAAATCCAAGTATGCTTCGTCGTACTTTCTTGTCTTTGTCAATCTACCGGGATCAAGTGCAGTGGATTCGGGCTTTCGCTTTGGTACAGTGCCTTTCGAGATCAGGAATCGATCCATTTTCGCAGCCAGCTAACGTTAGCTTTCTCTTGTTAACAGGCTCCCGGTCTCCCACTAGTATGCACTGCGCAAATGCCACAGACAAAAAATGGTTTTACATGCATGTGATCCGGAAAGCGGAAAACAATAAATTATTAAAATGTGAAAGACTGTTATAGTATGGCAATTATGCAATAATGGATTTAATTTATTTTGAGGTGCTTAAGTGTTTTTAAATTGGTTAAATATTGTGCCATTAGGCAGAAATTATTCCTTCTTACATCATGCACCCCCCCTGCAATTCCTCCACGCCCCCCACAGTTTGAATACCACTGGTATATACAGTATAAAATGTTTGACAGAAAGGACCTGAAACATGGATTTAGATTAATTCCATGTGTGTTTGAAATCATTATATAATTCATGAGCTCAATATAAATTATAGGGTTGTTCAAACTAAGGAGAGCTGTATAATTTTATTGCTAATCTCTAACAGTTATGAGGGTCTATGGCAGGGCTGAGGCTTTATTGGTTTTATTTGTAAATAAAGTGTTTAATATGAAAGGTTTTGCAAATTAAGTTTGACTAATTGATAATCAGTTAACCCTTCCTCTACGGTGAAAATTCTGCCTGTTTGAGGTCAGACTGACATAACTTGACTCCACTGCCAGAGTGCCCCGTGCTGCTGCCAGCTCCACTTCCGGAGTGCCCCGCGCTGCTGCCAGCTCCACTGCCGGAGTGCCCCGCGCTGCTGCCAGCTTTACTGCCGGAGTGCCCCGCGCTGCTGCCAGGTCCACTGCCGGAGTGCCCCGCGCTGCTGCCAGGTCCACTGCCGGAGTGCCCCGTGTTGCTGCCAGCTCCACTGCCGGAGTGCCCCGCGCTGCTGCCAGCTCCACTGCCGGAATTCCCTGCGCTGCTGCCAGCTCCACTGCTGGAGGGACTCTCTCCAGTGCCCCTGCTGGAGGGCCCCTCGCAAGCGATGCGAGCAGTAAGCCCGGGGCTTGCACTGTTGCCAAGGCCATCCTGTGGAGAGAAGTCCCAAGAAGGGCCAAAGGGGGGTCACCACGGGGTTTGAACGGGCGCCCCCCTTACAGAAGCCCAGTAAGTAGCATGGAGCTAGTGTTGGGGCCAGCTGGCATCAGATGGCAGGGTGTGCGAGTGGTTAAGAACTGCCCTTGCTGTCTGGTGTTTGATAGAGGCTGACTGAGCCCCAACTTAACCAGCCACCCACCCACCCGTGTGTTTCTTGGGGAGAGCATGTGTTAAAAAAAAAATCAAATGGATTCTGGGGAGTTCCATTCTGAGGGGGAGGTATGTAGCAGGGCTGAGGCCCTGAACGTGTAAATATAGTGTATTTATTGTTTTGTTTGTAAATCAAATGTGTTTAATTTGAAGGTTTTTGGAAATTTAAGTTTGTGTTAGATATGGCAGGACCGGGAGATTAGAATTCCCTCCCTGCCTAATTGAAATTCATGTGCAGCATGAATTTAAAAACTAAAACTAAACTGCTGGATGAAATAATGAAGCTTCTCAATTCCTTAGTCTTGCATAGCACAAGGGAATAATTATATATTGCATTGTACACAATGTGAAGTCACTATACTTATAATACATTGACATGCCAAGTCGATATTGCAAACCTATTTTTCTCACATGGTCAATGACTGCATAAATTACTACAATCCATTACTAAGGGAAAAAAGACACTATTTTGGCATTGGAGTAGAGAATCATTAAGACTGAACCTTGAATAATTATATTTAAATTCAGTGAGACAGCTGATTAAGTTAAACCTTATGGTATTTTAGGTTCTTTCAAAGTAAATTTGGAGATCTGGTTAGGGCAAGTGACAAAAACCTAATACAAATGAAGATGTAAGTTTATGCAATTGCCTTTCTGTACCCTGTTGTTTGTTCTTGCTGAATGGTGTTATCTAATGGCAGATAAGAGTAGGGTAGGCTATTAAGGCTGCAGGGTAGAGTTGCTGTGGTGGTAATTTAAGATCCACCTAATAAATGTTACTATAATGATATGGCACTAATTTATCCTTACAGCTAAAGTGACCTTTGGGGAATATAAACAAACACTAGACTCAAACATACACACCACTGCTGGCTATTATACAGTATGAATACAGGATAATTTAATTGATTTATTATTACTACATTTATAATGATATACACAACTGGATTTGTAGTTAAAACCATGATGGTACTTGGCCAAAATGGTTTAATAGATCAATTAAAAAAAAAGATTCCGAGAAAAAAGGCACTTTACAGAGTGTTTAAACGGGACCAAGAACAAAATGCACAGAAAGAGTACTTGGAACGGCAAACACAAGTCAAAAAGGAAGTTAGAAAGGCCAAGAGATAGAAATGAACATTGAAAAGGGGGCTAAAAACAATTCCAAAAAGTTTTTCCAATATTATAACAGCAAAAGAACATTCAAGGAGGAAGTAAAATGTCTAAGAGATACAAATAACAACATCATAGATAAAGTGAAAAAAATAGCGAATATATTATATGATAACTTTTCACAAGTTTTTACAAAAGAGGATACGGACAACATGCCCCAAGTTGACCTGTTCCTATCCAATTTTAAATAACTTTAGCATAACAGAGGCAGAAGTGTTAAAGGGACTAGGAGCTCTTAAAATAAACACATTCCCTGGGCTGGATGAGATCCTCCCAATAGTACTCAAAGAAATGAAAGAAGTTATTTACAAACCGCTAACCAAGATCATGCAACAGTCTCTTGAGACAGGGGTTGTACCGACAGACTGGAGAATTGCAAACGTAATACCGATCCATAAAAAGGGAGACAAAACCGAACCAGGTAACTACAGACCAATAAGCCAGACTTCTATTATAGGTAAACTTATGGAAACTATAATGGAAAATTACCTATATGGTAACAGTATCCTGGGAGACAGTTGGCATAGTTTTAAAAAAGGGAGATCGTGTCTAACTAACCTGCTTGTTTTTTTTGAGGATGCAACATCGACAATGGATAATTGCAAAGCATATGACATGGTTTATTTAGAATTCCAGAAAGACAAAGTCCAGCATAAAAGATTAATTCTCAAACTGAACGCAGTAGGGATTCAAGGAAATGCATGCACATGGATTATGGAGTGGTTAACAAACCTCAAAATGGAGCGAGGTAACCAGTGGAGTACCACAGGAAAGGTCATTCAAAATGATCTAGACAGCATTCAGAAATGGGCAGAGGCATGGCAAATGACATTTAATATAGAAAAGTGTAAGGTACTGCACGCAGGCAATAAAAATGTGTATTATAAATACCATATGGGAGATACTGAAATTGAAGAAGAAATCTATGAAAAAGATCTAGGAGATTATGTTGAAATGTCTTCATCTAGACAATGTGGGGAAGCTATAAAAACAAGGCCAACAAAATGCTCGGATATACAGTAAAAAGTGTTGAATTTAAATCAAGGGAAGTAATGTTAAAACTTTACAATACATTAGTAAGACCTCAACTAGAATATTGTGTTCAGTGTTGGTCACCTCGCTATAAAAAGGATATTGCTGCTCTATAAAGGAGTACAAAGAAGAGCGACCAGAACATTTCCTGGTTTAAAAGGCATGTCATATGCAGACAGGCTAAAAGAATTGAATCTATTCAGTCTTGAACAAAGAAGACTAAGTGGCGATCTGATTCAAGCATTCAGAATTCTAAAAGGTACTGACAATGTTGACCCAAGGGACTTTTTTGACCTGATAAAAGAAACAAGGGGTCACAAATGGAGAATAGATAAAGGGGCATTCAGAACACAAAATAGGAGGCACTTTTTTACACAGAGAGTTGTGGGAGTCTGGAACCAACTACCCAGTAATGTTGTTGAAGCTGACACCCTGGGATCCTTCAAGAAGCTGCTTGATGAGATTCTGAGATCAATAAGCTACTAACAACCAAACAAGCAAGATTGTAAACTTTCATATTTTCTTGTATTCATGTTTGTGTGTCAGCTCTCTGCCTGTCTGTATTTAACTTTGTTCAAGCTGCTTAACGAGGACCTACCCGATAAATGTGCAACTTTTGTAGTCCTGCCTAGAGTATTTGGATATGGTGTCTAACATTTAGCAGTCATTAGCGTCTTGTCTTACCTAAAATTAGGAAACCGATCTGTGTATCGTGATAAACTGCTTTAAAAATGTCCTCTCACAACAAATAGAGAAAAGTTTCCATTACAAACCCAGGGAAGCCTGCAGCATAGGTATATGTGAATGTTACCTTGTCCTATACCTGCAGTTTTATGATATGGAATAAAGCAACATTTCTCAAGTGTAGTAATCTAAGGGAGGTCCCTTGCACTGCTGCCCAGGCAAGCGCTGTCTGTCTCAGGGGCAAAACTCCCCGGAAGACCCGTCGCCGGCTGTACAATTTCTTTTTTCGCGAGCAGGACACAGCCTCACTAAAGAAGAATTTTTCTTTCGTCAGAGTACTTCTTCGTGATAATTGTTGTTTGTGAGACGAAGGACAAAAAAAGATTGTAAGAGATCAAATAAGCAAATTTCAGACAAAAAGCAAAAATAATGTTACTGTCAATCTTATGGCGTCCCAATTATATAGAGCCATGTCATGGTTTATTTTTTAAACAAAACAGCAAAAGGCACTATTCTGGGCCAGTTCCTTTACCCTAAAATTTTCAGACAAAAATTCAAAACCGTTTTGGGCGCTGCAGAGCAAAAAGATCTGCACATCCAAACAGAACGAAATGGCCCACATCAAGAGATAAAACCCATGAGACCAAACATCCACATTTTTTTTCGCAAATCCATTCAATTCTACCGTGCCACTATAATATATATATCCCAATGGGGTCATATTGTTCACAAAATTACAGTTCATTCAAATTCTGAGGACTTCTCTTGTGCACAACCTTCTTCAACTCATACCAAAGATTCTCAATCGGATTTAGATCGGGACTTTGACTAGGCCATTCCAGAACTTTGAATTTATTCTTCCTTAACCATTCTGAAGTAGATTTTGATGTGTGCTTTGGATCGTTGTCGTGTTGATAACGTCCAGTTGCGCTTTAAACCAAGTTTTGTAGCAGAGGGTTTCAGATTGGCCAATATCTTTTGGTATGCTATGGAATCCACAGAATGATATTACCACCTCCATGCTTGACAGTAGGTATGGTGTTCTTTTCTTTGTACGCCTTACCAGACTTTCTCCAAACGTAACGACTATGAGCATGACCAAATAGCTCGATTTTTGTTTCATCACGCCACAAAACCTTTGACCAGAACTCATATCCACCATTCAAATAATGTTTTGCAAACTTTAAGCGATTTTCCTTGTGACATTTTCCTAAGAGTGGCTTTTTCTTTGGCCTGCGACCATTGAGACCTTCACTATGCAATACTCGACCTATGGTTGAAATGGAAACCCCAGTCCCACTTACAGCCATTTCACTCTGAATATCATTGGCAGTCAATCTCAGATTGTTATTAACCTTCCTCATAATTCTTCTAGTTATTCTTGGTGAAAGAACCTTCTTTCTTCCAGACCGAGGGAGCGTTGTGACAATGCCATGAGTCTTGTACTGCATGATAATAGAAACAAACATTTCTCAACAAATGAAATTGGGATACTCAAATGCTTGGAAATCTTCTTGTATCCTTCTCCAGCTTTATGACAATAAATCATTTTCTGCCTAAAGTCTTCAGATAGCTCTTTCCTTTTTCCCCAAATTGACTTATTGGTAATGACAGCAATCATACTATGCCTAACCTTTTATATGATCTAAGAATGTTCACCTACAATCCAGCATTTTCTAGTCTTTTCTACAATTAGGTTCTGCATTATCATATTGAAATTTCTAGCACCTTGTGGACAATACTATCATAGCATCAAAGGGTGTGAATACTTTTGAAATTAGCATTTTTCCATATTTGCTAAAATAAATAATTGTAGACACTATTTCTTGTAACTTTTTTTCCTCACCCACAAAAGCAAAACGTTTGCTACAAAAGTTTTCCTAAAATTCTTTGTTTTCAAGAATTTTCTAGAAATGATAAATTAACTGGGGTATGTAAACATTTGATTACACCTGTGCGTGTGTATATATATATACATATATATATATTGTAAAAGATCCAGTAACTAAGTGCGCTTGAACCACTGTTTACCCGTTCCACCAACTGGCACAGACTCAGTACGTTTGCAGGCAAGTGTATTTTATTTACAATATTTACATCAAATAAGCAATTTCTGTCAACGAACTCGCCCTGTACGGGCCACTGACTAACTCACTTCTTCAACCCTCTCTAAGCTACTTCAAGACGTGGAGATCAAAGAGTAGTCCAAGGATCCTTCAACTGAGGTGAGTTAGTCCACAGGTAAGAACAGGGCAGCTCTCTTTCCTAGAGCTGTCCTGGGTCACAGGTAAGTACAGGATGGACTCCCTCTGCTGGAGTATTCCGGGTACCCAGGTAAGTACACGACAGGCTCCCTCTGCTGGAGCAGACCTGTAACACAGGTAAGTTCCAGACAGGCTCCCTCTGCTGGAGTAGACCTGTAACACAGGTAAGTACAAGACAGGCTCCCTCTGCTGGAGTAGACCTGTAACACAGGTAAGTTCAAGACAGGCTCCCTCTGCTGGAGTAGTCCTGTAACACAGGTAAGTACAAGACAGGCTCCCTCTGCTGGAGTAGACCTGTAACACAGGTAAGTTCAAGACAGGCTCCCTCTGCTGGAGTAGACCTGTAACACAGGTAAGTACAAGACAGGCTCCCTCTGCTGGAATAGACCTGTAACACAGGTAAGTATAGAGTGTATCCGCTTTCCAAAGACAAATTCCAAGAACACAACGGAGATGATCCCAGACGTCCAAAGAAGTGAACTGGGATAGCACAAGTTATATCCGGGCTGTGGAGATGGAACTCCTGCAGCCAACTCCCGGTCGTCCACAGAAGCACATTGTATTCCTTCTAAAACCGTGTCTTGTGTCTGTGTTCTATTAAACAACGTCTTGTACTTCCAGTCTCAAAGTTTATTCTTTCTGGTTATCATTTAATGTCTTTTCAACAGGTAAATAACCAATACCCTCCGGGTTATAAAACATATGAAACCACACTACTGTTATGACGGCGCACCAACACACAGCGCCAACACCGCGGGTCTTCTTTTAAATTGTTAAGGAGTACAACTCTTCTAATATCACCCCGAAACAAGAAAATAAATAAACTTTTATAAACAAACAAAAGGCTACCTCAACAAGAGGAAAAATCGCGCTTTGCTAAAACTAAAACTGATTGTAATTTAACACAACCCGATAACTTTTACCTTACGATGTTTTCCCAAAACACTGGAGTTTCCACGCTACCTTCTTGCAAAACAGCAGGCCCGTATTCCCCACACCTCTCCCCTATGGCTCTGCCCTGCTTCCTTTTAAACCCAGAAACCCCACCCAACTAATTGGCACTTGGATTTCTGGGTTGTGTAGTTTCTCCCTCAGCCACCATTCCTTAAAGGCCACTACCCTTTCCTCACATATATATATATATATATATATATATATATATATATATATATATATATATTCCAACATGTGGAATATATTTTACTTTATTAATGATTTAATGGAATCAACCAAAATTACACATTTCTCAAATTATGAATTTGTTTCCAAAAAAAATGAAGTGTCACAATTATTGGCACCCTTGTTTTCAGTACTTTGTGCATCCTCCCCTTGCAAGGATAATGGCACTGAGTCTTTTTCTATAATGTTTAATGAGATTGGAGAACACATTGGGAGGGATCTTAGACCATTCCTCCATACAGAATCTTTCCAGATCCTTGATATCCTTCGGTCTGCGCTTATGGAGTGCCCTCTTCAATCGAAACCACAGGTTTTCAATGGGGTTTAAATCTGGAGACTGAGATGGCCATTGCAAAATGTTGATTTTATGGTCAATTAACCATTTCTTTCTGGAATTTGATGTGTGCTTGGGGTCATTGTCTTGCTGGAAGATCCACTTGCAGCCAAGTTTCAGCCTCCTGGTACAGGCAACCAGGTTTTTGGCTGAAATGTCCTGATACTGGGTAGAGTTCATGATGCCGTTGACCTTAACAAGGGCCCCAGGACCAGTGGAAGCAAAACAGCCTCATAACATCAAAGATCCACCATGATATTTTACAGTAGGTATGAGGTTATTTTCTGCACACGCATCCTTCTTTCGACGTCAAACCCACCGCTGGTGTGTGTGGCCAAAGAGCTCTATTTTCGTCTCATCTGACCATAGCACCCGGTTCCAATCGAAGTGCCAATGCCGTTTAGCAAACTCCAGGCGCTTACGTTTGTTGGTTGCTCTCAATAAAGGCTTTTTTCTGGCAACCCTTCCAAATAGCCTATTGGCATGGAGGTGGCATCTAATTGTAGATTTGGAGACTTGGTGACCCCAAGATGCAACCAAGTTCTGTAATTCTCCAACTGTGGCCCTTGAATTTCCCTTTGCCTCCCGAACCATCTGCTTCACTGTGTGTGGGGGCAAGATACACTTGCGTCCTCTACCAGGCAAGTTTACCACTGTTCCAGTGGTTTTGAGCTTTTTAATTATTGCCCTAATAGTGGTAAGTGGTATATTTAGTTTTTTAGCTATTGTTTTGTAGCCATTGCCTGATTTATGAAGGTCAATAACCATTTGTCTCTTTTCATTTGTGAGTTCTTTGCCTTTCCCCATGGTGATGGATGACAAATGGATTTCATATGCGTTACCTCATTTTTATATCCCAGTGAAACAGGAAGCCGTGGAAGGCCACAATACAGTTCCTTAAGACTGAGATGAACTTAAAGAAGGAGAATGTTAATGCAGATTTAATTTTGTTTGATTTTATTTATAATTTAGGGGTGCCAATAATGCTGACACCTATCTTTTTGAGAAAATGTTTTATTACTTGTTAATAAAAAACTTTTTTCCCATATACTTGAGCATAAAATATACTGTAGCTCATTACCTGTGTTGTTTATTTTATACAGCCTTTTTTGCTCATCTTTATCAAGGGTGCAAATAATTTTGGAGGTGACTATATATATATATATATATATATATATATATATATATATATATATATATATATATATATATATATATAGTGGTTTGCAAAAGAATTCACTCCCCTGCAAAGTTTTCACATTTTGTTGGCACATGAGCGTACTCCACGACGCTTTCAAATTAGACTTTACATGTAGAATCTTCACAAACTACGCCACATTGATAACGTTAAAAAATGCATATAGAATAAAAATAAGTAACATGTATTATTATTATTATTATTTATTTCTTAGCAGACACCCTTATCCAGGGCGACTTACAATTGTTACAAGATATCACATTACTTTTTTTTACATACAATTACTTTATTTTTACATACAATTGCCCATTTATACAATTGGGTTTTTACTGGAGCAATCTACGTAAAGTACCTTGCGCAAGGGTACAGCAGCAGTGTCCCCCACCTGGGATTGAACCCACAACCCTCCGGTCAAGAGTCCAGAGCACTAACCACTACTCCACACTACAGAGAAAAACATATTAATCTCAGTTCCATAAGTATTCAACCCCTTTGCTACTGCAGCCCTAAATCAGCTCAGGTGCAAATGATTTGTTTGAAAGGTCACAAAATTTGTGAAATGGTTTCAGCCTGTGTGTACTCAAAGTGGTTTAACTTGTAGATAATTTCCCTCAGGTATATAAAGACTTTCAAGCTGCAACTCACATAGTGATCCAACAAAGCAACCATGAAGACCAAGGAGCTTTCGAAACAAGTCAAGATAAAGTGGTAGAGAGGCACAGAGCAGGAGAAGGGTACAAGAAAATTTCAAAGGCGCTGATTATCCCTCTCAGCACAGTGATGTCCATCATTAAGAAGTGGAAGATGTATCATACCACCCAGACACTACCCAGATCAGGTCGCCCTCCCAAACTGAGCAGCCGGGCATGCAGGAAACTGGTTCAAGATGTCACTCTGAAGCCAACAATGACCTTGAGAGATCTGCAAAGTTCTATGTCTGAGATGGGAGTCAGTGTTCACACATCAACAATAAGTTGGTCCCTACACAAAGCTGGCCTGTATGGACGGGTGGCAAGAAAAAAGCCATTACTCACAAAGCCTCATCTTAAAGCACGTATGGAGTTTGCGAAAAAGCATGCAGATAATACTGCAGACATGTGGAAAAAGGTTTTGTGGTCAGACGAGACAGAAATTGAACTTTTTGGTCTAAATTCCAAGCGTTTCGTTTGGCGCAAGCTAACACTGCACATCACCCAGTCAACACCATCCCAACTGTTAAGCATGGTGGTGGCAACATCATGTTATGGGGATGCTTCTATTCAGCAGGGACTGGGAATCTTGTCAGGATAGAGGGGAGAATGGATGGTGCAAAGTACAGGTGAATCCTTGAGGAAAACCTGTTTGAGTCAGCCAAGACTCAAACTGGGGAGGAAATTCACATTTCAGCAGGACCCTAAGCACAAAGCCAAAGCCACACTGGAGTGGTTGAACAAGAAGAGAATTCATGTTCTTGAGTGGCCCAGTCAAAGTCCTGACTTGAATCCAATCGAAAATTTATGGCGAAACTTGAAGATTGCAGTCCATCGACGATCCCCAACAAACTTATCAGAATTGGAGCAATTTTTCCATGAAGAATGGGTAATTGCTACAAAAGGTGCTTCTACCAAGTACTGACTTAAGGGGCTGAATACTTACGCAACCAGTAAATTTCATTTTGTACATTTTCTTTGCAAGTTTTGCTGACATTTAATCTCCTCATATAACAGTGTTCAGTTTAACCACTACAGCTTTGAATAAAAAAGTTAGTTTGAAAAACTGCATACATTATTTGTAATTCAACAAAATGTGACATTATTGGTAGGGGGTGAATACTTCTGCAAACCACTGTATATATATATTGTAACCAAGCTTCACTCACTTCCCTTTCGTTTGCCTGTTTTTGTACACGACAGACACACACAGGTACTAGGATATTAATTGCGCCATTGCGCACTTTTTATTTTTAACAAAATAAACAAAACCTAACTCCTTACGAAGCGCTTACTTAACTTCAGGAACACCCTGACTATCAACGTGGGATGGCTAAACCGTTTACCCACCCACGAAATCACATTATACACAAACGCTTCACTTACTATATTTTTACGGCTATACACACACACACAGTCGGGCTCTTCACACACACACACACATATATATATATATATATATATATATATATATATATATATATATATATATATATATATATATAGAGGCGGCACGGTAATCCGAATACCGGTACCCGTCAGGTTTTAAATTTCCGACATGAACCGGTCTCTTTTACTACCCGGGTTTGATTATTAATTTGAGAATTTAAAGAATGTAGAAAATATGACAATGCAGTTGTAAGTGCGGGTCTCTGGTCAGCATAATAAAGACTGTTAATAAAACAAGCTTTCTATTACTATTAAATCTTTTCTTAACTGACAGGATATCAAGGTTTTACAGAAAACAATAACAGCAGCAAGTACACCTCAATAATAACTGTGGTGACTATTCTTCTCAGGAACTAAATCAGAAAGAAAACAACATAACAACATCCTGTTGGGTTTATGTCAGTGATAACATAAACCCATAACCAAGTGGCTTCAATACCAAGCCCGCAGTCAGCTATGAGGCACACGAGGCATGGGCCTCGGATAAAATCATACTAATTACTTATTTAGGCTCTTTTACACGTTGTTTAGTTGTTTTACCACAAAATAAAATGCATTTCATCTCTCATGCGCATACATTCATTCCCAAGTCCCGCTGCTTTCTAGCCTCTGCTGTGCTCTTTTCAAAAGTGTTTACTGTCATTGCAGACTACAGTGACACCGTACGGCTCAGTTCATACCACCAGTTAAACGTGTTTGAATGGCTTCCAAACAACCAAGGATTATTGACTTTTTTTACAAGATATCAGCCTAATAATAAGGAATATTACATTCCGGTAGTCTGCAGTTTAGCGAACCCAGCTTATTCCAATGCTAAATCGCTAGTGGAAGTCGCTTGTAAACTGCAGTTTAGCGGACCCAGTTTATGCACATTTTAACAATTCTAACAATAGTTTAAGGACCCAGGTTGTGAATATTATTAGGTAGGGGTTTGGAGGATAGGTGATTATTCATGGCTGGCTACGGCCCTGAATACAGAACGCTTTATCTACAGTGATTGCGCAGATATAGTTTCTTTTGAAAAAGATCAAATAAGTAGCCTTTATTTAAAAAATAAATAAACAAATAAATACAGTATTGTGAACTGTGTTAATGAAGTAGATTAAGAAAGAAAAAGCATGCACTCCAAAATGTGTAGGTGCAAAATTAAATCAGTATGAGAAAAACATTATTCACACACAAACGTTTACCTGTTTTGTTTTGAGTTAAATACAAAATATTTGTGCTTCCTCCATTGAATTAAATATTTCCTAGGTAGAGTTTGCAAAATACTTTTTCTCCTGCTTGGTAAAAAAATTCCACACAAGGTTCCATTGCTGGATGCCGTATTTTAAAACACAACAGCGGAATATGGCAGATGTCGCAAAGAATCACACAGCATGAAGTGCATTTAACGTTAATAACTGTATTCAAACTGAGTTTTCTTTTGTATTATTATTATTATTTAGATGTTTCCAGTACTTAAAAATGATACACATCCAAAGGGACTAAATGTATGTGTACTGTATAGTTTAAATATGTAACTTAAAACATTAATATATGTTTTTTTTTTTTTTGTTTTTTTTTATCATTACCCGAAAAAGATCTGGTTATTTTTCAAGGCACCAGCTGAGAAAGACAGGAGGTCCTGGAGTTGCATCCTCTCTGCACTACCGTCGTCAACTCGGAAACAAAAAGGCAGAAACAAACTCCCCTACTCACCAAACAGTGCCACCTACTGCACAATCTGTCCAACTGTGAAACCAGCCATTTAATTTAGAAAACTGTACATTCGGTGGTACAGTCAACTTCATGTGACAAATACTGAAAATATTCTGATCATTTATTTGAATTTATTTAATTTATTATTAAAAATAATTTGTTGATCTATTAAATTCATTGGAACTATTACATTTATTGGAACTATTTTTCCTAGTGTAGTAATATAGTTAAGAAAAAATAAACCTGTATTCATTTTTAAATAAAAATGTGTCTATATCTTCAATTCTAAAAACTAGTAACCCATTTTATAAGTGCAATAAGACACTCCAGGGTGTTGGTTGTCCTGGAATAACCGCACTTAGGCCTCATGCCTTACTACGCCCCTGGGCGTGCGGTTATTCTAGCACAACCAACACCCTGTTGTCTCTTATTGCTTACACACACACACATATATATATATATAATTTAGAACTTGTATTTAACATCATGCAATCAAAGCAACTACAAAATGGTAGTACAGTATTTTATCTTGACTTTTGAAATGTCACATTTTTCAATTTATTTCAGTTTTTGGGTTGTCATTTTTAGAAACCCCGTGTGGAGTGTGTCTTGAGAATGTCCTGTCCTCTTCCCCAGTCCATTTTACACTGCCCCGCGCGACAGTATTCATAAATGATAGCAAGTCTTAATACTAATGAATACAGTTATAAATCAGGAATGCCCAAAAATGTATAATATTGTAGGTAAACAATAATAAATGCAGAGGTAGTGTTTCAGGCAATAACTTACAGTATACGGCATATCTGGTTTCTTAACAGTTGTTTTACCTTACATTGTAATTGTTGCTGTGTAATTCATGAGTAACAGATGCCTTGAAACCAGTAATTAATCCATTCAGATACATTTCTTGTTACAGATTGTACAGCCAGCAAAATAGTCAAATGCAGTTAATTTCTGGTCTCAGAAAATGCACTGGTAAAGATGTGCAATTGTATTTATAAATGATTTGTGTGTATTTAAAGGAGTGCTATCCAATGTTTGAAAATAATTTCACGTAACCACTAATAAGATGTATCAACATTATTGGTGGTGCCTGTGTATTTATTTATTTTTATTTTTTAGGACATACAAATATTTCAAATACAACACTTCTGCACCCTGGCACATTTGTTGTAGGTCACATGGTCTGATTACAGCTAGACTATTGGTAAGAGTCTGAACTACAACACATGACAACTCAGTCATTAGATACCAAGAAGCAGCAGGAACTACAGTATAGCATTGCCTCTGCAATATATCCAAATTCAAATAAAAAAATGCAAGAAATGTATTTAAAAAAAAAAGATGATAAGGTGAACCATTAAAATATAGCTAGTGCTAATAAGAAGGAAAAAATATATATTTTAAAACCTTGGTGAGTACTGTAATGATATAGTGTTTGCACATATGTAGATTAACTGGGCCTAAAACTAAAAAAAAAATACAAGGAAAATCAATGAAAAGATGAATGTTGGTAACTTTGAAAATGAGCCTAGCACTAAAGCTTGAGGGCCTCCTTCAAAATTAATGAAACAGGTGTCAATTCATTAAACACTTCTAGATTGTTCTTAATGGATAGCACCATACCTGGGGACTGGGATTTCCGTCACACGGTGGTAATGATTACATGAGCTGCAGTCATGAATGTATGATGAGGATAAGGAGATAAAGAAAAACAAAAAAGGAAACTGATAAAACACAAAATGACACATATGAATGAACAGAGAATAAAAATGTTACTTTATACTTTAAGTATATTAAGTAATAATACTAATTTCACTCATTTATTCTACAGTACATCGATGTTCTTTTGCATCATTAGTTATACCATAACCTTTAACAACTTAAAAGGGAATATTTACAAGTCTGATCGTTGAACAAAAAAAGGTTACCATCATTGCATGCAAGTTACTCTGAAGCATGGCACTGCTTTTTGGATAAAATGTGACCTTTAAAATGATAATACATCACCCTGCTCTAACAGGTAAACACATTTTAAAATGATAATACATCACCCTGCTCTAGCAGGTAAACACATTTTAAAATGATAATACATCACCCTGCTCTAGCAGGTAAACACATTTTAAAATGATAATACATCACCCTGCTCAAATAATCAAGAAAACTAAACTGAAACTAAATATCAATAAAGAAATAATGTAGATGTTGTATTATTTATAAAATGATGATGCCATCAACTGTAATTACATTAATGTTTGGGCACTATACATTGAAATGGAAACTTTTTTTCTAGACCTGTTTTAAATTAGAATGTTTATAACAAGGTGGACATAAAAAACAAAATATTCTACAATTTACTTCTTTTCAAGTAAACATTTAAATATTTAGCAACATTTGTATAATATTTTTTCTACTTTAATGAACATTCTGTTAAATCGTAAACTCTTGAAATACCTATTTTTAGACTGTCAAATGCTGCGAAATAAGCAATTTTTACAGTGAAAAAAACACTGCCCTAATTAACACACACGCACGCACACACACACACACACACACACACACACACACACACACACACACACACACACACACACACACACACAGTGTGTGTATTTCAGAAGTGTATTTCAGAAATACAAGCAATGGGTACAGAGATGCAGTCTCCAAAAATGTAAAGTCTGAGTTTTTTGTTAACAAGGCTCTCTGCTCTGCTTGTGAACCACACAACAATGATGCCGAATAAAAAATGTTTTTACTATTGTACATATTCTTCTGCATGAAGTTGCGATTATACAATATTACAAAAACTCAAAACTCAGCGCTCAAACAAGAAGCCACAGAGAGGCCAACAATCACTTTGAAGGAGCTACAGAGTTCAGTGGCTGGGAGTGGAGTAATGGTGCACCAGTCAACCATATCAAGAGCTCTGCATAACACTGGCCTGTATGGGAGGGTGGCAAGAAAGAAGCCATTACTCAAAAAGTACCATCTGAAAGCACGTCTGGAGTTAGCCAGAAAGCATGAGAGTGACCCAGCTGCGATGTGGGAAAATGTTTTATGGTCAGATGAGACCAAGATAGAGCTTTTTGGCCAAAACTCAAAGCGCTATGTGTGGCGCAAACCTAACACTGCCCATGCCTCAAGACACACCATCCCTACAGTGAAGTATGGTGGTGGCAGCATCATGCTGTGGGGATGCTTCTCATCAGCAGGGACTGGGCATCTTGTTAAAATTGAAGGAAGAATGGATGGAGCAAAATACAGGCAAATACTGCAAGAGAACCTGCTTCAGTCCGCTAAAAAACTGAAGCTTGGGAGGAAATTCACCTTTCAGCAGGACAATGATCCCAAGCACAAGGCCAAAGCAACATTGGAGTGGCTCAAGAACAAAAAGGTGAATGTCCTACAGTGGCCCAGTCAAAGTCCTGATCTCAATCCCATTGAGAATCTGTGGCACTTTTTGAAAATTGCGGTCCACAAACGTCGTCCAACCAACCTGAACAACCTGGAGCAAATCTGCCAAGAAGAATGGGCCAAAATCACTCCGACACTGTGTGCAAAGCTGGTACATACTTACCCCAAAAGACTTAAAGCTGTTATTGCAGCAAAAGGTGGCTCTACCAAATGTTAATGTGTGGGGGTTGAATACTTATGCAAGCAAGATATTTCAGTTTTTTATTTTTCTTAAAAATATTTCCCAACATAAAACCAATGTCACCTTACAATAATTGATTTTGAGTATCATTGTTTTAAAATAAAATATCAAACAGAACGAAATTTCAATGTACCATTTGTAATTCAGTAATATGAGAGAAATGGTCAGGGGTCTGAATACTTTTGCAAGGCACTGAATATATATATATACAGTGCCTTGCATAAGTATTCACCCCCCTTGGACTTTTCCACATTTTGTAGTGTTACAACCTGGAATTAAAATGGATTTAATTAGGATTTTTTGTCACTGATCTACACAAAATAGTCCATAATGTCGAAGTGGGGAAAAAATCTACATATTTTTATAAATTGTTTACAAATAAAAAACTGAAAAGTCTTGATTGCATAAGTATTCACCCCCTTTGCTGTGACACCCCTAAATAAGCTCTGGTGCAACCAATTGCCTTTAGAAGTCACATAATTAGTTCAATGGAGTCCACCTGTGTGCAATTAAAGTGTCCCATGATCTCAGATTAAATACACCTGTTTCTGGAAGGCCCCAGAGTTTGTTAGAGACCATATCTAAACAAACAGCATCATGAAGACCAAGGAGCTATCAAAACAAGTCCAGGATAAAGTTCTGGAGAAGCACCAATCAGGGTTGGATTATAAAAAAATATCCCAAACTGTGAACATCCCCCGGAGCACCGTTAAATCCATTATTAAAAAATGGAAAGAATATGGCACAACCGCGACTCTGCCTAGAGAAGGCCGTCCACCAAAACTCAGTGACCAGGTAAGAAGGGCATTAGTCAGAGAAGCAACCAAGAGGCCAATGGTAACTCTGAAGGAGTTGGAGAGATCCACAGCTGAGATGGGAGAAACCGTCCATGGGACAGCTATAACCCGGACGCTCCACAAAGCTGGGCTTTATGGAAGAGTGGCGAGAAGAAAGCCATTGCTGAAAAAAACCCATATCAAATCCCATTTGGATTTTGCCAAAAGGCATGTGGGAGACACAGCAAACATGTGGAAAAAGGTTCTCTGGTCTGATGAGACCAAAATTGAACTTTTTGGCCTTGGCGCAAAATGCTATGTGTGGCGCAAAGCCAACACTGCTCATCACCCTGAGAACACCATCCCCACGGTGAAGCATGGTGGTGGCAGCATCATGTTATGGGGATGCTTTTCATCGGCAGGGACTGGGAAACTGGTCAGGATTGAGGGCAAGATGGATGGAGCCAAATACAGGGAAATTCTAGAGGAAAACCTGTTTCAGTCTGCAAGAGACCTGGGACTAGGGCGGAGGTTCAACTTCCAGCAGGACAATGACCTTAAACACAAAGCCAAAGCTACACTGAAGTGGTGTAAAAACAAGAACCTGAATGTCTTAGAATGGCCCAATCAAAGCCCAGACCCTATCCAACTTGACAGAGCTTGAGCAATTTTGCCAAGAAGAATGGGCAAAAATTGCAGGATCCAGATGTGCAAAGCTGGTAGAGACTTACCCAAAAAGACTCACAGCTGTAATTGCTGCCAAAGGTGCTTCTACCAAGTATTGACTTAGGGGGGTGAATACTTTTATGCAACCAACAAATGTCTTTTTTTTTGGTTTAATTAACTTTTGTGTCACAATTAAAAAAATATTTTGAACCTTCAGAGTGTTAAGTATGTTGTGTAAATCAAATGGTAAAAATCCCAATTAAATCCATTTTAATTCCAGGTTGTAACACTACAAAATGTGGAAAAGTCCAAGGGGGTGAATACTTATGCAAGGCACTGTACACTAATTCCCAGCTTTGCTAATTTAATGCAGTTTGTGGTACAAACTTGACTTTTTTTGTTTGTTCTTGGTAGATACCCATGATAGATGCTACTTAACACGAGTGTAGCATGAATTGCATCTTATCTTACTACTATGGGACTGAAAAGAGTAAGCAAGAACATAACAAATGTGTAAAGGATAAAAAAAACAAAAACAAATAATAATCTTGCGTGCTTTGCAATGGGCTTTGTTATTTTATTTATTTATGTATTTATTTACTGCAAAGGCCTTTTTTATTTTTTTACTTTGTAGTTGATTCAGTATTTATTTTTCTAACTTTGCTTCTAAAACAACTAAATTATAAAGCATTATCATTTTAGGAGTAACCTGCAAATGGCACTAATTTGAAATGTTATACAAATGGTGTCATATGAAAAAAAAAAAAAAAAAAAAGAACACTGAATGAAGAGGTCTCTAAACCCCTCGTACGATTTTTTATTATTATAATTTGGTCAATAAGCTGGCTATTTTCAGCAGATCTCAGTTGTTAATAAAGAATTGCTTGGTATGGCTTTTAGTTATATTACAGTACAAAGTTACGCGAGGTAACACACAGGATCTTCACTGCTGAAGTCTCGTGAACATATGAAAAGCTTTTATTTATTTGGAATGGCTTTTTAGCGTAAGAAGGCGATTTACCCGCCCCTTTTAGCCATGCACTTCCTATAGTGTGAGGAATGTGCATGCTATGCACATGTTACATCACATTCTCATGACAATGGAAAGAGAATTTGGAGTTTGTGAACTGAATGTAAACCAAGCCTAAACTGTTGCTGCTCTTAGAAGAAATTATTACATGCACAAACGATTTAAATTCAGAGCAAGCAGCAGACTATTTTAAGCATTAGATGGTTTCATAATACAGTCAACCTTTCATTACTGAATAAATAAGGACTACAAGATAACCCTATTTTGACTTGTTCTTTTCTGTTTCTAAATCATGGTTTGTCAAATCCTTCTCAGCACAAGGTTCTTGAAATCTTGGGGTAAATATTGCTTCCTTCAAATAATTCAAATTCACAATATACATCAGTCACCAAGATATAGTTACATGGGATGTATGAGTAGATGAATGTATTCAAATATACATTTACAAAGTGATATGGTGGCATGTCATGTAACAGGTAAAAATGTGACTAGTGCTGGTAAAAACACGATTTGACAGATTAGGTTGCATGTGTCACTAGACAATCAGTTTGCAGGAACAGATATTGTAAAGGTGTGCAGCTGTTTGCCTACCGGATAACCTAAGCACAGAACAGGTTTCTGTTGGTGTCCAGACTTGCTGATTAAAAATGAAGAAGTCTCCAAAATGGTACAAACCATGTAAAGAGTTATTTTAATACTGCAGTATCTGCTTAATGTTCCTTCCTTATCTTTGATGTTAAGGCGAGGTGTCATACAGTTTTAAAACTATATATATTTTCCAGATGCTTGTTACCCTAAATTCATGTTTCAAATATCAGCTGTAAAACAAAAGTACAATCTGTTCTGGTTACTACAGCGCTGGTCTAGTGTCTGATAAAGTTTGAGGCTATAATTGGAACAAAGTAAATTCATAACGTTTACACACTCAACCATATCTATATAAAAAAAAAAAATTAAATAACATAATTTTAAGACACTGCTGCTTTTAGACATACAGTATGAAAAGGTAGTAAAAAAGGTACCTGTATTTAAAACAAATATTTGGACCTTAAATGGCACTATTCAGCAAAAACTGCAATACGGAATGACTACAAGCATGCTACTAACATTCTTATATGTAATGAGCAACTACATCTGAAAGTCCTGCCAGTTTCACACATTTGTTTAGGGTTAGGATCTAGTGCTCTATAACATTCTGCAGTGCCACATTTATATGGGCTGAAAAAAGTTACCAGCATTAGTGGTAGAACTGAGATAAAAACTGCTTGTGAAGTAATGCTTGTTTATTTACTAAATTGGAAAAAAAATAATAATTAACAGGCTATTTCTTAGTCGTTGTTTCATCTATCAGACCCCCAGAAAGGAAAGAAAAGCACAGATGTTTAACTGTGTTTCAGCTGTCATACAGGCCTATGAATCATGTCAGTGCCCACTCATACACACAAGACTGCACCCAGGCTTGGAAAATAATGACTTGGCCTGCAGGAAACTATGATGCACCGTTGTTTGCCAGATTTCAATTGCAGATGTCTAATAAGTCAGTTTAACATGTTCTACTGAAATACACTTTTTTATATTCAGATTAAAAAAGTATTTGAAACTTCACAATAACATATAAAATACATTTAAATGTGACATTTGAAATAGGTTATTTAATGAAAATGGACAGAGATATTGCAAAGCTGCAAATCTCCCTTCAGCACCTTCCCCTATTGCTCTTGAATAGCTTCATATTACACCTCGCGGCGCATACTGTACTGACAAAAATATCAATTTAACTTACAATGTATGATCCCCTACTACTACCTTTCTTTGCTAAAGGGTTTAATAAAAGGTAGGCACACTGAATGACCAGCAAAAGTGCCTCAATAAAATCAAATTGAGTGCTTTACTGTTGCTATGTCAGTTACTGCTTTTTTATGCTTTTTTCAAGCCCTCTTCATTTGCCTCCAGAACAAGGATTGCACAAACAATGTTAATATAAGTTACTCAACATGCCCCTTGAACATGTCTCAAGCCTGCCCTGGATAGACTACCCACACAGGGGTGAGGGAGCAGTTCAAACTCCATCCAGTCCTTGGTCTCTCTTTTTCTGCCTACCTATTCTAAACTTATAAAAGAAGAGGAAACATTAGGCCCTTACTGTGAACAAACAATCATCAAATCTTTAGCTGAAAGCAATTATTGTACTTTATACTTCGAGTAAAAAACGTATATAAAAGGTGAATTTTATTTTAACTAAAACAAATATATTTCTAACAATGAATACTGTTATATCATGTTTACTATCCATTAGTTACATAATGATAATAGTAATTCATAAAATGTGATGCTTCCTAATACATTAAAGTTGATATAAAAAACATTTATCCTACTTTGATACCTCTGTATGTATAATATTGTTTAATTGCCATTTATCGTTTATCTGTTTCTTAAAGTATTCCCACAATGAAGTTCATGATATTGTGTCATTGCTCCACTGAAGAAGGAAGTAGCTGTTAAAAACAGAGATTATTCATTCTCTATTCAGAAAGGAGATATCCACCAAGATTGATTTGACCAAATAAATGATTATTGCTTGATGCAGCTCTACCAGCGGGCAGGACAAGTGGCACTCTGGGCAACGTTCCCCCGCCCCATGTACTGGCTGACTGTGATGTAATGGTTATTGATTAATGACAGTTAGCCAGCGGCAGGATCAGTGGCACCCTGGCCACCTCCTCCCCATGTGGTGGCTGACTGTGATGTAATGGTTATGGCAGTTATTGCCAGCGGCAGGGCAAATGGCACTGTGGACAAGGCATGCTGCAAGGTGGAGGCAGGGGAGGAGTACCAAACAAAGAAATGACAAGGAACATTTTGATTGTGTATGTAATTAGAGATGGCTCCTCCTTTCAAAAACAAAACATAGTTTCCATTGAATAACTGCTTAATTTAAGATATAATTACATTATTTATACATTATTACATTATTTTTTACACATTATTTTTTACATACAATTACCCATTTATACAGCTGGGTTTTTACTGGAGCAATCTAGGTAAAGTACCTTGCTCAAGGGTACAGCAGCAGTGTCCCCCACCTGGGATTGAACCCACGACCCTCCAGTCAAGAGTCTAGAGCCCTAAACACTACTCCGCACTGCTGCCCTAGGCGTACAACCCTGGAAGTTCTGGGTGCCAGAGGGTGCCTTTTGTCTGACTGAGGAGATCAATGCGCAGCGGGATCTCCCAGGGCTTGCCTTGATTATCAAGCAAGTCCCAGCACAGCTGCATAAGAGTCAGTTTTCACACACACAGGGTTAGAGGGTTCGGAGGCAGAACATGAGAGGTAGAGAGAAAATATATAAATAACTTACAATTGGTCTAGCAGTCGAGTCTCGGTACAGCTGCAGAGTGAGTGTTTCACGCACAGAAGGTGCCGTTTTGTTTTGTGAAGTGTTTTGTCTTTGTTCAACCTTTTTATTTATTAATAAAACACACAAGCTGCACTTTCATACCCTGCAGTACTGTCTGTGTGTGCTACTTCTTCCGGGTCTGACATCACCACCAGCCAGGTCACAAGGAGTTTTTAACCTTTATTTGAAACACGTTTATTTTGTCCCTGTTTATTTAATATATCATTTGTCACAACAGGTCTGGGACTGACAAACTGCTGGTTTAGGACAGCATACCAAACAGCAGACTTAATTCTTAAAATGTAATTACATGTCTTTGGATGCACATAATTAAGACAGTATTTCGGAATCTGTTTGGAAGCACTAGTATTCGCTTTCTATTCAGCAAAGTTATTATAAATAATACCAAATAGTCTGCACGTAAATGTTTATCATGCTAACATTAACCTCAAGATAGAACTATAATAACTAACAATGATTTTTTAACATTTGCACTTTTTAAAATTAAAATCAGCATAAAAATGATCGCTTTGAGCTTTCTGTAGACTCTTGTGTTTTCTTCCTTCATTTCATGTGTACCAACTTTAAAGGCCTTATGTCAAAGCATCTGATCTGTATCATTGATATGACCAGAGTTTAAAGCAATACAGAAGTGTTTTTTTTCTCGTTTTTTTTACCCGACATTTGTAATGAAACTTAAGTAAGAAAATAATTTTAAAAAGATGCAGCTGTGTACAATTTAGACATGAAGACATAACTCAAAGTGTACAGTCTTTATGCTGTTCTAGCCTCATAGTAGGTCAGAGAACAATTCCAGCAACACATTTAGCATGAAGAGATGATGTACCTCAGCAAATATGAAGTCATTACCTGAAATGGGTTTTGTGATACAAGGTTTTGCCCTTGATTTGAAATCAGCCCTGTCTTTCCATCTGCAGCAAAATGTTATCAATGCAGTTTGAACTTGGACTGTGACTGTATGCAGTGGCTGCCCAAATATGATATTTTAACAGGATGAACGTTTTACACACTGCTTTCATGGTGCAAATTGAAATGTTGCATAAATTAACTAATCAGTTACTCCTGACCAGATACATATGTACATCAACAATGTTGTCTGGATGCACGTTTAGAATACATATGGTTTACATGCAATGACTGCTGTTCCCCAAATGTATATGGCATACAGCATGTTAAATCTAAGCCTTGTCCAGTTTCCATAATTCAAATATGATGTACTGTGCCCTTGAATAACCAGTATAAAATATACAGAAGCATTCACTAGCAGTGGCCATCATCTGCCATACAAACCTAAACTGGTTACGGGAACAAAAAGGTTAAATACAAATGGAAAAGCCAGTCTCGCCAGCCTACAATACCTTTAGTAAAATATAATTACAAGTTTCTTGAGGGGTCCTTCATCTAATCTTCTTCTAAAACACACTCATTTCATGCAGCCACTTATGTTATTACAGTCTAAGACTGAGCATCATTTATCAAACTGAACTGACTATGCAAATGTAAAGCCTGGCTTTGTATAATAAAAAGTGACCTGAAGGTCCGGATATAGCAATCACTGCTAATAAAATGCAGTGTGACCCTGTCAGCATTCATCTGGGGTAATTTCTCATTTGTTTGAATGAGGTACACAAGAGTTGTTCAGTTTTTAGTTCTCTGATTTGATGCCAGATGCCGTGCACCACTACGTGTGTTGATAGCAGATAGCAAGAGGTGTTTTATGAGTAGCAGAATCAAATTATTATTATTATTATTATTTATTTCTTAGCAGACGCCCTTATCCAGGGCGACTTATCTTTTACATCGTTTTTTAATCAAATTTAAATTAGCCATGAAATTCTGTTACCTGCAGAATAAAACACAGAACAAAATCCTTGCTGATATTGCTCTATTTTGTGCTACTATATTAATTGAGTGATATTTAACTGTATGTTCTGGACTGGCATTTTTATTTTTTCAGCAACATGCGTACTTCTTGCCAAGGATATAAATACCACATTACAGGTGTCAGTACCGAGAATAAAAACACCATGATGCAGTTTAATAAAAGTCAGACAAGTGGTTTCCAAATTAAAGCCATCAATAGCTCAGCCACATTCGTGTACAGTTGTCTGTATATTTTTTATCAAATTGAGGTGAGTGTTACCTTCATTCAATTAAATGACAAAAGTAGGTCATCATAATAAAGGTCCTCTAGTACTAAAAACTTGCCACTCCCAGTTGGCGAGTGGAGACATACAGTACATCAACACTAATGCATATTCATCACCCGTGGAGGATAGTAAATGTGTACAGAATCATGGACATTGTGGTATTTTATTGACTGTGTCAGCCCATCATTGGGACAAGACCGCTTTATTAACAAACATGCATGCATGTACAAAAGAATTATCCATCACAGTATGACTGATTTTTTTTATTATTATTTTTTTTTTTAAGAAAAATGCCTTTGAAAAGAAAGTTTGGACCTACTTCAGTTATGGTTCCAGGCCATATGTTGGCTTCAGAATCTCAGTTCTTTGTGAATTGTAAAGACTGGATAATAGAATAGAAATAGGCAGTGCAGCACTTCCATAATTTATACAACAGCGGTTTCAAAAGCCCAGCAGCATCTAACAGATCTCAAGCACCTGACTTTTTGGTGACCTGCTTGATTTTCAATTATGACTTCCCTGGGCTACTTAGATTCAGCAATAATAAGGCAACATAAAACAGCATTTAGATACTCTGTACACAAACATAAGGGTTTACCTTTAACCTTCACTACTGCCAGCACATTCAGCTCCGTTCAATGGGATTGTTTCCTCTTGTTAATACCTACGGCTTTAATCACATGAAAATGTGTTTTGTCTTCAAACAACATAGAAGACAAAGCTGTTGTTTGTACTATCAGAGCCATGTTTGTTGATTTACTCTATTTTTTCAAAGAGTGTGTATCTGCAAATAAATTCAGAATTACCTTTAAAGAACAAGGTTTAATTATCAAAAAACAATTAAAGAAATCCAAACTACTGTACAATATAACTAATATATGTGTTTGTTTAAACTGATCACATGTGTTATACTAGACCAGGGGTGGGCAATCCTGATCCTGGAGGGCCAGTGTGCCTCCTGGTTTTTGTTCCAACTGTATCCTAAATTAGAAGCTTAATTGGTCCAATTAATTAATGTATAGTATAGTTGGAACAAAAACCAGGTGGGACACAGGCCCTCCGGGACCAGTGGTTATGATCGGTTATGATCGGTTCGTTTAGTTGTTTTTGACATCCAGTCAAACCAAAATGAAAGTTTAAAACCGAAAAACAGAACTGCATTTGTGCAGCCAAGGGAAAGGCACATACCATTATTACACACATTTTTTTTTTTTTTAACTGTGACAAATAAGCTCAATACAGTGTTATTGCGCTCATACCAATGTACAATATGATTAGACACAATGTAGAAAGAATAAACTAATGCATTAATAGACTGTGACACAATGGCTTTTGTGGTGACGTTAGACCAGGAAGTAATTGACACTCAGACAGCACTCCTGCGAGTTTAGTAATAATAAATAAAAAAGGTTTAAACAAACACAAAACACTTGTACAAACAAAATGGCACAGTGGCCAAAATAAACAGACAAACAGACACAGAACAAAACAAACAAGTATCGTGCTGGTGTATAGCCAGCATGCGTAGCAATTTCTGTCTACTCACGACTCCTGTTCCGCCTCTGAACACACTGACCTTGATCAGCCAATGCTGCAGGTTTTTATACATGTGACCATCTCCAAATTAGTAATAAATTAATCAAGCTGGAGATGGTCACATTCTGCACGGGTTTAGCATAGATGGGGAATTTTAACCCCATCCATGCTGTCAAACAACAATAACAAAACATTGTGTTTTTACACACTTAAACAATACATTCAAATAGTAATAATACAAAAATTCACCAATCACTGAATAAATCCTTTGGTGGCAGGGGTACAAGAGGGTACAAACCAGACGGTTTTGAATGTTTTGACACCTCAGACAGAAAACAGTCCACCTCATAAATACAGCCGACAGGGGCAAAACAGCGGACCAATTGAGAACACTGGGTCGTCTCGGAACGAGAACAGCCAATGGGAAAACACTCCACATGGACTTGGGCACCGCCCCAAATAAACAAACTATCCAATCACCGGGGTGAAGAGAGGAGTAGAAAAAGATGAGCGTGACTTTCAATCGGGGCTCCCCGACGCACAGAACAAGGCTCTGAATTTTGACAATCTGAAGACCCTCAGACTGCGATCGGCTTGAACAGAGATACCGTTTTCAAAAACTCTGATAGGGGATAACAACCCCAGTGTTGGCCTTGGTGTGGGAGTCTGCAGTGTAAGACGTCTAAAATCCCTAACTTAGTCCCGATTGATCACCGGAGGAACAGTTGGACATATCATTTGACGTCGACAGAGATTGAAATATATTCAGTCTTTTATTAAGCTAGCAGTGCCAGAGTTTACAGTGGAATATCCCAGACATAACCAGATGAAGAATGCACATATTAGTGGAGGATTTGCTGTTTCAGTGGAATGTTAATGACGCTTGTTTTTGCAAAAACATTTCTTTCGTCCCCTGGTGTGGAGACACAATGCATGGAAGACAGACCCCGGGACCTGGACTTTCCTTGTCGGCAGGAGAGCCTTTGAGCGCCTGTTTTGGGTGACATACGGACCAGCTGGAAGAGGCAGCAAAAGTCTGTTAAGTATTCAGCACGTAGTGTTTTTATCCACTTATGAACTTGAGAATAAGCTGACCTTAAAGTAAAATTAATGTTTTGTTTGAGGTAGAATGTAAGAAAAGTATTATTGCTTTCAATTCATGCTTTGAGTTAATGAACACTATAGTAACTGTTTTGTTGTACTGTATGTGATTCATACAAATTTATGTGAATTTTACAAGGCAATTATCATTCTGCGTTTAAAGCTAGAATCCAAATTAGCTGTCTTGATATTAGATAATTCTCGTAAGGTTGTCTGGACGCAAAGAGCGTCTTTATCTTGCAAGAGCAAGAATTGCCTTCTGAACCAAAACATCTATATGAGACTGATTTAACGATGTTTTGATTATCAAATATTAACAAAAGTAAATATTTGTGTTACTAACGATACCCCTGTTAAGACTAACCTTCGTCTTAAGTAACTGTCAGGAATGTAGTTGTAACCTTTAAGGGAATCTCCCATAGATTGCTTTGGATCGCTAATCATCTATCGGGAGCGGGGTGTCGTTGTTTATATTTTCCTTTCTGTACTGTTTAGTTTAGTTAATTCTTCCTTTCTGTATTGCTTTAGTTGTTGCACCTTTAAATTTTACTTTATTTAGTTTTATTTTCAATAAAACTGTTCCTTTGTATTCACTAGAAGCGGTGTCCAGCCTGATTATTTCAATAGATGTGGGTCCTACATGATTTTGAATTCAATTAAGGTATTATATAATTACAGGCAAGGGCGGCAGTGTCTCCTCAAAAGTTTAAAGTGGGTTGCAGTGTGCAGGTGTAGAGGTGATGCAGTGTTCAAGGTAATGACAGACAACAAAGTACTGGTGAAATGGTGGTTTTAATTTGTAATACAATAGTTTGATGACAACAGAAAACAATAAATGGAGGACTGGCAGTGCACAACGATGTGTACTGCTCAGCTAAATAAACACGAGGTTCAGTCCCAAAATAATAAGCCCAGTATTTAAACACAAACACGAGTCAAGGCCAGGGTGAGTGCTATTCGTGCTAGTGGTACAAATACAATTTCATAGTGCAGTGTTGTCCGGGTTTGTGCTGGACTGTAGCGATAGCTCCGGATCGTGTTAGCCATCTAATAAATTACAAACAGTACAGTTAGACGTAACAAACAAACAAAACGCTCACGGTTACTTTTTACTTGTCCTTTAGCGGTTCGTCCTTAACCATAACAAAGGAACAGATCACCTAGCTACGTCCCCTATTTGTACCTTCAGTCATGCCCCCTTTGTTAGCGAGTGCAGCCGTTTCTCCTCGAATCCGTGGTTGCCACATCGCTTTCCCTCTGGGCGATGACTTAATGTGCCGCAGCTGTGCCCCCTTTCTAGATGGCCGACTTCCACCTAACCCTGGGAATGAAATGTCAGGCCATCCAGTCCAGGGCACTCTGTTCCCTTTATACAACGCCCTCACATGTCGTGAGAGAGATATATATATATTGTTGTGTAGTATTGTAATATAATAATGTTCAAAAAAATAAAAACAAAAATATTGTCCAAAATGCAAGAACAAATGGCATTTTAACCAAAACCCTAGATTCAACATTCCTATAGTAACAGCAGTTCTGGCTCCTCCAAGTCAAAGTTATAAACTCCTATCTGCTATTAACCACAGTACTAGCAGTAGCAGATTACGTTATCTGAGCCCTGGTTTTAATTGGAGCAACTAATACCCTCCCACACCCTGCTAAAGCACTGCTACTGTGTGCTCGATTATGAGTGAAGTGTTGAATAATGGGAATTGCACGATTCAGTACTGTATTCAGTTTTCTGAAGGAGATTTTTAAAAGTGACCATCCATCATAACTGTAGGACGAATCCATCATAACTGTAGGACAAAGTTAAAAACTTGACAGAAAGTTAAATACAAAGCCAGCATGTTACTGACATGCACGGATGACAGGAGTCGTAGTTTTCGTCCGCATTTCTGCTGATTGGAATCATCTTTCAGCGTGTACCAGATAAACTACAGTACCCAAAAGCATACTGCATTATGACACCGGGAGCTTCCGTAAAGTGAGATATATTTTCAAAGATTCATATTATGATACCACTTCCTTCCTCTGGGAACACATCAAGTTGTTAGTGTTGTTTTTTTCTCTGTTAATGTTTGTTGGAAGTTGTATTTATATTATTTTAGCCCTTTCCCAGCAGTGTTTGTTTATTTACCCCAGTGCAGGTAAACTTTCACTTTCACTTTCTTTTCGCCTGTACGGTATATAATTATTTTGTTGGTCATTTATTTAAGTTTAGCAAATTAAGTCGAAATGCTATATCAATGTTCCCTTACGAAAAAAAAAAATATATACCATAATATATTGTACAATATATAAAATATATTGATGTATATTTTGAAATACAGTACTGTGCAAAAGTTTTAGGCAGGTGTGATTTGATATGGATTTGATGTAGATTTTTCTTCTGTTCACTCACTTTGCATTTAGTTAATTGATAAATATAATCTATTAACATGTCTATTTTTGAAAGCATTCTTACTTTACAGCATTTTTTCGCACCTGCCTAAAACTTTTGCACAGTACTGTATATCCATATACTTCAAAAAAAAAAAAAAAATATATATATATATATATATATATATATATATATATATATTAAAAATATTAAAAATATATTTCTATTGTTTTTCGATATATATATATATATATATATATATATATATATATATATATATATATATATATATATAAACTCAAACCTACATTGTTTGCAGAGGTAAACCACATAATTATAATTGTGTATATATATATATATATATATATATATATATATATATATATATATATATATATATATATATATAGTAGCGATCCATGTATTTATGTTCTGTGTACTGTAGTCCCTCTTGTTTCCACTGTCTGTGTGCTGTTATTACCGTATTGTGTTCCTTTTGCCCCCCCCCTCCCCATCTGCATTACCTGTAGTTGCGGGTTCGCTCTGTCCTTGTGGCTGTGCGAGCTATCCTGCACGCATGGTGCGCCCTGGTCCCTGTCATTGGCTGTTACTTGTGTGTGCCCATTGGTCCTAGTGTGCGGCTGGGGACCAATGAGATAGCTGTTCGCTCCGGCACCCGATTAGCATAAAGGGGCAGAGCTAAGTTATAAAAGGGGGCGTTGTACGCTCATTGTGGTCGTTCCAGGACATGCAGTGAAGCGGTTAGAGCAGTGAACTCTACAGGGTGCCTAGAGATGGCGTCTGAATAAAGCTTTGAACCTGAAAGCAGCGTGTTGACTCCTTCTGCCTACTGCGTGAAACGCTACTATATACAGTGCCTTGCAAAAGTATTCAGACCCCTGACCAATTCCCTCATATTACTGAATTACAAATGGTACATTGAAATTTCGTTCTGTTTGATATTTTATTTTAAAACACTGAAACTCAAAATCAATTATTGTAAGGTGACATTGGTTTTATGTTGGGAAATATTTTTAAGAAAAATAAAAAACTGAAATATCTTGCTTGCA
Source organism: Acipenser oxyrinchus oxyrinchus (assembly GCA_030684275.1). Lineage (NCBI taxonomy): Eukaryota > Metazoa > Chordata > Actinopteri > Acipenseriformes > Acipenseridae > Acipenser > Acipenser oxyrinchus. The sequence goes on along the minus strand of CM060247.1, from coordinate 61,610,092 downwards.
TAAGTATTCAACCCCTGTGCTGTGGAAGCTCCCAGTTTACACCGATGAAAGAAATGGCCCTAACGAGGACACAATTACCTTACCATTGGCCTCCACCTGTGAACCATTAAAGTCACATTTTCTGGATAAAAACCCCACTGTTGAAGGATCATTGGTCAGGCTGTGAATCTGAAGGAAAATGAAGACCAAAGAGCATTCTACAGAAGTTAGAGATAAAGTAATACAAATGCATAGATTAGGGAAAGGGTACAAAATAATATCCAAGTGTTTGGATATCCCAGTGAGCACAGTTGGATCAATAATCAGGAAGTGGAAGCTGCATCACACCACCCAGGCACTGCCAAGAAAAGGCGTCCCTCAAAACTCAGCGCTCAAACAAGAAGGAGACTTGTGAGAGAAGCCACAGAGAGGCCCAGCAATCACTTTGAAGGAGCTACAGAGTTCAGTGGCTGGGAGTGGAGTAATGGTGCACCAGTCAAGAGCTCTGCATAACACTGGCCTGTATGGGAGGGTGGCAAGAAAGAAGCCGTTACTCAAAAAGTACCATCTGAAAGCACGTCTGGAGTTTGCCAGAAAGCATGAGAGTTACCCAGCTGCGATGTGGGAAAAGGTTTTGTGGTCAGATGAGCCCAAGATGGAGCTTTTTGGCCAAAACTCAAAGCGCTATGTGTGGCGCAAACCTAACACTGCCCATGCCTCAAGACACACCATCCCTACAGTGAAGTATGGTGCTGGCAGCATCATGCTGTGGGGATGCTTCTCATCAGCAGGGACTGGGCATCTTGTTAAAATTGAAGGAAGAATGGATGGAGCAAAATACAGGGAAATACTGCAAGAGAACCTGCTTCAGTCTGCTAAAAAACTGAAGCTTGGGAGGAAATTCACCTTTCAGCAGGACAATGATCCCAAGCACAAGGCCAAAGCAACATTGGAGTGGCTCAAGAACAAAAAGGTGAATGTCCTACAGTGGCCCAGTCAAAGTCCTGATCTCAATCCCATTGAGAATCTGTGGTACTATTTGAAAATTGCGGTCCTCAAGCGTCGTCCAACCAACCTGAACAACCTGGAGCAAATCTGCCAAGAAGAATGGGCCAAAATCACTCCGACACTGTGTGCAAAGCTGGTACATACTTACCCCAAAAGACTTAAAGCTGTTATTGCAGCGAAAGGTGACTCTACCAAATATTAATGTGTGGGGTTGAATACTTATGCAAGCAAGATATTTCAGTTTTTATTTTTCTTAAAAATATTTCCCAACATAAAACCAATGTCACCGTACAATAATTGATTTTGAGTTTCAGTGTTTTAAAATAAAATATCAAACAGAACGAAATTTCGATGTACCATTTGTAGTTCAGTAATATGAGAGAATTGGTCAGGGGTCTGAATACTTTTGCAAGGCACTGTATATACATATATATATATATATATATATATATATATATATATATATATATATATATATATATATATATATATATATTAGTTCAATGGCTGTATTTTTCTTAAATTTTATATAAGAATATGTTTTTTTGTTTATACAGGAGAGTGAATACTTTTGTCTTTGACTATATGTATACACTACAATGTGCATACTTATTTATATATAAAGAGAAAGAAATTCAAACTTTTAATTAATTTATGTGCTAAAGATATAACAAAATTATAAACCATGTAACCCTGTATAATAATTAATATATTCAAACAGTAATTGCAGTCACATAAGAAATGGTTAAACCACCACTTGCAAGTAAGTGATTTAAGAGAACAGAGATATATAGACCAATACTAAAATATTAGAGCATACATCACATATATTACAATATTTGCTATTGAAATAACCAGGACATGTTTGTACACTTATTTACACAAAATTTGAACCCTGAAATATAATTTTGCAATTATGAAGTACATTTTTACAGTGCAACAAAATAGTGTGTGCAGTTTCTCAATTTAACAATGTTACATCCATATGAATTTATTAACATGAGTAACTGGGAATGCATGTATATCCTGTTATTGCACCTTCAATTGCTTTTACTCCTCGACAGTTTGCTGGTATTCCAATGTAAACATATTTTTGAGAAGGCAAATCAGTAACAATGCATTTCTCTTTAAACAATGACAGCTGCTTTACGAGAGTATGGATGCTTTTCAGTTGGTACAATGTGTGACACTTTTACAAAGGTAAGCTTATCATTTGCAAGTGGCAGAGCACTTACTCTTCTGTAAATCTGAACAATAGCATAATGTGCGTTCTGCAGGGCCGGATTGAGTTTAGTGGGGGCCCGGGGCTGTTATCTTTTTGGGGGCCCCTCTTTGCATATTCATTAGCTTCCATTTACTGTTTTACTACCACCACACTCGATTAACATTAATGTCAAATTATTCAGTCTTAGCTGATCCATATTTTACCTGATTCGATGTTGCATTAGCGCCAGTTTTGAAAATGAGCATTGGCCACAGTGTTAGTTTCTGGCAGTTTCAAATACAAAATAGAAGTACAAACTGCAGACTTGTCATAATAGCAATTTATCTGGAAATGTGTTGTCCTTATCTCTTACGAATATGTACGTGTATAATAGGCTTATAATAAATATATACAGTACTGTGCAAAATTTTTAGGCAGGTGTGAAAAAATGCTGTAAAGTAAGAATGCTTTCAAAAATAGACATGTCAATAGATTATATTTATCAATTAGCTAAATGCAAAGTGAGTGAACAGAAGAAAAATCTAAATCAAATCCATATTTGGTGTGACCACCCTTTGCCTTCAAAACAGCATCAAGCATCAATTCTTCTAGGTACACTTGCACACAGTTTTTGAAGGAACTCGGCAGGTAGGTTGGCCCAAACATCTTGGAGAACTAACCACAGTTCTTCTGTGGATTTAGGCAGCCTCAGTTGCTTCTCTCTCTTCATGTAATCCCAGACAGACTCGATGATGTTGAGATCAGGGCTCTGTGGGGGCCATACCATCACTTCCAGGACTCCTTGTTCTTCTTTACGCTGAAGATAGTTCTTAATGACTTTTTGCTGTATGTTTGGGGTCGTTGTCATGCTGCAGAATAAATTTGGGGCCAATCAGATGCCTCCCTGATGGTATTGCATGATGGATAAGTATCTGCCTGTACTTCTCAGCATTGAGGAGACCATTAATTCTGACCAAATCCCCAACTCCATTTGCAGAAATGCAGCCCCAAACTTGCAAGGAACCTCCACCATGCTTCACTGTTGCCTGCAGACACTCATTAGGTATGCGCTCTCCAGCCCTTGGCGAACAAACTGCCTTCTGCTTCAGCCAAATATTTAAAATTTTGACTCATCAGTTCAGAGCATCTGCTACCATTTTTCTGCACCCCAGTTCCTGTGTTTTCGTGCATAGTTGAGTCAAGCTTGGCCTTGTTTCCACGTCAGAGGTATGGCTTTTGGCCGCAAGTCTTCCATGAAGGCCACTTCTGACCAGACTTCTCCGGACAGTAGATGGGTGTACCAGGGTCCCACTGTTTTCTGCCAGTTCTGAGCTGATGGCACTGCTGGACATCTTCCGATTGCGAAGGGAAGTAAGCATGATGTGTCTTTCATCTGCTGCAGTAAGTTTCCTTGGCCGACCACTGCATCTACAGTCCTCAACGTTGCCCGTTTCTTTGTGCTTCTTCAAAAGAGCTTGGACAGCACATCTGGAAACCCCTGTCTGCCTTGAAATTTCTGCCTGGGAGAGACCTTGCTGATGCAGTATAACTACCTTGTGTCTTGTTGCTGTGCTCAGTCTTGCCATGGTGTATGACTTTTGACAGTAAACTGTCTTCAGCAACCTCACCTTGTTAGCTGAGTTTGGCTGTTCCTCACCCAGTTTTATTTCTCCTACACAGCTGTTTCTGTTTCAGTTAATGATTGTGTTTCAACCTACATATTGAATTGATGATCATTAGCACCTGTTTGGTATCATTGTTTAATCATACACCTGACTATATGCCTACAAAATCCCTGACTTTGTGCAAGTGTACCTGGAAGAATTGATGCTGTTTTGAAGGCAAAGGGTTGTCACACCAAATATGGATTTGATTTAGATTTTTCTTCTGTTCACTCACTTTGCATTTAGTTAATTGATAAATATAATCTATTAACATGTCTATTTTTGAAAGCATTCTTACTTTACAGCATTTTTTCACACCTGCCTAAAACTTTTGCACAGTACTGTATATGCAGCCAAAACATTTTTAGCAAATAATACAAGGATAGCGCACAGCATTTTCTTTTGTAATGTTGTTTTTTTTTATTATTATTTGTGTCAGCAGAGCTGCACACACAGGAACAACATATTTTTTGTTTTTTTGTTTGTTTTTTTGGGGGGGAGGGGGGATCAAATGAGGCAGGCTGTCTTTTAAGACAACCTAAACACTTCATGGAAACCCGGTTTAAGCAAGCTGTACGATGTCAGTAAGTCACACAAGGCCAAATTGGAACTCAGTCACAAACATACTGCCTCCGGTATTTTAATATGAATTACTTTATTTGCATTTGGAACGAGAATTTCTCAGTCTAAAAGAAAACTGCCTCGCCCTGTGTGATGTGCCTGCCTACGTTAACCGAGATCGCTACAGTATCTTCCTTGCGATGACATTTGTTGTGTTTCTGCTTTTCAGCGTCGCTCTTCATACTTCCTAGGTGCTGCTTTGTCAGACATTTACAGGTTCTGATCTGCATTACGTTCGTGCCGCAGCACACCTGATAAAAAAGTGGCACATGACTTGATCACAGGGCAAGTCATATGATCAGGCAGTCCCTGCTCCTCCAACACAATACGATTTGGTAAAATAGACATGTTGTTCCGATCCATACAGTCACACACTACTTATTCATTTTTTAGATATTGTATTATAAATTATATATATTTTTGAGGCCTCTCAAAATCTGAGGCCCTGGGCTGTAGCCCCTAAAACACCTGCGTTAATCCGGCCCTGGCGTTCTGACCATCCACAACAATGAAACAAGTTACACAAGCAATTCTTCCATCGTGTAAAAATACAGTGTAACTGTAGCGCTTTTTTTGATCAGCTACCTTTTTTTTGAATGATACAATTTCCCATTTATAATCACTCTGCCATATATTTTTACTTTAGTTCCATGAGGCACAACACACGTCTCCCCCTCCCAGCTGTACCAAGGAAACACTTTCAGTTGCTACACTTGAACCTGCATCTTTCACTCTCCAGCTGCCATTCAGTTTTAAATACAAGGCTTCACAAGATGGGGCCCTAGTGTGCATGCATTTATGTGACAAGGAAGACAGTGCTCTCATGTACATAAAGGTTTTCATTATTTATAGTGGAACTGCCTGAGTGCTGTGAAATAGGCTCAGGATCTCTCCTCCAAAGGATTCAAATACAATTGCCAAATGGCACAAATAGTGGTCCCCAGTTTTTCACACTAATCTGTTAAATGCAGACACAGATGAACATTCATATTCATGTTCTCTTTTCCATACAGCTCTTCAAACGAACACAAAATGTATTGCAACCTCTTGACAGTATTCAATGTCAGCACTAGTGATGCATTCCTTTGTCAATATGTAGACAAGTTGCATATGCTACTTGAATAGCTAGCCCTAATTTTAAATTCATACAATAGGAACTAGTACCATTTGAGCCATGCTGACATTTACATTCAGTGGGAAAAACGAGAACATTTCACCACGTACCCGAAAAAGACCTGGACAGAAACCTTTTCAATTTCATCATCAGCTTAAAAAAAAAAAAAAAAAAGTGACTGCACACCAAGATGAGAAAGGAAATAAGTCTGCAACCCTGTAAAAAATATATGTACACACACACACACAGTCTTAAAAAAAGGCACAACAAAAAGATGTAAAATGTCTTTAAATAACTTATTATAAATGTGACTTAATATTTATTACAATGCATTACCTTATTTAAAAGCACAAGAATAGTTACATGAATGTTTTTCAAACACACTGTATAAGTAACACCTGTAAAATACTAAGGAGTTTTTACTTTACTTTTCAAATTGCTGATTGCTGCACTTCCTATAATAACACTCAGCACAAGAATGACATTTTTTTTAATTTATTGTGTAGATGAAACCCAGAAAAGTTCCCAGGGCAAAAAGGGGAGACATTGGAAGAGTGCTTAATGGGAAAATTAATGACCTTTGCTTCAAAGAATGGAAGGAGGAACAGGAAACCACACCTCAAGGGTTTTTTTTTTTAATTTATGTTGTAATATCCAAGTAAGCAAGTACAGAGCCTAGACATAAGTAAATAGACAGCCAAGTTTGGGAAGAACACCTGTTTATTCTGGAACCATATATAGCACTGGCAAAATATGAGCGGGTTAATACATGTGGTGCAGCCCTTTGCCTTAAGCAAAGCATTTACACATTATGTGGATGAGATCAGCAATCCTCGTCTGTGGGATTGCAGCCCAATCCTGTTATAGAATCTGTTTTCGGAAGTTCTAAAAAGTTTATTGGGACCCTTTCACAGGGATAGGTCAGGGATAGACCAGAACTGAACACAATATTCTAGATGAGGCCTTACTAATGCATTGTAAAGTTTCAGCATTACTTCCCTTGATTTAAATTCAACACTTTTCACTATATAGCCGAGCATTTTGTTGGCCTTTTTTATAGCTTCGCCACATTGCCTAGATGAAGACATTTCTCAAGACAGTCAACATAAACTCCTAGATCTTTTTCATAGATCGTTTTCTTCAATTTCAGTATCTCCCATATGATATTTATAATGCACATTTTTATTGCCTGTGTGCAGCACTAAATGTCATTTGCCATGTGTCTGCCCAGTTCTGAATGTCGTCTAGATCATTTTGAATGACCTTTGCTGCTGCAACAGTGTTTGCCACTCCTCCTATTTTTGTGCTGTCTGCAAATTTAGCAAGTTTGCTTACTATACCAGAATCTAAGTCATTAATATAGATTAGGAAGAGCAGAGGACCTAATACTGATCCTTGTGGTACTCCACTGGTAACCTCGCTTCATTCTGAGCTTTTTCCTCTAATCAGTACTTTCTGTTTTCTACATGTTAACCACTCCCTAATCCATGTGCACGCATTTCCTTGAATCCCTACTGCATTCAGTGAGAATTAATCTTTTATGCGGGACTTTGTCAGAATCTTTCTGGAAATCTAAATAAACCATGTCATATGCTTTGCAATTATCCACTGTCTATGTTGCATCCTGCTGACTGTCTCCCATTTCCCGTTCCACGGGTAGATATTTTGTGCAAATAAGGTACATCCGGGACAGTAAATGACAGTCACGGTGGCATTTGTGACGTCAGGCAGGAAAAACAGTTGCTGTTTACTTTTATTCTTTATTATTGTTTTTGTTGGCACAGCCGTTGTACAGTTTAAACGTATAACATATACAATTTTAATTACATTTAACAAAAATATAAATTCGTAAAATGGCCCTACTTATTACATTGGACGGCCCACAGGGGCGTGTTTTGTACAAATAATGAACTCTCGTTCTTTGGCAGTTAAGCATTCTTATATTGTTTATATTTAAGGTACTTCTGTTCGCAGTTTCATACAGCATTTCGAATTGTGTTTACTACGTACTTTGTTTATAAAGTACTGATTTCCATTGTCCCTTGGAGTCCGTTATAAGTGGAGTGCTCCAGTAATAATAATAATAATAATAATAATAATAATAATAATAATAATAATAATATGAAAGGTTTTGTCAGTCCGAATACAATAATAAGATTCTGCTGCTGCTGGGAACTTAAGGGGACACTAAGCCCTCTGCCTTTTTTCTGTCTCCCCATTTTTTTTGCCCACCTGGTGCCACTGATTTGTACGCAGCATCCCTTTCATTTAGCAGTTTCGCCCGGTTCACTGTTTATTCCACTTTCACAGTTGTTCAGGATCTCAACTAACATTTTCTTTCAGTACTTTTGCTTTAGTCAGTTTAGCATCATTTTTTGTCAGGTCAACACAGAGTGATTTAACAGACGCTTTGAAACTTAAAAACTTACAGCGTCAGTGTTTAACTTTTTAGGATACATTTTTTAAATAAAAGGTTTGTTAGTGTTTGCATATGAAAACAGCCCTGGACATCTAAACACAGACTAAGTAGGAAGCTGTGGTTATCCCTACTGAGGGCTGTCAGAATCAATCAATAACTTTTGGGTTCCCATATTAAAATTATTAAGGTATGTTAATATGAACTGTCTATATGCAGCAAAGTGTGCAATGGGGTCCCGAAAATGGCCTCTGCATAGTGATGAAACAGCAGACACTTTTCATTGTACAAAAACGTTGGTTTTGGATCAGTTTTGGTTGTTTGGTTTGGTTTCGGTTTGTAAAAAGCATAACCGTTGCATCCCTACTAATGAGGCTACAATAGCAAATCAGTAAATATCAATAAAGACAGGATCAAAAACATAAAAGTTTGCAAATCACCCCCCCTTATTATTTTTCCAGTCAGCGAACCATACTTACAACAGTATTAGGGCTGTCAGAAAGCTATCTTGTCCAAATTTACATATGATACAGTATACACTCCCTGCTGCTGCTACTTTATGGAGTGTTTTTAATTCATGTTATGCCAGGTTTTTTTTTTCATGCTTTTCATTTTCACTATCAATTATACTAATATCTAAAGCTTAAATTCTATTTAGATAAATATGTAAAATGCTAGTTATCAAATAAGTTACAGTAATTGTAATACTCATACTTGTAATTCTTCCAGTCCTGGATTGAAATGGACTATAAGAGCAACAAGTTAATACAGTGGGTTAGATTGAACACTGCCTGTTTCATAAAACATTTTTCTTTTGTGTAGGCTGTAAAACACACACATGCACACACTCCTTAATGGATGGACCCCAGTCACATTTTTACTTTTTCTTATATTCTCATCTCTGTCTGCTGCCGAGTGCTGGTCCATGTAAATTACTGTACCGTTTGTTTTATAATCTTATACATTTTATTATGTTTTTTGTTCTTGTGAGTGTGTCTGGAAATTCCTCTCAGGGAAGCCATACAGTAATGAGTGAGAAATGAGAAGAAAAAAAAAAACAGCAAGACAAATAAAAAATAAAGCTGTAGGTTTCAATATTCATTTTACAAATCTAACAGTATCTTACAGATGATCTGAAAAAAAGCTTTGCTATGTCAGCATGCACTGTGGACTGTAAGGAGTGACCCATTGCTATGTGGGGTTTGTTCTGAAATTAAGTGTTGTCCCTACCCAACAACAAACCTTCACTATACCAGACTTTAGAACAAATCTCCAAGCTTTTTAGTTTTTGCAGTCAATAGAATATTTGTTTTAGCCTAATGCCACATCTTTTAGATTTACCAAACAGAAACTGCTCTGCTCCATTTGGTTTCATGTGGCAAAATGTAGTCTGCCCAGCAACAGTCATTCACCTCTTCCAATCCAATATTTCAGTTTAATATAGTGTTAATGAATGGGGCTACAAAAATGGGTAATGGGTAAGCAAAGCTGGAAAAGGTTCTTCGCTATTCATCTATTTTATCTAGAACCACAGACCATAGTGTAATGCTTGCATGAAATGTCAAGAACAGTTTTCTATGCTGCCTATCAAATAGACAGTTACATTACTCTGGGGAGTATTACATTTTTGAACGCTGAATATATGGGCTAGGGTGATATCATGACTGACTGTAGTGCCAGACAATGACAGACAAGCAGGGAGAGAGGAAGCGAGGGAAGGAGGCTGGGAAGAAAATAAAAGGTATGGAGGACACAGGGGGTAGAGGTAATATACAATAATACTACCATCATATATTGACCTCAGATGGACTAGCAAGTCTCTGTTGGCATGCCATGCTTTAGCACAGAAGACACACTCAGAAGTACAACACAGATCTACAGGTAAAGACTCACATAGTTGTCTGCGAGAAGGTACAGGAGCACTTCCATAAGCCGTGCCCTGTAAATAAAACACATTCTTTGGAGCAAGGGATGCCAGTATCATCAGTGACAGACAGAATTGACAGTCAAGAAGAGAGTGAATGTAATGAAAAGATACAACAGTTGTACCATAACCCAAAGCAATTGACATTTTGTAAGGTCTGTGGGCGGATATTTTTTTTTACACTCGTGCCTCAACTAATTGTTGCATTTATTCCAAACTTTGCAAAAGAAGATCAGGATTTACTGGTAAAAATGATGTCACCACACAAAGAGTTGCTGTTTAAACCAGTTTTGCATTTAAAGCCAAAGCTTACTCCTGCTCTGATCATCCATCTTATACATGGTAAGAAATATTGACAAAACTTTAAGGGCTATTTTAGGGTTTTGTTAAGGACAATTTCTTTAAACCCTGTTTTAATTAATAAAATGCAGTTCCCTTTCAATTCAAAGACGACCAACAACATACTTATGGGATATGCCTGCCTATTGGTAGGAATTACTGAGCTCTTTATATCAGAGCTGCTGATAGGCTGCCTACTGAGGGATCAAAACAGTCAGCCCATGGAAGCAGGGTTGCCAGTTCCATTTTACTACCGCGGAAATGTTTTTGTTTTTTTTCCCCCAAGAGTCGCTTACAATTTTACCTTGGCGCTTTTTACTATATTTTGGGCTTCTTTTCAGTCGCTTAAGTTGAAAATAGTTAACACTGCAAAAGTCTGTTCAAGTAAATATCATTCTTTTATACAAAAGCAAAACACATTATCTGCCAGGTTTTTGTTTTCTCTGTAAGACATAGGATGTGTTGTTACATTCATCGTTGCTCTGCACCGCTGTGTCGGAAGTGACATCACTTGGTGCTCATCGGTGCGGGCAATTTAACAACAGTTTGGTGAATCAACATAGCTGATAATAATGGAAGATAAGAAAGATAAGAAAGGTTGCTGCTGCGGCATGCAAGGTTGTGGTTGACCTGTGCAAGCTGAAAGCTTATTGGGACGAAGGTTTAGTTATCTTTAACCAACTAATTAGGAGCTTGCTTGTTGTTACATTAAAATGTAGAAAGCAGCTAGTCTGCAACTGTAAATATTTATAAATATGACTATATTAATGGATACACTTTCAAATACAGTTTGTCCACTTTTCACAACTTTGTAACATATTTGTTTGAAGTATAAAAGCACAAATAACATACACGATAAAAAAATAATTGAAGCCGACACCCTGGGATCCTTCAAGAAGCTGCTTGATGAGATTCTGGGATCAATAAGCTACTAACAACCAAACGAGCAAGATGGGCTGAATGGCCTCCTCTCGTTTGTAAACTTTCTTATGTTCTTATGTTCTCTCTCTCATATCGAATTATTGTACGTCACCAGCTCAGTCGGCTACTCTGGATAAATTGGCAAATGTGACATTGTTTATCAATATGTTTATTAGCGCTATTATATATTTATTAAAAATACACAGCTCTATACCCATTTTCAAAATATTTGGCATCTCTGAATCTACAGTTACATTGTTAATAGTATCTCTGACAAGACAAACTTCCACAGGTTTTGCTGCAGTTCACCCACTCTCAACCCCGGTGAATCCACTGCTTCAGCGGGGACGCACTGGTGAATTTAGAAACAGTTCATTGAGCAACTCCTGGTGAATTTAACAACAGTTTTGTGAATCCGCTTTATATCGGTGCATGCAGTGGTGAATTTAGCAATGCACTCGTATAAATTGCATGTTTTGATTGGATGGTCCCATTATTTTGTTGTGCTTTATTCCAGCCATTCAGCACTTTTCATTTTGTATTAGGTCCAATCAGAAGTCACAGCCCAGTTAAAGGGGAGGAGTTTGAGCAGACACTGCTAAACCTCCTCTTCCCATCCGCCTCAGCGCGCCGCCGCCCGTGACCCGCGATAACAACTCTGCTGTGTTTACTCTTTTTCTTTTGCGATTGTAGTCTGCTTTTCTAACCTTACAGCGCTGACTGTTTTGTGTTTTCCTCTGCTATTGCAAAAAAAAATGACGCGTGATCCTCCACCGGACCCCGGCTCTGTCACGCCCCGCTGTGGAGTTGACTCCACTGGATTGTCTCGGCCCGTCCACTTGGTGCACTTAAAAATTCAGTTGACCCCTGTTGCCGTGGTGCCTGTTATTATTACTATTATTATTATTATTTATTTCTTAGCAGACACCCTTATCCAGGGCGACCCTCACAGCTTTGCTGTTGTGTGTGTGTGTATGTGTGGTTTTCTTTTACTGCCTTGCAGTTTAAAAAAAAAAAAAGAAAGAAGTGCGATTCCTCCACTGGGACCCAGCTCTGCTGCGCCCCGCTGTTGAGTTGAATCTGTCAGCTTGTTTCAGCCGCCTGCTCGGCGCACTGGTAAAAAAAATCAGTTACCCGCGTTGTTGTGTTGACTGTTATTTTACCCTCACAGCTTTTTGTTGTGTGTGGGTGTATGTATATTTTTTCTTTACTGCCTACTCGCGTGCTGGTTAAAAAAATAAAAAAATAATAAAACAGTTACCCGCGTTGCCGTGGTGACTGCTATTTACCCTCACAGCTTTACTGTTGTGTGTGTGTGTTTTTTTCTTTTACTGCCTTGCATATGGTATGGTAATAACAATAATAATACAAATTTACAGCTCACCCGCCTGGTGTGTTTCTCCCATAGCTGAATTGCTGTGTGTATAAGCCTATATTTTTTACCTATTACTGCCTTTGCAATAAAAAAAAAAGCTGTACACTTTTTCTTCCTGTCTAATACACCGCAGCTCCTTGAGCCTGTGCTCCACTCCGGTATACGATACGCGCTGCCCCGTTGTATGACTGCACGCGGTCCAGAACAAGGTTATCGCCGCGTTGCACCCTAGTTCAGCTCCCCTGTACTGCTCTCCTGATTGCCTACCGCAGCCACTCGAGCCTGTGTATCCACCCCGGTGTATGCTATGCGCTACCCCGGGTTGTGTTGACAACACGCGGTTAAGGCTAGGCGCCTCTTGGTGCTTCGGTGCATTGCTGAGGAGGTCCATGATGCAATTTCGATCGGGGCCTCATGGGAAGGTGGCTCCTTCCTTCAGAAGCAGCCTTACCTCCTCTGACCATTCCTTGGACCAGCGGTAGAGGAATTGTTGCAGTGCTCTCACCGAAAACTAGGGATGCACCGAATCCAAGTTTTTGCGATTCGGCCAAATACCGAATCCATCTCAAAAGATTCGGCCGAATACCGAATCTACAAAAACTGTCAAGAAAACTGAAGGAAACTGTTGAATGAAAAGCAGACTGGCAGCTACTAACAAGGTATGCACAGAATCTGTTGTTTTGAGTCTTTTAGTTCATAGTATTTTTTATTACCGAATGGAAATATATCCCTGAATAAGATTTCAGTTTGAAACTTACACAATTTACCGCTAGCCCCCTCCCCCCACAACAGAAACATCAAACTACAGAACTGTTTACTTTACCTTTACAAGAAAAGACCCACTATTATCCATAACCCACTATTTAATGACATTTGAACCTGTGTCACCTGATCTGAGACTGAGAGCTATGAGGAAAAAATGACCGTGATGAGTGACCTGAATGATCTCCCTGTGAAATAAAACCAACATTGATTTAAATGCACCGTGTGTGGTACACATATTAAATAGGCTATTAAATAGTTTAAACATTATTTTAATAAAACACAGCAGTTCCCAAATGGTTCGACTTTTACTGGCACATTGCAATAACGTAAAATGTAATTTACTAAAGCATATTGTTCAACGTCTTGCAGATCTGACAGTTGTAAAGTTACAAAAAATGTTTTATATATACACTACCGTTCAAAAGTTTGGGGTCACTTAGAAATTTCCTTGTTTTCCATGAAAACATACATGAAATGAGTTTGAATAGGAAATATAGCAAAATGAATAGGAAATATAGTCATTGACAAGGTTAGAAATAATGATTTTTAATTGAAATAATAATTGTGTCCTTCAAACTTTGCTTTCGTCAAAGAATCCTCCATTTGCAGCAATTACAGCCTTGCAGACCTTTGGCATTCTAGTTGTCAATTTGTTGAGGTAATCTGAAAAGATTTCACCCCATGCTTCCTGAAGCACCTCCCACAAGTTGGATTGGCTTGATGGGCACTTCTTACGTACCATACGGTCAAGCTGCTCCCACAACAGCTCAATAGGGTTGAGATCCGGTGAATGTGCTGGCCACTCCATTATAGACAGAATACCAGCTGACTGCTTCTTCCTAAATAGTTCTTGCATAGTTTGGAGCTGTGCTTTGGGTCATTGTCCTGTTGTAGGAGGAAATTGGCTCCAATCAAGCGCCGTCCACAGGGTATGGCATGGCGTTGCAAAATGGAGTGATAGCCTTCCTTCTTCAAGATCCCTTTTACCCTGTACAAATCTCCCACTTTACCACCACCAAAGCACCCCAGACCATCACATTACCTCCACCATGCTTGACAGATGGCGTCAAGCACTCCTCCAGCATCTTTTCATTTGGTCTGCGTCTCACGAATGTTCTTCTTTGTGATCGAACACCTCAAACTTAGATTCGTCTGTCCATAACACTTTTTTCCAATCTTCCTCTGTCCAGTGTCTGTGATCTTTTGCCCATCTTACTCTTTTCTTTTTATTGGCCAGTCTGAGATATGGCTTTTTCTTTTGCAACTCTGCCTAGAAGGCCAGCATCCCGAGTCACCTCTTCACTGTTGGCGTTGAGACTGGTGTTTTGCAGGTACTATTTAATGAAGCTGCCAGTTGAGGACCTGTGAGGCGTCTGTTTCTCAAACTAGACACTCTAATGTATTTGTCCTCTTGCTCAGTTGTGCACCGGGCCTCCCACTCCTCTTTCTATTCTGGTTAGAGCCAGTTTGCGCTGTTCTGTGAAGGGAGTAGTACACAGCGTTGTACGAGATCTTCAGTTTCTTGGCAATTTCTCGCATGGAATAGCCTTCATTTCTCAGAACAAGAATAGACTGACGAGTTTCAGAAGAAAGTTCTTTGTTTCTGGCCATTTTGAGCCTGTAATCGAACCCACAATTGCTGATGCTCCAGATACTCAACTAGTCTAAAGAAGGCCAGTTTTATTGCTTCTTTAATCAGCACAACAGTTTTCAGCTGTGCTAACATAATTGCAAAAGGGTTTTCTAATGATCAATTAGCCTTTTAAAATGATAAACTTGGATTAGCAAACACAACGTGCCATTGGAACACAGGACTGATGGTTGCTGATAATGGGCCTCTGTACGTCTATGTAGATATTCCATTACAAATCAGCTGTTTCCAGCTACAATAGTCATTTACAACATTAACAATGTCTACACTGTATTTCTGATCAATTTGATGTTATTTTAATGGACAAAAAATTTGCTTTTCTTTCGAAAACAAGGAAATTTCTAAGTGACCCCAAGCTTTTGAACGGTAGTGTATATTAAGTGGTGGTACTCAATTTTTGTCCCTGGTTGCCATTCCAGCCTAGGTCTTTGTTCTAACCAGCTGAGGGTCAGTTCACTAATTTACTGTAAGATGTGATTTAAAAAAAAAAAATTTGCTTTTCTTTCGAAAACAAGGAAATTTCTAAGTGACCCCAAACTTTTGAACGGTAGTGTATATCTCAGTGTGATCTCTAGAACACGTTTGACAGACAAAGCAACAAAGCACAAAAGTCTACAACAGTTTGCCGTTACTATATATTACAGGTTTACTGCATAACTTTATTCCATGAAAAGTGTGATGTGACTGTGCTGTTGCAAATGGGGGTATGTTTGCATTCAGCAGCTGTGTGTGTTTAGTGCATGCGTCACCAGTAATTTAGGGAGTTGAGAGCTGCGACAGAGTTCATCAAACGTGTTCTTGTTATTAAATACAACAGTTACGTTCAATACTGGACTTGTGTCTTTTATTTAAAGAAGAACTGCACACATTGGAGGGATATATTAAAATGGATGTGCGTCTGGGCAGACTTATAGGATTCAGATTCGGCCGAATCCGAACCCTGCTCAAAAAGTGGGTATTCAGGCCGAATCTGAAAGCGAATACTGGATTTGGTGCATCCCTACCGAGAACGCTAGGCGTCTCGGCAGGTAGCTGCAATGCTCCCCTCCTGTTCTCTGGTACCGGAGAGAACGAGACACTGACATTCTTAAAATAAGGTATTGCAAAACATGCATCACATGAAGTGTTGTCCTTCCAGCAAGATCTTAAACCAAGGTCTTGTCTACTCTGTGCACATTAAAGTACACATGTCATGAAAAATAAAATAACATAAATGAATACAAATAATATATTATGAAATTGATTTGGTACATCCATACGGAATAACCCTTTATGAGCCTTTTATGAGTAATCAATCTCTTTTTTTGTCAATTTCAGCCTGATGACTATTTCAAACTTATTTGAAATAAACACTAACATAATTTAAACTTCCAGGACATTATAGTACTGGTACTTTTTTATTTTTTATTATCAAGTAATGCATTTTGAAGTTAGCACTGCTTTGTGGCAGTTTGTGTGTAGATGGAATACAGTCAAACCTGCATAACAGACCACTGAAATAGAAGGATCATCTGTAGTGCAACACTCACTGACTCACTTATACACATATAGTTATTTACTTGTCTAAAGACCACTTGAAGGGGTCCTTTTAAATGTAATGGGTACGTCCATAGTATTTTTTTTTTTTTAAATAGATGCCATATATTAATAAAACTCACTTGAGAACCACCTAATAGATTACACTGAAGAATCAACAGTTCCAGTAAATACAAAATAAAAAAGGATTTACATAGCCAGCGCACAAAAGGTATAGGGATTCTCAATGGTTCTCATGCATGTCTCTGTACATCAATTTGGATGAATAACAACGATACTACTCTTCCTTATGTTCATCTGGTGGGTAAATTTAATGAGCTTTCAGCACTGAAACACTGTAAATCCAAAGTATATGACTTATAATTATATTAGAACATTTATTCTGTCTCCTGTTTTATTATATTTGTTTTACAACATTTATAAATATCAAGAAACAAGTGGATATAAGCAGATGTTTCTTTTTTTAATTTAGTGGTTGGCAATTATTTTTATTGTTTTCTCCCCAATTTAGTAATATCAAATTATTTTTTTAGGCTCAGCCCACCGCTACCACCCCTGCGCTGACTCGGGAGCGGCGAAGACGAGTACACGCTGTCCTCCGAAGCGTGTGCCATCAGCCGATCGCTTTTTTACACATGGCAGACTCACCATGCAGCCACCCAGAGCTACAGCGTCGGAGGACAATTCAGCCCTGGGCAGCTTACAGGCAAGCCCGCAGGTGTCCGGCCAGACTACAGGAGTCGCTGGTGTGCCGAGGACACCCTGCCCGACCTAGTCCACCTCCCCGGCGGCGCCAGCCAATTGAGCGCTGCCCCTGGAAGCTCCCGTCCTCGGTCAGCAAAGGAATAGCCTGGACTCAAACTCGTGACGTCCAGACTATAGGGCACATCCTGCACTCCACACAGAACGCCTTTACTGGATGCGCCACTCGGGAGCCCCGATATAAGCAGATGTTTCAAGAACGACATTTGAATCGGTTCATTTCAAGATTTCAAGTTAGCTATAACATTTTATAAGTAACTTGAACTCTGCAACTGTTTAAGAACTGAAAACAATTAAAAGGGTTTAATTAAGCAAATTATTAGTTCAATTCAGCTAAAAAAGTGTGTAAACTAAATCACTCAGGTGAAACAATGTCTTATTGCTCAAACATCAGTATTTTTCAACAAAACTTTCAGGAAGTATTGTAAGGTCCCTGAGGACATAGAATAATGTTTGTATATACATATATCTCTTTGAAAGCACTAAGCAGAATTCATAATAATAAAAAACTTAACATAAAAAAAATAAAAAATAATAATAATATATACTGTTGAAAAAAAGAGAAGTTATGGTTTCTGAAGTACTTCACAATGTTTCCCAGAGTGTCCTGAAAACAATGACACCAATTCCAAGATGCTGCTGTAAAAAATAGATTTTTAGTGAATTTTTATACAGAGTCAAATACAGCCACAAAAAAAAAACCTAGTTCTGGGGGAGCATCCTACTGAAAGATGCTTGGTCATTAAAGGGTTAAAAAGCCACAATATATGTATATTATGTTGTCTTTGTGGTAAGGTCTTCTTTTACAGCAGCTATCATTAAGTAAGGTCTCTTTTTGTAGATACCCAAAGTAAGAATGCTTTTACATTTCTAAAATAACTTCTTATCAGCCTACAATCTCTGCCTATAAGTGTATCTAATGAGTGCCCACAAGCCAAACTCAAAACTGCCTTACAGGAACACATATGATTGATCACAATATCCATAATAGAATAAAAAATGAACTAGAAATAAACTTTGTATTCTAAATGTAAAAAAATATTCAAAATGAACAAATTAATCCAGCAACAGGAAATCGGATTTTTGCAGCTTAGTAAAATGCAGAACACCCTTCGTGAGTGCAGGTGGGTGCAAGAGAGAGATACGTTTTTTTTTTTTTTTTTTTGAGAGCCACGGGTGAAAGCAAAGTAATGTATTATGTTGTTGGTGCATATGGGATGGCAGATGTGTGGCCAATGTCTAGATCTAAGGTTAAGGTTAGAGTTAGGGTTATGGGATGTCAATGTGTGGGCCAATGTCTAGATCCAAGGTGGGCATACAGACAAAAAATTTAAATCAACAACACTGTGTAGGAAAGTTAATGAAGAATTCTTTAGAGCTTTATGGCTTTAGCTCAGGTGGGAATATTTAAAATATTTTGTGGAAATGGGACAGTACAGTTGAGGAATTTCTTTTTGAAGCACTCTTGTTATAACACTAAAAATGAAATAAATACCATAATTGAAAAAATAAACATTTCCATATTTTATGCATCACTTTAACCAGTGACATTTAAAAGGTACCATGTGGAATAATCAGACACAAATTACAAATCAGACTCCTGTAAGACTCATGTTTTCATAAAATCTAATTCAATGTTTAAAAAAATATTAGGAATATTGAAAGGATAGTGTAACTATATTCTAATAGTTAATTTCTTACCTGATTAATACCCTATGGTCTGTGTTCTGTTTGATTATATTATTTTCAGTGCTTACAAACTATTTCTGCAGAAATTGCTTTTGAAAAGATTCCTCATGACTGACTGTAAGGAAGTGTTACACAGTGTACAATGCTTCTTCTAGGGGCTTCAGTGCACCCCACAATGCTATCATGATTCCAATTTGATGTTGGGGAATGTTTTCAGAAGCAACTTCTGCTGGGATAGTTAGCAAGCTTGGCAGATTATCTAATCAGCAACAACAATAGAGAATAATACAGTACACACATTATAGTAAAATTAGGACCAAGTATTATCTTATTACAGAAAAGTTTGATTATCCAGATATGTCAGTATTTGTAATGCAACCTGATCATCAGAACAAAACATGTGTTGTTAAGGGAGGTGGAGGGTAGGATTACAACTGGGATTGTGACGGAAATGTCAGATGTGTTTCCCTGAGATTTATATAACATACGAGGAAGCGATCTGCTCATTCAATAATGCTAATAAGAGAGCAGTCATTCACTAATGTCTCCCCCGACTTTCTAGCTCACATTGAACATTTAGGCAAATCTTGCATCACCGGTAGTCCATTTCATAGTGCATGAATCGTAAATAAATAACTGCACACTTCTTTTATGAGCTTGTCCATTTTGGATTGATCACAACAATGCATTCAACTTTCAACATTATTTTTATACTGAAATATAATCCATCCACAAAACCAGGGGTCGGCAACTGGTGGCCCCTGGGCAAATGACGGCCCATTTGAGGTTTGGTGGCGGCCCCTCTGAGTTTCTTTATCAATGTATTCAATTTTAATAAAACATTAATTAGATCAGCCACCTTGTTATAAAACTTCGGCTGTTGTTGCTGGAGTGATTTCTCACATTAATCGCAGTCTGTCAATGGTTGCTAGGCAACAGTTCTAAGGCACGTGAGAGAGCACGAAGCCAACGTCACGTGGAAGTATACAATTTAATAACAACATGTAATGTTAAATGGGAATAGCTAGATGGAAAAGGCACTACTGTTTTGATTTATGTCTGTATTTATTTATTTATTTACAGTTGGTGAGTAGTTTTTGTTGATTGCGCAACATGTCTAACACTTAAACCTGCATTTTGGTGGGAATCCACGTACCTTCAAAATACTATTTGCGCACTTACTTTTCGTTGGAGTTTTATTTATTTATTTATTTATTTATTTTGAGAGACACAGAAGTAATAGGCAGCTAGTAAATGTAAATAAAACCCATTTAAATAGTTATTTATCTTTGCTGTTGCACAGATTAGTGTTAAGCACTGTTTGAATTCTGTGTGGTTTTACATTGCGAATTCTGTGTGGTTGTATATTGTTGACTGAAAAGACGATAGCAGCGGTATAGCAGTAATGTTTTTGTTCAAATTCCATTTTTTTTTTTTTTTTTTTAATACAATATAATTGTACTCCATGCTTTGCCCAGTATGTTTCTGTAAGTTCGTTGGTATTGTGTAGGTATTACAACCTGATAATTGAGTTTAAAAAATGTCAGTTTTGTAGTGGCAGCCCACAAGCAGCGGCCCCTGGCTACGTTGAGGTTGCCGACCCCTGCACTAAACAGCTTTAAAGTGAAAGGGTTGAATGCCCATTGTAAATATGATAAACATTTATAGTCATACTATAAAAAAAACCTCTTCAAATTCAGGTAGAGTTTTTACAACCATCAAATAATAAAACTGATCACTTTCTGAAACTTCCTGAGATGAGGGATCCAGTATTTACAGTAGACAGCAAGATTGTTCAATGGCAGCTAGTTTATGACTGAAGCCAGACTTAAAAAACAATTCTACATAGAGAAGAGAGAAGGGGATTTAGGTGACATGATTGCTACATGGTGCTATCTGTGACAGGTTCTATCAGACATTTGTCACCATAAGGCTCTGATTTAAACATTCACTTTATAATATCAAATGAGAAGCTCAGGCCATTCCTAAGACATTCATTTTTCGAAACATCTAGGAGAAGGGTCAAGAATAAGCCTACCGCTTGTATTTCCTGTCACCTTTTGAATTGCACACACAGCTCTGTGTTCTGAAATCTGAGAAGTGTACTCTGGAAGCAAGACCTTTCTGCAATGCAGGATTGCATTTCTTATTGTTTATACTAACCCTATTTTAGCCCTAGTTGTTCACCAGGTTGCATGTAGGCGGCACCTTGGCTTACAGTATTTTTTATTTTTTTTGACATTTTGTTTAATGGCTTAAGGAGCTATATAAACAAATGCAAATTTGTGTAGACCTGAGATGTGCAAAGTTTGCTAAGTTTTTACTCTCCTTTAAAACTAAATTACTACCTTGGACTAAAATGGGAATTTCATTTTAAAGTTTAGTGATTCAAATAGCATTAGAATAAACACATCTAAGAGAAAAAAAATGTAAAATATATACTGGTACAAATATTGTTTAGGTACAGTAGAAAGATATGAAAGTTAGGCCACTATTCACAAAACTTAAAAGACTGTTATGGGATGTTTTGTTCAGCACTGTTTAATCAAAGATAATGTTTATAAACAGGCCTTAAAGTTATGAAAAGAGCCCATGAATACATACATAATGAGGTTCATAAAATAAATGAGGTCAAAGATACATCTTTCTTTGCAAAATAATCAATAACTATACATCCCTTTTTGAAAGTATGATATATATTTTAATGGAGGTGTAAGAACTTTACAAACTTAGATCACAATGTAGTGGCCACTGCTAAAAATGTTTATGAAATATTAAAAATATCCACTTTTCCCAGGGTTGTAGACACCACTGGATTTGGACTCGGAGTTTCTATGATGTGGTGTTTGTTTCTTATCATCATAGTATGGACCCATTATGTGCACAATACAAAATCACAGGAAACTGTATTCTTGTTTCTATCCTTCTTATAACAGTAATCTATCAAAAAGAAGCATGAGACAGGGCTGTTACCAATTGAAGGATTGCCTTGTATCTGCAGCTGTTTGCTCAGGCTTGTTAAAGTTACCTTGCCTAATGCTGATAATTAAGGTTTGTAGACAGAGTTGGATGGCTAAGGTACTTTTGGGATGGAATATTGTATGATTTATCCCAGGCCAGTATTTTTATGGACATGAGGTTGGGGCTTCCACAGTGGGGTTTAGGCACATTGTTTGGGCAATACAAGAAAAGCTTTTACAACTTTTACAGCCATCAACTTGCTGTTTTCAATTATGGATGTATTGAGGATTTTAGTCAATTAAATGATCAACGAAAGTTAATAAAAAAAGAGACTTCAGGTGGGACTCAAACCAAGATGGCGACATGCCTTACAGATTGCACACTGCCAGCCCAAATTACATTAAAAATACAAGTTTTGCATCAATGAAGGGGATTTTTATCACTTTTGTTAAATAGTGACCCCAGAGAAAAGGGATGCATCTACATTGGACCCCAACATCCACTCTCCGTAGACTAAAACTAAATGTAAAAAAATGAGAAAACAACTCTTTCCAGAACTTGACCCTACAGGTTCAAACACAGATTTTTCGACTGATCTATGTGAGAGACCCCAAGGGAAAAAAAACAAACAAAAAAAACATAGCTGTCTGATTCCTCGCTAATGTTGTTGAAGGGCAGGGGTGTAATTTCAGAAAAATTCTGGGGTGGGGGTGGGGGCAAAGTTGTACCAACATTGAACATTCTCTGTCCCAAATAGCATCATGAATGAGAAAAAACATGCAGTAATTAGGCCAGTTTACAACGAGATAATGTGCTGAGCTTTGTCAACATCGTTCTTATTTTAAAATAAATTATACAGAATGTGCAATGCAAGTATTTTTAAAGCACGGCACTGGTTTATAACAAACTCGAAAAAAAAGTAATGTATTTCATTGATTTTCATGTGTAACATTGCCTACCAGAGTGTATCTAAGAATGTACTGTAATGTACCACCTTAAGTATTATTTTCTGCTGATCCACTGTGAAAAAGACACGCTGAGTTTATAGAACAGCTATGCAAAACCGAAAATGCACAGCACAGCCCTACATGAGCCTAAATCCCGTTTTCAAATCTCTTTAGAGCATGTTTAAATAATTGTACTTGGGCATAAGCAATATTAATAGTTTCTTCCGCAAGTGAATCCCTCCTTGTTGTCTCGCTGTGTTTAATTTCCTCCATTTTCCAAATGCTGTGACAAACATATCCGACATTTCCCTTTTACTCATCATGATGTTAGTAATATTATATTATTATAAAAATAATAGAATGCAATGTGTTACTACTGTGTTATCTTTTACTCGTTTAGATTCTTAAAAGTCCTACAAGCTTTACATGGTAAACATATATATATATATATATATATATATATATATATATATATATATATATATATATAACAAGACTGAAAGCTACACAAAATGGGTTGCAATATTTGTAACAGACTGGTCAAACAAATAGTCTTGTTATTTAAAAAGCTTTGCCTGAAATGGTAAATGATTCAGCAAGGTGCATATTCAGTCCTCTGATGATATAAGCTACTGGGAGTAATGATGCTTGATGTAATTTACTGTCCGAGACTGAAGTGTGGGAATGTTTACTGCTGTCCTTTAACCACCTCTAACACTTACAGCATGGCTCATTTAGCTCTTAGTGGCTAGCCCATTTTCAATAGCGCAGAAGATGGTCATATCTCATACCAGGCTATGAGTGCATAAATGTCCTGGACATGGAAATGGCAGGAGGTCCTGTATGGAATTGCAAAACAGATTGTGTTCTACATGGCACAGTTTCTTTTTAGTGCATGGAAACATTGCATATCCAAAAGCTATACCTTGAGTTCACAAGACTTCAGCAGTGTAGATCCCATTTGTGACTTGCGCAACTTTCTACGGCTGTACCAAGCAATTCTTTATTAACAACTGAGAAGTAGCCCTGGCAAGCTTCTCTGACCAAATAGAAAAAAAAAATAAGCATACAGTAAGAGGGGTTTAGAAACCTCTTCATTCAGTATTTTTTTTATGTGACACCATTTATTCAATGTTTCAAATTATAGTATAGTTTAGTTGTTTTATAAACAAGGTTATAAAAAAATACTGAAACTGCTACAAATTAAAACAAAAAAAAGCGTGAACCAGGGCTTCGCTATTTCCTAATTTCACCTGTCTATTATTATTGACTCCCTATTTAAAGCCAGTCACAGCTTAGCTCTTTCTCTTGCATTAGCTTTTTTCCTCCGTCTCACTTTTTTCACATGCCGCATGCCTCTGTGTCGGTCCCCTCTGGGGGAATAGTGATTCTCACTTCCATGACCTAGAGTTCCCATAACTCCACAGGTTTTTCATGCAGTCAGACGGGACCACCAGCCACACTACTCTGTCACGGCTCATGTGCTATATCTTGCCTCATGAAAGAATGCTCGGTCTTACCTCCACTTTTATCCTCCTGGGACGTGGCCATCATACTCTTAGTGCTCGAGTCCCATAACTAACAACTATTTGTGTTCTTTCAGATTCTTTTTTCTTCCTTATGTAAAGGCTTCATATGAGCCGTTCAGTGCTCTGAGGGTCGAACCCGGTCGCGAACTGGAAACCAGTCACGAGGCAACGCCTATATCGACTCTCCTTGAAGTCAGAGGACTGTGTTCAGTGGCCCGGAGACTGGAGTCCGGCCCGTCCTTTTCTCTCCCGCTTTAGAGGCCGAGCCTCGAATCCTAAGTTGCAAATTACTCCCTTCCTCTCGCTGCCCTGGTTTCCTTGCGTGAATTAGTAGTAATTGTACAGTTGTAGTCGAAGCATTTTTTTTTTCGTGGTACCAGTAGTCGTAGTAGTCTGATTTGAAGCCCGGTACATCTCCAGCTGTCAGAAGACAGCTGGACAGTAGTATAGTTTAATTGATATTTTCAATAAAATTATTTTATTGTTATACATTTAAATATACAACTTACTGCAATCTCAATTGTGTTTCCTTACAAATTCCCTCTTTGATCCTTTTTGTTTATTAACTTTTTTAAAGTATTTTAAAGTGCAACATTATTTATTATTATTATTATTATTATTATTATTATTATTATTATTATTATTATTATTATTATGCACAGGTGACCACTTTCCTTGTGTTATTATTTACTTTTATTTAGTTTTTTTTTTCCTTTTAAAAGAGTCCGGTGAACTTGACAGAAAATGCTTTATAAATATGGCTCATAATCTTCAAAACTATGTATGAGCATGTTAATGTTGGGATGTGTCACATAGAATACAAACATATTGCTGGCTTTGTTTTACAATGTATAGAATAGTAGGACCTCGATAATATTTTTGTTTGTTTGGTGAATCTCCACAAAACTTCGCTTTATGTGTACGTAAAGACCTTCTTCTTGTCACGGATTTGTGCCACAGAACAAAATGTCAGTTTATCAGCCGAGATGATTATTGGTTGTTAGTTGTGTTGGAAATTAAATCCTGTGGTTACTTAGTAAAGGCCAGCGACGCAGCATTTGACAGGCTGCAGAAAATGAATAATCGGGTTTGTGAGAGACAGGTAATTTCACAAAATAACCTATGGTGCATGGCGATTGGTTTTTCAAAAATCGTGAAGCAGGAAGTGAGTTTTAAGAAGCACTTGCACACAGAGGAAGAAAAAAATATTCATCTAAAATTAAAAACGCCATAATCCACTCACTGATAACACACTGACCCGACCCGACCCGAGTCTGAACTATAATATATAAACTACACCCGACCCGAACCCGAGCCCAACGGGACTTATTGTCAGGTCCCATCGGGCTCGGGTCGGGTAGCAAGGCTATAATCTACAGGTGTTAGGCATTAGCTTTTATAAAATGTAATTTGCAGTTGAATTACTGGGATGTACATTCGTAATTACACTACATTTGTATCCTAATTAAGCCATCTGTTGGGACCAGCAAATAGACCCAGTTACTGTCACACTGACTCCCTGTGTGTTGCAAATATCAGATATGAGAAATGTAAATGTATTGCCCAAAGGCAATATTTGTTCTAATATCAGCAGAACAGTAATATTGAACAAAATGCATTTGCTATGTTAACCATCATGCATTGTTTTGGTTCGTTTTATTTGAATTTTTTGGAGACTTTTTTGGAGTTGGCAGATAAAAATGCAGTTAACTGGGGACAGCTGCTATTTTGTCTCAACACCAAAGTAGGCATTTGCCTAACAGATAAGTCTACAACAACGATAATTCTGCAAGCTTAACCAAACAATGTGTTATTGTGACCCAGTGTTTTCACAGCTAAAATCTTTAAATTAATGGCTTTTTTTCCCAAATATTTTGTAGTCTTTATCTAGCCAATGCCTCTGTGCGGCTCACTTCTGCCTGTCCCCACTGTTGTAATTGACAATCAGAGTTGGCATTGCCACATCTTGCTTCAGCGAGTTATTTCCCCTCAGGGCACTGCAAATGTGTGATAACAAATGATGCATTTGGGCATCATACATAGTTTCTCATGCTGTCTGGGAATCAAGATTTTTGAGGTGTTAAGAACAAATAAGGAAATGACAGACAACTTTTCCAATTCTATTAAATACAGAGTGGGGCAGGAAGAGCAGAACATGTGTTCTGTATGTGATTCAAGGTATTGTTATAGCACAATTCCATGTTTAGCTGAAGGTTTTAATGTCTAAAAGGATAAAAAAAAAAACAATTTCAAAACAATAAATAACTCAGGAATTTAATTCAAGTGCACTTAAGTATTATTATTATTATTTGTTTATTTAGCAGACGCCTTTATCCAAGGCGACTTACAGAGACTAGTTAACGATAATTAACTTTAATTTTTATTGATTTTAACTGAATTTATATAGGTTTTCCTTTTTTTAACGTGGCCTTCCACATAAGCACTCTAAAATGAACGTTCTATAAATATAGTCCTCCATAACAACGATTTTCTCTATAAAATGTCTACAAAACAGCGTTTTAAAACTGTATACTTTTATTTGAATAAACAGAGAACAAAACATTGTGAAAAATATGTAATTATTATTATTATTATTATTATTATTATTATTATTATTATTACCACTATTATTATTAGTGCACAGGACAAAGATCGGAAAAAAGACAATGCAATTGTAATAATAATAATAATAATAATAATAATAATAATAATTAGTCTTTTCCTTGGTGATTGATTTGAATATTTCCAGATATCGAACAGTTATTAAAAATGCTTCCAGGGCAGTTGCCTTGTAATTGGACAGCAGAAGCAGTGTGACCTTTGGAAGAGCTTGATGAAGATGGTGAATAAATCTGGAGTGTTCATATTTAAAACATTAGAAGACTTTACTTTTGTCAGATCTTATCCAGTAATGGCTGGGCGATGTATGCTCTTATCCTTACACTCTCTCCTGAGCTGTTTTGTTATCGAGGTAAAGACATTATTGGCAGATGTTGAATTGGACTTTTGTATTATAATTATTTGTTTGCAGTATGGAGGGCTTGTTAAATGTCTGTGTATCCCAGCTGTCAAAGAAATATAACTCGATATACCGGACTGTTGTCTCTCTTTATTTTTGACGGTTGTATAAAATTATCTTTATTCCCTTTAACCAGTCTCGAAAAACATTAATTGCCCAAGCTGTTTGTTTTCTGGTATTTTTTTCAGTTCTTTCTATTTCAATTAAACCAAGTAGCACTACTTGTCGTAGTACTGATGGTAGGTTTTTCAGTTTGTCTGACAGTACTTCTCTCTGTGTTAATTATAGCAACTGTAGACATCTCAGAGGTGCTCATATTTTCTGGGATGTTTTGATTTAGCCATTGATCAATTGACATCTTATTAAAAAGGTTGAAATTTACTTTAAACAACGTTTTGTTAATAGCTGATGGAGTGATCTTGTTTTTGTGATGCAGTTACAAAGATTCTAAGGGCATATATCAGGGATTATATCCCTCTAGATCAACCATATTTAGAATGCTTGGAATCTTTCCATTGAAGTATATGTTGTATGAAGTATAAGTATTCTGTGGATATATTGGGTTTTAATTTCTGATTTAAGGTCGCCAAACTACAAGCGCTAAAACACAAAAGGGTTATATTCATGCCCACATATGGTCATTCTGCTTAGGCGTTAAGCTGAAGATCAAACCAGACATTGCATACCAATCTTACCGCAGGGTCCGGTGAAAGTGCTTCAGATTGCTGCAGGCACTTCAAATCCAGGTTGGTAATGCGGGGGTGGTTTTTGGCCTTGTCTTTACTGGCTTTTCTGAAAATGTTCATGACTAACAGGAAAACATTTTGCTGGTTTTAAACTCGCTGTCAACAGAGATGTTAAAACTTGTAATGTTAAAAATTGTAAATGGATACATACTGTACCACTTGGATGTTTTTTTTTCTGACTGGGAAATGTATTGCTAAAATCAAGACATCAGATTAACATATGCTACTTAAAATGGTGAACCAAAAAGATTAGTCTATTTCCCTGCAACATAAGCTCATCTAAAGATCCATCACATTCAACAAATGGTGTCATGTAATGCGATAATCAGAGCCTTTTCACATACAGAAGGGTGGGTAAATCACCAAAATAACTGTACCGGATTGATATCAAAACCTTCATCTTATTTACTGATGCCAACATTTATATCAAGAAGTCCGTATTTAATCAAATAAATATGGCACTCTCTTCTAACAGAAAGATGCATCCATTTTGCCCTGAAACAGTTGGAAACAGAAAGACATAAGCTTCTTTCCCCAAGGTGCTCCCAGCTGATTAAATATAATCATTCATCAGGAGATATAAAGAAATGCTGTAACAGATCTGTTGACCATCTGCAGTGCCTCTGCAGCCAACCACTATTGATGTAAAAAAGTAAAATCTTCAGATATAGGTCTTATTGAATCAATCACTCTGCTGTTTACACACAATAAAACAAGCATTGTTAGTAGGAGTCTGTGAACTACAAAGACATTGTTATGTTGGCTTAACTTGCCCAATTGTTTGTAGCAGATGGTTATGGAAATTAAAAGAGATTAAAGTTATTGGAGTATCACACACAAAGCAACATGTTTGACTGGTAAACAATATGCTCACATTCACCATTTTGGCACGGATGTGTTTTAAAATTTCCAGGATCAGATAGGTTTATGTGGCAGGGCGAAAGCCCTAAAATGTAAATAGTGTGTGTGTGGGAATGGAAGGTTAGCAGGGATGTGGTTAAATCTGTCCCTGCCAACAATCACAGGTGTGGCCATTCCCCAAATAGGTAATTGAGCACTAATTGGGGAGTGGCCACATGTTTGAAAAGAGCCAGAAATCCTTTGTTGGTTGGATGACTTTGTGCGGTGTGCTGTGTACGGTGTGCGGTGTGCTATGTACGGTGTGCTGTGTGCAGTGTGCTGTGTGTGGTGTGCTATGTACGGTGTGTGGTGTGCTGTGTACGGTGTGCTGTGTGCGGTGTACGGTGTGCGGTGTGCTATGTACGGTGTGCTGTGTGTAGTGTGCTGTGTGCTGTGTGCTGTGTGTGCTGTGTGCTGTGTACGGTGTGCTGTGTGCTATGTGCTGTGTGCTGTGTGCGGTGTACGGTGTACGGTGTACGGTGTGCTGTGTGTAGTGCGCGGTGTGCTGTGTACGGTGTGCTGTGTGCGGTGTACGGTGTGCGGTGTGCTGTGTACAGTGTGCGGTGTGCTGTGTACGGTGTGCTGTGTGCGGTGTGCTGTGTACGGTGTGCTGTGTATGGTGTGCGGTGTGTTGTGTACGGTGTGCTGTGTGCGGTGTGCTGTGTGCGGTGTGCTGTGTACTGTATGCGGTGTGCTGTGTGCGGTGTGCTGTGTACGGTGTGCTGTGTGCAGTGTATGGTTTAGGTGTGCTGTGTACTGTGTGCGGTGTACTGTGTGCGGTGTACTGTGTGCAGTGTACGGTTTAGGTGTGCGGTGTTCTGTGTGCGGTGTACTGTGTGCAGTGTACGGTTTAGGTGTGCGATGTGCGGTATGCTGTGCACGGTGTTCTCTGTAGGTTAGTGAAGGCGAATGCCAATGCCCAGCTGACTGATTACTTTTGTTAAACCTCTTATTTTGGATCTTGTGACCTGTTTGTTTGTTTTTGTGCTATTTGTTTAATAAAGTGCACAATAGCGCTTTAAAACTGCAGCTTTCTGTCTCTAGGTCTAATTCCTGCCGGTAACCAGCCTGGTCCGTGACACTATCCTGTCACAGTCTAACAAAATGGTCAAGTTGTCAAATTGAAATTTCAGACTAGTCTGGATAAATTGTGCAAGATGTTAGTCAAAGGCTTGTCTATCAATGTCTTTATGTGAGAGAACAAAAATCTCTACATTTAGAAAATCTATTTAATCCAATTCTATTTTGTTTGCATATAATTTCCAATTAAAATGACCCTACGCTCATCAAACTAAACTAAGCAGTAAATACAATGCAGTTGCATAGTTTTTCTGAACAAAGTATAGGTACTTTAACCTAATTAAAAGTTGTAGGGAGATATCGGCAAAAAGCCAAATCATTTTAAAATTAAAATGTCACTTAAATCTCACTCCAGAGGATATTCCCTCATCAAAGATGGAAATGAGCTATACAAAGTATCGACATGACATAGATCTAATGATTTTCATGGAAGACTGACAAGCCTTTTGTTAATTTTAAGAATGGAAAGTCAAGAGGTCAGACAAAGTTCCAGCAACAGTTTTTCAGTTTCATAAATCATGAAAGGGATAGCTGTGTTGGGTGTATTTTAATATATCCTGTGTAGGGTGTTTCTTATTGTCTTGTCATTGTCATATTGTGCAGTTTGGGCAAGAGGGCTGTGAAGCGAAGCAGCTCAAACTGCACAAAATAATGTACCTCATATAATACAGACACCTTACACACGATGTATAACATATAACTTATGCAGTGTTTTTGGTGTACTGAAATGGGTACACAGTTTATAGACCCCAATGCATATATCATGTTTTTCATTCCTATTCGTTTTTAACAATGACATTATTTATTTTATACATGCGTTTACTTTGCTTTCAGCTACTTCTTTATGGTGAAACTCAGGAATTGATGGTGGATCTTTAAGCACCACACGTTTATTAAGAAATGAATGGTTGCATGACTTATAAAAATCCCCATTTATCAAATTTTCCTCAATATAGTACATTACATGAATAACACATTCCATTAGCAAGTGAGTATTTTTTGTTGCCTGGAGCACTAAGCCCTCATAACCTTACAGATTTTTTTTCCAATGAATGCTGTGCTGCCTATTGAATACATACATAGAGACAAGCAACCATTTCTGTATCTACAGTGCTAACCTTCTTTTAAAACAAAAGCCCAATACTTCTTTAACCCTTCTCTTGTTATCATGAACAAATTAAATAACAGCTGCCAGTTTATGAAAATATTGTACAAGCACAGAGGTTTTGTGGCACGGCATTGGGGTAGTTTTTCTCACTCAGTTTTGCTAGTACCTTTTGGGTAGTGTGTGTTTCCATGTAGTTTTCTTTTAGCCATGGAAATTCTCCTTCCAAATGTAAAAACCTAATTCATATTAAAATCCGGAAGGGTATATTTAAATGTACCTGAGTTACAATTTAGCCTTGCGCGACGACTGATATCATACAGCTTTCTTAAACTGGGTTTCCACAACGTTTTCAGGTTGTGTTGAAGCACAGCAAGTACAGCCTGCCTCATTTGGCCACCAAAAAAAACTAATAAAAAAAAACTATGGGAAACAAAACAAAAACCCGGACAAAGCGTTACACAAATACAAAAAAATAATAATAAATAAATAAAACATTTCACAAGAAAGTGCTGGGTACTATCCTAGTAGTATTTGCTAAACATTTTTTGACTGCCTATATATTTATTATACATTTACATATATGAGGTAATGATATAAAAATGATCTAGTCAAAATGTTAAGTACAGTACATTTTTTTTTTAATGCTGGTTGCAAATCTACAATAGGCTACCCTACTCGCCCCCGTTTTCCACTACATAATACTACTACGACAAGGCTGTTAGTGGCATACTCTGTACCATTTCTTTTGGTTCTGTTCTTTCTTTGAACATTGAACTTACAGTCCTTTTACTGGTCTTTTTGTTATAATTAGTTAAGTGTTGGCTTTGTTAGCACTCTCTTTTGTTTAAGGCGTGTTAAGTAGAATTCTATCACCACACACAACCACTTAAATAGGAGTACTATTACAACTATGACTAATAAATACCTGAATCTGAACTCTGCAGGGACAATGCAAGGCTCTCGCTAGTAGAATGTGCTTATATATATTATATATATATATATATATATATATATATATATATATACATATATATATATATATATATATATATATATATATGTTAACCTATAGGTGGGGTTCAGGGGGTGGAGCTAGGCATCAACAACCTATCATCTGCTGTCATCAATTAAATCTACCTTATTTAAACATTAGTCACCTCTACCTAGCTGTCTTGTGTTTTTCGTTTTGGCATAAACCTAAGCGATTTCAAGACCCATCAACTTTTGTA
Source organism: Acipenser oxyrinchus oxyrinchus (assembly GCA_030684275.1). Taxonomy (NCBI): domain Eukaryota; kingdom Metazoa; phylum Chordata; class Actinopteri; order Acipenseriformes; family Acipenseridae; genus Acipenser; species Acipenser oxyrinchus. The sequence goes on along the minus strand of CM060247.1, from coordinate 61,577,605 downwards.
TACCTCAATAATGGAGTACTTACAGCAGTTGTCATCAGTTCAGAGGATTCCCAGGATTTTCTGTCATTACCAGATCATTCTCCTCCAGCTTCAATCCAGGGCCCATCCAGTCTCCGTTTTTCTCCCCTTCTGGCATTTCAGTTACATCTGATCAGGCTCCCGATCAGGTTCCAGTTCAAATATTGCCTACCGTTCCTGCCACCCAAACATCGAATCTGCGCCGATCCAAGCGACTTCGGCCTCAGGGCGCCCTCGGATCGATTGTTTTGGAAGGACTGGCCCATGAATAAATTGATAAAACCCTCCTTAAAAACGGTAATGCGATTCCGGCAGGGAGTGATAGAGAGTCTCTTTTCATTCTCTATTGCAATTCAGTATCAGCAGAACCAGTTTTTCCTCTGAAAAAACATAATCAGCCGCGCCCAGCCATTCAGCATCCTAAAACAGACAGCAGGCTATTCCGGATCTAACCACCCCAACAACTAGCACCGCTAACCAGCAGCCAGCCATCGAAATCCAACATTCGCAAATATTTAAAGAGATAAAATCATTTATGCAGCCTTTTTCCGATACTCTACCTTCGGTCAGTTCTCAACTGTCGGATCTAGATAAAAGGATGTCTATTATGGAACAGGGAAAACAATCTTCAGCGCTGTCATTAATTCCAGCATCAAACACTGCAGCGCCGCCTACAGCTTCTTCTGGTCCAGCCCTAATTTCAGCCAGCGAAGCAGATCCTCCAAAATTCAACCTCGCTACTGCATCTACATACGGATCCTCCTCTCCAACTGCAGCTAGACGTCACACTATATCTCCACGAATCAGAAGTAAGATTCTCGAAGGTAAGGACATTAATCTTGTTTCACTATTAATGACGACTTCGGAATTCTTGGATCATAGAGTAGTGGATTGTGGAGATTTGGCAGTAACTCTAAAATCCAGAGATTCCAGACTGATTAAAAATCTTACATTAGGGGAATTTGTCCTTGCTTTCTCCATATTCAGAGATGTGCTATGCTCGGTATATCCTAACCGCAGAGCTGAATTGGACTCCTACGAATACTATATCGTGGAGCTGTCTGTCAGATATCTGGGGGACTATGTTTTTGAGTATCATAAATAATTCTCCGCAAAAGCAGCAGCGATATTGGCAGCAGATAATCACATCATCAATTGGGCTAAACCCGACACAGATCTATTTAATAGAATTTTTGGTGGTCTAAGAGCTAACGCATGTGGGATCTGCGCTTCAACAGCTCACACAACATCCCTCTGCCCTAAAGCTGCAATTGCATCAACTTCTAAAGCACCCGGTTTTGCCGCTAATTCATACAGATCTTCAGTACCTAATCCTATACATTCTTCAGCTCCCTTCGATCAGTCCACAAGGAAAGACAAATACGGGCGCAGTATTAGATTTTCAGGAGGAAGACAAATCTGCAACAATTTCAATACTGGCTTCTGTTCGAATAGGCAAGACAATTTTATCCACATGTGCAGCAATTGCGGAGACGCTCACTCTAATTCAATCTGCCCTTTAAAACGCAAGTGACTTTCCCCGTTGCTCACAGTCTTTACTCCTATAAACATCCCGGCGTTATCAAGTAAATTACAGAATCATCCCGACAGTAACTTAATTAATTACCTGATAGACGGATTAAAAAATGGTTTTTCAACCGGTCTTACTCAAATTCCTTCTTCCTCGTTCAAAAGCAAAAATCTTTATTCAGCGACTCAAGATCCAGAATCAGTGCAGTCTCTCATCGAGAAAGAAATTAAAAAAGGATTTATAGTCGGTCCATTTCTAGCTCCTCCTTTTCCAGTATATAGAATTAATCCTATCGGCATTGCCACGAGGAAAATGTCTGGAAAAAAGCGCCTCATTATTGATTTATCAGCACCACGGGGGTCAAGCACCAGCAGCATTAACTCATTAATTCCCCAAGATCAATTTTCCCTGCATTACATCACTATTGCAGATGCAATACATTCAATTAAATTAGCAGGTCGTGGTTCCTGGTTAGCAAAAGCAGATATATCAGACGCATTTAAAGTAATGCCAATCCATCCTTCTCTCCGTCACCTGTTTGGTATATGCTGGGAAGGAAAGTTTTATTTTGCCACCCAATTGACTTTCGGCTGCCGCAGTAGCCCGAAGATATTTGATACCCTGTCGGAAGCATTATGCTGGATTCTTCTTAATGTCTATCATGTCCCATTCTTGCTCCACTTGCTGGACGATTTTTTAGTAATTTCTCCTCCTTCAGATGCACCAGCAGAAGCGATTTCCAATCTTAAAAGCTTATTTTCTGAAGTTGGCGTTCCGCTTTCAGAAGAGAAATCAATCGGTCCCCTTCATTCTTTGGAATTCCTTGGAATCATTCTAGATATAGAAAAGTTTGAAGCCAGCCTGCCTGAGTCTAAACTTAACCATATTCGTTTTCTCATTCAGGATTTTCAGATCAGTAAAACAATTAAAAAACGGGCACTGCTTTCATTGCTGGGTTACTTTAACTTTGCAATACGTATCATTCCACAGGGGAGGACGTTTATATCTCGACTGCTAGCGCTGGCAGCAACAGCAAAAAATCTGAACTCCTATATAAATGTCTCTTCAGAAGCTAGGAAAGACATTAAAATGTGGTCTGCGCTTATTCAGCACTGGAACGGTCTCTCTATGTTTTATGATGATTTCATTTCAGCTCCACACGATATGGCTTTATTTACTGATGCCTCATCTCTGGGATTCGGAGGTCTATTTAACAATCAATGGTTTTGCAGTACATGGCCTGAGGAAATCGAGAACATATCTCCTCATCTAAAATCCACAGCTCTGCTAGAGATATACCCAATAGTAGCAGCTGCCCAGCTATGGGGTCATCTCTGGTCTAAGAAATCAATACTATTTTACTGTGATAATTCAACTACAGTGCATATTATAAATAAAGGTCGTTCCTCTTCCCTCTTATCATGCAATTGCTGCGTCGGCTAGTATGGATTTCAGTCTCTAATAATTTCCTAATACAAGCTCGCCACCTACCGGGCATTTTAATAATGCAGCTGATGCTCTTTCTCGTTTACAGATTTCCAAATTCCACAGTTTGCTGCCTACAGCTCTGCAATATCCAGCAGCAACGCCACAGTTCAATCAGCTGATTTTCAACTAAATCCAACTATTAATAAACTTCTTATTTCAGCTCAAGATTACATGGCATCAGCACTTGCCCCATCTACCAGATCCTCGTACTCTACAGGTTGGGCATGTTATGTAACTTTCTGTTTACAAAGCAGGATTAATCCTACTCCATTCAACCAGGACTGGATCATGGCGTTCATAGTGCATGCAAAGGACTCTCTACATCTGGCACCAGCTACAATCAGACTATATTTGTCAGGAATTCAGCATCAATTTCGCTTGATGTCCTTCAATTCCCCAACTCTATTATCAATTCCAGAGGTTCGTCTCCTTTTATGAGGAATTTCCAAGTGCTCTCCGGCTCCTTCTTCTGCTCACCTGCCTATTTCAAGAGACATTCTCAGTAACTTGATTTCAATTCTCCGCCATGGGTGTTTTTCTCCATTTGATGATTTAACTATGGAAGTCATATGTCTATCTGCATTTTTTGGGTTTTTGAGATGTTCTGAATATACAGTTCCTTCCATTGCCAGCTTTCCTACCCTCGGTATCCGCTGCAGTGACCTCAAGCTCATCCCACATTCTCATTTCATCTTATTTCTTCGCATTTCAAAAACAGATCAACTGCGGCAAGGACAATGTATTCAGCTTTCTAAGATCAACTCTCCTCTGTGTCCCTTCACTTCCATGTTGAAGTACATTGCAGAACGCAAGGCCATTTCATCCTCCGACCCTTTGTTTATCAATTCAAGCCGGTCCATTATATCAAGGCATTGGTTTTCAACACACCTTTCCACCGTGGTGTCCAGAGCAGGTCTTCCTTCGCAATTCTACACTCCTCATTCATTTAGAATAGGGGCAGCTACTTCAGCTGCAAAAGCCAACATTAACCAGCATTTAATTAAAAATATGGGGCGCTGGACTTCATCAGCAGTTGAAACTTAAATTCATTCTTCATCATCTGAAATATCCTCCGCACATCAGTCCATTGCTAGTATGTCCTGAGTGGGGACGACCTTTCTGCCTGGGCCTCCAAAGATTTCCCCCTAAGAAATTAAATTAAAAGAAAGGAGGTTTTTTCTTTCCACTGTGCAGAGGGTCTTCACATAGTCATTAGGGTACAGTCTACTAACCCCTTTGTCACGTTAAGTGTTTGTTTTCTTTCATCTAAATGTTTTCTCTTTTCTTTTTTCTTATGCATTGGCGGTTCTCTCTTTTTCTTCTTCACGTTGCGTCAGCGGGAGCCGGGGTCCATCTTTTGGGGGGTTAGTGATTCCACTTTCTCCAACCCTTTGTTAAGCTCCGCTTTATTTACCTCATAGAGGAGGGTTCTCCATGAGTCAGAGGGGACCCCCGGCCAAACCCTTTCATCTGCATGTATGTTTCTTTTGGGATTCTTCTTTCAGGTCTGATGCCTCTTGTGAGGGTCCCCAAGCGGTGGCATCCCTCGTGTTTGTCGGGTCTCCTCAAAGACGGTGGCCCCTCTCCTGTTTGTCGGGTCCCCTCAGCAACGGAACCCCCCTTCTATTATGTTGGGCTTCGAAGAGGCGGAACACCACGCATTATATGTTTTAACAGATACTAACTTTAAGTTTTCTTTCCGGTTCATGAGCCTCTTCAGTATGTCGGGTAACCTCGGAGACGGTGCCCTCTCGTATGTCGGGTCACCTCAAAGACGGTGGCCCCCCTCCTGTTTATCGTGTCTATCGATCAAGTAAATGTTGGGCCTTGAAGAGGCGGAGCCCCTCTCTCCTTGTGTATATGTTCACTAACTCTGTCAATAAACACTACCAGGTTTGCATAGCTCCGCCCCGTGAAATATATATATATATATATATATATATATATATATATATATATATATATACACACACACACACACAGTTGTAGTCACGTTTACATATCCCAATGGGAATTTATAATTTTTTCCTCATCCACAAAAGCAAAACTAAACTTTTGCTATTTGTGGGACTATACGAGGTGAATGACTGAAAAGTCATTTTTTTACCCAGTAAAATACTTTTCTGAATGGAATAATATAATAATAACAATGACAATTAAACTACATCTACCCACATCTAAAATACCCTCTTTTTAAGTACATGTTTGTTTACAAATTATTTTTCTTAGAAGAAAAAATTAAATAATATTACAGGCTGCTATGAGTCTTGCCATGGATGAGAGAGATATAACAGAATTTACTTTTTACAAAAAATTACAAATATAGGTGTGATTAGATATAGGGTACAAAATATTTACTGTAACACAAAACAATAAAAACTAAATACTAATGATTGTCAAATTTGGCTATACTGTCAAATGAAAGCAAAGTTGCCTAGAATTTAGAATACTCAGATTTGAGAAAAGAACTTTGCTGCCACTAGAGCTAGATGTCTTTGTAATTTATATTCTAACCTAATTTAGAACATAAAATAAAAAAAGGATTTGATAATCCCCAGGGGTTAATTTGTAGAACAAAAACATTTAAAAAGTGGCATGTTAAAGGTGGAGTTTCCATGCGTGTTTTTTTTTAGCTTGAGACATTTGCTTGAGAAAAATGTTTCGTGTAAAATGCTTTTTTGGGTTTCCATTCGCTCAGTTTATTTTACTCGAGTTAACCGGATTTTTCATCCGACGTCATGCAAATTAATGGGGAAGCTGGGGGTTGATATGTAAATTAGCTATGCGTAAAGTACTCGTGCTGTTTTTGAAGATTACTAGTGACATTTTGTGAAAATCTGGTTTCCATGCGCAGAGAACTGGTACACGAGTGAATCTAAGCTGCTGTAATAAAGCAAAATACCTTGTGTCTGGTTGGCTAATAGGAGGCTGTGTGGTCCAGTGGTTAAAGAAAAGGGCTTGTAACCAGGAGGTCCCTGGTTCAAATCCCACCTAAGCCACTGACTCATTGTGTGACCCTGAGCAAGTCACTTAACCTCCTTGTCCTCTGTCTTTCGGGTGAGATGTAATTGTAAGTGACTCTGCAGCTGATGCATAGTTCACACACCCTAGTCTCTGTAAGTCGCCTTGGATAAAGGTGTCTGCTAAATAAACAAATAATAATAATAATGTGTTTTACTGCTCATGCCCAAATTGTTTTTTAAATGTCATTGGCAGGTGGCATGTCGTTAGTATTGAATCTGTTTCAACTCATTTATCTTATTAAAAATTAACTGAGAGGAATAAAATGAAACTGACCAACACAGGTATTGCAGATGTCTGGCACAGAGATTCTAAAGCTCTGTGCCAGACATCTTCCACGTATGCTTCCAAGGCTGTCTGGATTGGGAACAGTGGATGTTTTGCCTTGTTTTGGGCTTGACCTCCAAACATCCTCTACCAGCAAGTCCTTATGGCTTGTTATCTAATGCCAGTAGCTAGCAAAAGGACGGTCTGGACACATATTCATCCATCTTGCTGGTGGGAAGAGGTTGTGCTGCATCACTCTTTCAGATCTGCAGTGGATAGAGCCCTTTCATGTCACCAGGGCAACATTCAGCATTATAGTGGAACTGGTAAAGGAAGATATGCAGCCAAAAAGGAATTACGTACAGACTCCTGTGCCAGTGGAAAAAAAGAGTGTGATTGCTCTGTATAGGCTAGCATCATCAGCTGAGTACAGAGTTAGGGTTACTCAGCTGAGTACAGGGTAGTTGGCAATGTGTTTGGGGTGCATAAAACCACAGTTCATCGCTGTATTTACAAGTTTGTTGACTCCCTTGTTCAGAGGCACTGCAACATGTACATAGCTATGCCAGATGTAACTGAAGCAAAAAGCATTGCTCTGCGGGATCATCCCACATCTCCTGAACGGCACCTCCGTGCTCCTTCTTGCAGGTAGGACTGTTTCATTTTTTTAAATTTGTCCCTAACTTGGGGACCGTCGCCTATTCCTCTTTCTGAGAGGGCATCAACCACTTGTTGGTACACATGCTTCTTACACTGTTTCGGGTGATCAAGCTGGCTCAACACATCCAAGTCACTAACTATACTTATTAATGCCCGGGTTTCCTCCTCGCTCCAGCGATTTTGAGTGGAGGGTGGACACGCGTTGTCTTTGGATATAGCTGGGATCAAAAGCAAGGAAATTCAGTTACAGACATTTAGTAAGCAGCTCACTTGCTCTTCGTGTTTAAGTTTAGCTTAGTTTTTACAGCAAGGGTATTCTCAAACAGCTGCTTTAATACTATAACAAGGGCATAACGCAATTCATGATAAGTGGTTTTATACAGAACTGTAAACCTACAAGAGATATACAACATGACAGGCCAGACACAGCAAAAAACAATAACAAAAAGCCACCCGCATGATCATTAAGGTGACCTACACCACTGCTAACCAGAAAATCGCCCATCAACCACTACTTTCTGTCATCTTGGAATCCACAGTAACAACTGACCTGCTCCCTTGCAATATAAGGATAAACACGCTCATTAACATTTACACGTGAAATGCGGGTTTCCATGCGAAACTGTGGATTTTCCCATGTGTTTCGTCATTTACACAAGTAAATGAGGTTTACCCTATCCCTCTCTTTCGCTGTTTTTTTCGGCCACAAACCTGATTTACACAAGTAATTCTCCCAAACATGCACGCGCATCGCCATTTCATGTGTAAATTGACCCGCATGGAAACCCCATGAAAGAGGGATTTTTGTTATTATTATTATTATTATTATTATTATTATTATTATGCATTTATTTATTTCTGCCTGGTTATTCTCTCAGCCGTCAGAACCACTGGCAGATTAGCTCCCCCACTTCCAGAGCCCGCTCCTTCTTTACCTTTGCCCCTCAGTGGTGGAACGACCTACCCACGGATATCAGGACTGCTCGGTCCCTGACCACCTTCCAGCACCTCCTCAAGACACACCTGTTCAGACAGCATCTGTAAACCTCACAACTCTCAACTATACTGGACTCTATGGCACCCCATTGTACCGGTACTTGCTTCAGCTTAGACTTGGCGGATTCTACTCAGGTGAAACCATGTCTTGTATTTTGCCCAAACATCAATATTTTTCAACAAAACTTTCAGAAAGTATTGTGCAGTCCCACAGGTCCTAAAATAACACATTTTTATACATGTATCTCAAAGCAGAATACACCTTGGCTCTGGTTTCAATAAGGAGAAAGAAGTATGGATACCACAGCTATATAAAGCAGCAGTGTGGAGTAGTGGTTAGGGCTCTGGACTCTTGACTGGAGGGTCGTGGGTTCAATCCCAGGTGGGGGACACTGCTGCTGTACCCTTGAGCAAGGTACTTTACTTAGATTGCTGCAGTAAAAACCCAGCTGTATAAATGGGTAATTGTATGTACAAATAATGTGATATCTTGTAACAATTGTAAGTCGCCCTGGATAAGGGTGTCTGCTAAGAAATTAATAATAATAATAATAATAATAATAATAATAATAAAATCTCTGCTTAGCTACTTAGTCTTATAAGGTGGTGTGTGTCCTCTCCTTCAGAAGCTTTGAGACTGAAAATAATTTTATTCTTCTTGTCCTTTAAGGTGAGATAAGGCAATTACACTGAATGCAGCATGTCTCCTTCTTAACCCCCTGGACAATTACAACCAATCTTACATTTACTCTAATGGAGCTCCATTATTCATAAGTTGTGTCAAATATATATATATATATATATATATATATATATATATATATATATATATATATATATATATATATAATTATATTCAAAGAAGTTATTACCAGTCTGCTTGGAAAATTATAGCCTTAACATTATATTTGTGGGCAAAAAAGCTGAAGTAGAAGCTAGCAAATCCTTGTCTTATCTAGAAGGACTTATATGTCTTAGCCTTTCGGCATTAACATTTAGATGGGATGTAATGTGAAGGACCTATTTACTTTTTTCAAACTGTTTTTTTCTTCATGCTTATTAGAACTGCATCAGGGATGCTCCATATTTTACACAGCAGGTTTTCATATAGCAATGATTCTGCACTTTTACAAAGACCGTCCAAAACTGTAGTCCAAACACAGGTGTGTTAAGCTCAAAATATATCTTTTTTTTTTTTTTTTTAAGTCTAATGCTCACACAATGTGTATCACAAAAAAAGTCCAAAGTAGAAATATATTTAATCTTATTCACACTCACATATCCAAAAAAAGACAAGGTGCTAAAATGCAAACGTTTCAGCAGCCCCCACTGCTATCATCAGTGCATAATACTTAAACACATGTTTAACATTTTTATAGGTCTCAAATCATTCGTATTAACAATATACATATACCTGTAAATCCAACTGGTAATTAGACTGGCAATGGCAATCAGATCATTATGACAAACGAATTATGTATTAGAACACAATATATTGATTTAATTTGAATTGTTTCAGCAATCTTTTTTTAATTAGCATTTTAAAAAAATGTATTCATTGATGGACAAAGGAACCAATTGTTAATTGGGCAAACAGCAGCAGTCAGATCATTAAGTCAAAAGACATTTATCAGCAGCAGTCCATCTTTTACATAGACGCAAGTCCATAGCAGTATATGTTAAATTGAAATATATATATATATATATATATATATATATATATATATATATATATATATATATAGCAAAAACACAAACAAATACAAAATAATTTAAGTTAGTACATAATACAATCATTCAATTAATTACAAACAAAATATTTAATGAACACACTGGCTTGATGCAAATCCCCAGTTAATAACTGAAAGCTTTATAGGTGTAAAAATGCAGTGTGTATACCTCACGATTCCATATATTACCTATCGCTAGACAGGAATAAATTCAAAGAAAGCATGACTGGCCCAAATCCTCATTCATCCTCTTAGGAAATAATGTATTTAATGTAAATATCCAAAAGGCTCTCTGTCATATTTTAGTGTCCCGATCTCCACCTCTACGATGGGGTAAAATTCTTTCTAAACCATAAAACTTTAAATCAGAAAGAGAATGTTGTGCCTCTTTAAAATGCAGAAAAACAGAAGACGTTATATCTTGTCTTCAAATAGAGCTTTTATGTTCACTAATCCGAATACGCAAAGAGAGTTTTGTTTTACCAACATATAGAGATGGACATGGACACATGATAATGTATAATTAGACTGACAGGTGATCAGTTGTCTAATCATACATTTCTTGGAGTTTAGGGGATTGTGACAGACAGAATGATTCGATGTGGCAGCCACGGATTGGAGCGGTTACAATTGTTAACCAAGGGGCCGTGATTGACGGTACGAAAGGGGACGTAGCGAGGTAATCTGTTCCTTTTGTTATGTTTAATGCTGAACCGGAAGGAGAACCCGTATTGTTATCGTGATTCGTGTCGTGTTTTGTTTGTTCGTGTCTAAAATACTTGTTTGTTGTTATGAGACGGCTAACACAATGGACAACACTGCACTTGAGTCACGATTACTTATATTTGCACCACGAGCACTACAGCACTCACTACGGACTTGTGATCGTGTTTGTGTTTATTGTTGGTGATTATATATCGGGACTGAACCCGTGGATTAAACAGAGCAATACACCACGCTGTGGATTGCCTGTTATCACTTATCACTTACTGTTGTCATCAGACTGTGGATTACACATAAATAAACCACCATTTCACCAGCACTTTGTTGTTTGTCCTTGTCTTGAGCACTGCATCACCCCTACACCTGCGCACTGCAAACCACTTTGCCACAGGGATGTATAAATTATTTAATTTTAAGACTATGAGCGCAAGCTGCGCAATGTTGACAAGGAAAATTCCCAACACTCCCACTCAATGTGCCTGTCCTAACAGGCTGTGAATTAGTGTCTGCTCTCACCAATCTATCTCTTAGGTTTTTACCTTTTGAGTGTACATACAATGGAGGATCTTTAAAACGATTAGTCACTTGTCTGTTACTACTTAATATGTGCCAATGAGTATTGACAATACCCTGATGATTACTGATGTTACTATAGGTAGTCTTAAAAATACAAGAAAACGTCTTTTTTGTTTTGGTACCTTTTTATCCAAATCTTGTCTCGAAATGTTACGACAATTTGATATAGCAGAGTTTAACCACTGTACAGGATAGCCCCTACAAATTAAGTCTTGATAGAGTATATCTGATTGATAATGAAAACCTTCAAAACAAGGTAAGACTACAGTAGGCCTATACTTATGGCAATTTATTTAGGAAATGTGTAAAACACCTCTTTACTATGTTGATATTTAGAGTCAATTTATAAAACATATCTACATCTACACAATGCATTTGCAGTTTACAAAACATGGGCTCACTATATCAAAACAGCTAATTAATTGGGAGCACAATTTACATTTTTAAACGTGGCATTAACACCCCACCTCGGGTGTAGATTCTGAACTAGACTGCAGTATCAGTTACATAAAAAAACACCACCATATGACATAAAGACATGTAAAATGACATGTTTTACATAGGCAGGTGGACAGATGATTTCATATACGCATAGGTTTTCTTAATAGATGTAAAGACAGTTAAATAAGTGATTCTTTGGATATACAGTATGTAAAACCTTAGTATTACATAAGGAGAGAGAGACAGACAGGAGTAATGGCTACTCCGTTTTAAGTTTTGTCCGAAGTAATAAGCAGTTCTCTGGATATACAGTACATGTATAGACAGACCAGCAGCCTCTATATTCTCTGAGATTAAAATACATTCAATAATTTGTGTTAGCAAGTTTCATGAATATTGTACAAGAAGTTCTCTAGATGTACAGTATGCAAAACTCTAAAGTATGACATACGTATGTATAGACATACACACAGAAGTCTCCACTATGCACCCCAACATTGGATAACAAACTAGTCATTATGCTTTTTTTTTTTTTAAATAACAAATAAGCACATATGACTATCAAATGAAAGTACAGTATCCAAATACGAGGTGGTAAGATAGTGCTTTTTGTGTTATTATTATGATTTAAAAAATTAAGAAAAAATCTGCACTTATAGTTTTATTTTTTTAAATGGCAGACGTTGAGTGGATTGCACAAGAACATGTTTACATGTGTAAGTCCGACCAACCAACATCAGCATACAATTACAGAAGGTCTGAGCTGTGTTAAGGTTTGAAAAGTGTAAACCTGTATGTCGAGTCTGCCAAAAGGTCGATAGGAGGCTAAGGGATTAGTTTGGAAACAAATTGAGGCAGTTATTGTTCATCGTAATGTGTGACAGACAGATATGGAAGGACAGGCAGATAGAATCAGTGGCAAGTGTTACTGGATAAACAGACAGGTACATTAGTACATTAATTGAAATGTATGATTATAGCCTTTCACCTGAGCTGCTCAATGGTCAAAGAATGTCCAATTCTTTGACCATTTTATGTGCATTTTTATGGTGTTTCCTGCTGTGAAATCATTGCAGATGTTGGGCATTTAAATGTCTCTTCAATTAAAAGTATTAGACAGCAAAATGTACCACCAAGCCTTTCCTAACAGATGTTTCATTTTCAACCATGAATACAATTAACCATTGCCTTTCGGATTTGCCTGGTTACATATCTAGTGGAAGGCAAAGTCTACTACTGGATGCAACAGTAAAATAAAAATAATCAAAGTCATAGACAGTGCTCGAATTATGGGACAAAAAATAGGAGGGCCCTAAAATGTAAGCCCAAAGTGACTATTATCACAGCTAATTTGTCATGTTTGTTTTATTTATTTATTTTTTCAAGGAAATAGAGTCAACACATAGGTAACATAAAATATGTAACTATTAAATTGAAGAAAAACAGATATTGTACTTTAAATGTCATGTATGTATTTTCCTGTTAGGCTGTTAAATAAATATCTTTTCAATACTAAAAACATAGGTCTTTAAGATTGGTAATATTGCAACTAACTGTTAAAAATGCATGAATAAAAATCATCCACCCTCACAGTTTACAAACACAAATAACAAATGACGTTCACGTGTCAAAAAGAGAAACAATTGTTACTTAAGAGTTAAAGTATAATAACGTTGCTTAGAAAGGTAGTTTAAAGTATTATGATTCCTGTATTTTGGATGCATTGTTTACTTTAAGTTTACCTTTCATAACAAATTAACATTGATAGATTGTTATATTCTTACAGTTAACAGTATTATTTGTCTTGATCATATCGCATCCAACTCATGATCTGTCACTTTCACGTTGCTAGCATGACTGAGCTGAGCTTTGGTAAAAGATGCTCTTCTCCCAATTATTTTACAAAAGGCCATGTTAGAAAAATTAGATAAGGCTTTACCAATTAAAACGTGTTATATACAGCTATGGCCAAAAGTTTTGCATCACCATATAGAATGAACAGGGCCCTGTGGCAGGCATGCATTCAGTAGTTGACCATCTACGATGACTGTGTGTGCGATAAGCCCTGCTGGTCCGGTAAAAAATGATATATATATATATTGATCCAAATTTCTAGCTTCGGTGGGACATGGGAGCAAGAATGGTCATGTGTGTAGTAAGCACGAGAGATCACAAAAACACCAAAAAGCCAGTGACACCAGCGCTTCAATAACACCTTTCATAGTCAAAGGAAAATCACGAAAGTTACATATGAAGAGACATTCATATGTGACTAGTTCAACAAATCTATAGTAGACACATTCCCAGACTCACAAAAAGTATTCTGCAGGAAAGTCTAAAAGTCACACAAATAGTGAAAGATAAGCGTTTCCATTACAATTTCAGCATCAACATTGCTTTAGAAATTCAGATCGATTGATAATATGTGTTTTATATACAGCAATAGTGTGTTTGTTTAAAATAGAAGATAGGTGACAAGGAAATGTTACTGTCAGTGGTATTATTGATCCGCCACATATGTGCAGTGTAATGAATAACATTGCAATACAATGTTCATGTGTATTTTGGCTTTTTTAAATATATTTTTTTAAGATGGACTTACTGAATTTAGAGGTTTTTTTCTTGTTATAAAGTATGTGCCGTAGGTAGTCCTTTGATGAGAGGTCAATGTGAAGTGTACCAAACTTAGGTTTGTTGTGTGATGAAAGTAACAACGCCAACTTGACCTGTTTACTTTATTGGCTACTGCCAAATCAGCCACCTACAGCTACAGAACAATAATAACCACAGGGGTCAAGGGAGAATTTGATTGTGAAACATGTTATGGTTTTGATGAAATGGTTGAAGCTCTCAACAAAATCGCAAATGAGGATTTGAAAGCTGAAAGTGAAGCTTATGCACTACTCAGAAATGTGCAATGTGCTCATTCATGCAGAGAGTGCTAATGCAAATCAATTACCTGTCCAAACTTCTTCAGTCCAAATAATTTACATAACATACAGCAATGGTGATGGCAAAATACAGTGTCTGTGCTAAAGGAAATACAATGCTATGATTTTGCATCCAAAATCTTTCAGCATGTCTATGAACTATACCAGAAAAACAATTATCCTGGCCCTTGTGTGCCTCACAAAGGGGCCATTCCCACAAAATTTTGTGGAGGAGGAGAAAAGTCTATGTTTGAAAAACCGGAAGACTATTATGAGTGAAGTTGTGTACAACACTTATTAACCCTTTAAGGACCGTGATCGTGTAAACACGATAAAAAAAGCACTTTGTTTTGATGACTTACAGGGCCACGGTACTTTGCAGTACAGGATAGGGGAGGGACTGACGTTCACTTCCTGATAACTTTTTTTTTGTGTGATATCACTGAGAGGAGCATTTAGTGTCCAAAGGGGAGAGACAGTTTACAGCAGCTAGCAGAGTCAAAAGTAGAAACAAAACATCACAGGAACTTGTTTATAGGTAATGAAAAAGGGGAAACATTGCAAATCTGATGTATTTGACTTACAATTATATTAGAACATTTATTCTGTCTCGTGTTTTAACAGATATGTTTTTATGTCATTTATAAATGTCAAGAAACGAGTGGATATAAGCATATACTATTTCATGAACTAAATGTATCAGGTACATTTTTTATATTATTATTACTGATAATAATGGAATGAATAACAATTATTTTATTTATAAATATTTATTTTGAGAAAATAAATCGAAAGTAGTGTCCATTATTGCTTATAAGAATAAACGTGTATTATGTCATTGCAATCACTCAGGTGAAACAAGGTCTTGTAATTGGCCCAAACATCAATATTTTTCAACAAAACTTTCATGAAGTATTGTAAGGTCCCTCGGGTCATAGAATAACACGTTTTTATACATGTATCTCTAAGTAGAATACATTTATATATATATATATATATATATATATATATATATATATATATATATATATATATATATATATATATATATATCAGAGTGTTCTGAAAAAAGGACATCATTTGTACTGAATTTTTATAGGAAGAGAGTCAACTAAAGCCAAAAAACGCCTGACCTGAAAGGGTTAACAAGATCGAAAACCGTTTCTCTGAGAACAAACTGTCAATTTTCGCATCACTTGCTGATGTGCTGTCTTCGGAGTGTGCATCAGAGGAAAGTGTAGGTGCAATTTCCACCACTTACAGTATCCCCCCAAATGTACTTGCAGTTAGATTACATCATCTGTATGCTGATGGCATGTGGTCATACACATTATTAGCTTGCATTGTGCTAAGGCATGTTGTGATAAAGCTCCATAACCTCATGAGAAAGTCCAATATTATACTGTACATTACTTATTCATTCAATCCCCCCCCCAAAAAAAGAAAAAATATACATTAAGAGAGCGATAGTTATGATGTATAAATGTAAAAATCTGTGAAATAAATAATACTGTCATAAGTTAGTAAATTAAATTGTTAAACTTTGCATCTTTTGTTAAAGAGACTTCAATGTACAGTTGTAGTCAAAGGTTTACATACCCCAATGGAAATTTATAATTTCTAGAAATTTCTCGAAAACAAAGAATTTTATGAAAAATCTTTTGTAGCAAAAGTTTTGCTTTTGTGGATGAGGAAAAAAGTTACAAGAAATAGATGTGTACAATTATTTATTTCAGCAATTTTTTTTTGAAAAACTCCTAAAATGGTAATTCAACAGTATTCATACCCTGACAAGGAAAATTATATTAATAGCTAGTTGAGGTATCTTTAGCAATAATTACTTCTTTTAAACGATTAGGATATTTGTCAATGAGCTTTTGGCATGATACTGAGGTGATTTTTGACCATTCTTCAGCGCAAAATTGTTCCAATTCATTAAAATTCCGAGGACTTCTCTTGTACACAGCATTCTTCAACTTATACCAAAGATTCTCAATCTGATTTAGAGCAGGACTTTGATTAGGGCATTCCAGAACCTTGATTTTATTCTTATTTAACCATTCTGAAGTAGATTTTGATGTGTGCTTTGGATTGTTGTCGTGTTGGAACGGCCAGTTGCACTTCAAACTAAGTTTTTAGCGGAACTCATATCCATCATTCAAATGCCGTTTTTCAAACTTTAAGCGATTGTCCCTGTGTCGTTTTCCTAAGAGTGGCTTTTTCCATGGCCTGTGACCATTGAGACTTTCACCATGCAGTACTCGACTTTAATGGATTGCACAAGGATTAAAATAGAGATAATACATACCAATCTAGGTGTTTAAATCACATCTTACAGTAAATTAGTGAACTGACCCTCAGCTGGTTAGAACAAAGACCTAGGCTGGAATGGCAACCAGGGACAAAAATTGAGTACCACCACTTAATATACACTACCGTTCAAAAGCTTGGGGTCACTTAGAAATTTCCTTGTTTTCGAAAGAAAAGCAAATTTTTTGTCCATTAAAATAACATCAAATTGATCAGAAATACAGTGTAGACATTGTTAATGTTGTAAATGACTATTGTAACTGGAAACGGCTGATTTGTAATGGAATATCTACATAGGCGTACAGAGGCCCATTATCAGCAACCATCAGTCCTGTGTTCCAATGGCACGTTGTGTTTGCTAATCCAAGTTTATCATTTTAAAAGGCTAATTGATCATTAGAAAACCATTTTGCAATTATGTTAGCACAGCTGAAAACTGTTGTGCTGATTAAAGAAGCAATAAAACTGGCCTTCTTTAGACTAGTTGAGTATCTGGAGCATCAGCAATTGTGGGTTCGATTACAGGCTCAAAATGGCCAGAAACAAAGAACTTTCTTCTGAAACTCGTCAGTCTATTCTTGTTCTGAGAAATGAAGGCTATTCCACGCGAGAAATTGCCAAGAAACTGAAGATCTCGTACAACGCTGTACTACTCCCTTCACAGAACAGTGCAAACTGGCTCTAACCAGAATAGAAAGAGGAGGGAGGCCCCGTGCACAACTGAGCAAGAGGACAAATACATTAGAGTGTCTAGTTTGAGAAACAGACGCCTCACAGGTCCTCAACTGGCAGCTTCATTAAATAGTACCCGCAAAACACCAGTCTCAACGTCAACAGTGAAGAGGCGACTCCGGGATGCTGGCCTTCTAGGCAGAGTTGCAAAGAAAAAGCCATATCTCAGACTGGCCAATAGAACACACACACTGGACAGAGGAAGATTGGAAAAAAGTGTTATGGACAGACAAATCTAAGTTTGAGGTGTTCGGATCACAAAGAAGAACATTCGTGAGACGCAGACCAAATGAAAAGATGCTGGAGGAGTGCTTGACGCCATCTGTCAAGCATGGTGGAGGCAATGTGATGGTCTGGGGGTGCTTTGGTGGTGGTGAAGTGGGAGATTTGTACAGGGTAAAAGGGATCTTGAAGAAGGAAGGCTATCACTCCATTTTGCAACGCCATGCCATACCCTGTGGACGGCTTGATTGGAGCCAATTTCCTCCTACAACAGGACAATGACCCAAAGCACAGCTCCAAACTATGCAAGAACTATTTAGGGAAGAAGCAGTCAGCTGGTATTCTGTCTATAATGGAGTGGCCAGCACATTCACCGGATCTCAACCCTATTGAGCTGTTGTGGGAGCAGCTTGACCGTATGGTACGTAAGAAGTGCCCATCAAGCCAATCCAACTTGTGGGAGGTGCTTCAGGAAGCATGGGGTGAAATCTTTTCAGATTACCTCAACAAATTGACAACTAGAATGCCAAAGGTCTGCAAGGCTGTAATTGCTGCAAATGGAGGATTCTTTGACGAAAGCAAAGTTTGAAGGACACAATTATTATTTCAATTAAAAATCATTATTTCTATCCTTGTCAATGACTATATTTCCTATGCATTTTGCTATATTTCCTATTCAAACTCATTTCATGTATGTTTTCATGGAAAACAAGGAAATTTCTAAGTGACCCCAAACTTTTGAACGGTAGTTTATATATATCTATATCTATATCTATATATACATATCTATATCTATATATATATATATATATATATATATATATATATATATATATATATATATATATATATATACAGTATATATGTGTTCTTTATAGCCCAACGTCAACCTGTGAATTCGATGTTAAAAGAATTGAAACTGTATTTCTGGACTGATATCTTTTAACATATTGTTCGTTTTTATTTTTACAAACAGTTTCTCTACTTTTGCAAGGGAGCCAGCAAGTGCAAAATATGATGACTATCTATTTATTATTTAAATCTAAATTTCACTGTATTTACTTTTCATATACATTCTGAAAGAATACTTGAAATACAGACTTAAAACAACAGCCTTGCATGCACAGTAATTTTGAAGAACACATACCGCAAAGACAAAGTCAACTCAGTATTAAATTATCATGTAAGATTACTCCCTCCTATTTAGAGATGGATGAAAAGCACTGTGCCGCCACTTTCAAAATGCACCAACCTTCCGTCGCTTTTGATCACAGCTTATAGCCTTGCTTCCTTCATGTAAATTATTCAACACACATTATTTTCAATAGAGCTATGGTTATTTAAATTTATGCTGAATTCACATTATAAATTGGCCTTTATAATAATACTGTAAAGGTAAGGGCATATGGAATTAATGAACCCAAGTCTCAAAACGTTATTTTGAGTGTTGTGATAACAAGAGGGCAAGTGCAACACACAAAGTCCTTGTGGTAGCTCTGCAGGGAGTAGCCTGTCCCAAGAAAGTGATCAGATTTAGCGCTGGGCACAAGAGTAATCCAACGCAATGCCTTTGTGCTCAGCCAACCACTGCCGTGAGAGGTGAAATCTGCTCCCCATTCGTGAGCCAGTAACGTTCCCTTTAAGAGGCTGTTTGCACTTGTGCTCAGCCATTTTGAATTGACAAAAAGAATAAGCAGCGCTTGCTCAATGTTATCTGTATCCAACATGGAAGAGACACCATCACAGCATGAAGTGGAATTTGGCAGCACACGAGCAACTTGCAGACAATAAGGAGGCTGTGTGGTCCAGTGGTTAAAGAAAAGGGCTTGTAACCAGGAGGTCCCCGGTTCAAATCCCACCTCAGCCACTGACTCACTGTGTGACCCTGAGCAAGTCACTTAACCTCCTTGTGCTCCATCTTTCGGGTGAGATGTAATTGTAAGTGGCTCTGCAGCTGATGCATAGTTCACACACCCTAGTCTCTGTAAGTATCCTTGGATAAAGGCGTCTGCTAAATAAACAAATAATAATAATAACAATGAAAGGAACACTTCACGCCACAGGACTAGATATTATCGCAGAAGGTTGAAGCAAGGAGAACAATATTATATGGCACAAAACATCGAGCACCCAGGGCAAATCAGGTGAGAGTCATGGGAACAAATAGCTGAATCTATGAATGCTTCTTTGTCCGGCATCTGGAGAACTACACAAAAGTGCCGAAAGCTCCCTGGGCTGCGGTATCTACAGGTGGGGGTCCCTCCACAAGCCAGCCACTAACGTCTACGGAGGAGGTCGCCTCATCCATCCTTTCACAGGAGAGTATAATGGATTTTGGAGGACAAGAAGTGGGTTTTCCATCTACTGGTAATTAGTTTCCCTTCATGTACTATACATAGTACATGAAGGGAAACTAAATGTAAACACACTTTCAGAAAACGTATTCTGACAGTGTACTGCACATGTGCAAACTTTGAAATCATTCCCATGCATGTGATTATTAAAGCAACTTTATCCATATTTCTAGCAGAAGAAAAGAACAAAAAACAGCAGCAATAATGATTACACTTTTTGCACTCTTTTTGCACAGAGACGAGACTTAGCACCTGAACAATGGGAGTTGGCAGAACGAGTTTTGTTTTGTTACATTTCTATTTCAATGTCCATGGATCAAAATGTTGGGGACAGTAGTCATTTTTGTAAATATTACATTCCAACAACGTAATATTCGTAAAAACATAAATATAACAAGATCAAGTTTAGGAGAAAGGAGAGTATGATAACTATTTTAGGTGTTGTGTAAGATAAGGGTGTAAATAAAGGCAGGCTAGTGGAACATAATGGGAACCTCTTAATGATTCTGGATTATATAACAATATGTAGTCCATGGGATGCTTTTCTATTTTTCTATCTAAAATGTAAACGGATGTCAGATTTCAGTCACCGATCAGTTTACACTGACTCATTTGTCAAGTTGTGGATAAAGTTATATAAATAATTTAAATAAAGTAATATTATTTGATAAAACGAAAACTCCATTATTACTATTACTATAGTTCTTCACACAGAATTTGCCTATACTGTTGGCGCAGCAAATTAATTCTAGCTAGGTAGAATGGACAGTACCGTATGTAAGTTAATAATAATAATCTTTATTTATAGAGCGCTTTTCATGCCGCAAGGTTCAAGGCACTTCACACAAGTTTAGAATTAAATAAAACAGTTAAAACAACCAAGACACGAGGGGCTCCCGAGTGGCGCATCCAGTAAAAGCACTCGCTAGAGTGCAGGATGCGCTCTATAGCCTGGACGTCGCCGGTTCGAGTCCAGGCTATTCCACAGCCGACCGTGGACGGGAGCTCCCAGGGCCGGCGCTCAATAGGCCGAGCGTCGTCCGGGGGGAGGGAGGGTTAGGTCGGCCAGGGTGTCCTCCGCTCACCGCGCACCAGCGACCCCTGTAGTCTGGCCGGGCGCCTGCGGGCTTGCCTGTAAGCTGCCCAGAGCTGCGTTGTCCTCCGACGCTGTAACTCTGAGGCAGCTGCATAGTGAGTCTGCAGAGTGTAAAGAAGCGGGCGGCTGACGGCACACGCCGGAGGACAGCGTGTGTTCATCTTCGCCCCTCCCGAGTCAGTGCAGGGGTGGTAGCAGTGAGCTGAGCCTAAAAATAATTGGGCATTTCAAATTGGGGAGAAAATAATAAAAACTAATTGGCAACAACTAAATTAAAAAAAAAAAAAAACAACCAAGACATGGCAAAATAAAATCTGAAGGCTAAATGATAAACATGAGTCTTAAGCCTTGATTTAAAAGTAGTCACTGTGGGCAAACTTCTGACATGATGGGGCAGAGAGTTCCACAGTTGTGGAGCCCGAACACAAAAAGCAACCTCTCCTTTTCCTAAGCCTTACCCTCGGAGTGCAGAGCAGGCCACTATCACTAACTGGGGGAGCAGTGTGGAGTAGTGGTTAGGGCTCTGGACTCTTGACCGGAGGGTTGTGGGTTCAATCCCAGGGGGACACTGCTGCAGTACCCTTGAGCAGGGTACTTTACCTAAATTGCTCCAGTAAAAACCTAACTGTATAAAAGGGTAATTGTATGTAAAAATAATGTGATATCTAAATAATGTGATATCTTGTAGCAATTGTAAGCAATTGTAAGTCTGCCAATAAATAAATAATAATAATAATATCTGCTGACCTCAGTGTACACTGAGGCCACTAGAGAGACAATAACTCTGATTACTGTAAATGTAATATAAATAAGCAACATTTAAAGTATCTCTGCATGGTCAATTGTTACAGTTGGCTAATAGTGTAAATACAGAAAATATGGAAATCTTCTGTGTATTTGTGGTAAATATAATCTTGGATCGAGCAATTAAAAGGAATTACAAATGCTTGATAATGCTAGTTTACACAACATTAAAATAGCTCAGCATATCATGCATGTAAAACAGATGTTTCCAAATAGCTCTTATTGCCAAATATTCTCAAAGGATAAGAATCAGAACATAATTAAAGCTGTCCTGTAAAAAGAATTGGAAATGTGGGATCACATTACAATAAAACATGCAAGTATCTTTCCCCTTGATCAACACAATCACAGCTCATTAAGCTTTTGAAATCCATTTCACATACGTTTCCCTGGCTTCATTATCGTTTCACTGATCTCCCCTGTAATTTTACAGATTCACTTTTCATATTATTTTCATATAAACTAAAATACCTCATTGGTTACTGGAGAGGTTGTCAGTTCTCTAGAAATGCCCAGTAAAGCATAAAAGACTCAAAGCAATGAGATGATAAAGGGACACAAGATTATGAGATGAACACAGAACACTGGTAAATCGTTTTCAAATGTATTTTTACTTAAGACAGCTTACATAGCAATAACTTCTATTCGGGAATTAATAATAGAATAGGGCAAATAGTAAAATACCCTTGATCTCTGATTACTTAATACCAGAGCAGCCCCTTTCTCCATATTGGTTCACATTTTTTGGATTGTTTTTAGCAGGAAGTCTCTTTGTGGGGGACTCGAATACTTTAATATTGTAGCTAAACAACAGCTTATAGAAGAGGGCTTCTCTGGATATTTCTGATATTTCAGTTAAGAAAATCTCCCTCATTGAAAGCGAGCAGTAACGTTCAATAGTTTTTGCCCTGTTACCAAGTTAAATAAATAAAACCACATAGAAAGTTCCTGTAAATATGTTTGCTGATAGCTATGTCTGTTTTATAACTAGCAATAATGGGTAACTTTAGCAAAATGATTAAACATTTAAAAACTAGCAAGGATAATAAATACTGTACATATGATTGGTGGTGGCTAAAATACAATCTCAGTTTATTCCTATATGTGGTTTACATTGCGGCAGTGCAGACACAATAAGCTAATGAAAAATGTTGAATCTGAATGACCTGCTTGTGTATAAACTTGATCATGAAGACAGTGTCTGGTGTGACCCTTTAAAGTAGAGACTGCTGACTGTGATATCTAATGTTTTATTACCAGTAAAACTGCCCATAAAATACTAGACTTAATATACTTTTTTAAACCTTAAAACTATGTGTTGTACCCTTGAGCAAGGTACTTTACCTAGATTGCTCCAGTAAAAACCCAACTGTATAAATGGGTAATTGTATGTAAAAATAATGTGATATCTTGTAACAATTGTAAGTCGCCCTGGATAAGGGTGTCTGCTAAGAAATAAATAATAATAATAATAATATGTGTCAAGTCAATTGGAGGAAGTCGTGATGCTTAACACGGTCATCTTGTGAGTCGGGCGTAGTACATTTGACACCATTGTGTTAACATTATTGATTAAATAATACACAATTGTGTGTACTAGTCACTAAAGAGTTGGCTGTCACACAGTAAAGGCACAACGATATATATCATTTTTTAAACCTTCATTTTACTAGGTAAGCACATTGAGATTAAAATCGACCTAGCCAAGAAAGGCAGCAGCAACACAATAAAACACGGTACACAGATACAAAAATAAAATACTTAAGACACAAAAAAATCATAATACAGTCATCAATCAGTGAAACAATCAAATAGTAACAAACAGTAACAAGTCTACTCAACTACTTAAAACAGTAGATCATCGTGCAGCGTAAATTGTACTAAAGTTATTCGGGACTGCAAATTAAGTTTAGATTGTAAATCATTCCAAGACCAAGGAGCAAAACAGGCAAATGATCTTTCAGCAGCCTCTGTACGCACTTTAGGAACCGTGAAATTAAAAAAGCGTATGCAATCTAATAATGTAGTTACAAAAAGCGACTATAAAGTATTCATTTATATATGGAGGTAATTTACAAAGAATAGCTTTATATAACATAATATACCAGTGCTTCAACCTTCGCAAAGCCAAGGATGAGTACTGTAACTTGAATTCATAATATATCTCAAGGCGGCATGATATATAGGATCCAGTCTGCTTAATGTTAAGGGCGATGCAAAGCTATACACTGTGTCCCCATAATCAATTTGTGGTAAGAATATACAAGAAATTAGCCTTTTTTTGTAACTACAGAAAAACAAGATTAGAGTCTATAAAATAAGCCTATCATGAATTTCAATTTTTTTGCAAGATTATCAATATGGACCTAAAAATCAAGATTACTATCCAACCAGATACCCAGATACTTACAGTTATCAACTATCTCAATAACTTTGTTAACTAAAGTAACTAAAGATAATTCTTTAGTAGCATTTGTCCTTGTAGAAGAAAATACCATAGCTTTTGTCTTACTAGAATTTAAAAGAAGCTTTAGATTAATTAAGGCTCGTTGAATGGAATCAAAATCAGCCTGCAAATTACTGATTGCCAAGGAAGAGGAGGGATTACATGAGTATAAAGCAATATCATCTGCATAAAGATGGTACTTACAGTGTTTAATGTTATCACCAATGTTATTAATATACAGGATAAACAATAACAGGCCAATAATATATCCTTGAGGAACACCCTTATTTAACAAAACAGGATTAGACATTATATTTGCATGTTTGACAATCTGTGATCTATTAGTAAGGTAATTTTGAAACCATCCAGCTGCTTGCAATCCAATACCAGCACACAATAATCTTTTATTGAGTAATGCATGATCAACCGTATCAAAGGCCTTGGAAAGATTATATATATATATGTTCAATACACATGTAGTCATCCCAACAATCATGGTTATTTTGTAATGTGAATTACTGTCTTGTCAGCCATTTCAACTGATGCTTGATTCATACTTTGTTATGATTTTGTAACTGAGCAGCAAAGTAATTTTCCTTAAGAATAAAAGCATTCCATTGTTGTTTTTATAATCTTCTTTATGGCTTATTGCATATTAAAATGCTTACAGGCTTGCAAGAAGTTATTTAATGTTGAAAGTAATTTGGAAACAATATTTAAAATGTGTTTTGTTATTTTCAGTCAGTTCCTTAATGTTCCCAAAAGCTATTACATTATTGCTGTTATTATTTACGGTAATTAGTCAAACAGTGGATACAATGCCTCAAATTAGTTGTTTGGTTTTCACAGAATAAAATAACAGGCATCCAGGCTCATGGGGAAAACAGGTTTTTTATTTGGTGTTTATGAATGCAGTGGACTAACAGAAAACACTACGCAAGTGTGCCTATGCACTTCTAAACTGACCAGGCCTTGATCAGGCCCTCCTGTCAGCCTAGCAGTGCTGTGTGGTGAATAGCTATGCACATTTACTGCCACAGAGCCACAAAAAAAAAACAAAAAAAACAGAGCCATCAGTTTCTTCATAATTGCAGAACAATACCACAGGACATCTTTTTTTCTGTTTAATACAGTTTCTGAAGCTAGTATTCTGTATTGTTGCAATGTAGTATTGACAATCCAGGGATCTTTTTCTATCTACACTTCATGATTAATTGTATCTTGAATTGTCTGACAAAGTTGTGCTAATTGTACGATTCAGCGATTGTATTTTGGTTTTGAATCTCAGTTGAAGTTCCTAAAGCTTTAGCTAGGATGTTCCATCGATTTTGTTCATGCTTCTTAAAGATCCATACTTAAGTGGAGGGAAATGATTCAAGCAGTTAGGGGCTAGGTAAATCAAGTGTATAATCGAAATTCTGTGTTTTATAGGTTGTTGTACAAGTTACCAGATTGTGACGAGTAAATGCTCAGGGGATATAGAGTTCGAATTGAGTAAAAGTTGACTACAGTCAATTCCCCCGTGCTTATAAAAAACATTTGTTTAAATCATTGTTTCAGCCTAGTGTATTGTACAGGTATGGCCAAACATTTTTCCATCACCCTATAGAATTAACTACATTTCATAAAGTCAAATTAAACCTGCTGAATAATGTTATGGTAACATATTGCATTACATATACTTAGCAAAAAACTGACAGAAATTGAAAAATGTGACATGTAACATGAAATTATATTCATATTGTTTTGTTTTGTTTTCAGTTATGTCTCAAATCTAAAATTGTAGGTTATGCTAAACTTTTGTCCATAGCTGTATATGCATTTGCAAAGAGCAGGTGCAAATTATTTTAAAATAATCAAGTAATAGATTAAAGTAAAGTGCAAAGTAAAGGTGCATTGCAAGGCCTGTTTTTATATACAGTACTGTGCAAAAGTTTTAGGCAGGTGTGAAAAAATGCTGTAAAGTAAGAATGCTTTCAAAAATAGACATGTTAATAGATTATATTTATCAATTAACTAAATGCAAAGCAAGTGAACAGAAGAAAAATCTAAATCAAATCCATATTTGGTGTGACCACCCTTTGCCTTCAAAACAGCATCAAGCATCAATTCTTCTAGGTACACTTGCACACAGTTTTTGAAGGAACTCGGCAGGTAGGTTGGCCCAAACATCTTGGAGAACTAACCACAGTTCTTCTGTGGATTTAGGCAGCCTCAGTTGCTTCTCTCTCTTCATGTAATCCCAGACAGACTCGATGATGTTGAGATCAGGGCTCTGTGGGGCCATACCATCACTTCCAGGACTCCTTGTTCTTCTTTACGCTGAAGATAGTTCTTAATGACTTTCGCTGTATGTTTGGGGTCGTTGTCATGCTGCAGAATAAATTTGGGGCCAATCAGATGCCTCCCTGATGGTATTGCATGATGGATAAGTATCTGCCTGTAATCCTCAGCATTGAGGAGACCATTAATTCTGACCAAATCCCCAACTCCATTTGCAGAAATGCAGCCCCAAACTTGCAAGGAACCTCCACCATGCTTCACTGTTGCCTGCAGACACTCATTCGTGTACGCTCTCCAGCCCTGCGGCGAACAAACTGCCTTCTGCTACAGCCAAATATTTCAAATTTTGACTCATCAGTCCAGAGCACCTGCTGCCATTTTTCTGCACCCCAGTTCCTGTGTTTTCGTGCATAGTTGAGTCGCTTGGCCTTGTTTCCACATCGGAGGTATGGCTTTTGGCCGCAAGTCTTCCATGAAGGCCACTTCTGACCAGACTTCTCCGGACAGTAGATGGGTGTACCAGGGTCCCACTGTTTTCTGCCAGTTCTGAGCTGGTGGCACCGCTGGACATCTTCCGATTGCGAAGGGAAGTAAGCATGATGTGTCTTTCATCTGCTGCAGTAAGTTTCTTGGCCGACCACTGCGTCTCACGGTCCTCAACGTTGCCCGTTTCTTTGTGCTTCTTCAAAAGAGCTTGAACAGCACATCTGGAAACCCCTGTCTGCCTTGAAATTTCTGCCTGGGAGAGACCTTGCTGATGCAGTATAACTACCTTGTGTCTTGTTGCTGTGCTCAGTCTTGCCATGGTGTATGACTTTTGACAGTAAACTGTCTTCAGCAACCTCACCTTGTTAGCTGAGTTTGGCTGTTCCTCACCCAGTTTTATTCCTCCTACACAGCTGTTTCTGTTTCAGTTAATGATTGTGTTTCAACCTACATATTGAATTGATGATCATTAGCACCTGTTTGGTATAATTGTTTAATCATACACCTGACTATATGCCTACAAAATCCCTGACTTTGTGCAAGTGTACCTAGAAGAATTGATGCTGTTTTGAAGGCAAAGGGTTGTCACACCAAATATGGATTTGATTTAGATTTTTCTTCTGTTCACTCACTTTGCATTTAGTTAATTGATAAATATAATCTATTAACATGTCTATTTTTGAAAGCATTCTTACTTTACAGCATTTTTTCACCTGCCTAAAACTTTTGCACAGTACTGTATATATATATATATATATATATATATATATATATATATATATATATATATATATATATATATATATATACAGTACCAGTCAAAAGTTTGAGTACACCTGCTTGAAACCAGGTTTTTCATGATTATCTATGCTTTTAACCTTATAAACTTGTCTATAAACACTTAATATTTCATTGTAGGATATGAGTGAATTGCATTCAAAAATTGTATTTTTAAATGAAAATGTAAATCTTGTCAATTTCAATGAAATGGTCACCCAAAGCAAGGGGATTTCAGTCTGAAGTCCAAGTCAGTTAAAAGTCTGAAATGTGTATAACACGGTGTTAGAACACTGGCCTAAGTATAAAAGTGTCTTTGTTAGATGTTCTCCGAGTTAACTAGCATGTTACCTAATTAACCTTTTGTCACCAGTTACTGTTAACAAGTGAGGGTCCATGATTACTGTAAATATAGGTAGCATAGGCACAAGTTTGTCATTCCTGAATGTAAGGGAGAAAATGGCAAAATACGCACAGTTAAGCAAAGAAAGCAATCTTTAAGACAAATCGCAAGAACTTTGCAAGTGTCTGTAACGATTTGAAGAAACTGGCACTCATGAGGACCGAACAAGGTCAGGCAGGCCAAAGGTGACCTCAGAATCAGAGAACAAGTTCATTCGAGTCACAAGTCTGCGAAAACCTGCGATTAACTGCCCCTGAAATACAAGCTCAGCTAAACGCTACTAGAAGTACAGATGTTTCAACATCAACTGTTGAGGAGATTGCGTGAAGCTGGCCTAACTGGAAGAATTGCTGCAAAGAAACCATTGTTAAGAGTGCAGAATAAGAGGAAGAGACTTGCCTGGGCCAAAAAACACAGAAACTGGACGTTTGAGGAGTGGAAGTTGGTCTTATGGACCGATAAGTCAAAATTTGAAATATATGGGTCCAACCGCCGAGTATTTGTAAGACGCAGAGAGGGTGAGCGCATGAGTTCTGCATGTGTGGTTCCCACTGTCAAGCATGGAGGAAGTAGTGTCGTGGTCTGGGGTTGCTTTGCTGGTGACAGAGTTGGTGATCTTTACCAAGTCCATGGCAAGCTCAACCAGCATGGCTATCATAGCATACTTCAGAGGCATGCCATTCCATCAGGATTACGGCTAGTTGGGCAGTCCTTCATTCTTCAGCAAGATAATGAACCGAAATATATATATTGTGAATAAACCGCTGCCACTCGGGTTCGTTGCCCCTTTAAAAACACGACCCAACACAAACAGGAATGGATTTTCTGCGCGATTGCGCTATTTTTAATTAACAAAACCAAAAACAAACACAAAATAAACACCTAGCTCTTTCTGAGCACTGACTAAACTTTCGGGAACACCCTGACTACAAGTGGGACGGCTAAGCTGTTTCACCACCAAACAAACACCACAACAAACAAAACCACACAGGTTTACACTGCTTACGTTTTTTTTCCTCTTGACTGCTCGGAAGCAGAGCACCTCTCCTGCCTCCTTCCACTCAGCAGCCTCGAACAATCTAACTGCTTTTATACCCTGCACATGGCTCAGATTTAATAATAATCTCCAGGTGCATGGGATAATTAAGCAACAATACAATTAACAAAATAAATTAAACAATAAAGCAAAAACAAACAAATGTGCATTCCGCACCTATTTTTCTGCAGGGAGGCTTTAACCCCTCCCTGCTGTCTTACATATCCCGCTGCTGTTACATATATATATATATATATATATATATATATATATATATATATATATATATATATATATATATATATATATATATATGTCATATCTTTAATCATTTGTGCTTTTGAACTACATTACCATTAAAATACCCACAAAGGAAAATCATAAAGACGGACATTGTAAACTTTAAAACTGCAGGAAAGTACAAGTATGCACTGGATTAGAAATAACATTTCCTATTACTTACTGGATAATAAAGTTGTGATGCAGGTGCTAGTACTCATTGCTTTCCACAGGTGGGATGGTATTTTATATTAGCCATGTGTTCAGCCACTGTTACCAATGCAGGGGGTAACTGGCAGCTGTATCTATCCACCTGCACAGCAAATTATATTATTCATATTAGTACAAATAGAAAAGGTGATTGGAAGGTGTGATCTCTCAAACAGGGCAGTTCAAGTGGCAGAATTTGGTATTTGGAATTCAAGTCTCATCTTTCTATAAACAACTGCATTAAAAAAAACAATTACAAATACATGGGGTACTTAAGAAGCCACTTAAAAAAGACTGCATGACAATTATCTTATAAATTCCTTTAACATACACAAAATGTAAGTGTCAGAAACACTGCCATTTCATTTATACACAACTGTAGGACAGAAAATAAGTATTTTGTGTTGGTTATGCTATGTTTTTAATGTGTATCTAAATCTTTAATTTACAGGTTTGAATAGATGCATATTTGCATTTGGTCTGTTTGGGTCCCCGTATGTTGATTGGTTCACCTTTATGTTGGGCAGTGGTGACCAATACGTGGATCTCAAGAGATTTTTGGTGGATCTTGGTCCAAATCTGATCAAGCATCAACACATAAGCAGAGAATAGTTTTAACATGGTTGATTGCATATTTAAAAAATATAATTCCTGACTATGAATACATACAAAGAAAAATGACATTCATTCCAAACAGTAGATGGTTCTAATAACTGTACTATGGCTTCCATCTCATAGTAACCCGAACAACAACCTTCCTCAACTCGTTGGTTCATAGTGTACAGTTGTGAGTTTGTTTGGTGGTTTCAATGGATCGTTTTGTGGTGTGAGTAACAAGATATGGAGGAGAGCCTTCTGTGCCTTCTAGTATTAGCGATTTGGATGAAAATATCCCAGCTGATTCAAAGAAGGCGAAGCTGCTGCCAATGCATAATAACGCTGGAATTTGCCCTTATGTTTTCAGCACTCACTGACCTTGAAGTCGAAAAAGCGCGGGAAGCTTTCTGATCAAAATCTTGAGGCTCAGCTTCGTAGTGCTGCCTGAGCTAGAAAAAATGGTCAAAACGAAAGTGTGCAAAAGATCACACTGAACTTTATGCCACCGTGTTTTGTTTTTGCTTAAATCAATAAAGGGACACATTTGTCGACTTGACAAAGATGTTTCTTTCATTTTAATAAAATGTTCGTTCCACCCCCCTAGCTAGCCACTGGTTCATTGTTACTTTACGGGCTGATTTGTATTGCACAAAATGTCAAAAAATACACAGCAGCTTTTAGGACATCTTGATTTGTGGCACACTCTACAACCCGGCTTCTCAGAGATGTCGGGTTCAGTGGTCAAGAGTTGCGTTGCACAGTGAAGAACTTATCTGAAGCAGCAGAGAGGAGCAGCAACTGGCTGTGGTTGAGACAGAAAGATTCTGGCTGGGGATCTCAAGCACAATAGAAAAAAAGCAGCGCTGATGTACGGGTATGCAAGCTTGGCTGAGTTGAGTGGGGGATGGAGGGGGGTGATGCTGGGACGCCAGAATCACTGTCAAGCCCTCTTGAGTTCTCATGGGCTAGTCGACGAAACACAGAGGATGGAAGGTGCCCATTTGTAGACCCCAGAGATGTACCCTACTTAGCTCAATCCAGACAGCTGTCATGCTGGTGTTTGGTGTTGGTGTTTCATCGACTAGTCCACCACACCTTAAGAGGGATCGTTAGTAATTATAGTGTCCCACATCACTCCCCTCTGTCCCCCACTCAGCTAAGCCCAGCTTACTTATCTTCCTTTACATCGATGTTGCTTTCTTTCTACTGTGCTTGAGATCCCCATCCAGAATCTTTTTGTCTCAACCACAGCCAGTTGCTGCTCCTCTCTGCTGCTTCAGATAAGTTCTTCACTATGCGTCGCAACTCCTGACCACTGAATCCGATGTTTCTGAGAAACTTTGTGGAGTGTGCCACAAATCCTCGACAACCCACCTCCACTAGGTAAACCTGGACTCTCCATCCTCGCTGTTCCACTTCAGCAGCTAGTTGAGCGTACCGAAGTTACTTCCATTGTTAACTCTGCTAGGTGAGTCTTAGACACATTCAGGAGTTACAATGTATATTGATGTTTGTGAACATTGTCGGAACATTGAGAATATGTAAAATATTTGTTTAATAGATAATTTCCAGGAAAGACTGAGTAATAACAGAGAACTGACCTTATGCAAGTAGTAAGTAACTAGCTAGTAAATAAACAACCAGTAAAAAGTAAAACACCTCCATATCAACAGGATACATGTCCAACTGTTTGCTATGAAAATTGTCAGTATTCTTCAATACATGCTGCTATCCATGTTAACTATGCATGTCCTTGCTTCAAAACAAAATGCAAAAACTAGCACTGTCTAACAACTTCTAAGACTAACAAAACATATAAACATAGCAAAATATAGTTGAAAGAGGTATGGCTTGATAGCATAACTTTATATACCACATAAGAAAGCACAGCATAATGTCAGAATTCCATTTATTTAAACAAATAATGCAACCAGCAATGTCAATTAGAGGGCAGGCAATTTGTTTTGAAAGTCCGTCCATTATATATTTATAAAAGAATCACAGAATATTTTAACAGAGTTCTGAGAATGTGTTCATGTTTCAGTTCATCAACTGCATATAAGATTTAAAATGTCACCTCAAAACTTGATATACTGTAGCTATTAAATAAAAGTGCTTCTATAATGCTTTTAGAGATGGCCTTGTGAAAGGCATTATACAAGTGTAATGTTGCCTGTGGTGGTCATAGCAACACCTAAATAAAGCATAGGGTTGTTTGAAAACAATGCCATGTTTTATTGTTCTTTTTTTCTTTGTTTACCTACTCTAAAAAACTAAAACTGTACCAGGCCACTGAGTAACACTGCAGTTTTGAATATATGTACCATGACTAGCTATTAGTTACAACTGATTCATCTCCAGCATATGTGTGGTGTTTAAAGATCATGCAAATCTTAAGTTATTGCTTCATTCAAAGCAGGTTACAAAATGAGACAGAAGCATAGCACTGCAGCAGCTCAATAATCACACATTGTTTTTTATATTGCCTGTGTAAAGTCCTCCATAACCATTTGCTATTATCATGATGCAGAATGGACAAAGTATGCTTAATAGTGAAACACGTATATTGTACGGGGATCCCACAATTGAACAACACAATTGCACATTAAAATACCCATTCAATAAGTTAATATTAAATATTCTATTCCTCTGTAATCACAGTTCCATGATCAATCTGCTGTTTATAGTGTTTTCGTTCACAAGGCAAAGCAATCAACTTTAGTCTAATTCACTGCATATATCTTATTTAACAACCAGTGTTGTGCACATAAAGATGCTGTCAACAGGCCATGAGATCACATACATCACAACGCTCCTCTCCAGCTGATGGAAAAATTAATCAGTAATGTAATTTACGCAGTTCAACAATGGGAGTACGCATGGACTGAATAAAAATGGCTTTCATTATTAATCAGAGTTTTTTCTTGCACTGTATTCTCTGTGTGGGTGGGCAGTCCAAATTCTACATTTGGGCGGTACATAATTACACACAGAATCTAGCTGAGTTAGACTGCCTTGTTACAGAATGTTTCCCTCTTTTCTACATTTGTGATGCAACACCTAGCAAAAAAAGCATTTAGGCCAAGAATAGGTAGTATTCTGCATGATAGCTGCTAATTTGCTTATATTTCTGAACCCTAAACATAATGGTTAATATCATATTCCTTTGAATTTAAGACATAGTTTTGTAACCATTTTTTGCTTCTCAAATGTGTGTATTAAACTCGCCAACAAAAGACTACCCAAAGACACAAACAGCAACGTAACTGACTACCGAGAAAAGACCAACTAAAACACTACTGCCCAACCTCAAATCATCTATGACATACAGGCAGCCATTTTCAAAGAAGCATCATTACCTTCCTGAGGAATTCATAGAGAAGCTTTTATAATTTCAGCATTTCTAACAAACAGTACCAGCTTGGATGGATCAGAAATGCTGATCAGACCCCAAGCAATACCACAGTTCACAAATTGGCAGAAAAACAGGTGTGAGTAATCAGAATTGGAAATGAGAAGCAGCACATAATTGTAATGCTCTGTGTGATAACAAACGGCCGCAAACTGCCTCCATATGTGTAACTGAGGTTGTATCTTTGTAAATGCATATTTATTTTTTCCTCAAATTGAGGGTGGGAAATTTGGGCTGTGTCTAAGGGGCGTCTTAAATTCAAAGGAATACGGTATCTTGATTAAAAGCATACACAGGTGGTCACAGATAAGATATTACACTCATCATTTGTATTTAACAAACATGTCATGCGATAGAGTCAGCAAGGAGACTCAGAGACCAGAATGCCGCAGTTTAATTTACAACTCACACGATACAAAAACAACAAACCACACACCGCACTGCACAGCACCTTTACCATCACCATCTCCTCCCCTAACACCCGTGGCTGGAGCCTAATGTAATCATTTATTCACTTGTCGGCTCCAGCCACATTCCCACGTATTTTTGCAGGAAGGAATTTAACCCTCTCCCTGCCACTCAATATTCCACACACACCTGTCCACCGGCAGGGCTTCCACCTTGCCACACCTCCCTTCAGTGCTGTAAATTCAAAATTAGAGCTATTGGTATCATGAAAAAGTAGATCACCATGACCTAAGTATATCCATACCAAGTAAAAACTTTCTGTGGCATACAGAGTGACTGACAACAGCATAAGTGTCTCTGTATATATGTATCCAGATGCTGATACTCTTAATAACTTGAACTGATAATTGCCCATTAAATCATAACTAGATGTTCTTTAGATATAATACTCTAGATATAAAAATGTGTTACATAAAGTCAGACAGACACACAGACAGCTTCTACATTTCATGAAATTAAGTTACTCATAATAGGACAAGTAGTTCTCTGAATTTACTATATGCAAAATTTTAAAGTGTGACATGCATAGGTACACTCACCTCCACTATATATACTGTACTCGAAACTGCAAAATTCTAGTGTGACATGTTCTCCTGCTTTTTACTATATTCTGCAGCAGTGGATAACAATACCTTAATGTTTATTACTAGTTATTCTTTAGGGATTTACCTCTCTTGTAGTAGTATTCCTATGCCTCAAAGTGGAGCAGTATACAAAAATGTTAATGTATAATTATATATACCAAAGGGAAGACAACATATGCACATCATGAAATTGTACGTATTTTATTTGATACCTGCCATGTAAACATCCATAGAATACAGGAATCTCTCAGTGAAAAAAATAATGTGACAGTATTAAAAAAAAAAAAAAAAACTATACAGTAACAATCTAATCTATAATCTAACTTAAAAAGAAAAATGATTTGTGTAGATAATCCAATTATTACTGTACAAGTGTTTATCATGGAATTCCCAATCAAAAAGCCTTCAAATTCAGTATACAGTACTCCCTCGCTGTAAGGCTCTCGATTATAACGTGCCTCGGATATAATGCTCCTACAGCATGTCCCCCAATTCCCTATACAAGTGATTCATGCAATATTTCTACAGTAAATACAGTACCGGTGTTATTCAAACTGTAAACAACTTCTGAGTCTAACTTACGTTTCTGTCTCTCCCAGTATCTGAACTGAAGAAAAGCTGCGCTGGCACTTTATAACACAGACATCTTATTCAGCATTCATTTTATAAGTAAATAAATATTAGGCCTATTACGTGGTTATCTTTCCTAATGTATTTACTTTTTTGCTGCGAGAGGAGATGCAGCTTTCTCCACGAGATGAGATGCTTCAGCCCCGCTCCAGCAGCCGAACCTGCGGCGAGCCCATTCCCTCTTCCCCTCGCTCGACCCGCTCTCCTTCTCGCACTTGGTTTGCTTGTCTGTCGCTTCGACCGCCGTTTAGCCAGGCTATTTATAGTTTAAAAACTGCTAATTAAAATGATCCACAGTGGGAATGTCACCTTTTAAATGTTTTTGTAAAAATATAGCGTTGATTACATGGTGCCACCCCACCCCCCTTCCCTCCCCCCGAGACCCACGTTTAGTGAGGGAGCACTGTAATTACAATATATTTTTTGAGTGAGTCACATTGTTCTCCAATGAACACACAGAAACTGAGTAAGCTGTATTTGAAATAATATAGATATCTGACAGTGTTCTAGGTGTCAAATAAACTGGATGGAAGAACCCTTGGATGTTGGCAAAAGTTATTTTCTTTGGTATAAGACATTTTTTGTTATACATATTGATTGAAGTTTGGACAAAAAGAGATACAAATTTAAAAAGGACAAAAAAAACAGTAAGAAAAGGATTGATAAGGCTAGAGTGCTTTCAGCAAACTAGAGAAGAACCACACCTTTGCAGCCCCACACTAATACATACAGCTGAATGGCTGGATTTCAACTTGTCAAGGTTATCTACTTGTCATGGATCAGCATTAATGTCTCCTTCCACTATGTTATTTGAGGAACTCTAGGAACCAGCATCTCTGATCCTATTTTAATTACTTTTGGATATGGTTCTTTATTACTGGCCAAAAGCCAATGTTGTTATCCATGCAAAGAAGAAATAAAAAGATTATCGCCCTTCATATAGCTAAATCACTTGCTGACAATGCTGTAAAATACTTATTAAAATGTCCTTTCAATGGAAAACTGGGGTGCCAAACAGGAAAATATATTGCTGCTCCTGACCCCGGACCCAGAGAAGGAAGAGGAGAACCATCAGACTGGAGTGGCACCAGCACACCGTTCCAGGAGGAGAAGAGCTCAGCGGACACGGAGCTGCAAGGCCTGGCCCCTCCCAGAAGCAGTGGACAGTGCGAGAACCACAGCGAGGATGACCCAGTCATCGATGGAGGTGATGTGGGCCACAGGCCCCCAGTTGTCGCAGCCTCTAGCGCCTCAACCACCTGCAAACAGACTCCCAGGCAGGTAGAAGGACTGTGTCAAGCCCCCAGTATGCACGGGGCAGAAGATACTGTGGCGTGGCAGTGGAACTGAGAGGGCCCACGCGGAGCCAGCTAAGGGAGCTGCTAAGGGGGTACAGGGACATCTTCGTGGCAAAAGTGGAGCCACACAAACTTGGTCCAGCACAGCATCCACACGGAGGACTCAAGCCCCTGGCGAAACGGGAGGCGGCTGAAGCACTTGTTCGCGAGATGGCTGCTGCCAGAGTAATTGAACCATCAGCTAGCCTGTGGGCCGCACCTGCTGTGCTGGTACGATAAACGGATGGGTCACTGCGGTTCTGCGTGGAAACTTAACGCAGTGACTCGTAAAGACTCGTACCCCCTCCCCAGATTCGATGAGGCCCTGGACAGTATTGCATGTTCTCCCTGTTTCAGCTCCCTCCTGAGGCACGCCTGAAGACCGCATTCTCCATTGTCCATGGTCTGTGGCAGTTTACAGTCATGCCTTTCAGACTATGTAATGCCCCAGCGACGTTTGAAACCCTAATGGAGCGGGTCTTAGCTGCAGGAAGTGCAACCTGTTCCAGAGAGAGACGCACTTCCTCAGGAACGTCATTGGGGTGAAAGGCCTAGCCACAGATTCAGCTAAGGTGGCAGCAGTCAAGGACTGGCCGATCCCCGGAACCGTCACAGGTGCGGAGCATCTTGGGCCTGGCATCTTACTATAGGTGGTTTGTGCGGGACTTCGTCCAGTTCGCCAGGCCTTTGCACTGCCTGACAGAGAAGGGGGGGTTGGTTAGTTTGGGACCAGGACTGTGCTGCCACCTTTGGTGAACTGTGGCAGGACCTTGCAATGTTTGGGGAGGTGTGTTGGTGGCTGGGCATTCACAAAGCCCGGACAATGCCACTCCACCCACAAAGTGACGGTTTGGTGTAGTGGTTCAACAGGACCCTCACCACCCAGCTCACCATTTGA
The DNA here is from genome assembly GCA_030684275.1 of Acipenser oxyrinchus oxyrinchus. NCBI lineage: Eukaryota > Metazoa > Chordata > Actinopteri > Acipenseriformes > Acipenseridae > Acipenser > Acipenser oxyrinchus. The sequence goes on along the minus strand of CM060247.1, from coordinate 61,539,860 downwards.
ACCTCCCGGCACCAGCACGACTGAGACCTATACCTACCTCTGGTCCTAATTGCCTACCGGACGGCTCCCCAAGTGTCCACGGGGTGCACGTGAGCAGATCTCATGTTCAGGAGAGAGCTGTGCACCCCGCTAGACCTTGTGCTCGGTAGGCCACCGCAGCTTAGTACCCCTGAGCAGGCTGGTCTGGAGTACCTCCAAACACCTACAAGACTGGAGAGACGTTGCCCACGCTTTTGCCAGGGAGTATCTGTCCTCAGCTGGCAAGCAGCAGAAGTGGTTGTATGACACCCTCTGTCAGGGGCATGGTTTCTAGGCCCAGGAGCGGGTCTGGGTGTAGTGCCCCTGGCGAAAGAAAGGACTGACCAAAGCTGGCCAGCCAGTGGGATCCTACTGGGTGAGGCTCCGGGGGCTCATGTTTCCCCTTTAGCGCCGCCATCTGAGCCACTGGTGGAGAGTCGAGCACTAATGCCCAGGATAGGGGCAACTCCCCGCCGTTGCTGCTTCCGTAACAGTGTGGTCAGTGCTCCTGTCAGCTGCCCCCGAGACTCTTGGACTTTGCAGAATATGGACAATGGGCCGACGGGATGTAAGGAGGGGGCAATGTAATGGGCTTGGGCGGCCTGGACATGCTGCACACTGCTGCATGCTTCAGACACTGCAGCTGACAGAGCCCTGCCTGTGGAGAGTCAAGTGGCAGGGGAGTGGGGTATGTAAAGGGTCTCTGGGTTGTTGTTCATTATTGCTGCATTTAATTGCTCTCTTCCCTCTAATGTTTAGTTGAAATGATTGATAATGTTCTGCTATTTTTGTGTTTTGGGTGTGTGTCATCCTGGGAGCTAGTGTAACGCTCCAGTGTGGGGAAGGGCTTCCTGTGACTCAGTGCTGAGAGTGTGTGAGTGGTACTGAAACTGCTCTGCTGGCTTGTATTCACCTGCTTCTAATAAAGAGCTTTTGAGCCTATAGCAGTATTTTAACAAGTTGGCTGTCTCACAAAACACAGAGCTAGACGATCTTTTCCAAAGCTACCTACTGGTGAAGGACAGATGCCCGTCGCCTGTTCTTCCACTAGAATGTGGGTGCTTGTGCTTATATAATTAAATAAAGCATTTCTACAGAGACTCACAATAGTGTTGTGATTCAGACAAGCTTTCATTGTTGTGCTTTCCTCCTACACCTTCGGCGCCTATTCTGACATCACTGAAAGGTACAGGCACCCCACTCCATACCATACTCTTACACATGTAGAGTAGATATTTAGCGCTGTGTTATTTTATTTTTTTTCTCTTGTTTCTCCCATTGAAAGCAAATATGAGGTGAGGTTTATATCAGCAAGTTTTTTTATTCTTGTATTTTCAGTTTCTTGCTCTTTTAAAAACGTCTCCTTAAATTCTTCTGTTATTGGTCTAAACCTCATTGTTTCTGGGTTCTCATCATTGTTTGGTTGAATGTCCATGTCTTTATTTTGAATGTATTATTTCTTCTCTGTTGTACTGCGCTTGTTGTAGCGAGGGTGATAATGGCGGTGGTTTGTTTTTAAATGAAGCTGCCAGTTGGGGAGTGTCATGACGTAGGAATATGTATACTGTATTATAGAAACGTAGATTTTGCACATACCTACATATGCATATGAAGATTACAAGGATATATTTTTTCAAAATAGCGCTGTTTCCATGGTAACATGACTTGGTGAGATAAAAAATGAGTAAATCTACGTAAGCAATTGCCTCAAGATAACCAGCTTCTACTAATAAATAACAGTAGTAATATTACTATAGCTTATGTCAAAAGTCTGATTTATGATCCTTTTGACCTTATATGTGTGAATATATGAATATATAATGAGGGGCGTGGATTTACAAATTTATGAATATATAATGAGGGGTGTGGATTTTATATATGCTTATTGAATATAGGCATATATATGCCTATAAATGTATTGAACGTCTTTTATAAGATATGTACAACAATCAGTGTTTAATATGTTATTTATGTAATCGGGACAGTGAGTTACCCAAGTTTTATAAATGCTTATGTTAACTTATGCTTGGTGTATACAACATTAAAGTCTTAGTATTTTTTACATAAGACACTTAATGAAAAAGGAGAAAGTTTAAAATAGGGTATTAAAAGCAAAAAGAAAAAACAAAACAAAAAACAAAACAACTTATTCGACATTTAAAAGCATTTAAACATTACACACAGAAATCATAGTAAAACTTTGAGTGTTTTGTCGTTTTAAAAAGGGTCACAGACAAATATGCTTATGGGATATATATATGCATATACACTTATTGCATTTGTCCATATTTACAAAATCATTGTTTAATAAGACGCACGAGGTTGTTCAAAGGTTTGAGGCGCTGTGATTTTTACATTTTATATGCTTCGTGTATACATATTTTTTACCAGGCAAACGTTAAAACCAAAAGATATTTTCACATACAATAACCAATAGTTGAAACAGGAGAAAGTTTAAAATAGCGTATCACAAAATCAAAAGAAAAATGCAGAAAACAACGTATTCGACATTTAAAATGCGTTTAAATAAGTATTACACACATAAATCACAGTACAACTTCAGCGTTAGTCGTTTTAAAAGTGTATCGTTAAAAACAAAATAAAATAGATATCAAATTAAATATTTATAAAAGAACAAAAAACAAAAACAAAATCTACCAGAGTACAATTTCTGAAAAAGCTGTCTGTTACCGTTTTCAAAACACACACACACACACACACACACACACACACACACACACACACACACACACACACACACACACACACACACACACACACACACACACACACACACACACACACACACACACACACACCTGAATTGCCTCTCTCTCTCATGCTTCTTCTCCCTTCAAACTTCAGCTGAGCAATGACTTAAAACCATCGTTCTGTAACTTAAATAGGGGGCGGTTCCTTTACACCAAAACATGCGCGCCAACACAGAGACACATACACAGACACACACACCCCCACAACCCCACCCACAACAATGCTTTTCAAAATGTGTGAATTTTGGTGCCGTCTGGTCTCAGCAGGATCGAAAAGCCTGGTGATATTTCAAATCAATATAGTTTCAATCAAAACATTATAAAATAAATGTTTTTAAGAAAAACATATATAAAATCGAAATACGTGTTATATTGCAAATAAAAATAAAACACAAAAATATTGTAAGTGCTTTTATCACCAACAGATTTGAATAGCCTCATACACGACCAAACTATTCTGATGGTTTTGCAAATTATTAATAAGTTTTACTGTTTAGATTTTTTTAAACAATATATGAGCTTAATGCAGCGTTATGTTTTTTTTAAAAATCGGCGAATGTTTGCCCCACCCTGAGGTAATGACCTGTTTATAAGTTATATTATTTAGATTTCGTCTATGTTCCTTTGGGAGAAATATTTTTAAGCGGTACCCCATACTTTGAAAATTTATGGTAGGGTTATTGGGGCAGTTGTCACACTATCATGAAAATCGATTTTAGGGGCATCCGTTTCCTAACACGGCCCCCTAGGGTTACGACCGTTAAGACCATGGATCTAAATTGTATATAAACCGTCTCTCAGGACATGTCTGCACTTCTGAAAAAAGTCTGAATAGGTCAAGAAGCAAGCATGCAAGCAAGACATATGGACAACTCACCGAGCAAAAACACTGAGCTGTTAAACGCTACGTAACTATGTTTAATGCTTAATGCATCTTAACTCAGAGCGAAAAAAGATGTTTTAAAAAATGTTTCTTTAGCCGTAATTTTTTAGGGGATATCTAATTAAAATGTATGTGTTATAAATGTAACGTTTGAAAATTGTATGTAAAACGCTAATAGATACTCTGTAAAAAATGTTTGAATTGCGTTTTAACTCAGAGCGTAAGCCGCTATGTTTAGAAATGTATTCTGGGGAATGTAGTGTTGTTATGCCTTATGGAAAAAACGGTGTTTTTTAGGTTGTGAATGAAGGCTCCTTGAGGTTTTATCTGTGATGCAGCATGGGTTGTCCTAATAGCTAGCCTGTTTACAGTATACCCTTTTTTTTTTTTTTTTTTAAAAGGGATTTATTTTAAGAGAGTTAAGATGATGCATATAACTCAGAGATATAAACTTGAATATAAAAATACATGCTTTAACATGGGGAGTTTTGTAATATTTTAACATGAATAATTTTAGTTCAGTATTATTATTTATTATTTTAGTCATGTTATTATTTTTATTTTATATTAATATTTTTTATAATATTTTATTAGTTATTTTTAATTATATATTTTTCATATTTACAGATATCGATGAGCTTATAGAAGAACAGTTAAATTCATATGAAGAGTTAGTGACTGAGCCGCACAACGACCAGACCACTATTTTCCCCCTATACCCCACGTGGCTTCTAGAGGCTCAGGGCTATAACAGTATGTCATACATTTTTTACTGACGCTAGACCTAAATATCGCAATCTTTTTTCTCTAAGTATTCATGACGACTTTAAATTTCAGAACTTGCCCCCGGAGAGCACATTCAACAGGATCTAACGATCCCCATGGTTGACCCTGATGTCTTTTTAAGTAACCCCTCAGTGACTTTAGATTCGCCAAGAAGTGAGTAAAAACTTTTATGTTTTATTTAAAGTGTGAACTATTACTAACTATATTTATGTCTGTTATTGTTTATTAATAGTGAATACGGATATATATTTTTATTATATATTTGGATATTAAGTTATGTATAATTATTATGGATTATATACATTATTTTAATTATTTTAGATTATTATTTTTATTATATTTTATTATTAATTTATATTTTTATTTTTTATTTATTATTATTATTATTATTATTATTATTATTATTATTATTATTATATATTTCATTTTAAAAGACGTATCTGTTTCATACCATTTTAGAATCTGACTACGTTGAAGACCCCTCTAAACTGGATGATTGGTTCATTACATCTTTCAGTGACCTGCCGTCCGACTCAGAAGTGTCTAAAAGTATGATCAGTATTGTTTTATAGACTAATAAAAATATGTTTGATCATTTATAATTAATATTATTTATTTTAGATGAATAAAACAATCATATACAACCTTTTATCTTATTATTATTTTAGAAAGCCCTGAAAAACCTGCAAGGAAAGCCGTGGCCAGCACATCAGAGGGACAAGGTTTAACCCTTTGCGGTCCATTTATTAATTCTGCGTCAGGCTCGCCAGGTCTAATTAATTTTTTCACGCGCAGTTAATTTTAGACGCGCTGTTTAAAAGTATTTTTTTCCACAGTCAAACAGGTGGGAATAATTGCAATGTCGGACCCAGTCCGACAAAGGACATCAAAGGGTTAAAGGCGAGGACCCCCTTAGAGCCTGACAATAAACAACCAAAATCTGAAAAAAGACCTCTCAAAAGTAAGTACCTATTTTAAAATGAAGCATTTTTTTAAAAAGAATGTTAAATATTTCATTAAGCAGCTGTTAATGCATTTTGGTCTGATTGTATATTTTGTTCTATTTTCATTTAGAACGACCCGCTAGACCTACTCTTACTGTGTCCAGCGATTCTTCAGAGGACGAAACACCAGTCATCAGGGACCCGAAGTCTAAAAGACCATGTAAAATTTCCAGGCTGCACAGTTCACCGAGATCAAGAGTCACCCCACCAGTCTTAGAAGTACCTCAAAGGCCAAAACCAGTGCAAGCCTCATCTTCGACTACTAGGTATCACAGCGTGGAGGTCTTGAAGCATGTAGAATTGACTATAGATCAGCTAATTTACAGACACCCCGCTATAAGGGCTCTAGTGTCTGACCCTGAGGTGGCTCAGAATATTCAGACCTTAATAACCCTGTTGAAAACTCTAGGCTTTTTGAAACAATAACTTGGTCATTGTAGAGCAATAATGAAGCCCTTTCAGAAAAAAAAACTTGTAAGAGAAAACATGTTGAAATTGCTGTTGTTGATGATACTGATAATGATAATGCTGTGACGTGTTCAAAAAAATGAAAAGGTTTCAATTGATCCGAGTCAAACTGTGTCAAATAATTCTGTGGTTAATTCTGCAATGATCCCCCAAAGTACTTTAAATAATGATATGTTTAACGCTGCAATCACTTCCCAAAGTACTTTAAATATGGCTCCGTCAACAAGATCCCCTACACCTACTAAGTCTCCAGCCCCAGATGTAAGACCAAGCACTGTTCACCCCACAAATTTAGGAGCTTTTGAGAACTTTGACTATCTAGACAAACTATTAAATGATTTAAATTATAACTCATGTAATTTACCGTCAATCAAGGCACTGATTGATGAAATTTCTACAGTCCCTCTATAAATGACACCACCCCTAATATAAACAACAATACCCCCATGTACCCAGGGATTATTAATGATGCTAAATTGACTCAGATCAATTTTGACTCTTTGGATAAGCTTTTGCAAGAAATGTCTAGAGAAAATCATGTTAATACAGAGAGTGTAGATGCTATGGAAAACCAAATAGGGGAAGGTTTAAACGGGGGGTCTTGTCAGGATAACTCTTTTAGCATAAAAGTCCCGGGGAATGGTGTAGTACATGATGACCAAGTGGCGGGTCCCTCTGGTTTACAGAACCCTAACAGGGTTAGCGACGGGGCTATAATTGGGGAGGAATCTGTACAGCTTAGACATAGACCTATGTTTAACAATATCGAATTGAAACAACCTGTTAACTTTACACACCTGTATGATTTGGTCTCTATGTGTGACATCTTAAAACTGTGTACAAGTTGCTATTCACTCTATAAATGCGACCCTACTAAACCTACTGCTCATAAATGTCCTAGTCCCAACTGTAAGATATGTAAGGCTGTGTTGTTACCTCACACTGATCACAAATGCTTCATTCAAGTTCCAAAACCTTATGAGCCCACAGATAAATATGTGTTTTATGATTTTGAATGCCATCAGGAAGATGGCTTGCACATTCCAAATTATTTGTACTGCATGCACATGGATGGGGAATCATGGTTTTGGGAGGGAGAGGATTGTGTGAAAAAGTTTTTTGAAAGGTATCACAGGCCCAGTTACGCAGGCTATACTTTCTTGGCACACAACGCGAAGTCGTATGACAGTTATTTACTGATGAACTATTTAGTTACCAACGGTGTTAACCCTCATATCATAGCTCAGGGTAGCAAGTTAATGTGTTTTACAGACAAGGCTTTTAAGATGCGCTACATTGATTCCTTTAACTTTATGCCCATAAAGTTAAGTGCAATGTCTTCAGCTATGGGATTTGAAGCCATAAAAGGATATTTTCCTCATTTTTTCAATACTGTTGAAAACCAGAATTACGTTGGGCCCTATCCTGAACCACGTTACTATGGTGTTCAGCAAATGATGTCTGAAGAATGTGATGACTTTTACAAATGGTACGATTCGATTAAGAATGACATTTTTAATTTCAGAGAAGAGATGGCCTTCTACTGCAAAATGATGTTGAAATTTTGAAAGAGGCCTGTATCAGATTCTGTACAGAGGTTTATGCTATAGGGCAGATAGACCCCTTCCAATGTACTACCATTGCTTCACTGTGCATGGCTATGTATAGAAGTAAATAGCTATCATTCCTCCAGACAATTACAGTGACCAGCAAAAAAACTTTTCTAATGCCTCGATACAATGGTTAATGTATGTATCTGAAACTGAAAATGTTTTCATTCAACATGCTTTAAGCTATGGAGAGCTTAAAATAGGGCCCTTTTTCTTGGACAGGTATGCTGTGATTAATGGTAAGCGCACAGCTTTTGAATTTGCAGGGTGCTTTTTTCATGGTTGCCCCCAATGCTATGATTCCGCCGATGTAAACCCCTTAAGCAAAGTATCCTGCGGTACGATGTATCATCACTTTGATGAAAAGATTGAAACATTGCAAAAGGTTTACGGGTTGGAAGTCAGAGTTATTTGGGAGCATGAATGGAACGCCCTGAAAAAACAGCCTCAAGTTCACGATTTTTTGGTTCGCTCTGATTTTCCAGAACGTATCAATCCTCGTGAGGCTCTGTTTGGGGGTCGTACAAATGCCATTACATTACATTATATGACCGCTAAAATGAAAGGTCGGAATACTTTGATTTCACCAGCTTGTATCCCTTTGTCAACAAAACAAAAGTGTACCCTGTAGACCACCCTACCATAATTTACCATAATTTTCAGGACTTGAGGCAGTACTTTGGCTTGTTCAAATTAACTGTTCTGCCTCCTAGGGGTCTTTTTTTACCCCGTACTGCCTGCAAGAGTCTGCGGTAAATTAATGTTTACCCTCTGCCGTTCTTGCGCAGAAACACTAAACCAGACGGGTATGTAACCATACCTCTGGAGAAAGAGCCTTGACAGGAACATGGTGCAGTGTAGAGGTAGTCAAAGCTCTTGAGAAAGGTTGCAAAGTGTCTAAAATACACGAAGTTTGGCATTTTCCTCAGAAATCTGACACTCTCTTTACAGGCTACATTAATAGTCATCTCAAGGGGAAACAGGAAAGTTCAGGTTACCCCTCTCATTGTACCGACGAGGTGCGTAAAGAGCGTTATATTGTTGAATATTTTCAGAAAGAGGGGGTTCAATTAGATCCTCAAAACATTAGTGTTAACCCTGCTAAAAGACAAATCTTCAAACTATGTTTGAATTCGCTCTGGGGGAAATTTGGACAAAAAACTAACCAACTCTACAAGCTTGGTTAAAGATCCTGACCAGTTTTTCCATTATCTATTTTCAAAAAGATATCATGTTTCTCATTTTTGTCTTGTAAGTGATACGGTGGCGCAGGTTCAGTGGCGTTATGCTTCTGAAACCTATACACCCCCAGGTAATGTAAACGTATTCATAGTGGCGTTTACAACTGCTTACGCCCGGCTAGAGCTCTATAACCTCATGGATCGTCTGCAGGGTCGCTGTCTGTATCATGATACGGACTCTGATCTTTGTCAGTAGGCCCCATGCTTGGCGTCCAGAACTTGGCGATTATCTTGGAGATTTAACTAGTGAGTTGAACCCTGGGGAATACATTACAGAGTTTGTGTCAGGGGGGCCTAAAACGTATGGATACATCACAAACAGAGGAAAAATATGTCTCAAAGAAAAGGGTATTATCCTAAACTATGATAATTCCAAATTAATTAACCTTGCTTCATTAAAAGACCTAGTTCAAAACTTTGTGAATCCTGATAGGAACACCCCCACAGAGCATATCATGATTCGAGGCTCCCAGATTCACCGTAATAAAAAAGAATTTCAATTGGAAAACAAACCACTCCAGAAAACTTTTCAAATTGTCTACAATAACAGTCTTGCTGTCTGATTACACATCTCTTCCTTATGGCTACTGAAGATGGCTTCGATATTAGACTAACCATACCTTTTGCTGCTATAATATCGGGGCCATCCAATTCAGGCAAAAGTTATTTTGTGAAGCAGCTTTTAGAAAACTCTTAACAGATCTTTTCCCAAACCCCTGAGAATATCATATGGTGCTATAGCTGTTGGCAGCCATTATACAACGAATGTGCACTTAAATTTAAAAATGTAAAATTTATTGAAGGCATACCGTCTTCATTAACCGATGATAATTTACTGCCTCCTAACAAAATCAATTTAATCATTATAGTTGACTTGATGGAGGCAGCTAGCGAAAATTATGAAAAACAGAAAGCTTTTACAAAATACGTTCAGCATAGGAATTTATGCGTGCTGTATTTGGTTCAAAATTTGTTTTTTCAAGGAAAAATGAAGCGTACCATAAACCATAATGCCAATTACATTATTCTGTTTAAAAACCCCAGAGATAAACTTCAAATCAACACGCTAGCCCGACAGATGTACCCCGGTAACTCCAAGTTTTTCTTAGAAGCGTTTGAAGATATGACAAAAAAACCCTATGGTTATCTTTTAATAGATTAAAAGTCCACACCCCTGAAGCATACCATCTAAGAACTGGTTTATTTACTTCTGATTGGCCAGTTGCTTATATCATGAGAAATACCAAGACAAAACACGTATAAACGACCTGTTATAGTGCTAAAACTTTTATTTATCTAGAATCTTCAACAACGCACCATGTTGGCTAGAATAAAATGTAACCTCCATCTCTTAAAGAGCATAGTTCGCGGCTCTGCTCATCAGAGAAGAGCAGTTTTACGAGAAGCCTCCGACGATTTTATCAAATCTATTGTTGAAATTGCCTTAAACGCCATAAAGGGTAACATCCCCTTGACCTCGAGTCAATTAATCACCCTTAAAAAGCAGCAGCGTGTTATAAAGAGTCTATGTAATAAGAACCATTCGATTAAAAAGAAGAAAAAAACTGTGAATCAGAGTGGTGGTTTTATTGGTGCATTAATAAGGATTGCTCTGCCTTTTTTATCAGGACTCTTAACACCTCAAAGTTAATTTGTAAAAAATGACTCACTCCCAGAAAATGTTTCTGGTACCACAACATCAACTTGATAGACTTCGACAGCCTGAGCCACACCACCCCGAACCTATTAAAAAAGCAAAACTGGCGCAAACTGATGCAGAATCTGAATCTAAGGTTGTGACTGATGTTATGAGTAGCGTTCCATCCAGATCTAAGAAAAATTCTAAATTTATTTTAAACACAATGTCTCAGAATGCTTTGGTTACCTCATGGAATGATCAAGGGGAATTCATTCTTAGGGGTAAGAACATTAGAGGGTCGCATATGGTTGATTTAATCAGGGCCGCTACTGGGAATACCAATATCCCTGAACATAGGCTACCTGTAGGATGGGTTGAATTCATCAAAGGTTTGGCTGTGATAAATGTCCCTTATTCTACAGTACCTAATTCTCAAACACGACAACTCATAGAAGCCGATAAAAAACGACCCTTAGAGACCCCTATGAACAAGAAGCAGAAAAAAAGACAACAGTTATGGGAAACTTATTAAGATGTTACTGTTTTTTATTGAGTTTCACACATCTTTACATTTTGTTGTACATTTTGTTCATGCAAATGTTGTATAATCAATGTCTGATACATTTGTTGTATATTCATGCAAATGTTGTATAATCAATGTCTGATATATACGGCTGTATAAGTCTTTACACAATAAAAATATTTATTCAACATCTACATTGTCATAAGTTTTTTTGAAGACTAACATTCGTAACATTTTTTAAAATCATGGTAGATCTTGACACACTGCACGCATGAAAATATATTTATACAGTTCTGTTTTTTAGGGTTAGACATACAATGTATAAATCGGGACACCATCATATCATTTTTGTTTAAATCAGAGCTGTAGAGAGCCATAACCTCGGGGTAAGTAAGTCCTTTGGCTCGACGATGTAAGAAGAAAACACAGTGATGGCCGCAGGTAGTGGTCATAAGACCTTGTAGAGGTTGATTATTGTACACTGTTTGTTTAGCGTTGTTGTATAAAAAATTTGAGATAGTTTTAGGAAAATAAGTAAAATCTGGAGGGTTACGGCAAGAATCAAAAAACTCTCCATGACCCTCTTCTTTTAGATAAATTCCCAGCCAGTGTTCTCTAGGATAATTTTGGGGGTCGGTGTTGACAATAAGCATCGCAGGAAGTTTTTTTTATTTTTCCTTTAGGTAGTTGATCACTAGCTAGGACCCCATAAAAATACTTTTCAGTCAAGGGGTTGCTGGATAGCAGCATTGTAAGCTGGGTGGTATTCATTTTAAAAAGGATCAAAGTTGTATCAAACTTTTCAGTAATCAAAGAGAACTGCTCTTTGGTGGGAAACCTCAATCACGTTCTCAAAAACAGCATAAACAATCATATTCACAGTCTCTGGCAGAGCATTGGCAAAACGCATTTCAAGACGCATATTACCATTTTTACTAAGGAAAAGTGATCTCCACATTCTTGGTCAGGGGTCAAATCAAAGGCATAGAGCGCATAGCCTCTAATAAAGTCTGACCGATCAATTATCAGCGGTTTGTCTTTGAGATGTCTACCTGTGGCTTGTATTAGACTGTTATATTCCCGGACGGGGTTGTGTCTTGCTGTATAGTCGGGTTGTAAATGTTTTGAGGGGACTTGTTCACCATTGACGTACATAACTATAAAGTTCCCGGCAAAGTGTTTAAAGTTAAAAGGGTTTTTAGCGTAGGACCCACTAAAAGCGTCGTTATCTGTTAAACCAATAACCACAAACTTTGGTGACTGCCCCAGAAACAAATTCTCCTGATTACATACCCTGCTCCCTCTAGGAACACTAAAAACTTTCATAGCCACTCTATCAATAGGATATTTGGCATTAGAGGTCATCAAGGCTTGAGCGTGAGCAATTCTTACCTCCGGGGCTATTTTTACTTTTTTAATATAGAGAGAGGCTTCTAAAATTTTAAGTTTGTACGCCTCTGCGGCGTCAGACATTAAACAAAAAGTGTCACTGGCCCTCACCATTTTAATTTTCAGGTCAATTCCATTTAGCATGAGTTTTTCTTGAAAAAATATATCCGAGTGCAGTGGTCCTAAAAATTCAACTGTATGGCTCATTCTGGTAAAAGCATGCCGTTTAACTAAACCTTCATTATCCCCTGCAGGATCAGTCTCATCCATGTGTCCTGGGGTATCTTTGTAAAACAAGCCGGCTGTGAATTGAGATTCTAGGGTGTCCTTACTAAAGTTTAGCATTGGTTCTATAATGCTACGGAAAGGATAAGTATTACTGATTTGACTAATTAGGCGGTCTCCTAAAGTTACATCCATTTCTGAAAACATGGTAGCTACCGGGTAATTGATAATACCAGCTATGCTGTCCGCAGCTAAATCGGTGCCATCAGCCTTAGTAATTTTGCATGAAAGACTTAAAAGAGTATTATTCAAATCAAGATAATCTTCCCCATTCCCCGCTATGTAAAATTCGAGCGGAGCCGTGTCAGACAAGGCAGACAGGGGGGGAATTTCCACATAAAGGTTTTTTTCAATACTTGTTTGGGTATAGGGGATGGTAAACAGATCCAATTCTGATTTCACACATTCTTGAGACATATGATGTACCAGAGTCATGATTTTAAAGATGTTTCTGTTTTTCTTTGTTCCGTGAGTCTTTGGTTTCTTGCTCATTCTCCGGTTACCACTACTAAATGACCTGAATGTAGAGGGTTTAGCCTTTTTGTGATGATGATGATAGCGAGATCCCGGGGGTTTGCTACGTTTTCTCTTGTAGCCTCTGGACATCACCATCAATCCTTCCCCTGACTGGCTATTGTTGTGGCTAGGAGTGTTATGACTTGTTAGGACATTTGACACTACGTCACTAACAATATTTTTAGCGGCTGATTTAAAGTGAGGTTTAACTATTTCAAAACCCCTTCTAAGTAATGGTAAAGCTTTTCTGAAAAGACTTCGAAAAATACCCCCTATACCCCCGCTCCGTACATTAGAGGAGCTCTAATCCAGGCAAACCATTACCAGCTTGATTTTTGTAATAATTAATATAAGGATTGACATATCCATGAGGTCTCATTTTTCTTTTCAATTAGGTGTAAAAAAGCGGCTTTACAGGTCGGAAATGCAACTTCACTACAACCTTCCCAAAACGGAATGGCACTAACTTGTTTTGATCCGTCTTAATTTGTATAGTTATAGTATCAAAGCTGGTCTTGCTGAGGGGTACGTAATGAGGTCTGTCGTAAGTTACCGTGATTATATCGTTGTTTTGCCTTTAATAGGGACACACCTTAGAAGCTGACACGTAACTATCTCCAACGGCTTGATGTGTAATGATATCTGTATAGACATACATGGTGTAAAAACCTGCTCGGATATCGGCGGGATAGAGGGTCCTCAAATGAGCGGCATACAGTTTAGCCTCAATAGGCCCCAATAGTCCAATAGTTTCACCCTTTATAGTCTCACGAAATCCCAACATTTGTCCGAGTTGTTCTTGGGCAAAAATCACAAATGGAGTAGTGCTTTTTATATAAATTCTTCTTTCTATAGGTTTATAGACTAATTTCAAATCATTTTTATATTGTTCATCGGGAGTCTTGTCACCTTTCTGATCTAGTCCTTTTCCGAGCAGGACATCATTTATGGTCGTTATTACATCCTGAAGGGTCTCATAATATCCTTTTGGTATAGTACTACAGTGAAATGAGTTATTATAAGCCTGAACCATTTCTTATAGTTTACCCATATACTTGTGAGTGTTAAAGGCGGTGAAATATTTCCACATTTTTGTTTTCAGAGTCCTGTTGTATCTCTCAACAATAGAGGCTTTTAGTTCATTCCCCGTGGTAAAGTGTAGAATATTATGTTCTTTTAGCATGCTCTGAAATGCTCTGTTTAGAAATTCAGTCCCTTTATCAGTTTGTAGCTTTTTAGGTTTCCTACCCGTGCTGAGGATCCTCTTGAACACCTCTGTCACCGTCTTAGATGACTTATTTTTCAGTGGTATTACCCAGGCATATTTGGATAAGATATCTATACATGTTAGCATGTACTTGTAACCTCCATTTTCTTTTGACAAGCTAGACATATCCACTAAATCAGCTTGCCACTGAGTATCGATATTAGATACAAATACAGTGTTTCTTTTAAAGTTTATTCTAGAGGGCTTATGCAACGTATATGAGTCTTGCTCTGATAAAAAGCCTGTTAGGGCCCTCTCAGAGACTTTAGGACCATCAGGCCCCAGAGCCCTTTGAAGAGTCTGTAAACCCCCTAAGCCCCCAGGATTTGAGGGATCGTAGTATATTTTTTTCCTACGCTGAAGTGACATCTTTAACCAAAATAACACAACTGCGACAAGTATGTAGTTCAAAAAGTTTTTATTCAAAGTTTATCATAACACCTCTGAGACATGTGTGAAGTTCAAAAGTTTTATTCACAGTTTATCAAGAAGAATAGGACATTTTAGAAGACATATAAAGTTTTTACACAAACATTCATGGTTAGTCACTAAGTAATCCACGACATTTTGTACAACGTTTGATATATCTTCATCTCTTAAAAACCTAGCCAGGTTATAAAAACAGACATCAGTCACATAAGCATACAAAACAATAATATGTATACATTTGCAGTCTTCTATTTCATAAAACATTTTTGGTAATATATTCATTAAAAATGCATTTAAGGGGTTACAGTGTTTTACATGTGTATCTACCAACTCTTGCCATTCTTGAGCATCAACATCTTTAAGGATTAAATCAGTTACACTTTTTAAATTGTTGAACATTTTTACATTTACGGGGATCAGGTTTTGAAAGAGTCTCTTACAAGCCACTTTCTCGGCTATTAACTCAAACAACAGCCCCTCCATGGTTTTCCTCAGTTTTGCTGGAGTCTGGACGTTCCCCATTTTCAAAGTCATAGGCTCCGTAATAAGCTAAAGGAGCTTGGGGGTTAGTAAAACTGCGATGGTAGAAAGCTTTGGTTATTTTGTTGACAATGTCTCTGGTCTTGTCATCCAGGGCTTCTTGTAGATGGCTCAGTTTACGTCTAATGCTGTGTTCTGGTCTTAGCTCTGTTAAAATATCTTCCACCAGTTTCTGAAGTTTTGTCAAAGATGGATGGAAATTGAAACAAGCTAGAGCTTTAGCCACCAGAAGCTTCAGCCACGGGACATGTATTTTTTCTAGTATTTCTTCAAAATGTTGATCGAAGTAATCAGGGTCCGCTTCATAAAGGCAACTGTGTCTCAGCTGGCTCGGGTGGTCAACTTCGCAGCCGCAGCAATTTTTCACCATATCACGGTCAATGATCACTTCCAATAGAGAAGCCAGGAGACCCCTAGAGATCTTTAATACTTTTTCAAAAGAGATGCCTAAAGGACCGTCGACGTCGTCAGACTCTGCAGGGTTGAGGAGGGGAACATTTTCAAAGTCTTTAAGCTTGGTCATTTCTTCAGTGGTCCAATCCATCTCAAGATCGTTAGGTTCAAGAATGGCATTTTCAGAGAAGTATCTAAAGTTTGCAGAAGACATGGCGTCAGACTCCTTCAATCAAAAAGGTGTGTGGGGGGCCCCTTTAGTATGTTCCCTAAGATCATGTGTCAGCCTATGAGGGGTGAGGACGCCTCTGGCCCCATGGGGGATCCTTTGAGACGGCCTATCAGAGATCCATGAATGGGGGTCCAGGGCACCGCCCCTAGGGCGTTTCTAAGTTACCCTAAACATCCGCCCCTCTCTCTTTGGGTCTATTTTCAGTTCAGTCCACAGAGGAGTATGTACAGTGCACAGAGGATCCTTGGGACAGATGCTTAAAGGCCCCTTGCTTGGACTCTCTTGAACCTTTTTTGCAGTCTGAGGAAGGGCTAATGTGCATTTTTTTGGCTTTTATAAGTTTTAAAGGCTTTTATAAGTTCAGACATTTGCCGATCATCAAGATCCACTTTCTCAGAGCAGAAACTAACGCCGGCATGAGACATCTTGTGTAACACTCTAATAAACTGCACAAATATTTTCCTCCTTTTATGAGGTCTGAAAACATGCCCAGACTTGCCCTTTAAAAAAACAACAAAAAAAAACTTTCTTAGTTTCGATCATTTCAACCTTTTGCTCAAACACCTAACCACCATGATTCTCTGAACCCCGGTAAGCTTAATTCTTATTTTTATTTACTAATGTTTTAAGAAAAACTGTTGTGGCCGAGTGGTTAAGGCGATGGACTTAAGATCCATTTGACTTAATTGTCAGCGTGGGTTCGAATCCTACCAACAGTAATTATTTTTATTTCAAACTCTTTCCATTTATAAATATTTAATGTTTATAAGCACTTGTGAAATACATAGGGGTCTGTTTCCCCTCATTATATATTCATATATTCACACATATAAGGTCAAAAGGTCAAAAGGATCATAAATCAGACTTTACATAAGCTATAGTAATATTACTACTAATAACACAGTACATTGACAATTCTCTAATGGATGCTTAGATGATTAGTATAATCATTCATTATTAACTGTGATCACTGAGCCTGAAGAGGAACTTTATATATATGGTGCTTTTTAACTGTACTTGTCAAAATCCCAATACCTTGAGATATGAATATCCCCAAAACACAATAAATGTTACTTTGGACTTGATAAATGTAAAGCTGGTATTAATAACGTAATACAAAAAGATGACCTTGATACGGCAGGATATTATTGCACAATAAGCATAACTGGTAGCTGGTAGGAATGCTTTCAATAATTGGCAAACTGTGAGTTAGCCTGAACTGACAAACTTCTGCATGATGAATTACAAGATGGGTTTAAAGGATTAAAACCTTTATTGTTTTTGACAATTATCTCAAACTGGCAGGAGTTACCTTATGGTCCATTCAAACTGATCAGATGAGATAAAAGTTGAAGAACTTTTGAAGTAGGATTTAGCTGAACACATACGATTAAAAGAGAGAGTATCTAAACACAGCTTTGCAAAGCATCTGTCTAATGTCTGCAAAGTATAAACCAGTGGTGTTTCAAGGATGTCTGTACTGTGGATCACAAGCCCCCCTGCCAACACCCAACACTAGAACTGTTTTATACTGTATATATTTTATGTTCTATGAACCACTCGGATGTGAAAAATTCAAACAAATATTTTTTGTAATGTTGTGTTTTTTCAACACCCAAACAGAACCAACACATGGTCAATCAGTGTACAACACAGAATAGAGCAATCACATGGTCAACCACAGGAGACAATGAGTGCCTACAATACAGTGCAGAACAATCACATGGTTAACCGCAGGAGACAGTGCGCTACAACACAGAACATTAATTACAAAACTTGCTTTGTCAAAAGTGAGAATCAAACCTAAACCTTTTAGGGGTACTGAGATTTTAACGCACTACTCAGACCACTCGACCATCCAGATCTCAGCTGCAACTTGCTCCTGTAAGCGAGCATCTACTTCACAATATGTATCAAACTATGTCAGAGGCTGCCTTGTGCGTTACCATTCGGAACCCCAGTAACAAGTAGTTAGGGCAAAAGCTTTTGAATAAGAAACTCACCTCTATGCCTGTGTTGTAAGGGTCAACTGGAAGCTGCCCTTAACACTCTAATTCCAAACCAGGGTTTTGAGGATCCACGACCTAAGTCTGTAGAACCTAGTAAAGGTATGGGGAGTAGCCCACACTGCTGCATTGCAAATGTTCTTGATGCACCCTGGAATAAAGCCCATGAAGTTGCCATGCCCCTGTTGGAATGGGCAGTGAGCTTTCTGGAGGGGGAAAGTTGGCCAGCTATCCCTATAGCAATGCTTCAATATAAGTGAGATATAAATTCAAGATTATGCTTGCCTCCCAATATATGGAAGTTCTGTGCAGATTATAAGAGAGAGCTGTCTTCGAAGCAAAGACTTCTTGAATACGACCAAACAGCAACC
This sequence comes from Acipenser oxyrinchus oxyrinchus, assembly GCA_030684275.1. NCBI lineage: Eukaryota > Metazoa > Chordata > Actinopteri > Acipenseriformes > Acipenseridae > Acipenser > Acipenser oxyrinchus. The sequence goes on along the minus strand of CM060247.1, from coordinate 61,521,489 downwards.
AGCTTTTCAGAGATCTTCAGAGAATGGACCAAACGGCTTGTATGAACTTGGCTTTTATAGAACTTTTCCCCTACTTTGTGCATCAGAAGACTTAATTAAATCTAAACATTTGGTCTATTTTGGCAGCTCTTATCTTTAAGTGAATAATATATATTTAAAATGGTAACTCCTTTAAAACTAATTGTATATGACCTTGTGTTCTCTACTTTTCTAATCTCTAAAATATGTGAGGTAATCTTCAGACTGATAAAATATTTCCCGGTACCACAAAGTTCTTATTAATTATTAAAATACAAGTATATATACAGAGATATATTTTTAATATATAATAACAGCTTTGTTTAATTATACCAGCCTTGTTCTAAAATATATTTCCTTCTCAACAGTAAAATCATACTTTTTCAGTGTGATTTTAATAAACTTGTCTCTTTTTACTTATAATTATGTGGCAAACAGACTTGGCTTCTTTCTCTAACTAAAAATGTCCCTCACTTCAGTTGTCCTTGACAATAGATAAGAACTCAAGAGGCCCTGCCATCCAGCCACAGCTTGGTTTATTAAATGATAGAAAACTCAACAATAAGCACTTTCCCAAATTCTTTGCATGAAATCAAACCAGACTTTAAGAAACTGCTTACACCGGTACTCTTACTGATAAGAGGATGTCTTCATCCTAATTATTATTACCAAGTTCTCATTAATTTTATAGATATCATAATGAGGTAATGGACCTCATTATGATATTAGTTAGTATAAAAGATTATACATAGCAAAAAACCCGCTTTGGGATGCCAAAATTAATCCTTCCTTATCTGCTAATGTCCAAGGTTGTCTCTAATGCCGAGGGGCCTTTTTCAGTAAGTCTACTGATAAGACAAAGCTCCATGCATCTACCAGTGGTTTTTAATTAGGTCACAGTTTGTACTTGATTGTCTCTTTTCAGACTTAACAGTTTTTCTATTTCTGTATCAGGTTTTCTATTACAGTAAAACTTAAATAGGCGCAACACTTCTTTTTTAGTTTCTAATGTAATTCTGTCATTCAAATGTATTTCTGTTTGCTTTTTCTTTGCAATACCGTGTTTTTGGCTTAAACATTTTTTCCCAATTAAAGCTACTGCTTTTCTGATAAGAACTTTCACTGTGAACACACATTTAATTAAATGAAATGCTCGTCTCCCAGGGTTACACAGGTTTCCATGTCGGCAGCTCTGAGATAAAGGAAAATTTAGATTATTTCATAAGTGTTACTGGTCAACGAGTTCAACCCAGCTCCTTACTCAGACTTACAAAGATCCAATAATAATTTTTTTACTGTTATAATAGAATATTCATATACAGAACCCTACAGCATTACTTATAAGCTAATACAGAGTATATCATAACATTATCCTGAGCAGTGTGTTTCAACAATTTGTTTACAACACCCAGTTCATGTCAAGCAGGTCAGCCCAGCTCCAGCAAGATTCGAACTCCCTTTCTTTTCCAGCTCTGAGTGGCTCTCAGAATAGGGAGGCCCCTGTCTTAAGTCTGGCCGGTTTCCAAGAACTAATAAGCAAAGGCACACAGACATGCTTTTTTTTCTAACATGAGGTCATTGCTTGCTCTGTTTCTTAGTTTGAATCCTGTTATCCTGCTCATAATTTGCCGCAACAGTATTTGTGCTGGCTTTATATTCTTTAAAACACAGTACAGTTATTACAATATTTTAACATTGTTGCAGTTTCACAAATGTTCAATTTGTATCCCAAAGATGGTCCTGCTTCTGCTCTCAGTGAGTCTGTCAAAGCCACCACAGGATCCTTTATCCATTCTGCACATCACAGGTGTGGGTGACAGTCTTTAAAAGCCTGATACCTGCACAAAACTTAAATCTTGTTAACCGGGCTCCCATCTTTACATTTTCATCTCCACCATCAGTGTGGAAAGTTCAAAGAAATGAAGCTGGTCCTATCAAAGAGCCATGCATCTCTGCCGCAAACATCTTTCACTTAAAAAAGGTGCTGGCACCTTGTACAAGGGAAGAAAGGTTTTTAGGGTCACACGTGACACAGTCCTGACATTGGCGACATTTACATGCACAAGTCATGACAGAGTTTTCCTCACAACATGTTTGTCATACTTTTAAGGAAATGTGTTGCTATGCAGTTCTGATTAAGGAAAAAAATTGTCTGTACCAATGCAGATTACTCAATTCATAGTCATGTAGGGGAGGGGGTATTTAAATATCCATGTCTGCTTACTAAGTAGGAAAAGAACGACTCTGAATAACATGAGCAGAGCTTCATGCATTGCCATGATGATAAAAACATTTAACAAGAGAAATGAATTCACGTGTTGTCGCACACATTCTGAATTACGCTGCACATTAGCTACTTGTTTGTCTGGTTACCTTTCCAACACACACACACACACACACACACACACACACACACACACACACACACACACACACACACATAAAATTAAATAAAACATAATTTCTACTAAGTACAAGTTTTACTACTTAGAATTTATATTTGTGTGTGTGTGTGTATTGTGGAACAACTAAAAGTTATGTTTCATTAACACTAGAACTGCCTTTTATAATACATGTTTTTTTGGGTTTTTTTGAATAAAGATTTAATCTTGAAGCTAGCCACAGTGCTTCAGCAGAAACATTTCGATCAGAAAACTGCAAAGCTGCAGCTGGATTCTGTGCTGCACCAAGTGACACACCCAAGAGAAATCACATGTTACTTTCGTTTTAGATTAAAGACTACTTTTATTTTTACAGTTTTGTATGTACATAAACCTGTTTACACCTGTTTACATAGTAGTTTCTTTTGAAATGTTTCTTTTATTATAGTTTTTTCATTTTTTGAAGTAGTGCTTTATATGTGGTAAGTTAGAAAATAACCACTTTTCTGTTTAATTATTATTATTTTTTATCATTATTATTTATTTCTTAGCAGACACCCTTATCCAGGGCGACTTACAATTATTACAAGATATCACATTATTTTTACATACAATTACCCATTTATACAGTTGTGTTTTTACTGGAGCAATCTAGGTAAAGTACCTTGCTCAAGGGTACAGCAGCAGTGTCCCCACCGGGGATTGAACCCACGACCCTCCGGTCAAGAGTCCAGAGCCCTAACCACTACTCCACACTGCTGCCCTAACTGTTCATTTAAATATGGCATTTCGGCTGTGCAGATGTTTGATATGATGTGCTTGAATAAAACTTTTGAGTTGTATCCGATAGTTTGTCTTTCATTTTAATATTGATGTTGTTTAAAATGTAACCGTCATAATGACTGCCGGCAGCGGTTTTAGGTATGAGTATAACCGCGGCGGTTATAGTCTTAAACATTATCAGCTTTTGTAAAAACATTTTGAAAGACCTTGCACGGAAAAATTATTTAGTTACCATAATTTCTCATTAGCGGCAGTAACGGTAATGTATAGTCCACTATTTTTAATTAACTGCCTATTTACAGTAAATACTGCCCATGCCCTCTATATATATATATATACAGTACTGTGCAAAAGTTTTAGGCAGGTGTGAAAAAATGCTGTAAAGTAAGAATGCTTTCAAAAATAGACATGTTAATAGATTATATTTATCAATTAACTAAATGCAAAGTGAGTGAACAGAAGAAAAATCTAAATCAAATCCATATTTGGCGTGACCACCCTTTGCCTTCAAAACAGCATCAAGCATCAATTCTTCTAGGTACACTTGCACACAATTTTTGAAGGAACTCGACAGGTAGGTTGGCCCAAACATCTTGGAGAACTAACCACAGTTCTTCTGTGGATTTAGGCAGCCTCAGTTGCTTCTCTCTCTTCATGTAATCCCAGACAGACTCGATGATGTTGAGATCAGGGCTCTGTGGGGGCCATACCATCACTTCCAGGACTCCTTGTTCTTCTTTACGCTGAAGATAGTTCTTAATGACTTTCGCTGTATGTTTGGGGTCGTTGTCATGCTGCAGAATAAATTTGGGGCCAATCAGATGCCTCCCTGATGGTATTGCATGATGGATAAGTATCTGCCTGTACTTCTCAGCATTGAGGAGACCATTAATTCTGACCAAATCCCCAACTCCATTTTCAGAAATGCAGCCCCAAACTTGCAAGGAACCTCCACCATGCTTCACTGTTGCCTGCAGACACTCATTCGTGTACGCTCTCCAGCCCTTCGGCGAACAAACTGCCTTTTGCTACAGCCAAATATTTCAAATTTTGACTCATCATTCCAGAGCACCTGCTGGCATTTTTCTGCACCCCAGTTCCTGTGTTTTCGTGCATAGTTGAGTCGCTTGGCCTTGTTTCCACGTCGGAGGTATGGCTTTTTGGCCGCAAGTCTTCCATGAAGGCCACTTCTGACCAGACTTCTCCGGACAGTAGATGGGTGTACCAGGGTCCCACTGTTTACTGCCAGTTCTGAGCTGATGGCACTGCTGGACATCTTCCGATTGCGAAGGGAAGTAAGCATGATGTGTCTTTCATCTGCTGCAGTAAGTTTCCTTGGCCGACCACTGCATCTACGGTCCTCAACGTTGCCCGTTTCTTTGTGCTTCTTCAAAAGAGCTTGGACAGCACATCTGGAAACCCCTGTCTGCTTTGAAATTTCTGCCTGGGAGAGACCTTGCTGATGCAGTATAACTACCTTGTGTCTTGTTGCTGTGCTCAGTCTTGCCATGGTGTATGACTTTTGACAGTAAACTGTCTTCAGCAACCTCACCTTGTTAGCTGAGTTTGGCTGTTCCTCACCCAGTTTTATTCCTCCTACACAGCTGTTTCTGTTTCAGTTAATGATTGTGTATCAACCTACATATTGAATTGATGATCATTAGCACCTGTTTGGTATAATTGTTTAATCATACACCTGACTATATGCCTACAAAATCCCTGACTTTGTGCAAGTGTACCTAGAAGAATTGATGTTGTTTTGAAGGCAAAGGGTGGTCACACCAAATATGGATTTGATTTAGATTTTTCTTCTGTTCACTCACTTTGCATTTAGTTAATTGATAAATATAATCTATTAACATGTCTATTTTGAAAGCATTCTTACTTTACAGCATTTTTCACACCTGCCTAAAACTTTTGCACAGTACTGTATATATATATATATATATATATATATATATATATATATATATATATATATATATATATATATATATATATATATATACCCATTTAAAAAAAAAAAGATATGAATTGTATTTCAATCCCATTGCACTGAAGCAGCATACAAGCGGGTTTCTCATAATTTAAACACTAAGCAAAGCAGATTCATTCATTCAGATCCATTCAAAACCAAAAACAGCATTGCTCCAGTGCATCACTTGAAATTAAATAAAGCTGAGTAAACTTATCAAGTTTTCCATTCGTTGTAACTGCAGTGCTATAATAATGCAGGTGACTTTGAGTCTGGATAAAGTAGGACAGTCAGACAAAAAACGAAAATGCTACTCAACAGGTTGAATTTGTTGAAATACATGTTAATCACAATGCTGAAAAACAGTACGTGACTGGAGATGAAACAAAGACAAACTTAAAATGGTGAAAGAAAAACGAGCTGACAGAGGAGGAAAGTGTTTATCGGATTCAAGTCCGGGCTTTGACTGGGCCACTCTAGGACATTCACTTTCTTGTTTTTAAGCCACTCCAGTGTCGCTTTGGCTGTGTGCTTGGGGTCATTGTCCTGCTGAAAGGTGAATCTACGTCCCAATCCTAGGTCTTTTGCAGACTGAAGCAGGTTTTCCTCAAGGATTTGCGTGTATTTAGCTCCATCCATTTTGCCCTCTACCCTGACAAGTTTCCCAGTCCCTGCCGATGAAAAGCATCCCTATTGCATGATGCTGTCTCCACCATGCTTCACAGTAGGGATGGTGTTACCTGGGTGATGTGCTGTGTTGGGTTTGCGCCAGACATAACGCTTTGCATTTAGGCCAAATAGTTCAATTTTTGTTTCATCGGACCACAGAATCTTTTGCCACATCTTTTCAGTCTCCCACATGCCTTTTTGCAAATTCCAAGCGGGATTTTACATGGGCTTTTTTTCAGAAATGGCTTCCTTCTTGCCACTCTTCCATACAGGCCAGATTTGTGGAGTACCTGAGCTATTGTTGACACATGGACAGTTTCTTCCACTTCAGCCATGGAACGCTGTAGGTGTTTCAGAGTTGTCATTGGCCTCTTGCTGGCTTCTCTGACCAATGCCTTCTTACCCGGCTGCTCAGTTTGGGAGGACGGTCTGCTCTAAGCAGATTCTGGGTGGTGCCATATACCTTCCACTTCTTAATGATCGACTTGACTGTGCTCCAAGGGATATTCAATGCCTTTGAAATATTTTAATACCCCTCCCCTGATCTGTGCCTTTCCACAACTTTATCCCGGAGTTGTTTTGAAAGCTCCTTGGTCTTCATGGTAATATCTTTGCTTTGAATGCACTACCCAACTGTGGGACCTTATAGAGACTGGTGAATTTAATCTGAAATCATGTGAACCACTTTTATTGCACACAGATGGACTCCATTTAACTTATTCTGTGAATTCTGAAGGCTTATTTAGGAGTGTCATAGCAAAGGGGGTGAATACTTATCTAATGAAGAATTTTCAGGTTTTTATTTTTAATTGATTTGTTTTTTCACCCCCCCACCCCATTTTTTTCAAACATTGAAAGTGTTGAGTAGGTTGTGTAAATCAAAGGAAAAAATCCCATTTAAATGCATCAAGATTTCAGGTTGTAACAAAACAAACTGTAAAAATGTCCAAGGGGGGTGAATACTTACTATAGGCACTGTATGTGTATGGTTATGGTTCTGATTAACAAAAGAAAATGAATGTATTTGTACAGCTGGAAATTGAATGCAATTGTACTGCACTGTATGCAACAATAAAATGTTTTGTTATTAGATGGTGCACTGTTTAGTTTATTGTTTTTTCCTTCTTTTTTAATTGATGCAAGCAGCACTGTTTAATACTTTTCTTTTAAAATAAAAGCCAATACAGCTGGAACTACAGTGCTACTCCGTTATAACGTGACCTGTTATAGTGCGATACGCATTTTTTTTTAATACATTTTTCAATGTGGATCTTAAAAAAAAAATTTTAAAAGTTGGATTAATCCACAAACCCACCTGCATTCTTTAACAACTGCCAAGAAGCATTACGTGTAGCATTACATTAATTGCATTAAATAAACATTAGTAAGGGCCATTTTTTGCTAAATGCTCAGTATCATGGAGAAGGTTCTCTTGCGAGATAAGAATTAAAATATTATCTGTAAACCAATTTCGGACATTATTAAATTAAGTTTGCACGTTAACAGCAATGCTGGCAATTGAACTCCACAGGCTTTCCTGGCGGGATATAGGCTGATTAAATCAACCTCTGTGTGCAAAAGTTATGAAAATCAAAAATCAGTTAATGTAAAATGCTAGGGATAATCCTATTTTAAAAATGTAAAGGACCGCAATATTTAGACTACCATCTAGAAATCACTCCAAAATCTGCAAGATAAGCAGGTATAAGATTTTTTTTTTTTTTTTTTTAAGATATCAAATATATTTTTTATTACCCACAAGGATAATCTCATTAATAATACATAAGACCTGATTTACCAGGCATTATGTTTTTTGGGGTTTTTTATGTATCCTGCCATATAAGCATTTCTTTAAAATGAGTGTAAAACAGCATTTTAAAAAATAAATTGCCAGTATGTTACCGATTTTTTAATTTTTTCCTAATGGCCTGCAACTAGATCACATTTCTAAAATTACAAATTATTTTCCCTTAGAACACACTGAGAACTGAATGGGCCGATATTTAATAAATAAGGAAAAGTAAGAACTGTTGGTGTTTTTCAAATATACACTGTTGTCAAATTACAGACCTGAACATGATTTAAGACTAACTTCTAACCTCTGTACTCGGAGACAAATCAGTCATAATGATAAAGTACATAGAGACCCACTGTATAAAGGAATATAACAGCAAAACTCAAGTGGTTAGCGTTTTTAAATTAATGCATTACTCTCCCCTTAAAAGTGGTTTGTCCACAAAATGATGAAGAAGTGAATCCACAGGTTCTTCACTTGAACACAAGGACAACAGTCATTTATAACCCTACCACTGGAGAGCTCGAGTTCACAGTTAACCGGTTTGAATACACAAAATAAATGACTGGTGTTATGGGGATTTTATTTTTTGGTAAGTATTCATTGAATCAATTATTTCTTACTGTTGTCATTTTCTTAACAGTGATTTATGTCTAAAGTCCCTTTCACACTGGCATGCTCTACCCGGGTTTGTGACCCGGTGTCCTGTGGATCGGCTACACGATTTCACACTGCTTGTGAAGAAGCAGGGTCGACCTGAGTGACAGGAGCAAATAAATGTGAGTATGCAATGCCCCGGAAGCAGCTAGTCCATCCAAGCGTCACTGGATTGAATTGTCAGCCCAAATGTTCATAAGAGTAAATGTTTCTTCATCCCTGCTGCAGTCTGGCTCATGGTGTGTCTCAGTCAACAAAAATATGGCTAAACTGAATAAACAGAAATGTTCCTTGAGAAAGTGAAACCTTCACGCAGGCGTGGTTGTTTGTTACTTCGTCCGCTTACGAATGTCCATCATGCATTGTGTCTCGCTCGACCTGGGTCAAAGCGCGTCGACCCACATCCTGAGGTGGGTCACTGTCAACACGGGTACGACCCAGGTATGTGGTTTCACACTACGTGGGATTTTGACCCGGTTAGCCAGAACTCAGGTTGGGACCTGTGTAGGAGTGCAAATGTGAAAGGGGCTTAATATTAAGCTTTACAAAAAAAGGAGTGCACAACAAATTTATCATAGCCACAATGAGAGGAAATGTAGAATACATAGTCTTTTAAGTGTTTTTAAATTCGTTACATTTAACAGTGATGTTTTTAAAAGCTATTTTAAACCTGGTACAATAAATAGTAGCGATGGGGACAGCAGAAGCTTGCTTATAGAATTAGATTCAAAATCTCAATGCTTTTTCTTTGATAAAGCTTACCATTTTTTTTTCAGTAAGCATATGTTGTGAAATTCTTAATTCTGATCAAGAATAACCTTGTTATGGCTCTGACTTTCATTTTCTGAAAGACATTCAAAAGTTATGCAGTTTCTATGTTTATAAGTGTCTTCTGTATAGTGTCTTATTATATCTGAGCAGTGCTGTGATCTGTATTACCTAAATAGCAAGCAACTAAACTAAGATACGGAATCATGCCACCAGAATTACAGTATCACTGTTTGTGACTCAGTAAGAGCAATGTGCAAACAGCATGTTATAGGCATGGGCTATCTTTTCTGTGACCCATTTTAAACACTCCCCAGCATCCTAGTTATAAAAAGAAGAGTTCCACTCTCAGTTGGTTCTCCTATACATTCACCTTCAAGGCTCTGTTCCTTTGCTCAGAGGAGAGAGGCAGCCCTGTAAAGGAGGCCAGGTGAGTCCCTAAGGTGTGCCGCTCTGTTACTCATTTCTCTTCTGCTGAGACCATTTGGCAGTAACAGCCTAATAAGCCTCCAGTTAATTTGCTATCCATAATAAAGGCAGAGTGTTCTAGAAAGTGGAGAAAATCTCCCAAAGTCTTGTCAGCTTTGGAAATAGCACTGACCTACTTTCTGACACACTTTGAAAGATCTCACTGTAACTACGCGTCCTCAATACAATAACCTATTTAGACCATATCTATTTCATTTTCAAGAACTACATGATTGCCCTATTTATGATTTTTTTTTTTTAAATATAAATTACAAAATTTAATTAGAACTGTATTTATTCCACACCTGCTTTTTATACTGGGACACAGAAAATGGATACATACAAATAGTAAATAACTTTTAAATACAAAGCGAGTCACTCCACTGTGGTACTGCAACTTTAGTGTGGCAGACTGGTCAGAATTGACTAAATTCAAAATCCAACTAATCTGCTTAACAGCAAAAACACTTTAGCAACCCCTTTTATCAAGGTACATTTCATCACTGCTAAAGCTATCTATACCCCACTCTTGTGTTGCCTACATATTGTATATATGATGAATAATGACTGGTTTATGGTACACTTATTAACCATTTTGCTGCCAATATTAATAAAACTTTACTCCTGCTACATTATGTGATTGTAAAAATGTCAGTTTTACAGTTAAGCTACCATTTTAATAATTAGGGAGGACAGTAAAATGACAATTAAAGAAAATAACAGTATTTGTTCTGAGTTTCCAATTTAGAAAGTCGTTGTGATGTTCCAGTCATTTCCCATCACACACAGACCTGTTATAAAGAGAAGTAATACTTTGTTAAAAGACAATGGCAGAAAAAAGAGTGTTATAATTAAGTATGATCTGATACAATACAATATGTAACTGAGTGGCCCATGTGCAGGTCAGTTTAGCACAGAAATAATCTGTAATTAATGATTAATAATCCATCTCCACTTTATAGCCTCCCTGTGACAGAAATAGAATGATCTTTGGTGGTAAACCTCCCTCCCGACCTGTAAGGGCGCTAAGTAACGGGAACAGAGTACCTTGGACTGTTTGGCCTGACACTTCAATCCTAGGTTTAAAAGGAAGTCGATCATCTAGAAAGGGGACGGAGCTTCGCTACACTAACTCATCGATCCGGAAGGGAAATGATGTGGCAGCCGCGGATTGGAGAGCGGCTGCAATCGTTTACCAAGGGGTCATGAGTGACGGTATAAATAGGGGACGACGCGACGTAATCTGTTCCTTTGTTGTGGTTATGCAAAAGAACCGAAAGGACCGGTATACTGTGTTAAAAGAACGTGAGGGTTTTGTTTGCTTTTGTCAGTCTGTCTATATCGTCTTGTTTGTCTTGTGTATTTCTAGATGGCTAAACACGATCCTGAGCTGTCTGGACAACAACGCACTGACTGTTCACTAAATAACATTGTAAACTCATTACCAGCACTACAGCACTCATTGGGAGAGGTGACCGTGTTTGTGTTTTGGTATCTCCATCGAGATTATTGTTCTTGTGGGATTACTGTTCATTGTAAACGGGACTGCAACCCATCATCATTTACTGTGCAATACACATCGTTGTTTGTTTCTGTTTGGTCATCGGACCCCTGGATTAAAATAAACAGAAAACTTTTTCACCCGTACTTTGTTTGTCTGTCGTTTCTTGTTGGATTACTGCACTGCACCTGCACGTACCACTTACCACTTTGCCACACTCCCTTATTAAGAAAAAACAGTGTTTAAAGTAGACTAACCCTACTATACTGATATAATATTAACAATTTCTTCATGTTGGTAGAAGATATTGAACACAATAGTGCTTTCAAGAATTATAACTACATTACAAAATATAATCATTTAGATCCCTACAATTCCCATTTGAATACAATGTGTTTTCATCTATTCTAAAATTATGGAAATATTCATCAAATTGTGATTTTCCTCCAAAAAGAATAATGCCTTGACAGTAAAGGTTTATAGGGATACTCCTTCTAATGCCAATGACTTCTAACCACAGACAACAATATCTTGTTTTGGACTCTTCCACATTTTACTACTGTAGATCTCAATGGAGCCAGACCTGGAGTGGAGGATGAGCAATGGATTCCAATTAATTTAGTAATCTTCTGCCCCTACAGTTGAGACAATACAGAACACTGTGGGTTAGGACTCCTGTGGCAAAAAGGTTATGAAATCCAACCTGAACTAATAATTGAAAATACAAATAAATAAACAAGTACACTTTCTCATAATCTGAATGAAAACATCATTTAAAAAGCACAACATATGTCATTCCAATTTGCATTTAAACATAATGAAACCCAACAGCAATAAAAGGAATCATTTGACAGAAAAGCACAGCGTGCCATCCTATCTTTCTTTTTCCATTATTCATATGCTTGAATTCAAGGGCAAACATGATGGGTTTCCAGAAATACGTTTGTAATACATTAGTTGTAAAATGGGTTGCAAAACAATTAGTGAAAACCATCTGAATTTACATTAAAGAAACAGATTGATTTCTGCTTGCAGCCGTACTTGTTAGGCTTAGAAAGGTACATTCAATTTAAAAAAGGACATATTTCTTGTGCTGATTTAACTATTTTTAGTAAAACAACCCATCCCCCCGCATATTAGAATGATAAATACATGTTCACAACATAAACTTGTTTTTTCAAACCTAATACTTTTATAAGCCCATATTTGGGGGGTGCAGAGTGCTTTAGGTTAGCTCTATCCAATCCTGTCTTTTTGCAGATTCTATAGTCATTAGTTAAAAACAATGTGGCAGTGGTTCATTTTTATAGGACAAGATCGATGATGGAACTTGACTAAAGAAATAATAGAAAACTGTTGTTTCCTGATAGTAAAGGTGTATCAAGGTGTACTTCCTTTATCACTGTGGCAGTGAAATGTTTAAGCAACATTCACAAGACTACCATGTCAGCCATCTTAGGACATATGTAAGGTCAATGGGAATGGTTTCATTTTATTTTCTCTAATAACAGCCAACAGTGAAATTATGAAGTTGGCATCTCCAATGGTTGTATTCATTCAGTTAATAACAAGAATGCATGTAAACTCCAGTTAACATCAACCACGCCCCTGATGTAAACGTTATATAACTAAGAATCAGTGGTGGCAGTGGTAAATTGGGTTGAAAAGCAATAATTGGGCTTACCAAATTGCAAAGAAAATAAGAAAAACAATTGGTGATTCCAAATTTATAAAAAAAAAGAAAAGAAAAAAAATGAATTGATTTTGTTTATACAAGTGTTATGATGTTTAGCGTTTAATGCATTTTTCACAGTTGTAAAATGTTATAGTTGGAAATAAACAAGGATTTGTACATCATCATTGTTTGTTGAACCAGAATTGATCATTTCTATATTTGGAGAAACACCTGTGAAGGCATGAATGCAAACAACATGGTAAATGGAAAGCATGGTGAACTTCAAAATGCAGAGTTGCCTTTTATAAATAATAGAATCTATAGAAGTTAAATGGTTAATTATGATTATGATTATAGTATTATACTGTATATTGAGAAACATTTTCCTTTTTTATTTATGGGAAACAATTTCCAGTTATTCTAATCTGTCTATTATTTGGACAGTTGTGTTCCAACTTTATGAGGAGTAGCTGCTCAACGCATATACTATAATATAGCTTGTAATTATATTTAGTAGAGGGGTAATGTAAAAAGAGATTCTATAAAGTAGGATGCATACACACATTTCACTTATAGCAACCTTGATGTGTGGCTTTAACCTCAGCAGTACTCTCTGTTATCCATAATATTCAGATACAATGTTTGAGGTACCATATTTTTTAACCATCTTTAATTTGTCAATATTAACAATATTAACATTCAGTTGACAAGCACAGGTTATTAAGAGTGGAGTGACTTGCATACTGTAAGAATATGACTTAATACACTTTTTTTTTTTTCTGGAGTCCAAAAAAAGTTCCAACAATTGTTAAGATAGCATATAGGATCGTTCGTGCACTGGGCTTGCAGCATATCCAGATGACTTTTTTAATAATAAAGAAAATCACAGACTCATTTAATTTGAAGTTTTAAAGAATCAGAGCGGTAGTAGTGCTCTTGTTCGGTTTATTAAATGCTTATGTTAAAAACTGGATTGGTTGGTTGCGCAGACCACCATAAATCCCAAGTAAAAAGCAGTCTGGGCTATCCAGTCCTTTTCAGGTTTAACAGCATTAATACTTCAATACAGTAATACAAATATGGTTATCATATGTTTACCTCTTAGGCTATAAAATGCAAAAAGCTAAAAACGCCCACTGCTAAATTCTAGAACATTCAATATATATCACTCTCTTAAGACTAAAACATAATTTCTATACCTTATAGCAATGCATCAATATAAAAGAGATATTAAATTCAAATATATGCTTACATTCCAGTATATGGAAGTGTAGTGTAGGATATATTGAAAAATAAGAACTGTCTTCAAAAGGCAGAGACTTGTGAATACGACCAAACAGCAACCAGTTTTTCAGAGATCCTCAGAGCATGGATCACATCAGCTTGTAGTTAGCAAGTTGAGCGATACTTGACTGGGGTTTTACCTTGGTTTTTATAGGATTTTCCCTCCATTGAATACATCAGGTCCCAAGTAAATCTAATCATCACTCAGCCTTGACATTTCTTATCTTTAAGTTAATGATACATTCTAGAATGATCTGTTCAACTCCATTTTCAAAACTGATTGGATATAACTTCTTGCCAAAAAACACTGAAACATGATTTCATCGCTCTCTTTTTCAACTCCTCCTTTTAAAAACTCAGGTGGACCAAAGTTCACAGAATCCTTGCTATAATACAATTCAAGTATATGTGTATATATGACAGATGTTTTTAATATGTAACACCAGCTCTATTTGATTATATTTAGATAAAATTATATTATTATTTAGTGAAAAATTATATGTCCCTCTAGCCACATATTACATTACCTTTTCGGTGCGTTATCAATGGGCCAGTTTAGCTTCATATACAAATGTGTGTTAACAAAGTATTTGACAAAGACTGCCTTTGAATAAGCATACAGTGGTCAGTTCAATTAGTTTCTTTAAATTTAAGCAATAATAAACATGTTAAATATAACAGTCTTATTAAACTGTTCCATTCTCGGACTATGCCTGACCTCTCGCTCTGTTTCTAAAAGTTGCCTGCTCAAACAGGTTTCAGACACCCTGTTTACTTGCCAAGACTATTGTTTTGATTAATATGAAACACCATTGTAAGCACTTCTCCAAATCAGTTTTCTCCCAAAGAAAGTCGCTACTTATTTGATAAGAACTGTGACTGAACACAACTCCCCTAATTTGTGGAATGCTCCCTTCTACTACAAGGTTTTCTTATCATAGAAAGACCTTGGATTCAAAACTGCGGACTACAAGTAAATCTCACTTTGACTGCCAAAAAGAACCTTCCATATCTAGCACCACTCTGCTTGCAGGCAGATAAGGGCAAGGCTATTTTTCAGTAGGTTTTTTGTGTACTAAAATTATTGAATACAGTTTACACTTTATTTGTCTAATATTCCAATCTAACAGTTCCTGTTTTTTTTTATTGCAGTAAAACCTTTATATAAACTAAACATTTATATTCTTTAATTTAATGGATGTTGTAATGTCTCAAATATTTTTTGTTTAGTTGGAGAAAGAAACTGAACTCATTATTTTGATTCAATTGATTAAATGAAATGCTTGCTCCTGCTTTTACAGTCTATTTGTGTTACAGTAGAGCCTTAACAAGCAAAAACACTTGTTAGTTTAAATATTATGTTTCTTATTAGATCAAAATACTTAAAACTTATTATTTCTCTTCAGAGAGTTTTGTATTATTAGATCAGAATACATTTTTCTTAAAACCTCTATGCTTAGTAACAACACGAATAAAGTCAAATAGGTCTTTTAGTTTCAAATATCGTTCTGTCTAAAAAGGGTTACCCTTTTGTTTTTACTAATTTGCAATACCTAGCCTCCTTTCAAGGTTACAGACTGCCACGAGTGTGTGTGCACTAACAACAAAGTCACATAGACAAGGTTTTTTTCTAACATTAACACTTGTTCAGTTTTCTTAGTTCAAAGCATTGTAACTTGTTCATAATTTGCTGCAATATTATTTATGCTGTTTTTATATTCTTTAAAACACAGTACAATTATTACAATATTCTGACAGTGTCAGTTAGTACTGAACTTCTTTAGTTTTTAACTGTACTGCAATGTTTTTTCAACAATAATACTGTTATTTGTATAACAGTTTAACTTTAAATTATTTTATAACATTTATTTCTAATTCAGTTGCTTCAGTATAACAGTTGCCAATATTATTTTACTGAATTAAGTCTGACCCCTTTCTCTGTTCATACAAAATCCAGTTGAAGCAGGTTTTAAGACAACCTTTGCTTTTTGCCAATTTTTTGGTTTTGATTAAAATGAGACATGAAGTAATGAAAGTAAAGTAACGAAAGAAGCTACTTTTTCTCATAAAACTGGAATATGTTAGCAAGGCCTTATGATAAGAGTCTGCCGAGTTTGACTCCTTCCAGCAGGTGCTTTCATAGACTGCAGACAACTATCCATTGTTTTCTACTGAGTATACAGATCTTTTTGAAAGGAACATATACACAGTATTATTATAATTATTGACAAAGAGAATATCTTATTATTTCAATCAATACAGGTTAGTTTAAAATCACCCAATAACTCAGCACATTCCCAACAGGATTTGAACTCTGCGCCAGGCTCAGCTCGGACTGGTTCTGCGAACACCACGACAGGCCTGTGCACATCTGCTAAAAACATTTTCTAAAACACATTACAGTCATTACAATATTTGTTACAGTTTCACAAATGTTCAATTTGTTTCCCAAAGATCAGCCTGCTTCCAGTAGCTGTGACAGTCTTGGGTCAGTTTCTGCTCTCAGTGAGTCAGTTTCTGCTCACAGGTGTGGGTGACAGCCTTTAAAAGTCTGATAACTGCTTAAATCTTGTTAGCTCGGCTCCCATCATTAATGGGAAGACTTCAAATAAATTAAACTGTTTCTATCAAAGAGTCAGACATCTCGGCCGCATATACCTTTTACTCAAAAAAGGTGCTCGCACCTTGTACAAGGGAAGGGTTTTAGGGTCACTCAGTGACAACTGCTTGCGCGTTTATTAAATTAACAAAATAAAAAGGTTAAACAAACAAAAAAACACTATACACAAAACAAAACGGCACTTTGGCCAAAACAGACAGACACTAACAAACGGGACAAACACTAAACACACAACAAGTATCGTGCTGGCCCTCCAGCACAGTAGCAATTGTTAATTCTTAAACTTATCTCCTCTGTCTCTCTCTCTTACCTCCTCACTGTACACCCAACCCTGAGTGAGTGATTCGTGCACCTATATATACAGTTGTGCCGGGATTCAATTACTAATTAATTACTCACTTGAATCCCAGCACGTGAACTAATTTGTGCAATCCCCATGCTCACATACTATTACATATTTTATCTGCACGGGGAGTGATTGTGCAATCCCTGTGCCTAAATACAACTATATATTTTAAATCACTCGTGCTACACAGACCCATTTATACCCTGTGCACCACTATATCCACATATAACAAACAACATGAAACACAAAGATACGTGCAGGGGCAGGGCACACTGCCACAGCCCTGTACTTAGGGCAGATTCAGTAACTCAATAACATGATGTTGTTGCCAAGTTTCATCACTGGATAAGATGTTCTCTAGATATATGTACAAGGTGTGACAGGATTCAGTCACTCTTGATAAAAACAGATCAAAGACTTCTCATACATGATTCATTACAATGCACTTTCTCTGATGCATCATTTCACCTTGGGCAGCTCAATCACATTTTGATGGATAATTCTCAACCTGTATTTTTTCATCAACACTGCAAGGGGGAGGCCGTGATGGAAAACACTTTCATAAAGGAAAGTTCCCTGAAACTACTTAATTCTTTGCTTTAAAATTGTATTTGTAGTAGAGCACATGATGGAGTAACTACGGGGACTAACAACATTATACAATCTCCACTGTTTTATGTATATCATAAAACAGTGGACAATTCTGTTCCAAAAAAAACAACATTAAAAAGCATAATATTTGAGCAACTGTACTCACAAGTAAAAAGCATGCTCTCAAACATATGAAGACAGGAAAGGCACCCAGAGAAGATGGCATAACGACTGACATCATGAAGGAAGGAGGTGAAGAACTGACAAAAATACTGTCGCGTATTTTTTAAAGATTGTATTAAGCAAAAGAAAGTGCCAAACGACTGGAACAACGCATCAGTGATACTTTTATATAAGAAAGGAGATAAAGAAGACCTCAAGAACAGTCTAATTTCTCAGTTTTTGTGCATATTTTAGCCTTTTAGTTGTGTTCCCCTTTCTTAACAGAGGAATTCTTACTGCAACACATCCTTTGTCCTGATTTCAAGTGACCTTCGTAATGTTGATTTGATGGACAACACCTATGCCTTCTGCCAGTTCTGTTGTCAATTCAACGCGTGTCTTCTTTCTATTCCTTAAGGATATTATCTTCAAGTATTGCTCATCCTTGTTAGACAGCTTTTTGGGTCTTCCAGTCCTGGGTTTGTTAATTAAAGATGATGTTTCTCTGTACTTGTTGATTATGCTTCAGATACCACACCTTGAAAATCGAGTGATGCGAGCTATTAAACTCAGTGTTTTTCCTTTATGCAAGTCAAGGTTGAAAACACTAGTGGAAGCTTTGTAAATTGCTGGTGCTCGCATCAGAGTAGAAAAATGCAAATGTTTAAGCCACTGAACTCCCAGCCACTGAACTCTGTAGCTCCTTCAAAGTGATTATTGGCCTCTCTGTGGCTTCTCTCACAAGTCTCCTTCTTGTTTGAGCGCTGAGTTTTGAGGGACGGCCTTTTCTTGGCAGTGCCTGGGTGGTGTGATGCAGCTTCCACTTCCTGATTATTGATCCAACTGTGCTCACTGGGATATCCAAACACTTGGATATTATTTTGTACCCTTTCCCTAATCTATGCATTTGTATTACTTTATCTCTAACTTCTGTAGAATGTTCCTTGGTCTTCATTTTCCTTCAGATTCACAGCCTGACCAATGATCCTTCAACAGTGGGGTTTTAATCCAGAAAATGTGACAGCAACTTTAATAGTTCACAGGTGGAGGCCAATGGTAAGGTAATTGTGTCCTCGTTAGGGCAATTTCTTTCATCGGTGTAAACTGGGAGCTTCCACAGGTTGAATACTTATGCAAGCAAGATATTTCAGTTTTTTATTTTTCTTAAAAATATTTCCCAACATAAAACCAATGTCACCTTACAATAATTGATTTTGAGTTTCAGTGTTTTAAAATAAAATATCAAACAGAACTAAATTTCAATGCACCATTTGTAATTCAGTAATATGAGAGAATTGGTCAGGGGTCTGAATACTTTTGCAAGGCACTGTGTGTATATATATATATATATATATATATATATATATATATATATACAGTATATATATATATATATATATATATATATATATATATATATATATATATATATATATATATATATATATATATATATATATACAGTACTGTGCAAAAGTTTTAGGCAGTGTGAAAAATGCTGTAAAGTAAGAATGCTTTCAAAATAGACATGTTAATAGTTTATATTTATCAATTAACAAAATGCAAAGTGAGTGAACAGAAGAAAAATCTAAATCAAATCCATATTTGGTGTGACCACCCTTGCCTTCAAAACAGCATCAAGCATCAATTCTTCTAGGTACACTTGCACACAGTTTTGAAGGAACTTGGCAGGTAGGTTGGCCCAAACATCTTGGAGAACTAACCACAGTTCTTCTGTGGATTTAGGCAGCCTGAGTTGCTTCTCTCTCTTCATGTAATCCCAGACAGACTCGATGATGTTGAGATCAGGGCTCTGTGGGGGCCATACCATCACTTTCAGGACTCCTTGTTCTTCTTTACGCTGAAGATAGTTCTTAATGACTTTCACTGTATGTTTGGGGTCGTTGTCATGCTGCAGAATAAATTTTAGCCAATCAGATGCCTCCCTGATGGTATTGCATGATGGATAAGTATCTGCCTGTACTTCTCAGTATTGAGGAGACCATTAATTCTGACCAAATCCCCAACTCCATTTGCAGAAATACAGCCCCAAACTTGCAAGGAACCTCCACCATGCTTCACTGTTGCCTGCAGACACTCATTCGTACGCTCTCCAGCCCTTCGTGAACAAACTGCCTTCTGCTACAGCCAAATATTTCAAATTTTGACTCATCAGTCCAGAGCACCTGCTGCCATTTTTCTGCACCCCAGTTCCTGTGTTTTCGTGCATAGTTGAGTCGCTTGGCCTTGTTTCCACGTCGGAGGTATGGCTTTTGGCCGCAAGTCTTCCATGAAGGCCACTTCTGACCAGACTTCTCCGGACAGTAGATGGGTGTACCAGGGTCCCACTGTTTTCTGCCAATTCTGAGCTGATGGCACTGCTGGACATCTTCCGATTGCGAAGGAAGTAAGCATGATGTGTCTTTCATCTGCTGCAGTAAGTTTCCTTGGTCGACCACTGCGTCTCGGTCCTCAACGTTGCCCGTTTCTTTGTGCTTCTTCAAAAGAGCTTGGACAGCACATCTGGAAAACCCTGTCTGCCTTGAAATTTCTGCCTGGGAGAGACCTTGCTGATGCAGTATAACTACCTTGTGTCTTGTTGCTGTGCTCAGTCTTGCCATGGTGTATGACTTTTGACAGTAAACTGTCTTCAGCAACCTCACCTTGTTAGCTGAGTTTGGCTGTTCCTCACCCAGTTTTATTCCTCCTACACAGCTGTTTCTGTTTCAGTTAATGATTGTGTTTCAACCTACATATTGAATTGATGATCATTAGCACCTGTTTGGTATAATTGTTTAATCATACACCTGACTATATGTCTACAAAATCCCTGACTTTGTGCAAGTGTACCTAGAAGAATTGATGCTGTTTTGAAGGCAAAGGGTGGTCACACCAAATATGGATTTGATTTAGATTTTTCTTCTGTTCACTCACTTTGCATTTAGTTAATTGATAAATATAATCTATTAACATGTCTATTTTTGAAAGCATTCTTACTTTACAGCATTTTTTCACACCTGCCTAAAACTTTTGCACAGTACTGTATATATATATCTCAAATGTTTAATGTAGATTAACAGCATGTTGGGTGGCAAAAATAGAAGTCCTTCAAATTTGCTACCAAGAAACGAATCAAAGCAAGTCAATTTAGCAGGAAAAGGCTAATTCATCTACATCAAACACTACTGAAATAGAACACGAGACTTCCTGTGCCTCTTTTTATGACTTCTCTCTCAAACATTGAAGGAATACACATGTCTTTCTTGGTACATGCACAAAAAAGGATTAAATCAAAGACATGGTAAATCTACTGTATGTCTCTGGCCATTGAGGGAGGTATTTGTCCAAACAAATCACTGAGATGTTCTTATGGCTGTATTGATGTGGGATTAGGTTAAATCTTCCAGCATTTTCTTCATTTTGTATTTCACTACATGCAAGTATTTTGACATATTTGTGGAACATGATGTTGTAAAGGTTAACAAACAACACCAACACACTTGTTTTATGGCATGGCACATTGGCCGGGTTTCCATGGAAAAAGAAAAATCACCTTTTTCTCACGCTATATTCAGGTAGTGTGGATTTTCATGTAGTTTTAGCCAGATAAATTCTCCTTCAAAATGGAAATAACCTAATTATGCTATAAAACCAGAAAAAGAAGGCTTTACCATCTGGTAAGGCCCACCTCATGTTGTTAAATGTCCTGAGCCGAAGGCAAGGGCATTTAACATAACGAGAAAAGCCCTCTTATGAGGATTCCATTGCTATAAGAAAATTGATAAGTTAAGAAAAATAACATTTAAAGTATTTCTGTTTTTTATTGCTCATTATTCAGTGAGTAATGTGGTTTGCTTAGAATTCCATGTGTTCTCTGGTAGCTTCAGGCTTCATTATCCCAGTGGTTGCGTCCTGGGTATTTCCAATAGCCTAAATAATACCTCAATACTAAAAAAAAAAAAAAAAACTTGCACGGAGCTGTTCTTCAGCTCAGGTGCCTCCTACACAAAAGCGATCATGGTTTGTGAACTTTTTGTAAAACATTTAAAATACAGTTCAGTACTTAAGCTACAGTTACGTCTGAAAATGTATTAGCTAATAAAAATAAAAAAGGTTTTAGTAGAGTATCCACCACTTACAGTATCCACCACTATGATTTCAATAACAAAGGCATCGTTTGTACCGTGTTAAGCACGAAATACTGAATTCAGCTGTTTGGATCTCGTTATGTGCCATTCACATAGATTTAAATAAGAAACGCACTGCTTATCAGGGGCGTAGCTAGGAATGGACATATGGGTGGGCCCCAACTTCGGGTGGACGGGCAAGTACCAAAGGTCTGACGTCACAGGAAATAGTTTACATTACAAACATGATTTAAATCAATTAAAACTCTGAATACATCAAATATCTCTCCGGGGTTTGAGCAGCGCAACATAGCCAAGACTGAAAATTTATGGTGTCGAGTGAAGCAAGGCGAACATGTTTTGCAGTTTATAACAGTAGTTACAAATACAAAGCACATATGCATACAACCTACAGAAATACACTGCACAATAATTGCAAAAACCATTTCATTTGAAAAAGTGCAAACAGAAACTAACAAAATTGTGAAAACGAAGTCATTATTTACAAAAATAACATAAAAGGCTTTTTTCACATTACCCTACTGCATAGCACGACTTCAAAAAATGAAAAACTAATAAAATAAACACTTCAAAACAAAATATTGTGTAACCAGCTGTAAACTGGTTATAAGTAGGCCTACATACACAATTGTAAAATCGAAATAAAATGAAATGTAGGTACTTACATTACTAGCGCATTTGTTGATTCGTCGGTTCGTTTTCTTTTTACAAAATTTGTCGCGACATTGCTAATGCGTAAGACACAAACATAGCTATGGTTTACTGCAAAGTTGGCTAAGCATTCTGTATTAAATTTCTTAGCAGACACCCTTATCCAGGGCGACTTACAATTGTTACAAGATATCACATTTTTTACATACAATTCCCCATTTATACAGTTGGGTTTTTACTTGCTCGAGTGTACAACACCAGTGCACCCCACTTGGGATTGAACCCACGACCTTCCAGTGTGGAGTCCAGAGCCCTAACCACTACTCCACACTGCTGCCCTGTGTAGATACTTAGATAGCTAATTGCAAATGTAAAAAATAACTAAACAGCAGCTGCACAAGCTGATTGCTTGCATGCCTTGCAATGAAAGAAACGTTCTTGTATGTATGCTGCCGACCCTCTGTAATTTCGATACTATAGTATCGAAGACGTAAGATCTCATATCGCAGCCATCCAATCACCAATCTTTTTTTTCATAACCATGACAACGGTGCTGACGTGGGTGGGACGGATATATTTTTTGAACCACAAGGATGAGCTAGACTCGCCGCAGCGGATTAGTCTGATACGGTTTGGCATGAAATGTTTTTAATTGTCAATCGCTCCATAACTGGGTGGGCTCAGGCCCAAGCGTGGCACCGCCCCTGCTGCTTTTACTGTACTAATCGCTCTTACTGATCCACCAATCAGCTGTTTTCACTGCGTTATCTTGCCATTCACATATATTTCAACAAAAAGACAGCACTTTACTTTAGTAAAAGCTTGACAGCTTGATCAGTTTGCACATCGTTAGTGAGCGAATGTCCCTGTACTGTACCTTGACTATTTAATCCCTGTGAGTAGTGTCAGGTTTACAGTTAATAAAACAGCACTGACTGCAACAGCAAGCAAGCATGACTGGACAGAAAAAAGGATGTAACCTACCTGTACTGTACATTTCTGCATGTGCATTACTTTTTATTACATTCCTAGGTTTTAATAAAAAGAATGTATTAGTGTAATGCATGTCTTAATAAATAATTTTTACAGCATAAACGCGTGTTTGTTTTGCTTACTGTACTGGTGATTGGGGGACTGTGACAGGTTGGTAATGTATCCTTGTAATAAATCTCCCTCCCGACCTGTGACGGTGCTGCAGGGAGATGGCTGTGCCCTGGAGAGATTCTCATCTAACACGGAAGTGGCTTTGTTTCTGTAAGGTGACTGTCTCGACCGAAGGTGGACTCGAAGTACAACTACCGCCTGGTATTGCAGCACCAGCACTGAGCGGACACAACACGGGGCTTGGACTAATTCCGATTCAAACTTTACTACACCGTGCGCGGCACAGAGTTTATTCTTTTGTGGAATTATTATTTTTTGTTGTGAATCAATAAGGATCCCCACGCCGGAGAGAGCGTCTAGGTTTGTACTCAATAAACTGTGTCCGCGAAGTGTTTGTTGCATCACAGGGACATTGTGTGGGAGTTTATACCGTCCACTGCTTACTACGGGTGAATCACGTTAATACAAACGCACCTGTTCTAAGCAGTGGCGACTGTAAAACATCAGCCCTTATTGCTAATATGGTGGCAAAGGACATGCTTCCCATAAGTTTTGTTGAAGGTGAGGGATTTCGGGAGTTGATGAAATTTGTGGAACCTGAATACACCGTGCAGGGACTTGTTTTTAGTCCCTGCACGAAAAACAATTACCACTCGACTCAAAAAAATGCATGCGGATTCAGCAGCTTCTGTCCGCAGAAACTTGTCAAAGGCTGAGAAGGTGGCGATTACTACAGATGCGTGGACTGCATTGACTACCGAGTCGTACGTCACGATAACCTGTCATTTCATAGAGGATTGGGAAATGAAAAGCATAGTTCAACAAACTCGCGCCATGCCAGAGAGGCATACAGCAGAGAATCTCGCAACACCGCTGTAGACCATTGAACACCGCTGTAGACCATTGGGGTTTACGGGGGAAAATCACTGCCTGTGTTCACGACAATGCCAGCAACATCATCTTAGCAAACTCGGAGTTTGTTGAATGGGACACAAATTGGTGCTTTGCACACACTCTGCAGTTCGCCATCAACGATGGCTTTAAACTTGGATAACAAGTGTTATTTATTTATTTATTTATTGCAAACAGCTGCATTTTTTATTTGTATATATTATTTTGTAGTACAAAAATAGGCAGATGTAACTAGAAGCAGCTTTCCTGGAACATTGACAAAAAAACTCAAAATCACAAATGTAATATAATGTAGGAGAAGAGTAATTTACTTTCAATGGAAATCTCAAACAGTAGAAAAAAAAAATGTCAGAGTATATAATATTATGTGTATAATATGTCTCAATATTTAACTTATATTCCAAAATATAACGTTTTTAACAGCACTGAAAATAAAACATATTCTGTGAAAATGTGATTTAGTTCACAGTACCACTATGAATGTACCTTTTTATGACTTCTGTCCGGACACTTGGCATGTCTTTTCTTGCACACTTGATAACAATGCTCATTACATGTTCTAATTCTGCAACTTTTCCACATAATTCCTGTTGCAGAATGCAGTGTAAGAAAATTGGAACTTATGTATTTCTTTCTTAAGTTTTTTCCAGCACTCTGCAAGCCAGTCCACTCTTTTGTCCAGTCATATATGGTGCACCATCTGTTGTAGTCCCAGTTAGTTTCTTCCAAGGTCATTCTACACTTTCCATCGCTTCTTTAAGTTAAAAAAAAAAACACATTTCCTGTGGTTGTGCTGTTCATGCTTAAACTTAAAAGTTCTTCAATAACATTAAAGTTAATATTACCTGCCATTTCGGTAATACACTTAGCAACTGTGTTACGAGGCAGACTGACATTAGAAAAAAATCATATTTTTCAGGTAATACTACATCAGCTGTTTTAAGCATGCACCTTTTACCAAATTCACCATCAGAAAAAGGTTTGGCAGCACTTGCAGTCTTTTTGCTAACAATACAACTGGCATCCACAGTACTTACATGTTTTCTTCTCATTTTCAGAAAAACCTTTCATTGACTCTCCATAGCTGCTTTGTCCAGCGTGTCATAGTGGCGTTGTATGTTCTAATCTTTCATAAATGCAACCATTGCACTGTAAATTTGACATATTGCCTTGCCGTCAAAATTATTCAGTGAAAAAATGATCATCTGGCTAACGATTTTGGAATCTTCTGTGTGCTGCCTACACCTTTCGCTTCCGTGACATCTCCAACTACTTTTGAGCTTTTCCATCACAACTCTGTCAATTGTATGATCTGAATAACACTGGAATGCTGTTCAAAGCTTGGTTGGTTTCTTGTGATTAAAACATGAATTTAGTTTTTGGCAATTTTTCAAATAGAAGCTACAGTACAAGTTATGCAATGGCACTTCAGACAGATCCACATTGAAACAGACCAGTGCCACAAAAAAATAAATAACAAGCCATCGCTTTGCTATCCTAATCAAAATTATGTTTGTAAACGGATCCTGTGTGCTATTTGATTGGCTATTTTACTACCTCTGTGAGCTGTGATTGGCTTAATGGGAATGTCACTCACATTGCACACTGCACATGTTGAATACGCTTGTTATATTAAAGAGGCCGGCTGTTTTAAAGAAGAATTCCAAAACGATACAGTACATCAATGCAATTTTAGAAACTCATGGGCGGGCCACCAACAATTGCCGGGCCATATGCTTTATAGAGCAGTGGTTCCCAACATTTTTCCCACGGATCACTTGCCATACATTTTTTCAGCATTTTGAAACTAATTTGCATGTGTATATGTATAAGTACGTGTAGAAAGTAAAGTATTTATATAACATACCTAACTTGATGAGATTCCTGGGTGAATCTTTGCTACCAGACCAGCAAGGAATATTGTCATTTTGCACATTGAAAGTTGCTGATGGCAAAGTTCTTGTTTATTTTGTAAAAAAAAAAACAAAAAATCACATTCTGAATGCTTTGTAGATAAATGGTGTCTCAATTTTGCAGGTTTAAGAGTTTTGTTTGACAAAACCTCCTGACAAATAACACACTGTGGCTTGGGTCATCCTTGGATCCAGTAAATGTAAATGCCTGTGCTGGTCCCCGCATCCGTTACCTTGTGTAGCAAATTAATCTATCAATTTATAACGCAATTTATTGCACTCACTGATCGCCAACTTCGCTCGATGTACAAATAAAAACACCAGAATACGAAGACATGGTGGGTGGGAAGCAATTTGATAAATTAAAAAACGAATGGAGAGGGTACAGGATGTTACCACTTCTGGTGGACTGTGACGTGTAAATTAAACGGGATTGATGGCACGCAGTCGATAGGCATTTTGGTTAAAAAAACAGGCTGTACACATTATTTTCAGAAGTGTTAACAGAATTTCCTTTTGACATTTAGTCTTGTGAGATATTAAACCTGGCTGAATAAACCCATATAATAACATGGAGCTGAAATCGATCATTCACTCTATGGTACAGTTCACAAGTCAAGCTACAAATATAGCCTCTTTTTGTTTCACATTAACTTGTGTTATATGCAGCTAACCTCTCCAAAAACGTATTGAAATAAGGGTATATTCCAACCCCCCTGACAACACTGTTTCATATACTGTTGAAAATGAAAAGTACTAAAACTGTGGTTTTCATGTTTTTTTTATTTAGGAATATTCAATGCAGTGCGCTACTTTTATTTAGGAATATTCAATGCAGTGCGTTACTTTTATGCCGAGCGAAAAGGCTGGGACAGCCAGATTACTTTTTTTTTCCTGAAGTGCAGTGAGCACAAGCAGTCGAATGAGCATGGATTAGAAAGCAGGGAAATAGGGAAAATGCAGACTACATACATATCTTATAATTATCTTATCTTATAATTAAGGTGACCAGATGTCCTGTTTTGGACGGGACAGTCCCAGAACCTTTCTTGGGACGCTCATTTCATCCCGTTATTTTCTCAGAGCATCGTCACACCGGTAACAGAATATTGTATTTTCATGCAGGCTGCTGTGTTACTACCATATCTAACTTAATACAGTACAATGACACTTGATGTGACTAAAGAAGTTTGAAATCTGGAGATAAAAAAGGTTTTCCGATATTATAACAGCAAAGAACATTCAAGGAGGAAGTAAAATGTATAAAAGATACAAATGGCAAAATCATAGATGAAGAAAAAAAAATTGCACATACATTAAATGATTATTTTTCACAAGTTTTTACAAAAGGAGGATACGGACAACATGCCCCACGTCGACCTGTTCCGATCCAGTTTTAAATAACTTTAGGTTGAAGTGTTAAAGGGGCTAGGAGATCTTAAAATAAACAAAGCATATGACATGGGTTATTTAGCTTTCCAGAAAGCTTTTGACAAAGTCTAGCATAAAAGATTAATTAAAAGATTAATTATCAAACTGAACACAGTAGGAATTCAAGGAAATGAATGCACATGGATTAGGGAGTGGTTAACATGTAGAAAACAGAAAGTACTGATTAGAGAAATCTCAAAATGGAGTGAGGTAACGAGTGAAGTACCACAGGGTATTTATTAGGTCCTCTGCTCTTCCTAATCAACATTATTGACAGATTCTGGTATAGTAAGCAAACTTGTTAAATTTGCAGACAACACAAAAATAGGAGGAGTGGCAAACACCGTTATTATTAGTTTATTTAGCAGATGCCTTTATCCAAGGCGACTTACAGAGACTTCTCCAAATAGTTTTATTTCCAAATGTCATTTTTAACATGTTTTAAGCCAGTAGGTATCACTTAAAATGGAAAGGCTCCTGTTCAAAATGTGTTAATTGTGTGATGACATTTCCTGCCTTGTCTATGCAGTTTTTCAGTACCAATCGATATGTTTATCAGTACCAAATGAGAAAGCGTCTCCTGCGCATTTTACATACGCTAATGCTTATGCTTATATTAAGGAAGATTAATTAGTATTCCTTTCAAACGTAAAGAAGTGACAACATTTCATTTGCTCAAAAAAGGAAGTTATCTAATTTAGATTGTCAGAAGGCATTTTCTCGTGTTCATTGATTGGCACCAAAAAATACAACTATTCTGAGAAACTTAAAAGGGTTTGCCTACGTGGATTACTATTTATCAATACTACAGAAGGAAATTCCTGTTTCTGCAAACTGGACAGCTTCTAAACAAAACTCAGAAAAGCTGATTAGTGGGCTTCATTTATTGCACACAGTCAAAAGATATTTAACGCATTTCATCACCTTTAATTGCTGAAAAAAATCCTAGTATCTATTAATCACGGCACACTGATGATCCAAGCAGAAACTGCAATAGAAAAAAAATATACAGAACAAATACCATGTCATATGAAATGGTAAGAAATTAAATATTTTGAAGAAAAAAAAGATTATATGAAGTAACCATTTAATAAATAGAAAAATTGAGATATGTAAGTTTTCATACAGGAAGGGCCTGGTTTGCAGATTGGACACTGGAGGACAGCATAGAGATAGAGAGAGCAAGATGGAAAGTGGAAATCAAAGAGAGAAGATGCAGTTTCTTAGACGAAAAGAGACTAGACTTGCAGCAGTAATCAGCAATAAAATAGAATATCGGAATTTGATATTACTGAATAGCTACTGTGTAATATAATAACTATACTTGTGTAGAAATGAAATTACAAAGACAATAAGATCATTTCTTCACATAAAAGTTTTTGAAAGTAAAATAATCCACTCTAAATATCACCATGAGTCTCTGCATTCACTTTCAATATGATATTACTGTAGATCAAACATTGCCAAAGTGAAAATAAAAACCCTAGAGCTTGACTGTAGCTTGGAAGTTGGAAGTTATTCACAATATTTCCATACTGTCCCAGTTTAAGGACTTACACATATGTTCACCTTATTTATAATGTTATATCACATGGTTAGAGCTATTTGTTGTGCTGCTTGGTAATATTAGTAGCACAATGTGCGATTGTGTAGAAATTGTTTTTTGCAAGAACTGCGTAACCTTTGGGAGTTGTTTGGGAACCATTGTGTGGAAGGGTGGTGGGCAATTCACTGACACACAGGAGACAAAACTTTATTTGTAACGCCGCTCAGGTGCACTGATTTATGTTTACTCACAGAGGGTGCTGTTGTCCGTGGCCTGAATACTGCCAACAGTAATCAGGAATACGGGGTTACCAATACGGTAGACAGTCCAGTGCACATACAAGTGCTCAAAATAATAATGAAAACAAAAGACACAAAGAAAAAGGGAAAACATAACACTACTAACAAAACTACAAAATAAAGGTGCTGCACTCTGCAGCGTTTCCCCGACCGTCGCTACCCGCACGGTTCGGGTCTCTGTCCTACACTCCATCATTCCCTCAGACTAAGGTCTATACTTTTAGGCCTGCCCACGGTTTCTCTGCTACCCCTATATTTATTTGATTTTCTTTTGTTTTGTTTGTTTTGTTTTGTTTTTGTTCTCTGGCCGTTCTCGGTCCGGCAATAGAGCTTCTGCTCGCTCGTTTGTCGTCCTATAGGGGCAGAGCTGAGGGAACAACAGAGCATTATTTTATAGGCCCAGCAATCCCCCAAGGCCCGCTTCCCAACCATTCAGAGAGAGGGAGAGACCACACACCCTCGCCCCATCATGTCATTGCCATGACTGACAGACGGATTTTACTGGTTGCTGCCCTCTTCCTACAGAACCATGCATGCCCAAACAGTCAGCACAGATCTCCCCTGTTACACACTGCTTTAGAGTATTAACTATCTATTTTAAATTATGTCATTCAGCTTTAACTGAAACCTATTTAACAACCTGAAATTTACACAAAAAAGCCCCACTAAAGCTCACAGGGAATTATATTACATTTCCCACACAGAGGACAGGTTTACAGTACATGAAAGTGGGCTTCTACCAGGTTCCTGACTTCCCAAATGTGACGGGTGCTATTGATTGTACTCACATAGCACTGTCACCCCGATCCATGAAGCCTAAAGATAAGCAGTTTCAATTTACATTGCCTCTGCCTGTCCCCTGCTGAGTGCTGTGTCTGTTGATCGGTCATTTTCGGTCAGTGTAAGCCACCTCCACCTTTCACAATAAGCTACTGACCAAAAGATAAGCCTGGACTGCTGGGGCTTTTTAGATGAAGGTGGTCACGTGTAGTCTCGTACATTATTGTGCACATTAAATTTAGTGTGCGCTATGGCATATAAATGAGCCAAATAGCGTGCACATAAATTAAATGCGTTCTCTGTTAGTAAATGGGGCAGTAAATTTAGATTTAGCACACACTTTACGTGTGTGCTAACCCTAAATTTAGTGCCCTTTAGTAAATTAGGCCCATTGAGTGCTATAAACAAGCATGACTATAGTTTATTATAAAGCTTTTATTATCATGATTACTCCCTCATATCATTAAAATCCATGTTAAAGCTGTAATAAGCAGACCTAGACATTTCTCATTTGCATAGAAACACTTTTAAACCATTTACAGCCCTCAGGAGTCTTCCTGAATTTCAGGAACCACCTCTTTTTAGAGGTTACCCTGTGTGAAGGGGTACACCCTGCCCTTGTGCATATTATGTTTTGTATTATTTTGTATTTGTATTATTATTTAAATGCAGCATGAGCAAAGTGTCGTCCTCCATTGTTTGTTATTGTTTTATGTTTTAGTACATCTTGTGAGAATGCGTGACTGTCGGCTAGTAATTATTTAATTAGCTGACTCGTGCAAACTATGGCCAAGGGTTAACCCTTTGCGGTCCATTTATTAATTCTGCGTCAGGCTCGCCAGGTCCAATTTATTTTCACACGCGCAGTTAATTTTAGACTCGCTGTTTAAAAGTATTTTTTTCCACAGTCAAACGGGTTTAAATGGCCCTGCATATCAACAAAGCACTCACTAGGGATCTCCAGCCCTGCCCCACCCTTTCGTTTGCTATCGCTTTCACATATGCTACCAAATAAAAAATAATAATAATAATAGTCGTACATACCGATCAATCATCACCTGATGACTTGTTTTATCACCAAACTCCTCAATAATGCAATCCAAGTCATTATTTTATTGCTATAACATCTCAAAAAAGCTCTGCAAATGTCCGTGATAGTCTCTGTGCACTGATACTGTAACTCCCAGCTTGTTCCCATACGACCGCCCCATCTGAAGAAGGAGGGCTACTATGACTATTCATGAGATACGCCTTTTTTTTTCTTTTTTTTTTTTATCGGCTTGTCTCGGCTCCTTTCGTTCCCACTCGGCCATTGAATGGTTTTCTCGGCTTTTCCATTGAAAAAATGACTTTTTGCGTTTTGCATTTTAAAATGATGTCGGACAGGGTCCGACAAAGGACCTGATGGGAATAATTGCAATGTCGGATCCAGTCCGACAAAGGACCGCAAAGGGTTAATAAGATAATTAATAGGCCATAATATAAAAGACCTGCAGCTTTGGATGCACAGGGAGTGTTCAGGAGTGGAGATTGGGAGTAAGAGAGAGAGGAGGTAAAATAATAATTAGAATAAAACAATTGCTACTCGTGCTGGAACTACCAGCATGATACTTGTTGTAGTTATTATTTGTTTATTTGTTTTGGCCCTTGTGCCTTTTGCTTTGTGTGGTTTTGTTTAAATCTTTTATTTAATAAAAGAAAACGAGCGCATTTGCGTCTCGTCCCGTAGTACTTGCCTGTGTTGTGGTTTCATTTCCTGGCCTAACATCACCACCCAAGCTTTCCTGTCACACCCTGGGATAACCACAAGTTCCCAGCTGAAAAATTATCCAATAAAAATCATCTGTGGATTAGCCCGTCTGGGTTCAGGTTGATCAAATTGACCCCATATATGGTTGATGGAATACCCCATGCAAATCTGCCCTGAGCTTTATTTTGATTTCCATACTCATTCTGTTATGAGAATAGCTTTTTTATCATGAGAAATATTGCCAAATTAAAGTCTGTGCTGGATCTGAGGGATGCAGAGATGTTGATTATCTCATCTTGATTATTCTTTGTTTGTGGGTATACCTGTCACTAAACTTAGAAGGCTTCAGCTTGTCCAGAACGCAGCTACCAGCTACTTTCTCATACTTGTCGTTCTCAACAAATTTCTCCAGTGCTTAGATCATTACATTGATTTCCAGTGAGCTACCGAATTTAAAGTTGCTGTAATAATTTATACGGTCCTTCATGGATTAGGGCCCTCTTATCTCCAATAACTACTAACTCTGTATATTCTTATTCATTCTTTGAGATAAAAAGATGCAAAAAGTTGTTCCAAAGAGTCGTCTTAAATCAACTGGAACCAGAGCTTTTTGCTGTTGTGCACCTTGGTTGTGGAAGTCAATTCCGGTTACCATTAGGCAGGTTGAAACACTGGATTATTTTAAGTCTAAATTGAAACCATACTTTCTTAATGTGCTTGTATATAACTGGAGGCCAGGGCGTGAAGGCCACTATGTACAAATACATTTGTATTGTATTGTATTTTTATTGAATACTTTTTTGCACTGGCCCCGAATACGTATAGCAACACCATTAAAATGTTTTTACCAAGACATATATTATTGGATTTATGTCACTAGTTCACATGACATTGCTCAAAATTGCAATGTCTGAGATGGCAAGTTACAAATGAATGGTTATTACATAGTTTGTAGGAAAAAAAAATCTAACCTTACTTAAAATGTTTTGAAAACTGCAAATAAACAAAAGCTGTCAGTTTCCTCCCAGCCCATTATTAAAATAAAGTTATCAATTCACTCTTAATTAAAATAAACTGACTGTCTTACATTAAGTAGAGATATGCATAAGCTGATAAAAAGTTGTATGAGTGTAGCTTTTCTTTGGCTTCATTATAATAAAATCACTAGAAATTTGCCTTGACATTTAAATAATAATACAAATTATCCCTCACTAACAGTGAAGATAAGAGCCTGTGTATCTTTACCTAACATTTCTGCTCTTTGCAGTGCATTTTTCAAGTTGTTTTTTACATTTTTCAAGTTGTATTACGTGTAAGTTTTATCTACGTGCGCATGAAGCTATTTTTGTGTTTACCTGTTATGCAAGAATAAAATGAATGAGAGAGACTGGAGTACAATGCTACCCTGGGGTACCGCATGCCATCTCATATTATTATTATTATTATTATTTATTTATTTAGCAGACGCCTTTATCCAAGGCGACTTACAGAGACTAGGGTGTGTGAACTATGCATCAGCTGCAGAGTCACTTACAATTACGTCTCACCCGAAAGACGGAGCACAAGGAGGTCGAGTGACTTGCTCAGGGTCATACAATGAGTCAGTGGCTGAGGTGGGATTTGAACCGGGGACCTCCTGGTTACAAGCCCATTTCTTTAACCACTGGACCACACAGCCTCCTCATATGGTATCACCCCTTTGTGTCATCCATTATTTTCTTGTCACAGTTCATTACAAAGGTGTTGAGCATTTTGTTTCCTGGACAGCTAAATAAGACATTGTTTTTGTCTTTTTTATTACCGACTGTTCTAGTGTTGCCGGTAACAATGACCTGCCTTAGTAATGCACAAAAAACACACAGGCCACTGAATAACACTAATACACACAAAAAACTAAATATACTGTGAGGTCCAATTTTGCAACTCTTTCCATGCGCTAAAATATAATTCTGCAGGCTTGTTTTTAAACCGATATGCTGAGTGCCTCATTGATTTGCAGTTTATTTTTGTGTAGCTGTCCAGCAGTCTTTCAAAATGATATATTGTGCAAAAAAGAAAAAAAAGAAAAAAAGAAAAATTGGACATCTGTCATTGAAAAAAATGTGTATGCTATATGTGTAAGTACAAACATGTGTCATCATATCTCCAGAATATCCAGTTCTCAGTAACTTGAGGAAAATTATGTTATGATAAAGTTAACATAGTTAATGCTATAAGCGATACACTGTACAGTAAAAAAAAAAAAATGCATTAGAACTATATCCTACAGCAGGTGTTTTCAAATGAAAGTAAAAGAAAATAATGATCTTGAATTAATTTTTTTAACAGTATTATATGTTATCTCTAAACAACTGTGCATAAATATTTCATTGCTGTTTAGCAGCTGAAAGTTCACTTAATTGTTCTTCATCTAAATCGGCATGTCTGCATACTACTTTTGGGATTTTTTTATTGGTAATTGGTCACTCAGTTTTATAGCTACTGTACATCTGTAACTGATGGCTACCAGTACTTTAAATTCTGTGAAGCAGCGCAGTGATTTTGAATATGTGACAAGGCTCCAACTGTCCGTATCCATCCAATATACGGACAGCTGGAACCTTTCTCGATCAAACACATTGCTTGTTTCATGTCCATTACCAGCCCTGGTTTATACTGTAATATTAGTACAGTAAACAAAGAAAGAAACCAATTATTATTATTATTATTATTATTATTATTATTATTATTATTATTATTATTATTATAGCTGATAGTGTAAGGATTATTGGCCACATTGCCAAACAGGTAACACAGCAATAATGACCCATGATGTCGTACGGAACATTAAACATGCTGATATTCAAAGACCAACACTTACACTTTTTATGTTCAGAAATTGTTCAAATAAGTACCTCTTTATACATCACAACCTTAAGTGTTATATTCTTTAAAAAAGGGACCCTTGTAATTACTTTTTTTTCCATATTGTTTGCTGTTGAAATAGACTTCAGATTCTCTTTCTGTACATTTTACAATGATATTTATTATTGTTACTTTTTGTTTCTCTTTTTGTTGTTATTTAAAGAAGATTATGTCCTAACCAACATGCCAATTTTAACATGTGAGGGGAAAGTTGTTATATGAAATACATTATTTATATAAAATACCAAAAAATATATAATAAAGATGTATAATTAAGCAAATCATCGTAAAAAAAACCAAACATCGTATTTGAATTAAAAACAATTTTAAATCACATATACAAACCTCAATTCATGGGGAGTTGCGGTGGGGGGTTGGTGATTTTCAAAATGTGCATAAGATGTTAGAGCAGGTGTGACAAAGTGGCTGAGTGGATGCAGGTGCAGAGTGATGCAGTGCAGTAATGAAACACACAGAGAGATTTCTAATCCTGTTTGGAAAGGTTTTATTTATTTTATTATAGATATGGCGATCAAACAATAATCCCCCGGTAATACACACCAGTGTGTAGTGCACGGGGTAAATAACAGAGGAAATACAGTCCTAAACAATAAACAATATCTGCCCCACAATAATACAGACACGGTCACCAGTCCTGGGTGTGTGCAGTAGTGCTCGTGGTGGGTGATACAAGTTTATATTTGTGACAATGGTGAAGTGCTGTTCCGGCTTAGTGCTGGCCCTTGGCGACAGCTCTGGAACTGTGTCAGCTGTCTAGTAACGTACAAGACAGGACGAGAAAATTACAAACAAACAAAACATGCAAAGGAAAAGATTATGATTCTCCGTCCCCTGTTATGCTGTCACACATGACTCCTTGGTAAACGAGTGCAACCGCCTCTCCAATCTGCAGCTGCCACATCGTTTCCCTTCCGGGTCAATGCGTTATTGCAACGGAGTCTCGCCCCCTTCCTGGCTGGCCGACTTCCCTTGAACCCTGGGAAAGAACTGTCAGGCCAGCCCGTCCAATGAACTCTGTTCTTGCTGCTTAGCGCCCTCACAGGTCGGCTAGGTGATTTACAACCAAGAATCATTATATTTCTGTCACAGCAGGGTAATGAGGTTTTTCTTTCTTTTTTTTTTTAAACCAATACATTTTACTTTTAAGAACAAAGTTTAACACATGAAGGGAATTTCTTGCCAATATGAAACATGAAAGAACAAATTGTCCCATTATCTGAATGCATTATTCAAATTTATAAAAGCTTAAGATAACAAAAATGTCTTTGAGAACTGATGTAAGATGAAATGTATTTTGCTGTGATACAGACACTGCCGGAGATAGCAACAGTAAATACAGTAATGCATTAGAGAAAACAACTCTACAACAATTTGCAAAATATTATTTTACCCTTTCGGTCAACAACTACTAGCAGTATTATTAAGTAAATAAAGCTGCAAATATAATTTGCCCTTGGGGAATGTAGCAGGGCAGCAGGAGAGAGCCCTGCACATTATTAAAATGTATATATGTTTTGGGTTGTTGTTGTTGTTGTTGTTATTATGATTTATTATGTGTAAATATGACAGTGTAGCCGTGTTTTTGTTTATTTGTGTATTTATTAAATATATGATGGCTAGAAGCCGTTGCTTTTGTTTTGCTGCGTGGATGGGAAACCCCATCCACAAATAAAAACCTTGTGTAGAAGGTGGCCATCTCCCGAATTAATTAAGTGATTCATTTGTTGCTAATCAGGAGATGGTCACCTGTATAAAAGCCTGCAGCTCTCTACGCTTGTGGTCGGTGTTTGGAGGAGCAAGCAAGAGCGAGAGAGGAGGGTAAAAATAAAGATAAAATAGTAGGATCAGTGAAGCCTACTGCCCAGCCTGATCGTAGTATTTTGTGTTCATAACTTGTTTTTGTTTATCTTTTTTATTTGGCTCTATGAGCAAGTGTTTTTGTTAACTCTTTTATTTTATTGCTGTGTTATTGTTGCAGCACTGCCTTGTCTTGTTCCTGCTTCTGACCTGACGTCACCACTAAGCCACCCTGTCACAAGGAACTTAAAACAAGTAACACTTTTTTTTATTTAAAATAAATGTCTTTATCTGGCAGCAGCATTGTAAAAGAAATATACAAGTTGTTATATGGCCACATGCTTTGTTTTACTTGTACAGCACTATGCATTTCAAGATCCTCAGTATCTAAGTACTGTGTATATTGTGACATCTTTTTAGTAGTGCACACCCCTTTACTAGGTGACCTTCTCCCACAAGCTCTGATCCAGTTTGAAGTGTCGCCCACTTTGTTGAATCGGTTCAAGTGGTTCTAGCTTGATTATACCCAGGACTTTGTCCAACAAGTAATACATGCAGTTTGTCGCAGTTGAAGATCAGTAGTACTTATTGTTACCCACATTCAGCCTGCAGCTAGTCAGGTTTAAATCTTTCCAGTATACACATCCCCATCATATTCCACGACACATAACTTCCCAATGAGATCTGATGAGACTTCTTCCACTGGTTGTAGACTTTCAGCACAGCCTTCACCTTGTTTAGCATCATCTCATATACATGCAGGCACTGGTGAAATGTTGTAGTCTCTGACAACTCCAAAGCAGCTGCAGAAGTTTGGCTTCTTGCAATAGCAGGATAGTGGTTAATAGTTTATTACACCTGCTTGATTGGTGAAAATCTGGTGGATCTGCATTATTCCTTTTACTGTCTTCAGACTATCCTTGGGTAGTTGCTCATCAACAATATGGATGCATTCCTCAGACACCATCATTAGGAGTATGCTGGTGACTCAAGGATAGAGTAGTTGTAGTTTCTGGATCATCATTTCAGCATTGTTGATGTCCTCTCCTTCTGCAACCATTTTGCAATATTTTTTACTGTTTCTCCTACTGCATCATGTGGCCCTTTGCCATGGGCAGCCGCAGAGAAGTTCCATAGACAGCTTTGAAACCATGGAGGAAAGGAATGTTGCTCCTCAGGTAGAAATTTCCTTTGTTTCTGTATTGGCTGGTAGGACCATCACTGCTGACACAAGGGTCATTTTCTTTCAACCACCTAAGAAATGGGATCAGGTGGCCCCAAACTGCCACTTCATCATGTCTCAAGCTGTCTGTACATTTATAGTTCTCGAAGAAGTCAACTAATATTCATGCTTTATCCACTCCCAAGTTTTGTTTCAGGTTCGTTCGGGTAGTAAATTGGTGGATTATGTTATGGGCATGTGTACACATCATTTGCAAATCTTTGTTTACTTTTGCCACAAGCTTCTCCAAAGTACAATCCACATTGTGTTTAAAAGTAATGCTTCTGTTTTTGACCTCTAATTTTCTTTTTTTCTGTTTCTCCTTTCTTTGTTGTCCACTTCTTCCACTAGACATGTTTGGTAGGATCATGTACACCCACATCGATTTTCTTCACTGTACACTCAGAACATTCTCTGTACATGCAGGCTTTATTGGCAGGTGAAAAATCATGTGTCTTTGCCACCTCTTCACAGTCATTCTTTGTGATGACCTTGTGTCAAAAGAATGTGTTTATTTTTAGGGTTTTCATGTCTTATGCACTTGCAGGTGTCTCTGTCTTGCAATCTGGGAGGCAGAATCCAGAAGGGTTTGGCCTCTAAAACTGGCTAAATGACAATTTAGTCATTATGTTTTCTTGCTTGAACTTTAAGAATAGCTTTGTCATTGGTGCACAAAGGAGCCTCTTGTGTTTCTGAATTTTCCTCAGTGTGATTGTGTCTTTCTTTCCAGGACACACTGTTGTCATCTCTAGATAAAAATTTGATGACCATTTGCCTCTTGATTTGTGGATTTATTTTCACTTTCTCGTTCTACTTTGTTGGTTCATTGTTCAAGGTTCTTGCATCTCTCTGAAAGATTTTTTGAGCAAAACATACCAGTCTTCAGAGTAGATAATCTGAAATTCTTTTTTGATCTTCCACCACTATATTGTGCAAGAGCAGTTGTTTCTCTACTTTAGTGTTAACATGACAGCTCTTAAAAATCTCTTTGTTCTTGTTCCAGGTGAATCGGTCAAATTTGGACATTTATTTTTATTTTGAATTCTGTAGTATCTCTTCTTCCATTTTTAAACATCCCTTTTTACATTTCTAGATTGTTCCTCCAGTATATTCACCTTCTACACTTTTTCCAGTGTCTTTTTATACTTGTATTTGGCTCACTTATCATACTTTTGGCTATCATTGAAATCCACTGATGGTGTTGGTGTTTCTTGTGATCTTTGTTGCTCCTGTTCAATGGGAGCTCTGTCTGGCATTTCAGGAGTTGCTGGAGAAATAGGTGGAGTGCCTGGTAACAGTTCCTGAAGTCTTCCTTTAGCTTCTCTGTATGTCTCTTCTGTGTTTCCTGTGTAAATGTCCCGTCTGTCATTTTTCTAATGTCCCTGTAATGCTTCCTACTTCTTTGTCTTTCATTCTCTAGATATATGTGTTGTCTCTCCCTGTCATTCTTCCTTTTTTTCTCTATACCTCCTGCATCTTTCAGTATTTGTCAACTTACTGGTACTCTTGGCTGGTATGATGACGACTAGAAAAATAGATTAAAAGGTACAGAATTTTTGTATGCTTTTCATTACTGACAAGACTAGTAATGGTAGCTTTTAAGACACCAAAATATTCTTGGAGATTCCAAGAATATTCAAGCAAAGTATACATTACACAAAAAGCGATGCTTCTAGATTTCTAGAAATATTGGCTTCATCTACAGTTTACTTCAGAAAACTTCTGATTTCTAATAAAATGCATTATAAAAACAGCCAGAAGAAGAAGCACAAATAGATGAGCAAAGCAGATACAATGCCACACTGTAACGCACAAGAGTGGATAGATATTTCTGTATATAGAATATAAAATTGTATATACAATTGCAGTTCTTAAACTTTACAATGTTTAGTTTTCACAATTACAAATACAGTATAAATGACTTCAGGAAAAGCACTCCAC
The DNA here is from genome assembly GCA_030684275.1 of Acipenser oxyrinchus oxyrinchus. Taxonomy (NCBI): domain Eukaryota; kingdom Metazoa; phylum Chordata; class Actinopteri; order Acipenseriformes; family Acipenseridae; genus Acipenser; species Acipenser oxyrinchus. Next base: position 61,481,377 of record CM060247.1, on the reverse strand, counting down.
TGATCCTCCAGGAACTCTTGAAATAATTGATAGGTCTGCCATTGTATAAGAACAGTGAAGATCAAAAAAACATAAATTGTCCTAACCGACATGTGAATATCTTCACCAACATTTCATTTTTTAAAAGTAAAAATAACTATAAACTGTCAGTTTAAAGATCCGAATTCCTTTTATTTTTCAATGGTTGGCGGCAATTAATATCTGGATTTGACATTACGGTATAGAGAGCAAACTCATTTTTTTATCTATATATCACATTTTGAAAAATGTCTGTATTTCCCCCGTTTTCTAAGCCCTTACCTCACCACCTGCTGTTGTCTCTCAAGAGAAAGCTGACCTTTCACCTCAATAAAAAAAATAATAAAAACTTGGATCTGAGCAAGATTATGTCAAATGTCAGTGAGGACATTTTAGCCTTAAAATCAAGGGACAACATAAAAAATGTTACAGCAACATTAAAAATAAAGACCAGATTAATACAGAATAATTCATACTCAGCTTGTCTTGTTCTCCTAAAGAACAGTTTTGTCATCAGATAAAAACATTAAAAAGTACAGATAAAAAATGACACTTTGAAATGCTATTTGTAGAGCAAGAGACGCATGTTGGTGAGGGCATTTGGGGTGTAAAGTAACCCAAAAAAGGGAAAGAAAAAAGTGTTTTTGTTAAAAATGTTGGTTTCCCCAAATAAATCAATTCATGTTGTTTGCAAAAACATATGTTTGTGTTCTTTTTTTTGTTTAACCTGAAAGGACAGATTACCAGCGAGTAAAATGAAAAATGTCCAAAACTACTTCCAGGTCACACCCCTAATCTCAAACCCGAGTGCACTAGTGCTGACATGTTGAAAAGACCTTTGAAATAGACTTTAAAGTTATAAGTGTAAAAAGTTGCCAGGGTGTTAACAATGAAAAGAAAAATTACAGGCACGTTATTTAAACATTTGTAGCAACACGTGGGGATGTAAAACGCAATATTTTTCGGAACCCCGCTACTTACTCTTTAAAGCATATCATCTTCTGTTTTCATAACTGAATATTTAGAACTTTATCATACACTGTAACTTTTTTTTACTGCGTTTGTTTTTTCAATACATCATAACAAACCTTATTATAAAACCATAACCTTCAGCTTAGAAACTGAAATTTAATAAAACAATGTTTTTCAATAAAATTGTTATTTGAATTTCTCTTTAAAGGCATTTGGAGAGAAACATTTTTGCCTGCCTTGCAATTTATTAAATGATTTAAAAATCTGGTGTAAGCTGAGGCAATTAAAAACTACCCATCCATAAACATGAGCCAATTTTTTTGATTCTGTATCTAGCCTCAAGCGCCTCTTCATTATTATATTCAATAATTTTAAGAAAATACAAGAGCTCAGAAGTTATTTTGCTTTTCAGTGTGGTACCATTCATTATCAAGCAATATTTTATTTTCACAACAGTATTAATATGCATTTTCAAACATTAGGGCAGAGGAGGAAAAATCTAATTTGAACATACCCACCTCCAAGCCAAGCCAAGCAAAATATTTCTGCAGTGAATTTAAATGTGTTATTAAAATCTAGTTATGAATAACTGTTTTTCTTTCCTCACTTCAATAGATTTTTCTTCTCAACTGTGCCCCTAAAACCAGGTACTTGTCAATGATGCCTCTGTATCAGCTCTTCTAGAAAAAAAGGTAATGTTTAATGTCATCTACTGAACTTTTCTCCTCACAAATCAAGTTAGAAGTATCTATAAACACCTCCTTGTGACTAGAAATAGCTTATTGACCTTGTAGGCTGAGTTTTGTATTTATGGATTCTAGAACTTTGCTTGGTTAGTTCGAACAGTTTAGCCTCCATACCCCCAATTTTTGTATATTATTTAAGTGAAGATATGTTAAAATCCGTTAGTTCTGAAAAGATCTGTGTCCATTAAAAGGCACATGCCCAATCAGTGATGTCTTAGATTAAAAGAAAAAAAAAACTGTAATATGCAAACCTTTGTTGATATCAACTTGATGTCAACTTTTGTTTACACTATAACCTACAGTATTGTTACTGGTCTTTAAAATGTGTTTTGCATTTTGGAAAACACCAAATTTAAATAATACATACTTCTATTTTTATTTTTGTAGGTTTTCAATCAGTGAATAAACTAATTAACTCAAAAGTTCCCCAAATAGTTAATCCTGATTAGATGCTGAATATAAGTCCCCTGTAGTATACTGCTATCAGTCTATTGTTTTTTATCTGCATATAATTTGTGAAGTGAAGAAAAACACAGCTCTGTGACATAAATTATAAGAATTAATGTTTATATATGGTTTCCAAGGGAAAACAATGTGTTTGTCTTTTTATAGGAATATATTAGACCTATGGAATGATGGAAATATCACCATTTACGTTAAACACATTGTATTCTTCTCCTTTAAAAAACAGGAGTTATTTACTTTGAAAACATGCCTCTGGCGCACTCAGCTGAGGCAGTGAAATGTGGAACAAGCTACCAACATTAACTGTCCATTGCTGTTTTTTTCTTTATGAGTGCACCCACAGAATTTAGACACCTTTTAAGTGATCGTTGCTGCCAGTGGTCACCATCAATAAAAATGTTTACTGGTTACATTATTGGTAATAGCTTCTACAGGAACACATACATATGGGTTGACATGCAACATTGTGCCTCTTTTTTAGCTACAAAACTACAAAATTGGATGCATTCGAGAAAATTTGTTGAAATCCAAGTACAACAACAGAAAAATGGTGCCAACTTTAAACAATTCAATCACTTTTGTGGACAACATAATTAATTCCATTTTGTGCTCCAGGAAAACTTAATATCCCCCTATTCTATTTCAGATTCATCTCATTTTGACTAATATTACCATCAAAAACTATTTTCTAGAAAATAAAAAAGATGGTGGAAAACCCCTTTTCTCTTGGTAATATGACTCAAGGATAGAGTATCTAAGAAAATGAAATTGTGGGTTAGTTTAGGTTTATTTGACAGTGTGTCTGACTCCATTACAAAATATACTGCAGTGTGGAAACACTAATTATATCCTTAACAACCATCAATAAACATTTAATTAGAGGGTAAGTAATATCTCAAACTGTAAGATAAAGACAAAATAAATCACGTCCCTACAGTTGCTCATACAAGACAATGCATACGAGTGATTGTTTAAAGAGTAATTAAATAGATACGGCTAGGCTGTAATTCATTTCTAATTATCTTATTCTTATTGCAGAGAGCGTCCAAGAATCATTTAAGAGCAAATGATGAATGGTGTTGCTTTTAATCTTATTAGGTAAGTGATGGAGACAGCAGCACATGTAAATAGGTTGGTGGAGAGCTGAATAACAATAAGGAGTTTTATAAAGGCATTTGTACTCACATCATGGCCAATGATTTCTGTTTGTGTAGATTTGTCCATTCTGTGCGAAACAGTTTTTTGCAAACTCTGCACTTTTGCCTGTAAAGAGAGATGCAGATATCCTTATTACTTGTACTATAAACTTTCCACTGTATTACAAAGGCACCAATTTACAACACATAAAAAAATATAAAGGTATTTATGTGTTTGAATGATAGATTATTAAGGTTTCAGAACTGGATTGGATGGGTAAATGGGTACCAGTACATTTGATAGATGTAGATTTTCCTGTTTCCTCACTAAACCTTTCCCTATCAGAAATACTGTTTGTCTTTGATGCCTGAAAATAATTAAAAAGGTAAAGGACAGCTAATGGAGTACATTCTGAAATACATTTCTCTAAAACCTTTAAAAACATGTTTTGTAACAGAATAAATGCGCTGTTGAGGTTTTAGATCGGGTGGGCAATTCCGGTCCTGGAGGGCCGGTGTCCCTCCTGGTGTTCGTCCCAACTGATCAATTAAGCTTCTAATAAGCACTTAATTGGTCAAATTAAGTAATTTAGGGTACAGCTGGCACAAAAACCAGGAGGGACACTGGCCCTCCAGGACCGGAATTGCCCACCCCTGTTTTAGATGATTATACAATGAATTCCACATTTATTTAAAATGACTAAACAATGATTATTTGATAGATAGCACAAAGAAGAGTGCATCGCTGAAGTAACTTTTCATACAATCAAAACGTAAATGTATTTTTAAGTAGTGGTTACAACTTTCAGTGCCTCATATTACCAAATCCCTGCACTCAGAAAATAATACAAGACTTTTAAAGAAATGCCAGATATCTCAAAAAGCCCATGTGTTTGAGGATTATAATGCTGTCAAAATACAGCGTTAAGCAAGCATAGATGTAATCAGCACTGTGCTAGCATCCTGAACAGACAAATATAGAACTAAAGCATAAAATGAACAGGATTGCAATGGGAGATATGTGTTCTAAAGAAAAATTTTAACAAATTTGACCCATCAATAAAAAGTCAGTTGAATGTTGCAATTACTCAACATGAGATACAGCCCGAAAAATGTACCCATGGCTTTAACTATTTACATTTTTACATCAGTGAGTGTAAAACAAATGTCTGACACAATCCTGCTGCTGTAAATAGTGTGGGTGTGGGAATGTAAGGTTGGCAGGGATGGGGTTAAATCTGTCCCTGCCAGCAGTCACAGGTGTGGCCATTCCCCAATTAGGTAATTGATACTAATTAGAGAGTGTCCACATGTACAAAAGCTATTAGAAATCCTTTGTTTGAGGGTGATGTTTGGGGAAGGCAAGCCAGTGAAGGCGTAGCTCAGCCTGGCTTTTGTAAGTTTTGTGTTGAATGCTTTATTTTGGCCCTTGTGCCGTATTTTTGTTTGGTTATTGTTATTTTGTCCCCCTGTGGGATTAAAGGGTACATACGGACCTTTTTATTTTATTATTACATGTTACCATGTGTTGGTGGGAAATGTAGTTCTGAGAGGTCAATGCGGGTACATGTGAAGCCATCTTGAGGCAGGGAATGCAATTTAAAAGTTTAAAAAAGTGGTCAAAATGTTAAAAAAAAAATAATAATTAAAACAATACACACCTTACATAAACAGTTGTAGCAACACATGGGAACATGGGTAACAATAAAATAAAAAGGTCCATATGTACCCTTTAATAAATGTGCCCTTTAGTGCATAAACTGCAACTTTCCAGCTTCAGTCTCCTTCCTGCTGATAACAGGATATCATGTTTAAAAATATCTAAATTTTCTTGCCAATACCCCTCTTGTCCAGTCCTAAAATGAAAATATTGACCCTAGCAACTGCTGAAAAACAGATCTAGCAAGATAAGTAGTTTTCTGATCAGATATTTGCCAGTGGAAGTGGATAAGTGTATAACTGTGTGGTAGAAAACATTATGATTACGTGAAAATGCAATGTTTGGAAGGAGAGTTCAGTGAGGACAGATGTCCAGCCTGAATAATGAGTGTTTTGTTTGAATGATTTTGTTTTGTTGAAACATTTCATTTGAAACTTTTTGTTTTATTTATTTATTTATTTTAAATTAGAACACTAATCTGAAACAATTGAATTGCTGCAAGGACATTGAAATTGGTAATTTAGGTAAGTCTACTGGTAGTTTAGAAATACCAGATTTACCTTGCACACTGGAGTCAATGTTTCAGTATCAACAAAAACACAATACAAGTTACCGCTTCAGCAGACAATGCAACTAGTAATAGAATGTTAAATCTTTTAACCCATTTACTTGCATTTCTGCCAATATAACAATGCAATATTGTCACTTTTAAAATCAATCGAAAAACAGCAAACAAACGTAGAGGTAAAAATAATAAATGCAATTGCAAATAAATTATTTCACTCTTGAAAATAACTGTTATTACTCTCCAGCTCCAATATGCTTTCAATGCAATTACCTCCTCATAAATGTTCAGTAAGTTTACAGTTCTCCCATAGCTGAATTGCTGTGTGTGTAAGCCTCTATGTTTTCCTATTACTACCTTTGCAGTTAGAGAAAAAAAAACAACAAAAAAACAGTACACTTTTATTCCTGCCTAACACGCCGCATCTCGTCGAGCTTGTGCTCCACTCTGGCATATGCTATGCACTGCCACGTTGTGTGACTGCACACGGTCCAGAACCAGGTTATCACCGCTCTGCACCGTGCCCTCCCCTGTACTGCTCTCCTGACTGCCTACCGCAGCCATAGAGCCTGTGTATCCTTGTCTGAATCCTCACTCGCGCTGCCTGAAGAGGTTAAACTAGTGTAGTCTACATTAACCTCTCATACAGGTACCATCGTATTGTGTTGGAATTATTCTCTTCATCCATGATATTTGTATATCTGCATGTAAAAGACTTTGCTTTGTGTGTAGCTGTAGGCGACAATGCGGAAATCAACGCTGTTATGCCACATCACCGTGGCATGTTTACAATGCAGTGCACTAAAGGTTGCTGTGGTTTGAATACTTTGTGCATCAAAATAGCCCATCACAACAATAGGAGGTGCTATAAAATATGACAAGTATTTGGAATTATATTCACTTTCACCCTCTAAAAAAGGTATGTTAGTGAAAAATAACAAATCATTTGTGAACTACAGCAGTTATTTTCACATTTGTAAAACTCATGTTGTAAAAATATTTACAAAGTTTCAGAACATTTTTTTATTTCTTTTCAGGTCTCCCATGTGCCCATTTAATTTCTTTAAAAAAAAAAGATTTACATAGTTGAGTACTATATATGATACAAATAGTTTAAAACAATTACAAAAAAGAATCACGTCATCATTTAATTTTACCTTTCTTTAAAAATATTTAAATAAGCTGCCTTATATGCAGGATACATGTCTTTCATTTGATGACCCCTTTTTATTTCTGTATTAAATGTATTATAGAAGTAGTATATTTTTACTGTAAAGTTTAGGAAAAAAATAGACTATGTAGTACTCATATTTACAGATATCTGTTGCACAAGTGTGATAGCTATAGAAGGTATTTTATAAGTATTTTACTTTATTACTGCTGTTAGTTTCAGGGCCGGCAGGCTGTGCAGGGCCCTAGGCGGTGATGATTAAGTGTGAGGTCCAGAAAATCAAATTAATGCTACAGTAGCAACCATGTCTTAAAGTTAGTATATAGGTGGAGGCTGTGTGGTCCAGTGGTTAAAGTCCAAGGCATGTAACCGGAAGGTCACTGGTTCATTACCCACCTCTGCCCCTGACTGACTCCACTGTGTGACCCTGAGCAAGTCATTAACCTCCTTGTGTTCCATCCTGTGGATGAGATGTTAAAACAATGTCCTATTGTAAGTGACTCTGCATATAATGCACAGTTCACAGCCTACCTCTGTAAAGCGCTTTGTGATGGTGGTCCACCATGAAAGGCACTATAGAAAATTAAAGATATTATATTATTTTATCTGCTTTCATTTGTTGAAACTAAGTCAAATTTGTTTAAAGGCACTTTTACGTTATGTAATAAATAACATATAATAATAATAATAATAATAATAATAATAATAATAATAATAATATCTTTATTTTTTTTATATTGCTAGTTAGGTTTGCCTATACAAAATGTAGGTAAACTGGACAAAGGCAAATTAACACATATTATAGACAGTACACACTGCAGTCTCACATATATAGACAGCGTCGTCAAAAGGGCCAAAATGATCAACTGGTCGTATTTTCTGATACTAACAGTTTAAATAAGGTTTAAACAAATATCTTTTTCATTTTTTGGTATGGTAATGATGAGATACATTAAAGCCAGGATGCAACTGGCATGTGTTAGTACAGTATTAAGGTAGTAGCCGATGAACAGCCAGCTGCTCTTGTCAGATCTAATGAATGTGTGTGGTCAAGCTCCAACAATAGACTCACCCTTAAAAACTGCTTCTCATTCACAGGAAGGATTTGTTTTTTTGAATATATTTTGCCCACGACTTCGGCATCTTTCCTTTGTGGGATCTGATTCTGAGGGGTTTCTGTTCATCACTTAAAAATAACTTTTCTTGTCTTGTCTATTTTCCCCCGGAAAAACAACAACAATCCTACTGGTGGATACTTGACAGGGCAGGTGGTGGGGCCGGGGGCCGTGTGTGTGTTACTCCGATTCTGATTGGATGTGTTATTAATCATGTTGTGTCAATCATGGCAGAGATTTCATGTTTAAAAAAAAAAAAAAAAACACAGCGTTTTGCTAAAACCGGCCACAACTGCAAAACGTAATTAAAAACAGCCAAACCTTGCGAAAAAACCGCCTAGTTGGCAGCACTGCAGCTGACATCCGACGGGCCAGACGGAAGGCTCTCGCGGGCCACCAATTGAAGAATGCTGTTGTAGACAATACTATCACAGTATCAAAGGGTGTGAATACTTCTGAATTAGCATTTTTGGAGTTTTGCAAAAAAATTGCTGAAATAAATAAATTGTAGACATCTATTTCCTCATCCACAAAAGCAAAACTTTTGCTACAAAAGATGTTTCCTAAAATTCTTTGTTTTCGAGAAATTATAATTTTCCACTGGGGTATGTTAACTGTATGTATCTATAGTAAATACATAGAAGCGGGCTATAGTGGAAAATGATTGACCTGAGGGAAGACTATTGTTACCGACAGGGGGCTATATTGCCCGTAGCCACAGGCTGACGGCATGGCACCCTGGAGGGGCATTTCATTTTCCACTATGAGCTGAGTCTGCAGTACATATTTAACATTCTGAGGCGTGTACTGTAGTGTTCCCCCAGAGACATCCAAACATCGGAATCACATTTTGAGGATTCCAAATGTTCGCTCAATTACAGTACAAGCACATTTAAAGGTACGATTATACCTTCGGCAGGGGTCGTGGGGTTGAGCAGCGGTGTCAGTAGCCACCGCTTCAGTGGATACCCGTTGTCCCCTATCAACCAGCCTCTCAGACTGTCATCCTGCTGAAACGCAGCTTCCACCTGCAAATTTGTGAGGATAAACAAGTGCCTGATTCTGGTGCGCTAACTGTTCGCAAAAGTGTTTTGCGATTGCTTTTTAGGGGTTTGCGAACGTTGCTAAATAAGGCCATATATGTGGTAACAGTGAAAGGTTGGGGTAAGTAGACTGCCATTTTGATGACCAGTATTTCTAGATGAATTCATCATGTTTTCATTGCACCACAACTGTGGAATGCTAAAAACAGTTCTAAGTGGAATAGTTAAATTCCAGAACGGAGACAGCTTTACATGTCTCTATCCATCTGAAAACCCTGAACAATTACTTTGTCCACAAGTGACACTCAAAAACTAACAACAAATTTAATTTTGTGGGAGTCATTTTTTCAAACATTGCCCACTGCATGATCAGTAAAGTGCACGGCGCTCATTTGTGAACAGTATTGTGAGGTATCACCAGTTCTTTCAGTATATAAATAATGCTTAGAGTCTAGTTCACAGCCTACCTCTGTTAAGCGCTTTGTGATGGTGGTCCACTATGAAAGGCGCTATATAAAAATAAATAAATAAATATATTATTATTATTATTGTTATTATTATTATTATTATGGAGTTACAAAAAAGAGAGTTTGCTGAGTTATAGTCAGAAACAGGTGCTTTTTATTACAAGCAGTTTTTTTTTGCTACGCTCTTAAAATATTATCTTTTAAAATTGCAAATGAAGACTGGTTTATACATGAAGCTCAACACGAAAATGTTCATGGTTTGTCTCTGTCCACAGTAAGTCTGCTGGAGTTATTTACTAAGATGATGGGTAAAAAAGTACTGTTATGAGAAATTAGTTTCATGCAGAAAATTGTATCCTGAATTAGCCAGGATTCCAGACCCAGCACGCAGTAGGGATTGAAGGAAATGCATTCACATGGATTAGGGAGTGGTTAACATGTAGAAAACAGAAAGTACTGATTAGAGGAGAAACTTCAAAATGGAGCAAGGTAACCAGTGGTGTACCACAGGGATCAGTATTAGGTCCTCTGCTCTTCCTAATCTACATTAATGACGTGGATTCTGGTATAGTAAGCAAACTTGTTAAATTTGCAGATTACACAAAAATAGGAGGAGTGGCAGCAGCACAGGTCATTCAAAATAATCTATATAGCATTCAGAACTGGGCAGGCATGTGGCAAATGACATTTAATACAGAAAGTTACTGCATGCAGGCAATACAAATGTGCATTATAAATACCATATGGGAGATACTGAAATTGAAGAATAAATCTATGAAAAAGACCTAGAAGTTTATGTTGACTCAGAAATGTCTTCATCTAGACAATGTGGGGAAGCTATAAAAAAGGCCAACAAGATGCTTGGAAATATAGTGAAAAGTGTTGAATTTAAATCCAAGGGAAGTAATGCTAAAACTTTACAATGCATTAGTAAGACCTCATCTAGAAAATTGTGTTCAGTTCTGGTCACCTTGCTACAAAAAGGATATTGCTGCTCTAGAAAGAGTGCAAAGAAGAGTGACCAGAATTATTCCGGGTTTAAGGCATGTCATATGCAGACAGGCTAAAAAAACTGAATCTATTCAGTCTTGATATGCGGCGATCTGATTCAAGCGGCGATCTGATTCAAGCACTCAAAATTCTAAAAGGTATTGACAATGTCGACCCAAGGGACTTTTTCGACCTGAAAAAAGAAACAAGGACCAGGGGTCACAAGTGGAAATTAGATAAAGGGGCATTCAGAACAGAAAATAGGAGGCACTTTTTTACACAGAGAATCGTGGGAGTCTGGAACCAACTCCCCAGTAATGTTATTGAAGCGGACATCCTGGGATCCTTCAAGAAGCTGCTTGATAAGATTCTGGGATCAATAAGCTACTAACAACCAAACGAGCAAGATGGGCCGAATGGCCTCCTATCGTTTGTAAACTTTCTTATGTTCTTATAAGGTACACAGAACACTGCCTTAGTCTTAAACTCCATAAGATCACTTATCTCTGCCCAACTTCATCTTCAAATATACAAAAATCACGTAAGATTCAGGGTTAGCACCTCTATGTGGGTATCAGCTGTCTGGCTTCACAAACGAAAGAAGCTGGAGGTATTTAGTATTATTCAAGCGTTTGTATTTGAAACTAACAAAACAGACTCTTAACGTAGATTTTCATTGACAGCAGGTTATTTTGCTTGATGCATGGCGATATCAAAGCCTTTGCTTTTATCATAAATAAAAGTAATGATCAATAATCAAACCCCATTAAAGGTATCCTAATTTGTCATCATTAACCCTAATTGATGAATAGCTGCCCAACAAAAACCATTACAATTATCCAAGATAATATTTTATGATATACAGGTTATTATACTTAATCATAATAAATCAAGATCAATTGGTTATCTGAAATAATCACTGATAATATTTATTATAAAATGGCAAGGAAGGAAGAAGCAGTGTTTTTGGCTAAAAACTATTCCAGCTTGTTCAAATATGTTACATACTGACATTATAAGGATAAGCTTCACCTCATGCCCCTAGATGTGCAGATATTGTACCATTTTGGAATGAAATCTAAACAGTGGCAGATCTAAATATGAATCTGTTTATACTGTACATATATATATATATAGATATAGTATTACTTTGAATTAGCGCTGCAGCGTTTATTTTAAATTGTTAAAAAACGGCTGTGGCACTTAATTGAGGGCAGTGGTTGTCAGAAATACTATGGTTTTTGAACAGTGCAGTATTTTAGAACAATTTAAGGCATTTTTGAAGCGGCGCTATGAGAGCCTCCGACCTACAGCACTATACTCTTGTGTGTTTTGGGGGCTTAAATACAGTACATTTACTGACAGTTAACAAGAGCCTATTAGGTGGGAGTTGGGCGGTCAGGGGAGTACTCTACCAGCGAATCAGTAATGTGTATTGGTTGTTGTGGGGCGGGACAAAAAGGAGAGAGAATGGTAGTTGAGTGTGATGCAGTTGTTTTTCTTAACAAAAAATATTACCTCTGAATTTCGGTTTGATTTCTGTTAAAACTAAAATATATCCTACTCGTTTATTTATTTATTTATTTTTCTCACTGTAATTTACCTGCTTGTTTGTAATTTCTGTGTAAGAGAAACCAAAACTAAATCTTCTCATAGATAGTAAGCACGTTTATATATATACAGTACTGTGCAAAAGTTTTAGGCAGGTGTGAAAAAATGCTATAAAGTAAGAATGCTTTCAAAAATAGACATGTTAATAGATTATATTTATCAATTAACTAAATGCAAAGTGAGTGAACAGAAGAAAAATCTAAATCAAATCCATATTTGGTGTGACAACCCTTTGCCTTCAAAACAGCATCAATTCTTCTAGGTACACTTGCACAAAGTCAGGGATTTTGTAGGCATATAGTCAGGTGTATGATTAAACAATTATACCAAACAGGTGCTAATGATCATCAATTCAATATGTAGGTTGAAACACAATCATTAACTGAAACAGAAACAGATGTGTAGGAGGAATAAAACTGGGTGAAGAACAGCCAAACTCAGCTAACAAGGTGAGGTTGCTGAAGACAGTTTACTGTCAAAAGTCATACACCATGGCAAGACTGAGCACAGCAACAAGACACAAGGTAGTTATACTGCATCAGCAAGGTCTCTCCCAGGCAGAAATTTCAAGGCAGACAGGGGTTTCCAGATGTGCTGTCCAAGCTCTTTTGAAGAAGCACAAAGAAACGGGCAACGCGTTGAGGACCGTGAGACGCAGTGGTCGGCCAAGGAAACTTACTGCAGCAGATGAAAGACACATCATGCTTACTTCCCTTCGCAATCGGAAGATGTCCAGCAGTGCCATCAGCTCAGAACTGGCAGAGAACAGTGGGACCCTGGTACACCCATCTACTGTCCGGAGAAGTCTGGTCAGAAGTGGCCTTCATGGAAGACTTGCGGCCAAAAGCCATACCTCCGACTTGGAAACAAGGCCAGCGACTCAACTATGCACAAAATCACAGGAACTGGGGTGCAGAAAAATGGCAGCAGGTGCTCTGGACTGATGAGTCAAAATTTGAAATATTTGGCTGTAGCAGAAGGCAGTTTGTTCGCCGAAGGGCTGGAGAGCGTACATGAATGAGTGTCTGCAGGCAACAGTGAAGCATGGTGGAGGTTCCTTGCAAGTTTGGGGCTGCATTTCTGCAAATGGAGTTGGGGATTTGGTCAGAATTAATGGTCTCCTCAATGCTGAGAAGTACAGGCAGATACTTATCCATCATGCAATACCATCAGGGAGGCATCTGATTGGCCCCAAATTTATTCTGCAGCATGACAACGACCCCAAACATACAGCGAAAGTCATTAAGAACTATCTTCAGCGTAAAGAAGAACAAGGAGTCCTGGAAGTGATGGTATGGCCCCCACAGAGCCCTGATCTCAACATCATCGAGTCTGTCTGGGATTACATGAAGAGAGAGAAGCAACTGAGGCTGCCTAAATCCACAGAAGAACTATGGTTAGTTCTCCAAGATGTTTGGGCCAACCTACCTGCCGAGTTCCTTCAAAAACTGTGTGCAAGTGTACCTAGAAGAATTGATGCTTGATGCTGTTTTGAAGGCAAAGAGTGGTCACACCAAATATGGATTTGATTTAGATTTTTCTTCTGTTCACTCACTTTGCATTTAGTTAATTGATAAATATAATCTATTAACATGTCTATTTTTGAAAGCATTCTTACTTTACAGCATTTTTCACACCTGCCTAAAACTTTTGCACAGTACTGTATATATATATATATATATATATATATATATATATATATATATATATATATATATATATATATATGACTGAGTAAAATTCCAATTGAATAAAAAACTAAACAACTAAACCCCCTACAAAAAGAGATCTTCAGTCAGCTTCAGTCAGATAGCGCTTAGAGTGACCGGCAAAGCTCTAAGTTCCTCTGAGTTTAAGTTTTCACCATCCAAGCTGAGGACGAGGTAAACAGACAGCCCTTGTTTATCCCCTGCTGTGTTGGCACTGAAGTCTGCTGGGAAATAAAAAAAATAAAAAGATGTGAAGGCCTGCTGTGCTGTAAGTAGTTCATCTTGGGTTGTCTTACTAAGGTGGGTGTACATTAGTTTGTATTACATGGTGGATTGAGGCTGCAGTCTCTTTGGGGGCGTCACATAGCCAGAGTTGCACGTTTCTTTCTTTATTTTTTGAGCAGGGGTAGAAAAAAATACCTTTACATTTCTTTATTGAGCGGCGTTAATTCGTGGGTGGCGAGAATTATTAGTAATATGGTGTGTGTGTGTGTGTGTGTGTGTGTATATATATATATATATATATATATATATATATATATATATATATATATATATATATATACAGGTGTGCAATATACAGGTTGATATATTTACCTCCAGGCTGTGGCTGATGAATCACTGAAATCTCAGCAATTAGCTGAACTCTCTGTTTAGATCAATCAATAAACCCTTAACTTAATCATAGCATTAGATCCTGTTGTTGAAAAATATTTTAATACAAAATACTTATTTTACAATAATTATAGTAGTTATAGGTTTTCTTTGAAAATGTATTAAAGAATCATGCATCTTTTACTAGACGTATTTTTTAAATTTCATATTACAGTGTTGCGATTCTGACGGTGGCAATGCTGAGTAACCAAAAGATAAAGCACATGAACTTACGTCATTAAAATAATAAACTTCAATTCAATTAATAGTTGACACAACTTTAGCACAGCACATTAAGGAATCTATTTTGTGCATGAGAGAATATTAATAGAAACATTTAACCATCCTTGTAAATACAAAAAACAGAGCTGACCAGTAGAACGCTCCAGTTATATCTACTGTAAACTCGAAGAGCCATGATTACTGTAGGTAAGTAAAATTGGAAAGTTTCTGTATTATCATTCTAAAAACTTACACAGTCTTTGTAAATACCCTTTTTAAAAAATGGCTTGGGTACATTAAATGCCATGATGCCGGCTGAACAACATCACATGACCTTGCAGTAAGAATTGTCTTATGCATGGCTGGGGGCAAAACACCTCTGAAGATCAAAGTGCATCTGGGTCAAAAGCTTAAAAATCTCGCCGCCATACTGGCAGTTAAGGACTTGAGGCCACATAGATATTCAGCATGTTTATATTTCTTTAATAATCAAACAGTAACAGAAATTAAAAAGAAATTTAAAAAATCTAAATAATGCACTTCCATTGATTTATTTTCTTTAAAATCTCTATCTGGTCTGAAGTACAAAATTCCACTGGACTGCAGCATCTGAAATTGCGGTGGAGATCAATTGCGTTGGATCTTAACAACAAAGGGGCTGCATATGACAAAGAAAAAAACCCTAGGTTCATATTTTCAAGAATGATGTGACTAATGTGACAGTCTATATGACTGCCTCAGTGACTGTCTGGGTGACATAAGCCCCTTTCACACCGGTACTCCTACCCAGGTCCCGACCCGGGTTCTGGCTACCACGGTCACAATCCCACGTAGTGTGAAACCACGTACCAAGGTCGACCCTAGCTAGCGAGACAAAATACATGATGAGCACATGTAATCGGAGGAAGTAACAAACAGCCACGCCTGCGTGAAGGTTTCACTTCCGCAAGGAACCTGCGAGCTATTTCTGTTTATTCAGTTTGTTGATTGAGACATACCATGAGCCAGATCGCTGCAGAGATGGCATGGAGAAATTAAGAAAAATTTGCTCAAATCAACATTTGGGCTGACGATTCAATCCAGAGAAGCTTGGAGAAGCGTCCGTAAAGCATGTCTTCCAAACAATTTGCAAGAAGTTGGCTTAAACTGGATTTCACAGGACACGAGTCCAGTGCAGAGACAGATTAACAACAGATGAAAGTGTGGTCATGTGACCGTTCTTCAAAATGCAGTGTGAAAATGTTTAGCCGACCCACAAGACAACAACTGAAGAGCCGTGTAAAGCATGCCAGTGTAAAGGGGCTTTAAACTAGTGTTGAGAAGAGACTTAGTGGTTGAATTAATAAAAAATAAAGGTGCAGAGGGTGATTATTGCACGAGGGAAACAGTGATTTCAAAAGTCAACTTTAACTACATTTTACATTTTTCAACTTGCACTTTAAAAAAATAACCATGAATATCTAAAAAACATTTACTCAATATTAATACACTTTTTAAGTATATTATTATTTGTTTATTTAGCAGACGCCTTTATCCAAGGCGACTTACAGAGACTAGGGTGTGTGAACTATGCATCAGCTGCAGAGTCACTTACAATTACGTCTCACCCGAAAGACGGAGCACAATGAGGTTAAGTGATTTGCTCAGGGTCACACAATGAGTCAGTGGCTGAGGTGGGATTTGAACCCGGCACCTCCTGGTTACAAGCCCTGTTCTTTAACCACTGGACCACACAGCCATATGAATTGTTTAGCACTGGTCGAAGGATACATTACATAAAATGTAATGTAAAGTTTAAAATGTTATTGTTTTTTTTTCTTTTGATAAAATAAACATAGAGCCATTTTATAAGTGCAATAACCCACGCCAGACTGGGTGGGTGAAGGTACTATTAGCATAGCTCCTCTTTATAATTACCATAAAATGGCACCCACTGGCGCTGCACTTAGAAGTCTGTTGTAAACCCTTGTCGAAATAAAAAAGGACAGGGTCAAGGGAATTTTTTTTTAGGAATAATAGCATTGCAATCATAGCGTTCTACCTCTATATTTTTATTGTGAATGTGGCCATAGATACTCATTCTAAGACAGGACATACAGATAAAAAAATCTTAAGGGCCAAATCAATAATTTTACAATTTTCTACATCTATCCCAACTCCCCTGCAACTCTCAGCACTCGATTCTGCAAGTGGCCAAAGCTTAGCGTGGTAGCCTTTACAGTATATGAAAGACACACCTTTTTTACTCCCTGAAGACAGAAACAATTATAAAATCATATTTTTTCAATACTGTACTTTATCAGGTAATAAGAGGGATACTGAAAGAATGCAGTTATCAGATACATTGCTGGAAACCAATGTATTATACACACACAGGTGCAAGAATAAATAAATGAATAATTTTAGAAGCAATACACATTTCTACATCTCCCTCACAACCCTCAACAGTCTATTCTGCCAGTAAGCATGCTGTGGTTGTGCTATGTGAAAAATGTACATTTTTTGTAACCCTCAAAAGGCCAGAACGGGTGCAAATGCACCCCAAAAATGAACCATGTGCACTTAAGAAGGATTACTCATGTTTCCTGGTCAGACAAGGATGTTATTTGTATCAAAATAAAGGTAAGCTTAAAGTTTAATCACATTTAAGGATACACATTTAAGAGACATGGTCATTTTAAACATACTGGGGTGCATTTGCTCCCCTTGCTGTTGGCAAAGGGTTAACAAATCAAATCTTTTTCATTTTAGAACAGTTGTATAACTTTTAGGCAAATCCAAAGCAAGTGTATTGTGTCAACAACTAGAGATGTTACTCACAGCACAGTATGCCTAATAGTTGTATTAGGCAGTAGTGCCATAAGGAACACAGAGTCCTAGGTACAGGACAACCTCTGTGACCTACAACCAGAAGATACTTCTGCTTTTTCTTTGCCTGTTTCATGTGAAATTGTCTGCTTGTATTATTTTATTTATTTATTTCTTAGCAGACGCCCTTATCCAGCGCGACTTACAATTGTTTCAAGATACCACATTATTTTTACATACAATTACTTTTTTTTTTTTTTTTTTACACATTATTTATTTACATAGAATTACCCATTTATACAGTTGGGTTTTCACTGGAACAATCTAGGTAAAGTACCTTGCTCAAGGGTACAGCAGGAGTGCCCCCCCAGCTGGGATTGAACCCACGACCCTCCGGTCAAGAGTCCAGAGCCCAAACCACTACTCCACACTGCTGCCCCTGGATGGACAAAGTCTACTCAATTGAAAAGATTCTGCACAATAAATATGTTAAAGGAACTTAGAATTATAGTTAAGTGATTTGACTTTCATAACTCACATAACTACTGGGTTACTTTTGAGGACTTGACTCATCCTTGCCAGGAACTAGTTCGCTCTATATGTCACCAAATTCCTATGATCTCAAAAGTAGACTGAATTTCTAAACCTAAAGGTTTGTAACAGTAACAAAAAAGTAAAGAAAATACTGTAGAGTACAGAAATGTACTTGTGATTTCTATTCCAAGTATTGACTTTCTGTATAATTGCATTTCTGTATAACTGTATAAAAGTTCTATACAAATAAATACTAAATAATGTCTAAAAGCCTGTATTATGTTCAAATAAAGAAGCTGAAGATGTTAAACAGCAACAAGCTATGAGTCGTCATGAATTTCATGGGTATTTCATGGAAAAAGCAAACCTACAGCTATGATCAAAAGTTTTGCATCACTGTAGAATTTTAGTATTGAGACATAATAATGTATGTATGTATATATATATATATATATATATATATATATATATATATATATATATATATATATATATATATATATATAGTACTAGCAAAAGTTTTAGGCAGGTGTGAAAAATGCTGTAAAGTAAGAATGCTTTCAAAAATAGACATGTTAATAGATTATATTTATCAATTAACTAAATGCAAAGTGAGTGAACAGAAGAAAAATCTACATCAAATCAATATTTGGTGTGACCACCCTTTGCCTTCAAAACAGCATCAAGCATCAATTCTTCTAGGTACACTTGCACACAGTTTTTGAAGGAACTCGGCAGGTAGGTTGGCCCAAACATCTTGGAGAACTAACCACAGTTCTTCTGTGGATTGATGATCATTAGCACCTGTTTGGTATAATTGCTTAATCATACACCTGACTATATGCCTACAAAATCCCTGACTTTGTGCAAGTGTACCTAGAAGAACTGTTGCTGTTTTGAAGGCAAAGGGTTGTCACACCAAATATGGATTTGATTTAGATTTTTCTTCTGTTCACTCACTTTGCATTTAGTTAATTGATAAATATAATCTATTAGCATGTCTATTTTTGAAAGCATTCTTACTTTACAGCATTTTTTCACACCTGCCTAAAACTTTTGCACAGTACTATATATATATATATATATATATATATATATGTATATGTATGTATATATGTATGTATGTCAACATTTTGTATGTCAATTTATATCTTTTATATAATATCATGTAATCAAAGAAACTACAAAATGATATTGTAAAATTCTACCAGAAACCATAACAGTAGTACTTAGAATTTTCATTGTGTTTTAAGGCTTCCTAATCCTCTCAGGCATGGACAGGGTCGAGTTATCCTTTAGATTCCTCCATGCAGCTTTTACACTTGATTCCATTTCATTTCGGCTGCATTGCTGACTTTTCCTGATTTCCTGCCCTATCAGACCCCAAACATTCTCAATAAGTAAGGTGACCAGATTTTTAAGTCCTTAAACTGGGACAGTATAGAAATATTGTGAATAACTTCCAACTTCTAAGCTATGGGGAAGCTGTAGGGTTTTTATTTTCACTTTGGCAAGGTTTGATCTACAGTAATATCATATTGAAAGTGAATGCAGAGACTCATGGTGATATTCAGAGTGGAATCTTTCATTTTAAAAAACTTGTTTTCGTGAATAAATTATCTTACTGTCTTTGTAATTTCATTTCTACACAACAAGTATAGTTATTACATTACACATTAGCAATTCAATAATATCAAATTCCGATATTCTATTTTATTGCTGATTACTGCTGCAAATCTAGTCTCTTTTCGCCTAAGAAAAACGGCATCTTCTCTCTTTGATTTCCACTTTCCATCTTGCTCTCTCTATCTCTATGCTGTCCTCCAGTGTCCAATCTGCAAACCAGGCCCTTCCTGTATGAAAACATTACATATCTCAATCTTTTTATTTATTAAATGGTTACTTCATATAATCTTTTTTTTTCTTCTTCAAAATATTACATTTCTTACCATTTAATATAACATGGTATTTGCTCTGTATATTTTTTTTTTTATTAGTGTGCTGTGATTAATAGATACTAGGATTTTTTTTTCAGCCACTTTCTACTATTAAACTAGTACTATTAAAGGTGATGAAATGTGTTAAATATCCCATATTTGACTTTGCAATAAATGAAGCTCACTAATCAGCTTTTCTGAGTTTTGTTTAGAAGCTGCCCTGATTGCAGAAACAGGAATTTCCTTCTGCAGTAGTAAGTGGTAAATAGTAAACCACGCAGGCAAACCCTTTAAGTTTCTCTGAATAGTTGTATTTCCAAATCCCCCTTTAACATGCTGTAAGCTGCCAGGCATCACTTAAAACGGAAAGGAACCTGTTCAAAACGTGTTAATTGCATGATGAAATTTCCTGCCTATTCCATTTTTGGTGCCAATCAATGAACATGAGAAAGCGCCTTCTGACAATCTAAATTAGATAACTACGCATTTTACAAAGGATAATTTCTTTGCTGATCTTGGCTGGAGACATGGATCAAGATGTAATAAGATCATTATTAAAAGGTCGTATTCCTTTTTTGATCAAATGAAATGTTGTCACTTCTTTACTTACAAAAGGAATACTATTTCATCTTCCTTAATATAAACATTAGGCGGTAATCTGGTCCCATGGTTAAAGTTCAGGGCTTGTAACCGGAAGGTCACCGGTTCAAATCCCACCCCTGCCACTGACTGACTCACTGTTGTGATGTTAAATCAATGTCCTATTGTAACTGCATACAATGCACAGTACACAGCCTATGTCTATAAAGCGCTTTGTGATGGTGGGCCAATATGAAAGGCGCTATATAAAGATATAGTGTGATGGATAGTCCACCACATTACAAGAAAATCAAATATTTCAACATTATTATTATATACTTATTTATTTCTTCGCAGACGCCCTTATCCAGGGTGACTTATAGTCGTGAACAAAAAAAAATACATTTCAATTCCCACAAACACTGAAAAACCGGAATACAATTGTACAGGCCTATAAACAGCAAACCATTTCAAATTTACTCAATACCAAATGTTGAGGATGCTGTTTGAAATGCACAGAATTATTTTATTTTTTTGTAACAATGTTACATTATAGATTTTCACTAATACATGCAATATACTTTTTTTCAATATAATGTGCAGTACTTTTAAATGTATAATATTTGTCTTTGTAATTTGATTTAAGTGTTGCTGTGACTTCAATAAAAAACTGACTGTTTGCATTTGGCTTAGACTCCTGATAATAATGATTATGATACAACACATTTTTGCTGGTCCCTTGAAATGTGTCTTAATGAGAGTTGACTGTACTGAAATAATTCATGTCACCATAATAACATAATCTTGGTAACAATCGAAAAAAGAAACAAAAAATCCCAAAAGAGCTATTGGATACTGAAAAGCCCAGATAATCAGAAGACCCTTTTGTTTCCTTAGCAGCAGTCAGCCTTGTCTATTTCTGTATCCATTCAGTCATTCATTTTTAAGCATAATAAGCAATTCAGCTAGTTTCTATAAAGGCCTTGGGAAAAGCACAGAAACAAACAACATTATTGAGAAACTAATAACCATAAAAATACAGATTTTATTTTTTAATATTTAAATTTCAAGAGATCTGATGAAAAATTTAAACACATTATTTGAGACACACAGAATGCTATTGTCTTGGAATCCAAGAAAGTATAATGAAGAAGCATTAACAAAAAAACTGTGATGCCAACATAGATTATTTAATCCAAACTATACCATCAGAAATCCTTGGTCTCAAGCGTCTTTCAAACAAAGAAAAACATGTATATTATGTTTTTTCCCTCTGGTGAACCAAAGTTCAATTATACCATCTTTGCGAATCATGTTTGCTTGATATGGCTGAACAGGGGTGGAAATCGTTTTGAAAATTGGTGCTAAACTGTTTTGAAAGTTTAGCACCAGAGAGGCGACTAGTACTAAATTATCAAACCCTGTCCTAATCAAGCTCTCCTCACAACTTCCCACACAACACAAACCTTCTCTTCCTTCTCTTCTGTGTATGTGTGGGTGGATCATGTGAGTAGTCCAGACTCAATGAAAAACTATAATCATCTATGATTACTAAGGAATAAAAAAAAATTAAAATAAAAAAAATTAAATATGTCTACCGCCTCCATAATTTAATGTTGGTGCTGCTAAGAGGTACCCTGGCGCTAGAATCTAGCACCCCTGCTGAAGTAACCTACTTGACGAATGCTTCCTGATGTACACACCTGGAAGCTCCCTGTTTTCTAATCCAATGAACTAACAAACTTCACCCACACAGATGGATTCCAAGGCACAGGGTGTCAGTTGAGGTTAATGATGAAGATCTGTAATCGTGTGTAAAACTGAACATCATTATGGCATTAACAATATGTACATGGATAGATAAAATTAGATGGACCCACAAAGCAGTTTTATTGCAGTCCATTTTCACTGGTGCTGTAGTAATTAGATGAGCAAATGTTATAAGGGGAATCAACTGGGAATGCAGATTCTTAAAGGAATATATTGTTTCTTGTTGGTGCTGTTTCCCCTACAGTTTCTTAAAGAAAACTTTAACAGAACTGCCTGGAATCCAGCACAGACATACCTAATTTGTATTAATCCCTGAGGTCATTAGGGACAATAAAAAATAAAATGTGTCGTATGATCAATGCACATATAAGAAAGACAACAAACAAATAACAAAATGCACTATTCAGCCATATAATGTGAATGGTGAAAAGGTATTGAGACATTGCCACATTGCTATATTTATGGGAAAATGACATCAATATTGCTTCCTGAATTACATTATAGTACATATTGAATATGTATTCATTAATCTATATGTAACTGGGGTTTAAAAGGGAGCGAGCTTGTCTCATTACAGCTAAAACTACACTTGGAACTGCAGTGCTTAACTGTGGAAGAATATAGCAAACCATCACCAGGGAGTTTTTTTGTGTATTTGTTTGCATATTTATACAGGGGGAATCACAAGCAGGTTAAAAACAGAAACAAAACAAAAACTATATGAAATGGGCAGCAATGCAGATCTGTTTAATCACTTAAACTCAAAATTACATGATTCTCTAGATATATGCACCCTCCCTTAATATATCCCCAAAATCTGATATTCTTGAAAACATAGGCTAATGGTAATGCCAAGTTTCATGGCGTTTGGAAATATCTGCAAACACACAGTTAGATGGATGCATAGGCAGATATTATCGGTGCCCTTTAATGTACTTACCTTTCTCACCTCAATAAGTCCATGATTTAAAAGCACATACTCAATGCTGTTTTTAATTAACCTCTTTGATGATACTAAGCTCATTATTTTTGTGCAGTATATATTCCCCACTTTAGACATTCATTTATGAGATAACTTTACTTGTTTAAACTATTTGCTCCCTGGGATCATATCTATAGCTACAGACAAATTTACTATACAAACTCTAATGCACTGGATCCCACCTTTAGTGTAAGGGATTATTACAAGCAGTGTTTATACTACTGACTATGTCTTTAGATATTGTTAAGACTATTACAATCATAAGAAGAATACAGTTTAAAACCGTTAGTGGGGAATAGCTTTGTAAGCTTCATTATAAAGGATTCATTATAAAAAGATATCACCGTCTGTGCACATGACCTAAACTGGGCTACAAACAGATTGGTGTTTTTGTAGAAAAAAGCAAAGCCTACCAAAATGGCACAGTATAATGTATATCTTAAAACTTTAAATAATTTGCAGAGATTTGGCAAGTGTATTTCAACCTGAGTTAATATTTCATTGCATAAAAAGCTGTGTAAGATTTGAGGTACTGAATGTCTAACAGCAATGTGCGTCAGCAACACTTCATTTCACCAAGTTTCCTGTTTCTATAAGAAATTTGTTATTGAACTACAGTGCACAAATGTTGGAAGGGAGTGTTTTTAGACATTACATAGAAAATTACATTTCTGACCAGCAAGATAAAGTCAGTGACAGATGGTGTGAGCACTTTGTGCCGCTCAT
This sequence comes from Acipenser oxyrinchus oxyrinchus, assembly GCA_030684275.1. NCBI lineage: Eukaryota > Metazoa > Chordata > Actinopteri > Acipenseriformes > Acipenseridae > Acipenser > Acipenser oxyrinchus. The sequence continues at coordinate 61,457,497 of CM060247.1, read as the reverse complement.
CTTCCCTCCCTGCAGAAGAAGACTCTGCAGTGCTTGACCACATTGCCAAGAATCCCAAGCTGGAGGAACTCTCTGCATTGCTAAATCCCAGCTAGGTGTCAACAAATCTCAAGCAGCTAACGAACAAAAAAATCATAATGATATCCCAGCTGATGTTCTAAATAACTGTGAACCAGATTTACCCTGGAGCCTTGTTCCATATTATCTATGCAGCTACACTACAGTATCAACACAAATGCCACCTGCTTTTGGGTCTCGTAGCTGCTCAATTATTTGAGAAATGCTTGGCACTTATAATGCAGACAATATAAATGAATGATCTGCTCCTAGCTAACATGAAATTACTATACCACTACTATATTCACATATCTATCCCTTTCTCTTTGTCTCATATGCAGGTTTTCCATGGAAAAAATAAAAACAAGTTTCACCTTTTTTCTGATGCTATATTTTGGTAGTACCTTTTAGTAATTTGGGTTTCCATGTAGTTTTCTTTTATTAGGTCATTTCCAAGTTTTTCACTAAGTTTTTAGATTGTGTTGAAGAACCGCAAGTGAAGCCTGCCTCATTTGGCCACCAAAAATATAATAAAAAAACAAGGTGAAAAAAACCAAAATCCAGACATAGCGATACACAATATATATATATATATATATATATATATATATATATATATATATATATATATATATATACCTGTAAATAAACCAAACTGCAATCCCTGTCTCCGTCTGTCTTCAACCTCACAAAACATTACAATATCACATCTTACTTGAATTAAACTGGTAGTGGCCTGTGATTAGTTAAAACCTCATCATAGGATCAAATTGGATTGAACTACTGCCCTAACATACTTACACCGCCGGGCAATAGTCTCTATCTGTCATGTGATTGGTTCACATCACTGTCAGTCCTGCCCCTTTTCAAATGAACGCCTTTCATCTTCACTCCTCACAACAAGAGAATATGGCGAAATGTGAAAAAACTGCTCAATAGCGATTCTGTGACTTAACAGAAAATGAATTACAAAACATACTACAAAAGAAAGCTGCTCCAAACACTAAAATGGTGATTAAAATGTCACTGTTTTCTTACTTTCAAACAAATTCAACTTGACAAAAACAAATATGACGGTCGGGATATAAACTGGATAATGCAGCAGTCAGCAAAACCAGACAGAGACAGTGAAAAACTTTGCTAACTATGCAGTATGAACTTCAAAAAACATTTTCTATTTATATATACGTCTCGGGCCCCATTACCCAAAGTGTCATATAATGCCTGGTAATGCCCTCTGTGTTGGGTCTTATTGCTTATATATATATATATATATATATATATATATATATATATATATATATATATATATAGTATACTTTGTACAGTAGCCACTTCCATTGATAGTTCTTCGACACAGGGTAATACGAAAAAACCCACTTTTTCACAAACTTGATTACCAATTCTAGACACCCAGTCCCTTACCTAAATTAACACTAATTTCAAAAGACGGTGCTTTGAGTTACGGACTCATATCAGACCTGTTTACTCAATGAGAAAAAAAAAGCAAATCAACCAGTCCAGTGGATAAAAAAAGGATATTAAGCAAAACAGCCACGGTTTTACATATTAGTTTGGAAAAATAAGCAATAATAGACTGCTATTGCCAACTTTTATTTGTAACTATAGTAGTCTGTCACAGTCCACATGCTTTTTCTGCTTAAATATGTATTTGCAATTTAAACAAACTAAGTTCCTGATAGGTTTTGTAGTAAACAAATTACTTTTATAACAAATGATTTTTATACAGACGGTTCACTTTCACTCATCTTCCCACCAAACACATTTGTTTTAAAAACTTGTCACTCAAACTGCTTGAAGTGTGTGGCGGGCGGGCTGTGTACTTATGGTATAAATCTAGACGAGTAAAACAAAACAAACCAATAAAACTTGGGGGGAGGGCTGGCTTCATAATACATCTTTTACTGTTAGAGATTAAGTGCATATGCACTGTAATGAAATGCTAAGGATTTTAAGGTTAGGACAGTATTTTGTGATCACACAACCCCCCTACAATAGCCATGCTACCCCCTTTTGGGTTTGAGAAACGCTGATAGAGTAATACAAATCTGACATTCTTCAGTAGACATTTTCAGAATGCAGGATTAGTGTATCAATTTATTATGTATTATAGGTGATAGTAATACTACACAATTAATTGGTCAGTTTGCCAGAAATGCCAAAAGGTGGCATGTAGTTAGCAGCAGTGATTATTTAAGCTATAATACACGACAGGGTATGTCTTATCATGAGTGGTGGTTTATTTAAAATAAAATAACTTGTAAGTAATGTTATAAACTATTTATTGATGTATCTGTTTTGCTTGTTTGATTTTTATCTCACCACTTACAGTACTAGAACCACTGTTTTGTTTTTTTTCTGATGAGATCAAATGCCGTAGGTCCAGGGAAAAAAAAAGATATTCAGAATGTAGTGTATAATTTAATTAAATTGTCCGGAACGGTCGGCAGATAGTCTTTCAAAATAAATTCAAAAACAATTCTAATTGTACTGATACAGTTCTTAAATTTCAAATATTCAGAATAGATGCTCCGCCAAAAAAATGGGTTTGCGAGTTTTTCTCTCGCAAGTGCTTTTCCCTCAAATTTGGGGGAGGTGTCATGAATAATCCTGTTCACCACCACGAGCTAAATTCAAAAGTTAATTTGCTCGCAAATCACTATGTTGCATGGAAATCACTTAAGATTGGTTACACGCCTCTTAATTATTTAGCAGTAAGTATTTCAGGACAATCTCTGTTTCTAGTTGAAGATTGAACATGGCTTTCAGACAGCTATAATTGCAAATGCTAGCACAGCAACAGAAAAATGAGGAAATATCGTGCGGGCAGAATATACAGGCAACATATAACATTCCTTGACTTGTCTGCTGAAGAAATCCTAAGTCAATTTATACTTTGATTAAACAAAATAATATTTAGGTTTATTTCAAACTCAAACATTTAATTTATTTGTGGTTTATTTCAAACAATACTAATTACCAGTGCTTAATTTGTAAAGAAATAATACCGTTCTTAAGAAGCACACATTCAAAATCATAACAAGTTTATTTGAAAGAGTATTGTAAGTACTAGTGTTAGATGTTATAATCACGTATTCTATATTATATATGCAAAGCAGTAGTATGTGCAGAAAAATAAATTAGAGGCAAATGCAGGACAAGAAAAATTTGTTTTTTGCCCGTCCACATTTTTTGCTCTGTGTTTCACGGGGTGGGAGCCAGTGCTGCGAGAGGAAGGGACTGTTTTTGCAACTTAGGATTGGAGGCTCGGCCTCTAGACAAGGGAGAGAGAAAAGGACGGGCCAGACTCCAACCGAGACAGCCTTCCCTATGGAGTCGAGGCAAGCCCTAATGGCCTCCGGGCCCCTTCTCGGAGAGTCGTTATAGGCTCTGCCTCGCGACTGGGTCCCAGTTAGCAACCGGGTTCGACCCTCAGAGAACTGAACGGCTCTTATGAAGCCTTGACATAAGGAAGAAGAGAGAATCTGAAATCACAAATAATTGTTAGTTATGGGACTCGAGCACTAAGTGTAAGAGGGTAAAGAAGGAAGTGAGACAGAACCTTCTTTCTTGAGGCAAGATATAGCGCATGAGCTGCGAAAGAATAGTGTGGCCGGTGGTCCCCTCTGACCACATGAAGAACCTGCATTTACTGGAACTCCAGGTCGGGGAAGTGAGACTCACTATCCCCCAAAAAGATGGACCACTGGCTCTCCGCTGAACCCGCACCTGTGAATACAAACAAAGGCCGCGTGCCAATGTATAACATAAAAGTAAGAAGAGACAAACAATGACAAAAAAAGACAAACAAAATAACTAAAAATAGATGGTTAGTGGAACAAGCTATGTGTCAGCCATCCGCTCGGCGGAGAGGAAAAAACTCAAAGTTCTCACCCTGCATTCAAGCAGCTAGCAGGGTGTGACAGAGAGCAAATGAATCCTAGTCAACAATCTCCCTCCCGATCTGTGAGGGCGCTGTATAACAGGAACAGTGTGCCTCATACTGGTTGGTCTGGCAGTTCATTCCAGGGTCAGTCGGAAGCCAGCCATCCAGGAAGGGGGCGGAGTCACAATGCCTGAAGTCATCACCCTAAAGTAGTACGCGATGTGTCAGTCATGGATTGGAGGAGACATGACTGAACTAGCTATCGCAGGGGATGTGACTAAGGGTATAGTTGGGGATGTGACGATGTAATCTGTTCCTTTGATGTGGTTATGAGAATGACAGAGAAAGGAAACGGACTGTGATAAGTGTATCGTGAGTGTTAAGTGTTTTGTTTGTTTCTAATGGTCTGTGCTTGTCATTATAGAAGGCTAACCTCCGGGAGCTGTAGCAAAACTGCCAGCAAATAAACCCGGACTCCACTTCACCATTGTATACAAGTAAACCTGTAAATCACCACTTTCACTGAGAGCTCTCACTCTGGACTTGTGACTGCGTTGTGTGTGTGTTGTTTAGTGTATTATTATTTCGGGACGGAACCCAGTGGTTTGCCTGAGCGATACACATCGTTGTGTAGAGCCAGGTATTATTATTTGTCAGCAAATAAAGAGCTACTTTTTCACTGTGAACTGTCTTATGTCTATCATTCCTGAGCACCGCATCACCTGTGCACTACGAACCACTTTGCCACACAGGGCCAGTGAAATATGACACTGCTTATCTTCACACATACACCCAGCAGCACTCAGCATGTTGTGATGTATCTAGTAGCTTCTAATATATACCCACACACAGCCTAAAATGAAATGGTGCAGACTAATTAGACCCCCATTCACACTTGCAATTTACGGCGACTCTGGGCCAACCTAGATTTAGGCCGCCATTTCGATGCGGCCCAGGGCCTGCAATCCGGGACCAGGGCCATCCTTTACATATGTATGAACGCAAAGCAGACTAGGGCCGGCCTTTTCGTATCACATTACCAATTTGATTTTCTATGATAACACTGAAAAACGCGGCTATTCTATGATGTCTTTTGATTACAGTTACATTTAGAGAGGGGCAATAAACATGCACAGTTTTTTTTTTTTGTTTGTTTGATAATAACCAAATCAATACAAGTACCATATATAAATATTAACACAGTCGAATTTGCTTTAAATTTAAGTAAACCTGTCTGATAAAACCGCTTCCAGTATTCAAGTTCTGTGTTGAATGAGGCTTCAGTTTACTTCAGTCAGTATTATTTGTTTATTTAGCAGACACCTTTATCCAAGGCGACTTACAGAGACTAGGGTGTGTGAACTATACATCAGCTGCAGAGTCACTTACAATTACGTCTCACCCGAAAGACGGAGCACAATGAGGTTAAGTGACTTGCTCAGGGTCACACAGTGAGTCAGTGGCTGAGGTGGGATTTGAACTGGGGACCTCCTGGTTACAAGCCCTTTTCTTTAACCACTGGACCACACAGCCTCATTAGTCGTAGTATCCAGAGCTGTTCAAAAATGCCAAAAACAATAACAATCATCCCTAATCAGATGAATGAGTCGATGGTAATGTGCTGTTCTGTACTTTATGCAGCAATGCTGTAGATTACACTCACAGGCAGACGATTGTATAATAGTAAGCGCTAAACATAAATTGAATGAAACGAAACGAAAAACAGCAGAAAACTTGGGATTCTTTTCTGTGCTCAACGCCAGCACGTCTCAGACAATCTGGCTGGAGAATGCTGCAGCTCTATTTTACAATAGCCATCCGGATGACGAAGACTTGGAGTTGAACTAACATGAATATATATATATATATTTTTTTTTTACAACACGGAACTATTTGAAGTAAAAAATATATATATATATATATGTTTTATTGATCAACGGCACTGGTAAACTTGTAACTTGCTTAACATTTGAAAGTGTAAAAAATTGTATATTCAATGTAATTTTTGTTATATTTTAATGCCTGTTATTGTGATTATTATTGTTAATGTTAAAGTTATTCTATAGCCATATGTTCGGTAATCTTCCAAGAGAAGGGGCAATGCTGATGTTCAGTCTTTACTTGTATTGGTTAGGGATTTTATAAATAAAATCAATGATAATAATAATGAGTAAACAATAGAATAGTTTAACGATCGTGTTTGTAAACAAACATAGTATTCATGCAGGTTAAACAAATACGTATAAATGAGAAGAAACATGTGTTTAACATTATTTAATGCCGTGTCTTTCCTTAGGAGGGAGCAGTAATACTATTAGGTGGTCAGTCGTGAGTTTGTCTTGTGAATGTCAGTCATTGTGTACAACCTGATAGTCATTTCCAATCTGAGTATCCATTACGAAAATAAATATTTATACTTGTCAACACTAGCAAGTTGCTGTTTCCCACGTTCTAAATACCTCCGTGTTCTTACGAGAATAATGTGAATGTGGGTGGGGGTAAGCTCGGACCGTCACCCTGTTACACACCATAACAGTAAGTCAAAATAGTCAATGTTTTTTTTTTCTTTTAATATATACCATAAAATTGTTTCTGTGCTGCATTGAAAAAAACTATTAACAAACATCTGCTACAAAAGGATTACTGTATCTCCCGGTAGCTCTTCCATTCTGAGTGCAGGCTATCGTGCCATAAAAATAAAAAAAGCAGTTTGCCACATTTTAGGCCTGCTTTTCAGTCACATACACAAGCGCCTTAAAAACACAAATGTGAACGGGGTTGCAGACCTAAATATGGGGTGGCCCAGTGCCGGGCCAGTACTGTGAATGGGGACTTTGTCGTGAAGATCAACAGACTAAGCACAATAAAGATGGTTAGGTCACATAAACAGAGTGGATAATTACAGCTTGTAGACATAAACATCTTCACTTTCTGATCATCTGCTTGATGAACATGGTCTTAACTCAAAGAGCAAGGCAGAAGGCAGCTCAGCCCAGGTTGGTAAAACTACTCCTGGGCGCAAACAGACAATTTTGAAGTTTGGCAACAATGAGAAAGATTCTTTCAGGCCAGCAGTGTCACAATATGAACTCAATAGAGACTTTGCTGTGTGGTTGTCATTGATCTGCTACCTTTCAACACAGTAATCACCACTGGCTTCCATTTTTTGTAGAATAATTTTTCAAATATTTCCATTCCAGATCAGTCAACATTGCAGAAAAAAAAGCACTTCAGGATGTATACTTAGACCTGAAACTGAAGGTAAAAAATGATCTCAAGTCTGTTCGCACTTTAAATTTGGTTTTTGATGGATGGACAGACAAGTACCATAGGAGACCATATATGGGCCTTTGAATTGCATACATAAATGAAAACTGGGATAAAAGAATTGTTACTATATTCTGTAAAGTACTGCCTAAACACACCTGGTGAAGCAGGTGCTCAGTATGTCTGTGCAAACATACTGATTTCTTGTCTGTTAAAGATGTTGACTTGTTCTCTACGCATGATGGTGCAGAGAACAGGAAGAAAGCCAGCTGTTTATTGCATGTGAATGGAATATACCCACTGTGCTGCACATGCCTTCCACTTACTGTTGATGAGCGATGGCATTTCCAAAGTAAAATAAATTGCTCTGCTGTTAGATAGGTGCAAGGCAGTTATGAATTGTTTGCACTTCAGAGGCTGCATGTAGAAGAAGAAATATCAAACACTCAAGATCGTGAAACTATGGATTCATTGATGGCAAAGATTTAAGCAGTGCACAGTGGCATAGCACTTGATGCAGAGTTCCCTGTCACCCAAGATAATGATGGAGTTACTGAAGCTGAGACCAGTACACAGGAGTAGCATCACTGTAACACATTCATAGCAAGTGTCGTCACCAGATGTAATTCAACACTTTACATGGTTGAAAGTATTTTGGACTTACGGAAATAAAGAAATGAGGTGCTAAGCAGACTGGTCAGTTTAACAAGTGCTTATCTCCAGAGGATAAGGATCTCCTGAAAGAACTGGAGGAGTTTCTGAAGAAATTTAGAGAAATGACAGAACTTCTAATAAACCACATCTGGGACTGATACTGATGTTGAAGAATGAAATTAGAAAAGCTGCAGTTATTTCACATATAAAATACATGGATGAAGGCTATATTAGCATCATGAGCCATTCGAAAAAAAAGGCATAATAGCACAGAAGTAATGTCAAAATTCCTCCAGAGGAAAATTTACTTGACCCATTCGACTCCTCAAGACCACTTTCAATTCAAACACAAAATGTATCATTTTCAATGACTCGACAGCACCCACAGTAGAGAAATGTTCATTAATGAGCAACAAAATGTTAGACTGTTAAAAAAATAAATAAATAAATAAAAAGATTTAAAGCTGGTACATTTGTATCTCAGAGAAACTGGAGGGGAATGGGAAATTAAAGATATTCCTGTCAATCATTTTCAAAATTTCAATCATTCGACAACACCCACAATTCGCTATTTTTTTTTTTTAAATTTAGTCGTCGCCAATTTTTTACCCCGGTTTTTCTCCCCAATTTAGTATGCCCAATTATTATTATCTGTATCCTCGGTTCACCGCTCGCAACCCCACCACCAACTCGGGAAACGGCGGCTGGAACACGCGTCCTCCGAAACGTGCTCCTGCCAAGCCGTCATTTTTCGCACTGCAGATCCACAGCGATGCCACCAGACCTATAGTGCCGGAGGACAACACAGATCTGGCGGCTCCACTGCAGAACCGCAGACGCCCTATCAGCCACAGGGGTCGCTGATGCGCGGTGAGCCGTGGATTCCCCTGCCGACCTAAGCCCTCCCTACCCGGGCAGCGCTCAGCCAATTGTGCGCCGTCCCCTAGGAACTCCCAGTCACGGTTGGCTGTGACATAGCCTGGATTCGAACTTGCGATCTCCAGGCTATAGGGCACATCCTGCACTCCGCGTGGAGCGCCTTTACTGGATGCGCCACTCGGGAGCCCCTTTTAGGCACTTTTAACAAATCTGTCTCTGTGAAGATTTACAATCATCCTTCACCAACGGGAGTACAAACCAAGCGAGCGACACAAATATTTGACTCTGACAGCGACTAATAAAAAAATAAAAAGCATACCCCATTGAAACACGTTTTCTTTAAAAATAAGTTATTTTTTAGGCACCCGAGTGGCGCATCCAGTAGGAGCACTCACGAGTCCAGGCTATTACTTTGCCGACCGTGGACGGGAGCTCCCAGTGGGCGGCGGCAAGATTGGCGGCGCTGCCCGGGGGGAGGGAGGGTTAGGTTGGCCAGGGTGTTCTTGGCTCACCGTGCACCAGCGACCCCTATAGTCTGGCCGGGTGCCTGCGGGCTTGGCTGGTTTGGAAACTCACTGTGTTGAAGTGTCCAGTTTAAAAGGTTATCCTTTCAGCAATTAAGTCATCAGTCCATGTGGCGGAGTGTCCCGCCCCTATATATATTTTTGTCCACTGTTTTATTATTATTTGTATTATTGTTTGTTTTTTTTGTTCGTTTTTTTCAAATAGTGTTTTTGTGCTTGGAGAAAATAAATAAATAAATAAATAAATAAATGGATAAAGTGGATGCCTACATCAAGAGGTGGCATGAGAATCAGAGGGAGTTGAAGGGGCTACATGGTGCCTCGCCTGCCTGGAGTATGGGCACCTCCCTGATGTGTGCCCATGGGACTTCGTCGTCAACTGCCCCCGCCCTGGAGAGGAGGAGGAGGGACGACCGAAAGGCAGCTGGGAAGCATACCTCAGCGCACTTGAGGCCGTGAACTGGTGCACTGCCTGTGGGGAGTGGGGCCACTTTGTGGTCAACTGCCCCATTCTCCAGGAAGAGGAGGAGAAGGAGAAGCACAGGTTCCCTGCAACAGGAGGAGACTACACGCTGTCCCCACCTCCACCCCTTTCACCAGCAGGAGCAGAGCAGCACGAGTTGCCTCTGCCTCCGCCCCTTCCACCGCCAGGAGCAGAGCAGCTGGAGCTGCCTCTGTCTCCACCGCCTGGAGCAGAGCAGCAAGAGCTGCCTCTGTCTCCACAGCCAGGAGCAGAGCAGCAGGAGCTGCCTCTGTCTCCACCACCGCTAGGAGCAGAGCCGCAGGAGCTGCCTCTGTCTCCACCGCCAGGAGCAGAGCAGCAGGAGCTGCCTCTGTCTCCAACCCCATGGGAGAACAGCTTGCCGCTCCCAGCTCCACCAGCAGAGGGTGAATGCCTGCTGGTTCCGCCTCAGCCACCGTGGGAGGACTGCTTGCCCCTCCCACCTCCACCAGCAGAGGGTGAATACCTGCTGGATCCGTCACAAGCACCGTGGGAGGACAGCTTACTGCTCCCACCTCCACCAGCAGACGGTGAATACCTGCTAGTTCCACCTCCACCGTCATGGGAAGGACTGTTCCTGCCGTGCCTCGCTCCGCCCAAGGATGCCTGCCTCGCACCGCCCAAGGATGCCTGCCTCGCACCGCCCACGGATGCCTGCCTCGCACCGCCTGGGGTTGCCTGCCATGCATCGCCTGGGGTTGCCTGCTGCTCCGCATTGCCTGGGGCTGCCTGCTGCTCCGCATCCCCTGGGGCTGTCTGTTGCTCCGCATTGCCTGGGGCTGCCTGTTGCTCCGCATCGCCTGGAGAGCCACCAGTTACAGGGTATGAGGGAGAAGTGGAGCTCCCGCTGCCGCCTCCATGGCCAGGGGCTCCCCTCCCGAGTTCGCCTCCCGAGGGTCCGCTGCTGCTGCCATTGCCTCCTGAGGGTCCGCTGCTGCTGCCGTCGCCTCCCGAGGGTCCGCTGCTGCTGCCGCTGTCGCCTCCCGTGGGTCCGCTGCTGCTGCTGTCGTTGCCTCCCGAGGGTCCGCGGCTGCTGCCGTCGCCTCCCGAGGGTCCTGCTTTGCCTGGGGTCGCTACCAGTCCTGCCATGCGGCAGGAAATACTGTGGCTGGAGCCCCATGAAGGGGAGCTGCCGGCCGCGAAGAAGGGGGGGAGGTCAGGAGACCAGCTTCCTCCGCAGCAATTTCGCTGCATGAGAAAGGGTGGCCGGAGCCCCACGGAGGGGAACTGCCGGCCATGAAGAAGGAGGGGCAGGTCAGGAGGCCAGCTCCCTCCGCAGCAATTTCGCTGCATGAGAAAGGGTGGCCGGAGCCCCACGGAGGGGAACTGCCGGCCATGAAGAAGGAGGGGCAGGTCTGGAGACCACCCCCAAAATTTCCTTGGCCGGAGGAGCCGGCTTGTGCGTGGTCCACTGGGACGCTACAGCTGTTTGGGTGGGAGGAGGACATCCCACCGTGGCCGCCACCTTTGGCCCGTTGCTGCCCGTGTTCCTGGGCCAGGACTGCTAGCCGGGACTTTGGGGACTAAGGGGGGAGGTGGCCGAAAAGGCCATGTGTGCTGCGCACAAGGGGTGGGATGTGTGGCGGAGTGTCCCGCCCCTATATATATTTTTGTGCACTGTTTTATTATTATTTGTATTATTGTTTGTGGCGCGGATAAAAGCGCTGCGTATTTGTTATTGTTTTAGATTTTAGAAACCTTGTGAGGATGCGTGACTGATCAGCTACTGATTTATTTAACTAGCTGGCATCCTTACTAAACTCGTGCAGACGGTGCAGCACTCGGTCACAGTCCCCAATAGGATCAACAAACTCGGCAACAAAGTCTTCAATCCCCGGTAGGATCAGCAAACACCTGCAACAGTCTTCACTCCTGATAGGCTCCACAACATCGCCTGTCCACTCTGTCCTTTTCGCTGAATCTTTAGCTACGCAGGTAGCAGGGCACAGTTTCTTTTGGATACTGTGGCTTTTGGAATACAGCAGACCCAGACTGGTTGTCTGATAAAAGTTTGTAAGTATTACGGCAGTCCTCCAGCTGGGCCTCAATTTCGTTGCATTTGGCCGTTGACTCGCTTGCAGCTTGCTTCCTCTTCTTGGGTCCTGTTCTCAGGCAGTCTCGGAGTTGCAGCTTCGTTAACAGTGTGACAGCACCTTGTTGAGCAATCGGTGTGGAGCGCACAATGTTTAGTTTTGCTTGGATATTTATTGTCTTTTCACTCTGCTGAGTAGCCACTTTTATGATGTAATTTCTTGCAAACCATAAAGCTAACAATGCAAATATTCAAGGCCCTAGTCTGTCACTGTGGTGTAGCCAGCTACATTGATTATAGATTTAAAATTGCCTACCGTGGCTAAAGGCTTTTACTTGAACATCTCCACAGATTCTGTACAAAGGTCCAAATCTATATAAGGAGAGAATGAACCAGTGCAACAAGACTTGGTAGCTCACTTGTCCTTTGTTGTGGTTATGGAAAGACCTGTAAAGGACAGGCAAAACCGAAAGTAACCATGAGTGTTTTGTATTTGTGTTTGTTATTAACTGTTTATTTGTAATTATTAGATGGCTAAGCAAACCGGGAGCTGTCGCTGTTAAGCCAGCATCCAACCCAGATTACAAACACTGCACCAGTCACACTTGACTGTGTATTCACCACCAGCACGAGAGCACCGTGAAAGTACGCAGAGCCGTGCCGGGACATTGCCTTTGTGTATTATTATTTCGGGACTGAAACCCTATATTGTTTGGCTGTGCAATTACACATTGCTGTGTAATTTCCAGCATTATTATTTAACGGTGCCAAACCGTGAAAACAAATTAAAGAAACTGTTTGGACCGTGAACACTGTTTGTTGTCGTTGTTTGAGCACTGTTCTATTTTCAGCTTGCTTCTTTAGGGATTTATTACAAGCAGTAAACCTCAGCTCTATAAAGTTTATTTTTAACTCCCTTATTATTAGTGTCTTCAGTTCCATAAAAGTCAATGGAGCTTCAAACAATAGGTAGGTACAGTACCAGTAGATCAGCTTTGAAGAAGGGCATATTTGTTCCTTTTTCTGTAAGGGTCCATATCTGTGTCAAAGCACCCTTCACTTGCAAATGTGCTGCTTTCCATCTCAGGGGTGGCTGACAGTTAGTGGTTGTTTAGTATTTGTAAACTACTTTTTCCACTAAATAAATATATACTTTTAAGTTCCTTCCCATCCTTATACAGTCACAACAGTTGTGTATGTACATCACTTAATCATTGAATACAGCATTGAATACTGTAGAGAACACTAAAATAAAAGCTGAACACAACATACTAAAACGATCTTAGTAAACAGCAAACCCTCCACAAAAAAAGGGAAATATGAAGAGCACATACTGTAGTCCAGTGCAGCAAGCACATTAATCAACAGATCACATTAGGATGTTGCTCAAACACAAAACCCTAGGGTCCTGATAATGATAGTGAATGGTGTTGAAGTCTGTTGTCCAGTGCTAATTCCTGAAAAGTCATTATGTAAATTAAAATGTCAGTTTAAAACCAATTAATGGCGTCCACATAATCCCTTCTTAGTCATCAGCAACAACGCTTACAAAGACTTGGATAGAAGCCCATCCTCATATATGTAGTATAAACAGATGGCATCAAAATATTAGGATACCAATTCATAATTGTTATAATTACAACTGCAAAAACAATATAATGTATGGTTCAATGCCTTAACTAAAATATTAATTTATATTAAAAAAAAACTATTTTCTGTAGCACTGAGTATGCAAATAGACTCAACAGTAAAGGAATTAAGGTTGCAATAGGCAACTACAAAATAGAAATATAAGCTGACCAGTACTTTATAATAATAATAATAATAATAATAATAATAATAATAATAATAATAATAATAATAATAATAATATCTTTATTTTTATATAGCGTCTTTCATAGTGGACCACCATAACAAAGCGCTTTACAGAATTCTATTTAAAAATGTATGTAAGGGTGTGACCGGAAGGCTTCGTGGATGACGTCCCCAGATCAGGAAGTTGACACTGACACACAAGTACTGCGGGTTGATGCGCTGCTGTGCGTATTTATTATACAAAAATAAACAAAACACTTATCCAAAATACTGCTTACAGAGCAAAATAAAAGTTAGAACAAAACAAGTCGCACACAAAAATACTAACACCAACAAGAAGGGTAACATGGGCGAAGACACCCTCCCTTAAGGGAAATCTCATTTTATGCACGGAAAATGATGGAAATTTTAAATGAAAGAAGTATACAAGTAAAGTTCATAAATCAATGTACAAACACCATGAAAAATGTTCATATAAAATTAAATTGCTATTCTTGTAATTTAACAAAATATTTTTCAAGGGGCATTTTGCCTTGTCCTTGGGGCAAGATGCCCCTGGGGTCAGGGTTAAAAAAAAAAAAAAAAAAACTAAAACAAAACAATAACCTAAATCAACCAAAAAGAACAAAATACACGAGGTTGAAAAATAGACAATTTTATTTAAATTATACAAACGTTCTTAAAACATTTTATGCATTTAAGAATTAGAGTGGTAGACAATGTCTCATGAACTGTATTTAAATTACAAATGTTTTTAAAAGATGTTTAACATTTAAGAATTAGGACTAGAACCGTCGGATTTTCGAACTACCTAGAACCGCCACGTGGGTCACTGTGACCCATACATTTTTAAACTGCTTTGTTATGAAAATTAAAGACATACTATCAGATACAACTGAAAAGTTGTATTCATGGACATCATATCTAACATTTGCATCGCAGAAACACAGTATTTAAATGGAAAATTAAGCATAAAGGCTTTACTTTTAAAATGAGCGCATATACAGCACACCTACAAACAGTGAAAAAATAAAATAAAATATACATTTCAAAAGAAACAGGTATGTACATATACCCATGTACAGGTGTAAATGGGTACATGTACACACAAAACTATAAAACCAAAATCAATTGTACTCTATGGAGGAGCGTACGTGTCTGCCAGCTGACTGTGTCTGCATCCAGGAGCTGTGTTGTAAACACAGATGCAGTTCCATTGAACACTATTGTGTAAACACGTGTAAACTGGTACATACAAACCTGTAAAACCAAAATGTTGTTTTTTTCTAATAGTAATTGTAGTGACGTCGGCTGGCTAGGACGTCACTTCAGAAAAGAGGACTTAAGCAATGGAAGCAGACCACCAGAAATGCCGTAGTGGCATGGTTAACAGCTATTAGAACTAACAGTATTGTTCAGTTAAGAGTAATAATCACCAGCATGGATATGTTATAGACAGCATAATAAATAGTTGTTCTGTTTGTGTTAACCTGGGTAGAGTGTACTTATTTTGGGAAATTGCACTACTAGGGAACACAAGATACAACAGTAATATAAAAAAAAGAATATATAACATATGTTTCATATTAGGCACATAAGTTGTTATCCTACCTGTCATTTCAGTTTGCTGAATGCATCTGAGTGCACCTTGCTGTATTCCAATCAAAAGGACTACTTTCAAGATTAAATATTTCCTTCTGATATATTCCCAGTTGCATTTGTGGAACAAAATGATTTGTTGTCTCCAGGTACATTGAAAAATAAGCAACTAGGCTTTCACTGAGTTTGCATCTTGACAAAAACACATGTGCTAGGAGGAGGGGGCGTGTCTTGTTTGCTGCATTTACAAAAAAAATAGAATATGTTATGTTATATTAAAAAAAGACATGTATTGTAATGCATGGGTCACATTGACTCACGTGGCAGTTCTAGGTAGAACTGTTTATAACTTTTATCATTTTTGCGATTCTGGCTATCAAACGGCGTCTGGATATTTAATTCATATATTTAGGAAAAGTCAAAAACGGACACACACATACGATTTACAACGGAGTAATTAACATTTTAAATCCAAAATGGGCCAAACTGACCCGCATGGTGGGTCTAGTGTTAAAGTGGTAGACCAAGTCTCAACATGAACTGTATTTAAATCACAAATGTTTTTAAAACATT
Source organism: Acipenser oxyrinchus oxyrinchus (assembly GCA_030684275.1). NCBI lineage: Eukaryota > Metazoa > Chordata > Actinopteri > Acipenseriformes > Acipenseridae > Acipenser > Acipenser oxyrinchus. The sequence continues at coordinate 61,441,688 of CM060247.1, read as the reverse complement.
TTAAGCATTTAGGAATTAGTGTTAAGTTTTACCATTAACCTTGTCATTTAAAAGTAGGTCATGAAATGCTTCCAACTCTGTGCATTATTTACATAGGAAACCATCACCAGAAACAGCAGCACAGTTCACGTGTGCCCATTTATGACATGTTTCATACTGGATCCATTCTCCACCACCAGTGTTGCCAGATTGGGTGGGTTCATGCCCAATTGGGCTTGTATATTTTGTATTGTGCGTGAAAAAATGGCTTTGGGCGGGTGTCTATTTTTTGGGCTAGTTTTGGGAATTTGTGCGGGTATTACATTTGGATATATTTGGAATAGTTTTAAAATATTTGCAATATTTTTTAAGCAAAATACTCAGCTATATGATACACAAACCTTAGTGTTTACATTACTGTTGCTAATCATTGTAACAATAACATCAATATCTGTGATATGACATATATTCCATTATTACTTTGGGCTACAAATATAGCAGTTTCTAAAAGGCACAGTCTGGGAACAGGCGTTATTGCAAATGAGAATTTGTTCTCCAGGGTTTTACTTGATTAAAGAAAAGGAATGATTCATTGATTTGTATGATTTTTATCAGCGTTATTCCGCAATTAAAATAAAAAGCTAAAATTGAGTGCCCCCCGCGTCACATTAAGATACGCAAACAGTACTATTGGATACGTCTTTTTACAGGAAGCATTAATTGGTACACTTTCAAATTCGAAGGAAGTTCCACAAACTCACCAGAGTGCCATCAATCAATAATAAACAAACGTAGGCCTACCATTTTACTTTACACATTACAAATACATTTAATATATCCAATCAACTTATTTCCTGGCTCGATCTACTTATTTCCTAGCATAGGCTCGTTTACATTAGAAACAATGGAACCTCCCCTTTAAATTCTAGAGCTTGATCAACTTATTTCCCGATCAACTTATTTCCTGGGACTGTCATTTTGACTGTCATAGTAAAAACTGTAAACAATACATATTTTCTAGTGAAAACGAATAGACAAACACAACGTAGGACTGCACAGCAAGTCTTGCAGTACTTTCAAGAGTTATTGGAAGACAAATCTGGACACAAAAATGCGCCAGACCAACAGACAGTGATGAAACTTACTCTGCTCAAAATGAGGTTGCTGATAGTGACAGTGAAAGTGATAACAATGTTGCAGAAATTTTGGAACAGAGACAAACACAGCCACAGCTGCATATTCAAGTTAGATAATTCAATATTTGTAGTTATGAAGATATTTTAGACTTTTATATACGGTTATGAATGAGATTTATTCACTTGTTTTAACAATTTGTAACCTTAAGCCCAGAACACACTGCCCGATGATATCGCAGAAAGGGATGCATGGATGCATAAAGTACAGTGACAATGGGGCAAATCAATAGGCGAAAAGATAAGGCTATGGCAGTAATAAATATCTACAATTTTGGCTAGCACTTAAGGCGACATGATCGTGAAAACCACATATGACTGGAGACATGCATGTATTCTCTCGCTCTATTAAACACACACACACGGTATTCCGTTGGTTTGTATATAATGTCCGTGCGGATATTTTTTGAAAACAAGACCTGACAGCCCCAGATTGTACTTTTTAACTATTAGAAAAAATATTTACAGAATAACTAAAAACTGCTGCTATAATTGTGATTCATTTATAATTAATAGCGTTATCATTAAATTATACCAAATCATGTTTTATATTTGCAGTGAAGGTAACCTATACTGTGTCACCCAAATGCTTATAAATAGTCAGCAAAAACATGTTGTCCCTTCATTGTAAATAAAAATGTCATTTGGTATAATTTAATTATAACGCTATTAATAATAAACAAATCATGCAGCATGGTCCTAATAGCAGTTGTTAAGTATTCTGTAAACATTTCGTCTAATAGTTAAAAAGTGCAAGATGGGGCTTGTTTTCAAAAGGTATTGCCACGGACATGAATGGAATACCTAATGTGATCGAGATCATTGACATGGATTTTGCCGAACGTATTTGTAATGTTGTCAGACTCCCCCCCCACACTGTATGTACAGTGTACACTCTCACCTTCACACGTCTGTATGCACATATTATAACACCTTCTTATAACACTGTAAGTGTTCGATGGCTTCTTCTATTCATGTTGAGTTTATTTATGTTTAGTAACATTGTGTGTTGGGTTGGGGAGTTCTATCGTAATTTTAAAAGCTTGATGAATGTGTTACATACATGTATAATAACTAACAACTACAAACACAATGACACTTCAAAATGTAGTCATACATACTACAATACATACAAAAGTAGATGTCAACATAAGAAAATAAATTCCAACCAACCAGATAATTATAAATCAGCATTGTATATGTGAAGTTATCTAAATAAATGTACATTCTGCATGACAAAATGCACAATTTTTAAATTAAGTTTACAAATTATACACAACATAGATATTCCCATTATTTTTTATTTCCATTTGGCTGCTGCTCGCTGGTGGGAGAGCCGTACGTGACAAAACAATGTAATGCAATTGTACTGCACCGTATGCAACACTAAAATGTGTTGTTTACTGGTTATTAAATGGTGCGCTATTTAGTTTTATTTATTTATTTATTTATTTTTGTATTTTAATTGATGAAGCAGCACAGTTTAATACTTTTCTTTTAAATTTGAATTAATACAACAAATTTGTTAACAACAAATGCAGCTGCGTATGGTTTTGGAAAGAAATAGATGATATGTAAAGCAAAGATGATATGTTCTTGAACTTGTCAGTAAGTTTTGTGCCTATGCATTAGGCGGATACATCATAAAGTGATGATGCAGTGCTTTTGTGCTGCTTAGTAAGAAAGCAGAGCATGTGAGTGGAGCAGAGCGCGTGCGGGACCATGTTGTTAGGAGCGTGGAGTGATGGGTAAAGTGCCTGAGCGGAGCGCGTGTGGGACCATGTTGTTAGGAGCGTGGAGTGATGAGTAAAGTGCCTGAGCAGAGCGTGAGTGGGACCATGTTGTTAGGAGCGTGGAGTGATGAGTAAAGTGCCCGATTTCAAAGGAACCGCTTCACACATCTCTGCATTTTGGAAGTGATTTACACAAGCAGTGGATTTGAGTGTGAGTGGAGCTGGCTGCAGAATTAGAAGCACAGGAGCGGAGCGGATTGGGGAAATAAAAGCCTCGGAGCGAGCGGTTTCAAAGAGGAAGAGAGCGAGGAGCAGCGTTTATGACCGCTTCACTCCGCTCACATGCTCTGCAAGAAAGTGAGTGAGTTTTTTTGGATTGTAGCCAAATGCAATCCAGAATGTTTATAGGAGGCTAGGAGTGTATGATAAAAGTTTGGTGAAGATTGGTGCAAAATTAAGGCTGATCGTGGTCACCAGGTATAGCGTGGTAGACAGATGGATGGACAGACAACCAGACACAATCAGAGTATAAGGGTCCCCATTTTTAAAATGAGGACCCTACAAAGGACGTGGTCAAGTAGATTTTTCTCAGGAATAAAAGCATGCTACCTCTATTTCATTGTAAATGTAGCCAATAACGACCGTCTTTTTGTGATGGGTTATATATACAAATAAAATGTAATTTATGCCAACTTTTTTCTGTTCAAACACCCACATATTTGACAAAAATAAAATTGTCATTGTTTTGAAAGCTTGGGTTTAGCATTCTTTAGTGTTTGCCTAGCTTTGTTTTTACCATTTCAAAATTGGTGAAGTGCCTGACTTGTTAACTGGGATTTGGAATTTGGAACTTTACTCCAAGCCCTGAAGCACTAAAAGTTACCCTGAATGGGATTGCAGCTCTGAGACAGTAGACATGCTATTTATTAGTGCTTGTCTGCTGAGGTAATCAATTTGTCAATTAATTAAAAAAAATCCCATACAGTATTGAAGTCTTGGCAATTAACAGCTTTGTAGAATTGTTATCATAGTTTTTGTGTCTGCTTGTCAGGTATTTACTGAGCATTTTATATCAATGCTGCCGATAGGCCCCTCCATGGAGTGACGTTCTCGGTCCCGCCTCCCGAGGTAATAATACACAGAGACTTCAGTCTCTTGCCTTTCACTTCAGGTGAGTAAACAAGGTATGTATAAACTAACCTCCTCCAGTTGTGTGATTCACTCTTTTAAGAGCTCTCTCTCAAGTTTTTCTATAATTCCCTTGCAATTTCATTGCTGGAAGTCGGCTCGCCACTTCCCCAGAATCAAAAACTCGGCAGCTGAAGACTGAGCTTAACGCTACACAACTGCGTTTTCTTAAAAAAAAGCAAAAAAACAACAACAAAACAAAACAAAAAAAACTGGCGACTGTAGCCTTCTTTCACTAACCTTGCTGCATGTGTTTCTATCTTTTCCTCTGCTTTTTGCAGCTGTTTTGAAAGTAAAATTAAGAGAAGGGAGAACGTGATCCTCCAGTGAGACACAACTTTGCTGCGTGCCGCTGTTGACTCGAGGACTCTAGGAGACCTTGGCATGCCCACTTGCTGTGCGCAGCCTAGTGCCCCTACAGGTTGTTTGTTACTGCTTACTTTCTTACTGCTTACAGTAAGAAAAAAAGACCCTTACACTCCAGCTTGCTGTTGAGTGTCTGTGTGTGCTACTGCCTTGCAATTTAAAAAAAACAAAACAACAACAACCGCGTGTTTCCTCCATTAGGCCTGGTCCTACTGTTGAGCAGACCCTACGCACATTCAAACCACTCACCCATAAAAGTGGTGTGTAGGTCTGTGACGAAAATACAATGATTCTTGGTTGTAAATCTCCCTCCCAACCTGTGAGGGCGCTAAGCAGCAAGAACAGAGTTCCCTAGACGGGTTGGCCTGATAGTTCGGCCAGCTAGGAAGGGGGCGGAACTCTGTTGCATGAATGCATTGACTTGGAAGGGATACGACGTGGCAGTCACAGATTGGAGGGGTGGCTGCATTTGTTTACCAAATGGGTCATGTGTGACGGCATTAAAGGGGGCGGAGAGACGCAATCTGGTCCTTCGCTTTGGTTTTTGTTATTAAACCTGTAAGGACCTGTGAGAGACCCAGTGATAAAAGTACCGTGAGTGTTTTGTTTGTCTATAATTGTTTATTTGTTATTATTAGATGGCTAACACATTCCGGAGCTGTCGCCAAGGGCCAGCACAAAACCCGGAACAGCACTTCACTTTTGTCACGAATAAACTTGTATCACCCACCACAAGCACTACAGCTCGCACCCAGGACTGGTGACCCTGTTTGTACATTGTGGGGAAGATACATGTGTTTATTATTTGGAATTGCAACACGTTTATTTACTTCCAGTGCATTACACATTGTTGTGTATTGCCTGGAGTTATTGTTTCGTCACCAGACCAGGATTATAATTAATAAAACCCCTTTCCAACTGGATTACAATTCTCTGTCTGTTCATTGTGCACTGCATCAGTCCTGCACCTGTACACAATTAACCACTTTGCCACAAGGTCCAATAATAATAATAATAATAATAATAATAATAATAATAATAATAATAATTCATTAAAAAAGTGTCTCTCTCACTCTCTCTCCTGTCTTTTTCTCCCGTCTGTAGGCTGTGCCACCCTGCTTTAAGCTACGTGCTGCACCAGTTGTGTATTGCACACAATCCAGACTGGACCATCTGAGGATTGCTCCACTCTGCTGTAAGCTTAGCGCTGCACTGGTTGTGTGACTGCACTGCAGCTGTCTGTAGACTACGCTCCACACCGTTGCAAGCTACGCGCTCTTCCTGGTTGTGTGACTGCAAGCAGCCCAGACACAGACACGCAGCCCAGTACCTTGGTGCTTTGCCCTCGGTAATTGGTGCTAGGTGCTTCGGCACCCCAGTGTCTAGGCCACGACGCCCGTGGTACCCTCGGGTCCTTGGTGCCTAAGAGCCTCGGTGCTTCAGCACTCTCGGTGCACTAAAGCTTGACATCTCGTGCCTTGGTGCCCTCGGTGTTCAAGTGCTCCCAGACATTGGTGGCTTCATGCCTTGGTGCTCCATAGCCTCGGTGCCTCGGTACTTCTGCATCCTCGGAGGACTCCACGCCTCAGCGCTTCGACATCTTCGAGGCGTCCAAGCCCTGTGCATCGGCGCCCTCGGTGCCCTGGCAGCCCATAGCCTTGGTACCTCAGTGCTTCGACACCCTTGGTGCCTCGAGGACTCCACGCCTCAGCGCTTCAACACCTTTGAGGCTTGTAAGCTCTGTGCATTGGTGCCCTCGGCGCCCTGACGCATCATAGCCTCGGTACTTCGGTGCTTCGACACCCTCGGTGCCTGGAGGACTATACACCTCAGCACTTCAATGCTTCGAGGCTTTTAAGCTTTGTGCCCCAGTTTGTGCCCCAGTACACTCGGGTCCCTGGTGCTCCAAAGCCTTGGTACCTTGGTGCTTTGATACTTGAACTTGTTTGGGTACTTGATAAATAAAATACCAGTAGGTTAATACAAATGTGATGTCGGATGTATAACTTGATTTTATGCTGTTAATTATTACTTTTAAAATTTTAGAAATTTTGAAAAACTGAATAGTTTCTAGCAGTTTAACTAAAAGCGAAAAACACTGAACAACTATTATGAAATAACATTGCAAACAAGGGTTATTTCAAAACTATACCTGTGTATCTTTCTTTATTTATCGGTGTTGAGCATGTTTTAAAACACAAAAAAGGTGTTTTCCTAAAACTGAAGTCTCAAAAAGCGACTTTTACGCCAGTGCGACCTATAAAGCGACTTTTACAGTAATGGTTGATTTGCAAAAAAACATAGGTAAGCCAGCACACTACAGCAGTTTCACTTCATTATAAGCTGCAAACACTTTTGTAGTACATCTTGTTTAACTTACAGCGCTTCTACACAAATATAATTACACATACCTAATTACACATACCTGCCGACAAATAATTCCTAAAGACAATTACTCGGATTCAGCACACCACTAATTATAAATATTATTAAAATCAGCGTTTTCTTTGTCTGACACAAACCACACTCTCTTACAACTGTGTTGCTTCAAAAATGAACAGCACCTCCAATTTGAATGCAAGCAAAACAAAGATTGGCATATGACTTGGCCGTCCGTTCAAAATGTACGGACACTCTGAAATCGGCCCTCGGTCCACCTGTTGACGAGCCCTTTACTACAAGATTGCAGCCAGGCAATCATATTGTATGGAAGGTCAAGGTCACCCAGCATTTTTTACTGCATTCACCCCGGCATGTGCAGTGGAAGTATGTAATGCTGATTGTGCTGCTTAATCTCAAAATTGAATTACCAAAATATCTTACAGAGAAAACATAGTTTGGATTAGCATACTGCTGTGTGTATTGTCTACAACCTCCTGTATTGTTTTGCACAGATTGTATGCAAAAGAATAACGATCATGCTCATGTTGACCTACATTTGACGTCCCACAGTAGATAAGTAATGCAAAATACTTTTAATAGCTCCACAATAAATTTTTTTTTAATAAAAATTTAGTCATTGCAGATTATTTTTAATATTTTCTCCCCAATTTGGAAAATGTCCAATTATTTTTAGGCTCAGCTCACCGCTACCACCCTTGCGCTGACTCGGGAGGGCGAAGACAAACACACGCTATCCTCCGAAGCGTGTGTCGTCAGCCGACCGCTTTTTTTCACACTGCTGACTCACCATGCAGCCACCCAAGAGCTACAGCGTCGGAGGAACGCAGCTCTCGGATAGCTTACAGGCAAGCTCGCAGGTGACCAGCCAGACTACACGGGTCGCTGGTGCGCGGTGAGCCGAGGACACCCTGGTCGACCTAACCCTCCCTCCCCCCGGGCAGTGCTCGGCCAATTGAGCGCCGCCCCCTGGAAGCTCCCATCCTCGGTCGGCAAAGGAATAGCCTGGACTCCACGTGGAGCGCCTTTACTGGATGCGCCACTCGGGAACCATAATAGCTCCACAATAATATGACAATGTTTTGTGAATTATGCAAAGCATTGGAGAATATTAAAGATTCTACCTTGCTTTGCATCTTTTCATCAAGGTGTGGTCCAGGAATGAGAAGCTAATCCCTTGTGTATCATGGGATACTGTCACTTTCATGCACTACATCTGTCTGGCACTGCCTGCTTCAATGCAGAGATAAGCTGTCTTCTGAAATCCAGGCAATTAATTCTCACAGTTAAAGTGTCAGACTTTTTAATAATGTTTAAGTATACATAATCTATTTCCTTATTACTTCTAATGTTTCCTTTAATATGTGAATAAAAAGGTGATTTTAAAGTACTTATAAATGTCTATTTAATGTTAATCATCTCTCTGTCTCTAATAAAGCCCCAGATGTGAAACAGTACAAGTAATAATGTTAGATAGAACAAAGCCTGAGATTATTTTCGGGATAAATTCATATTGTGACTTAAAAGGTTTGCGGACATCCAAAGGAATAATGCCACCATTAAAATTGCAATGTATTCAATTTAATTTTTATTATAACAAAATGCATACCAGATCAAGATGCTGTGGTTTTACATGATGGGTTGCCCTCTATTCTTCTCAGTGCACTTACATGCGTTGCATATCAATGGCATATTATCTTTTTTTTAATACTACATCACAAGATAACTGCTAAGAATGCATAGACTATAAATTAAACAATTGGTTTTCTGACTACTTTCCTTCCATTGAATACCGAGCTCCCATCACGCTGCTCTTACTTTTGGTATCACAGGCAAACATTTTCCCTCATTTAAATATTTTACTTTAATACTTTAAGAACCAAGAATGTTGAGAAAGCATGCTAAGAGAAGTTGATTATTTATATATAAATTAAATTCCAAAACATTGCAACATAACCTTTTCCTGTGTTGTCATTATACCTGAATTATAAAATATGTGCACACTCTTTCACAATTATAGGGACTACATTATTTGTAATGGGTCAGTTAATTCTTACACACACACACACACACACACACACACACACACACACACACACACACACACACACACACACACACACACACACACCACATGAATAACAATGCATGAATGTTAGTTTTACATAGATAATAAGAGCTGTTCTAAAGGATGGTATCCTTTTCAGTTAAGAGATCGCACAGGTGTAAAGAGAAAAAATGTGCAGCATGTTTGCAATATTTGTGGCAGGTAAATCCAGTGGAACATACTGATAAACTTGAAAGGCAAATTAACCTAGGCAAAAATATTTCTCAGAAAAAGAAAAATTGGGAGTGCAATACCACTGGAGTTAACCCTTACACAAACTCTGCAATAAAAGCACACAAACTACAGTAATACAGTAAAGCATTCATTTTTCATGTAGTGTAGAATATGAGTATGTTCTTTTGCAATGTCACATTTTAAATATAAAGTTTTATATTTCAACTAGCTCTAAGAAATATGCAACACATGCCTTCAGGCAAGTACTGCATACTTATATTTAATGTAATGCATGATTCCGGAGTGCATGACCACAAAGGCACCAATCTCAATCACCTATTTTTAATTGTAGTACTATATGTCCCTCCCACACACACACTTTTTAAACTAAAGTTACACCACTGTTCCTGACCATATGTGTATTTCAAAACCAGTAACAAAAGGACTCGAAAATCGCTTTTTTGTTTCTAACGAATTTTGCGTCGTGTGATTCAGGAATGCAACGCAGCCTTGTACCCAGACTCTGTCAGGTATCTCAAGGGGGTCCTTAGGACCAGAGAGCCAGCCTCACTCCCCACTCCAAGCTCTCAGAGTGCTTGTGATCCAGGAGATCCCAGACTCTGGGGGTGCACTAATATAGGGGTTGTGCAACAGGGGCTTCAGAAGGAATGTTTCCCACTCAGTCATAACAGAATCTCGGCTCACGGAAAGCATGCTCCAGGTCTTTAGCAGTTAATGGTAGAAGACTGGCAGCTCAGAGAAACTGATCTTTCTGACATCAGTGCAGAACAGCTGCCAGTCGTAGTCCAAGTTGTGTATCTGGCGTAACAGGAGAGAGGCGAGCACACATCATTGAGGGGCCGGGTTTGCGTACAGGTATCTCTGCGGGGTCTGTAGACGGAAGGTGTGCACCTGACTCTTGATGCACACCGGGCATTGTCCTCCCTCATCCAAGGGGACGAACAGCATCTTGACAGAGACCCTCTGGACCCTGGTGACAAACTCAGGGGTCGGGCTCATCAGCCGATGCCACAAAATCGATGCGATGATAGTAAATATACCAACTTTGATTTTTTTCTTTTAATGTTGGCTATTTTATAATTGAGAAGTTCAGCAAAATGAGAACATAACATACTTATACTGGATGCATAGTTAGGCTGAGCCATAGCATGAAATTTTAACTTGGAAAACTGTTCAGGCTACTTAACAACAAGACTATAGAACCTGGACCACCAGCAGCCTTTCAAATACTCTGAAAACATTACCTTGTTATTACCGGATTACAGTAATGTGTCAAATACTGTACTGTAGAAAAGGCTTAAAAAAGAATTTTGGACAAAGACCTTAACACTTGACCTGGTTCTTATCTGATGAGTGCAGTTCTTCATCAGACTTATTTCCTTTGCTTCACATAGTAAGGAAAAACTTGTATATTGTTACTTTCCTTAGATTCTTTATCATTATAAACTCAAGCTCAAGAAATACACTCATAGTAGTAATCATAATAATTTTGGTTTCAGATGTGCCTGGTCTTTAAAAACCAGGAACTGTTAAGAATCAGTTGTTTGAAACCCTGCAAGAGGGTAAAGGGGCAGGGTTGTAGTCTGGGCAGGCAGTTAAAAGAGACTTTTCTTTCATCCACATGGAAACATGGAAACATTTTAGTTTTTATAAATGCTTTTTTTCCATATTTCTTTTTCATTTAAAGGGCAAGGTGTGTCATGAAAATGTATGTTGTACTGTACAAGGTTATTTCCCCCTCTCGTTTCTTACCAGCTCATCCTGAAGCTTCAAGATCAATTCGTCTTTTTCTTTTAGCTGTAGCATGAGCAGGGAGCATTCATCTTTTGTTATATCCTAAAAATCAACCAGGAGGAGAAAAAAAAACACATCAGAGGTGATGGAATAATACACGGATATCTTCCAGCTAGACCTTCAAAGGAGCAACAAATCTAAGTGATGTGGTGCAATTTTCTTCTATCATGCATGCATCTCAGAAGTGCATTAGAACACACAATGGAAAGAGAGCACTGAAGCTACCTGTGCATTTGGTTTTCTAAGGCTACTCAACAGTGGCGACTCCAAGGTTCTTGAAGAGGGGAGGTGAAGGAAAGAAACCAACAAAAAACCAACAAACATCTGCAACAAAGCTTTGTAGATAGAAAAGCTATTTAAAAACTTATATACAGTGATCAGTTTCCTACAAATCTTTCAAATTGTTTGAAACCATACAAATCAAGTCATAGCACTGACTATCTGAGAGATCAATTTGACTCACTCTTTTTTAACACTAACTAGTTATATTTGACAGTTACTAAGCAACATCAACCCTTAGAAATTATCCTCAGTTTGTCAGAAACAGAGAATATTAGTGGTGTTTTGAGTCCCTAAAGACATTGAAAGACAACATCAGCACAAGAAGCAGCAATATTCAGTGTACATTGTCATAATTTCCTGATCTTAATCTGTACACACACAATCCACCAACACCCCAGCATGATGCTTTGTGACACTGACCATCCGTTGGCCTTGCTATCATGAAATATGCACCTCACTGAAAAATATGGTACTAAACCTTGTTCTTTAGTATACACAACTATGCATTTTTAAACATGTATAAAATGCACTGTATACAACACTAAAACACTAATATAGAACTTACATTTCAAGACCATGTCACAGGATGCGATTTGTCAAATATCGGGGGTAAAATGGTCAAACTACATAACAGTAGGAAAGCCTCTAGTAATGATACACCACTGATATGCTAATGTGATGAGTCAAAGGGGTTTCGGTCTGTAATTCAGCCTCCCGACAGTAGAAGGCATCAAACCAACTCGGGAGTTCCCTTACCAAGGTCTCGTGGCCATGACGAAAGTCATCTTTATGAGGGGCGTCAGTGCAAGTTTGTAAATTCCGGCCACTGGAGTCAAGTGAGTTGTAAGGATACTTGTCAGTTTGGGATTGGTGTTCCACTGACTACAGGGGCGGGGCTTTGCATACTAAAGGGAACGTGCTACTGTGTTCAGTGTTGGTCCTGGAAAGCATAGGCGGGGTGAATAGGCCTGAGGGAGACACTAAGCGTTGGCTTGTTTGTTTTCATTTTGTCAGCACGGGGGTGGAATACACACTAACGTTTTCTTTTCTGTTTTATCCCTTTTATGTTCGGGGATATAGTGAAGAGGACTAAGGAGTATCCGAACCCTTCTTCTTATTATTATTCCAGCACCCCTTCCCTCGCCATTCTTTTTTCGTTTTATTTTATCGTGTAACTAATAATATTAATAAAACAAATTTTATTTGGTTGCACGTAAATTACTGTCTGGACATTCCATTATTACTCACACGCCTCACAGGGTCCATGCAGCAGTCTGGGTAAAGTCTGGCTACCTTAAATAGCTCATTATCATTCTTCAAGGAGTGTCAGGGGCCTGCTGCCACCTTTAATTACCACAGTTATTCCTTGGCCTGGGCTCCTTACCAAATAAAAAAGGTGGATCCGCAATCCTGATTAATACTAGAATCTGCATTTTCACAAAGTTGTTTTAACAGTGATTCACTGTTTGCAGAAAAAAAAACAGAAAACATTTTTTTAAAAGACTTCACTATTTATTTTTACATAAAGTAAAAATATTTTATGTATATTTGCTACATATGTAGACTGATTTTCTATACCTGTTTGATGTTCAGTTAGAGACCAATAAATACCAATAAATCTGTGTTCCAGTTCCCAAGTCATAGCTGCTCACCAGTTCACCAGCAGTTGGTGGAAATTTATATAATTCTAAACAGGAACATCTGAAAGATTTTACATTTGTATGTTTTTCTTTCATATTCAATCTACTAGTTGAAAAAACAGTCTGGGGTAAGCGTTTGTTTAATTAGTGTTGCACGCAAAATCAACCTGTGATTGGTTCTCCCAGTGTCATTTACAGTGGGTTACGTGGAATAATTCCCCAGTACAACTGCATTACAGTGCATATACTTCATATCTGGGGATTTGTTTAATACTGCCCTCCCTCTCTTGTATATTGTTAACAAACATAGGCTGCTGTATTTTTAAAATGTATTTGTTGCTCAACAATGAAACTACTAAAGGAAGAAAATCTATATTAAAAAATGTGCTATTTTTACTGACATGCTGTTCAGGGTTTTTTTAAATTATTATTATTTTTGTTTACATATTCTAATACGATTTTTTTTTCCTTGAGTAGTCTCATTGTCAATGAACAAATTCATTTTTAAAACGCAGTAATAAATACTGTAGATCTACTCATTTCTACATTTCGTATATACTGTATATGCCAGCTTTTCTCATGCAAATGATATATGTACAATCAAACATATATTTTTGCCATTAATTTATACAGCCCTGTATGTTTTATCAAATAGTTGTTTTTTTTATAATGAAAACTTTATTGGTTTTTCTCTTATAACAACATTGAAATACAAAACGCAAAACAATTGACAGAAAACAAATATATATCTATATATCTATATATATATATATATATATATATATATATATATATATATATATATATATATATATATATACAGTACTGTGCAAAAGTTTCAGGCAGGTGTGAAAAAATGCTGTAAAGTAAGAATGCTTTCAAAAATAGACATGTTAATAGATTATATTTATCAATTAACTAAATGTAAAGTGAGTGAACAGAAGAAAATCTAAATCAAATCCATATTTGGTGTGACCACCCTTTGCCTTCAAAACAGCATCAAGCATCAATTCTTCTAGGTACACTTGCACACAGTTTTGAAGGAACTTCGGCAGGTAGGTTGGCCCAAACATCTTGGAGAACTAACCACAGTTCCTTTCAAGTCGAAAATAACCATCAAATATGGGGATATTGCCGTCAGGCAGTAGCGATTGGCTGAGCTTTTATAGCAAAGCTGCCGATGAGCCTCTGCGCGAGCTGCCCTGTAAGCCCGCCCCTGGGAGCTTACTACACGCAGCGGCAGAGACTAACGTCCTCTTTTGTCTTCAGCCTCGGTAGCGGTAGGTATATAGAGCTAGCAACTGTCTGTACTCATTAAGCTTAGGCTTGAGAAGCTGGTTTTCCCCTTCTCGAGTTTATTTCAGTTGTATTATTGATATTGGGTTATATAATTGTATTATATATATTTTTATATATATATTTATATTGTTATAATCCTTCACGCTTTGCTTGCATCGCGTTTTTGTTAATACTTCGTGGTCTCCGTCTTTCCTTTACTTATAATTACTTTGTAATTGTTATCGTGTGTTTTTGGGTTTTGTGAATTATTGTATATTTGTTGTGTGTATATTATTATATATTTATGCGGCGCGTTGCGTTGGCCTTTGGCCAGCGCCCATTGCAGCCTCGGTCTTGCCTGGCTAGACTGCGTGTGTTAGAGCCTGCTCTGCAGCCTCTCTATACTACTCCACTGCGGTGTGTTCCATCCCTACCGCGTGGTGCTGTGCGCTTACAGTTCATAAGCATTGCTGCAGCGTCCCACACAGCGAAAAAGAAAAAATAAATAAATAAAAAAAAAAAATCCCTTTTTCACCATTAGGAAGGCGACCACCATCACAGCACATATTCCCTTAGCACCCAGGTGAGTATTACAGCACCAGACACTGTACCAGCACTAGCGTCCGCTCTGCGGGTCAGCTGGCGCTCAGGCGTCTCGTGCTAGCGTTCTCGCTTGGTACTTTCGCTCTCAGCGTGGTGTCAGCGCCCGGCGCTTGGTGCAGCGCGGCGCTGGTGCAGCGCTTCTGCGCTTGGGACTCCGTGCTCCACGCTCGGCGCGCGCCTTCGGTGCTTAGCGTTCGGCGCTTACGCTCGGCGCTAGTGCTTCGGCGCTAAGCGCGTCGGCGCTTCGGTGCACGCACCTCGGCGCTCGGCGCTTCGGTGCTTCGGCCTCGGCGCTTCGGTGCACGCACCTCGGCGCTTCGGCGCCGGCTCGGCGGCTTCGGTGCGTCGGCGCCTCGGCGCTTCGGCGCACGCACTCGGCGCTTCGGTGCCGCGCGCTCGGCGCTTCGGTGCACGCACCTCGGCGCTTCGGCGCTCGGCGCTCGGCGCTTCGGCGCGTCGGCGCCTCGGCGCTTCGGTGCGCGCGCCTCGGCGCTTCGGTGCGGCGCGCTCGGCGCTTCGGTGCGTCGGCGCCGTCGGCGCTTCGGTGCCGCACCTCGGCGCTTCGGTGCCGGCGCTCGGCGCTTCGGTGCCACGCACCTCGGCGCTTCGGTGCTCGGCGCCTCGGCGCTTCGGTGCCGCGCACCTCGGCGCTTCGGCCGGCGCTCGGTGCACGCACCTCGGCGCTTCGGCAACCGGCTCGGCGCTTCGGTCGCGTCGGCGCCTCGGCGCTTCGGTGCCGCACCTCGGCGCTTCGGTGCTTGGCGCCTCGGCGCTTCGGTGCCGCACCTCGGCGCTTCGGCGCCGGCGTCGGCGCTTCGGTGCGTCGGCGCCTCGGCGCTTCGGTGCACGCACCTCGGCGCTTCGGTGCTTCGGCGCTCGGCGCTTCGGTGCACGCGCCTCGGCGCTTCGGTGCACGCACCTCGGCGCTTCGGTGCACGCACCTCGGCGCTTGGCGCTTTGGCGCTCGGCGCTTCGGTCGCGTCGGCGCCTTTACAACAGTGGCAACCATGTCCGGGTTCCACCGTTGCGTCACCTGCCAGGCAAAATTGCCGGCGGCGATCCGCACGGCGACTGCGTGGCGTGCCTGGGGCCAGAACGCGCCGCGTCTGCCTTAGCAGACAGATCGTTTTCGCGCAGATTGCGCTAATTTTCAACAGCGCACTCTTAAGCCAGAGGGCCAGGAAGCGGTGGGTGGCCACTCCCCTTCCTCAGGGTCTTCTTTCACCCTGTCTGCCCGCCGTCATCCACGGCGACTCCACCCGTCGCACTGCGGTATCAAGTAGCCCTTCCCAGCTTACAGCTGGCCAAAGATCTCCAGACCGTAGGCATGGCGCTCGTAGCCCGTCTACTCGGCCCGAGGCTCCTCCCCTCGCGGGAGCGTTCCCGTCGGTCCGCGGTCTCGTTCCTGTAAGCCCGCCGTAGGGGCGCTCCCGTTCTCCTCGGCGGGACAGGCGCTATAGGGACAGGTCAGGTGTAGCAGAGCTCACATCCAAGATGTCCCAGTTTATGGAGGTGATGATGGGCCAGCAATGCGTTGCTGATGTCCCTTACCAGCAGGGCACCACCGGCGAACCACTTGCCAGTCAGCCGCGCTTCAGCCACAGTCTCTGGCCGTCCCTGTTATTCAACAACCCCAAGGGGTATGGGATGTAGATGCCATTTCCAGGGATGCTTCTGAAGGGAGCCTCTCCTTGAGGAGGACAGTGTGGAAACTGACCTGGCATCCCAGCATTCGAGCAGGACTCTGGCGGAAGTGCTAGACACCAGTGATCCATTGTGGTGGTTGGTGGGCGGGCAACTTCGTCACCTTGGACTTGAGTGGCCAGCCGTGGAAGTGCCTCGTCGGTCACTGTTTGAGTCGCCATCGATGCGGTCTCCTCTGCCCAGAGCTCCCTGCCTTCCCTGATTTCATCAAGGAGGTACAGTCCACCTGGGGGCCCTGCTTCTTCACCGGCAACCGGCGGAAGGCCTCGGCGTTTGCCATGCAGGGGCGAGTGAGGCTGGTCTGGCGGCTTTTCCACGGTCGATGCTGCTTTTGCAGCCCTGGTTAAGACCCGACACTTTCAGGCCTGGTTAAGGACCCTGCGTGTCCTAACAAGCAGTGCAGGACCACTGAGATCCATCTGAAAAAGGGCTACTTAAGCGGCTCACGGAGGCAGTTCGGTTGTCCAGCGTGGCCAGCCTCCTTTCAGTTTACCAGGCGTCCCTGCTGAAGGATCTCCCAGAGCACCCGTCGGCGTCTCTGAGGCGGAGTTGGCGCTGGTCGCACAACTCCTTGTTAAAATGGCCCAGTTGAATGCGGGCTCAAGGCAGGAGTATTGCTTCCCTGGTGGTGCGCCAGAAGGCAGCTCTGGCTCTCGCAGGCGAGAGTTCAAGAGTCTGATAAGGCTCCTCTATTAGATGCCCCTATCACGCCAGGGCACACGTTTGGCCCAGCGGTGGAGGAGATGCTCCAACGTTCTGTTAAGGCCGGGAGGCATCTCAGCAGTTGGCTAAGATGTGGCCACATAAGCCTTTCCAGCCAAAGCCCGCAGGAGCACCGGTGGCGTAGACCACCACTGCAGCACCAGCCACGGCCAGGGAGTACTAAGCCCTCTCCCTCAACGCAGCAGCAGCGGTCAGCCGTCATTTTCAAGACCGCTGGCGGAGGGTGGCGCCCTAGAGGTGGTGGCAGGCCACGCCCTCGGGGCTCTGGCCATGCCCCTCGTGAGCGAGCCCAGCCTAAACAGCCCTGAGAACACCAGGCAGCTGTTAACCCGCCCCTACACTGTCTCCCAGCTCCAGTTCTGGCAACAATGCACCAGCGACATCTGGGTGCACAAAACTATATCCACGGGTACACCCTTCAGTTCCAGTTAAAACCTCCCCTTCCGGGAGTGGTTATAACTGCAGTAAAGAGACTTCGGTTCAGTCCTCAGCTCTGAATGTGGAAATACAGGCATTGCTCAGCAAGCGTGCCATTCAACAAGTAGACCCTGCTCTGATCGACCAGGGTTCTATTCCAAATACTTCCTGGTGCCCAAGAAGGGCGGCGGGCTCCGTCCTATTTTAGATCTGCGAGTACTGAACAAATACCTGCGGGTGTTATCGTTCAAGATGCTTACGCACAGGCACATCATTCAGTCAGTCCGGCGCGGCGACTGGTTCACCACCGTGGACCTGACAGATCGCGTACTTTCACGTTCCCATCTGCCGGGTCACAGGAAGTATCTGCGTTTAGCATTTCAGAGCAGGGTATCACGAGTTTTGTGTCCTTCCATTCGGCCTGTCACTAGCTCCTCGAACCTTTTCGAAATGTATGGATGCCATTCTAGCTCCCTTGCGGGCTCAAGGTGTCCGACTGCTGAATTATCTGGACGACTGGCTGCGTCTGCGGCGCAGTCAAAGGAGCAGGTGGCGCAGCACACAGTGATGGTTACAGACCATCTTCAGCGGCTAGGTCTGAAGATCAATTCAGAAAAGAGCAGCCTAGTGCCAAGCCAACAGACCGAATTCTTGGGTCTGCATCTGGACTCAGTGTCCATGGAAGCGACCCTGTCGACACAAAGAGTTGCCTCATTAGGCGGTGTCTCTCCCTATTCAGGTTGAGACAGACAGTCAGCATGGAGCTGTGTCAGCGCATGCTGGGGTTGATGGCTGCCGCCTCACAAGCCCTTCCCTTGGGCTTACTACACCAGAGACCTCTGCAGGCCTGGTTCAATGCCTTCGCGTTGCATCCGCGGAGAGACAAACACCGCAGGCTAAGGGTATCCCGAGCCTGCTGGGAAGCGCTTCGCTGGTGGAAAGTTCCATCAAACCTCCGCCAAAGGCGTGCGGCTTGGGTCCCATTTTCAGGAGACAGGTCATCACGACCGGCGCTTCCAACCACGGTTGGGGAGCAGTCTGGAGCGGGGCAGGGACCCGTGGAGTGTGGTCAGGACCCTGGAGGTCAGCCCACATCAATGCTCTGGAGCTCAGGCGGTGGACCTCGCCCTCCGGCACTTCTTGCCAGTGCTTCTAGGCAAGCATGTGTTAGTGCGGTCAGACAACACCACAGTTGTGGCGTACATCAACCGCCAGGGCGGCTTGCGGTCCCCGGTCTTCACGGATGGTAGCACGGATGTTGCTATGGGCACAACAGCGTTTAACCTCTCTGCGTCGCGGTTCATCTACCGGGCAGAGTCAACTACATAGCGGATCTCCTATCCAGAGGAGGCCCTCTTGCTGGCGAATGGCGTCTCCACCCTCAAGTGGTAGGCGCATCTGGGAATGGTTCGGCACAGCCCAGGTGGATCTCTTTGCTTCGCAGAGACCACGCACTGCCCCTATGGTTCTCAGTGAAGGATCTCCACAGCCCCTAGGAGTCGATGCACTGGCTCACGAATGGCCGCCAGGGCTCCTATATCGCGTTTCCACCGATTCCGATGCTCCCGCCTTCTTAGAAGGTCAGGGTAGAAACAGCGACAGTGATCCTGATGGCTCCTCGGTGGCCTCGGAGGATATGGTTTCGAGCCTGGTGCAGTTGTTGCCGCGGTCGGCCGAGGAGCTCCCTCTGCGGCGGACCTGTTGTCCCAAGCCCAAGGAGGGCTATGGCACCCGAGCCCCAAGCTCATGCAGCTATGGGCTTGGCCCTGAGCAGGGCGCCTGTCAGCCTTAGGGCTCTCAGCGGCGGTTATTTCGACCATTCAGAGTGCTAGAGCACCCTCTACTAGGTCGCAGTATGCGTTATAAGTGGCAGTTGTTTCAGAGTTGGTGTCTGGCGGAAGGCCATGACCCAATATCCTGCCCTATGGCAGTGATCTTACAGTTTCTACAGAAACTGTTAGATGAGGAAATCTCCCTCTACACTTAAAGTGTACTTAGCCGCCATATCGGCTTGCCATATGCGTATTGACGGTTTGTCACCAGGTTGCCATTTTCTGGCATCGCCCAGTTCCTAAAGAGCGCAAGGCGTTTGCGGCCTCAAGGACGACCAGTCTACCGTCATGGAGCCTTGATGTGGTGCTGGAAGCCCTTACCAAGGCACCGTTCGAGCCTCTCCACAGCGTGGACATGAAGCTTCGTGTCTATAAAAACTGCGTTTTTGCTGTCAGTGGTTTCAGCAAAGCGGCGTGGCGAGATTACGCACTGTCAGTGCATTCTTCATGTACTTTCGTTTAGCGGGAGGCGGTTCTAAGGTCTCCATGCGCCCAAACCCGGCCTTTTACCCAAGGTCATATCCCGTTCCATATGAACCAACCAGTCGAGTTGATGGCGTTCCATCCTCCTCCTTTTTCTTCCCCAGAGGAAGAGCGGTTACACAGGCTCTGCCCGTGCGGGCATTGAGATGTTATATTGACCGTTACAGCGGCTGTGAGGCAAACTGAACAGTTGTTCATATGCCATGGTTCTAGGACTTTGGGTCAGCCGTTGTCTAAACAACGCCTTTCCCACTGGATAGTGGATGCTATTAAATTAGCTTATGAATCTGCAGGCCTTCGCCACCAGGGCAGTTGAAGGCGCATTCCACTAGGGGTATGGCGACATCCTGGGCCCTCTTTAGAGGGTGCGGTGTCTGACATTTGCGCTGCAACCAGTTGGGCTACACCGCATACTTTTATGAGGTTTTACGGTTAAGCGTGCTGGATTCCTCTGCTCCACTGTTGAACATCTGTACTACACTCTATGATCCCTCAAGATGCGGACGTATAGAGTGGTTGACAGCATGGTGTTGACTATTCCACCTTAGGACAGGTGTCATTGCGAGCATAGGCGGCTGCGGCGCAGCTCGCATATGCGTAGATGTATTCCCTACACAGTTGCGTTATGGCGTAAGTCTGTCCTACTGCCGAGAATCCTCCCTCGCGACAGCTTGGGTACACTGTCCCCATATTTGATGGTTATTTTCGACTTGAAAGGGAGCGATAGGTTGCGGATGCAACCCGGTTCCCTGAAGAAAATAACCATCAACTCGAAGTCGCTCCAGGCGTCTTCACGGCCTGAAGAGCAAAGAGGGCGTTAGTCTCTGCGCGCTGCGTGTAGTAAGCTCCCAGGGGGGCGGGCTTACAGGGCAGCTCGCGCAGAGGCCTATCGGCAGCTTTGCTATAAAAGCTCAGCCAATCGCTACTGCCTGACGGCAATATCCCCATATTTGATGGTTATTTTCTCTTTCAGGGAACCGGGGTTGCATCCGCAACCTATCGTTCTTCTGTGGATTTAGGCAGCCTCAGTTGCTTCTCTCTCTTCATGTAATCCCAGACAGACTCGATGATGTTGAGATCAGGGCTCTGTGGGGGCCATACCATCACTTCCAGGACTCCTTGTTCTTCTTTACGCTGAAGATAGTTCTTAATGACTTTCGCTGTATGTTTGGGGTCATTGTCATGCTGCAGAATAAATTTGGGGCCAATCAGATGCCTCCCTGATGGTATTGCATGATGGATAAGTATCTGCCTGTACTTCTCAGCATTGAGGAGACCATTAATTCTGACCAAATCCCCAACTCCATTTGCAGAAATGCAGCCCCAAACTTGCAAGGAACCTCCACCATGCTTCACTGTTGCCTGCAGACACTCATTAGTGTACCGCTCTCCAGCTCTTGGCGAACAAACTGCCTTCTGCTACAGCCAAATATTTCAAATTTTGACTCATCAGTCCAGAGCACCTGCTGCCATTTTTCTGCACCCCAGTTCCTGTGTTTTTGTGCATAGTTGAGTTGCTTGGCCTTGTTTCCCGCGTCGGAGGTATGGCTTTTGGCCGCAAGTCTTCCATGAAGGCCACTTCTGACCAGACTTCTCCGGACAGTAGATGGGTGTACCAGGGTCCCACTGTTTTCTGCCAGTTCTGAGCTGATGGCACTGCTGGACATCTTCCGATTGCGAAGGAAGTAAGCATGATGTGTCTTTCATCTGCTGCAGTAAGTTTCCTTGGCCGACCACTCGTCTCACGGTCCTCAACATTGCCCGTTTCTTTGTGCTTCTTCAAAAGAGCTTGGACAGCACATCTGGAAACCCCTGTCTGCCTTGAAATTTCTGCCTGGGAGAGACCTTGCTGATGCAGTATAACTACCTTGTGTCTTGTTGCTGTGCTCAGTCTTGCCATGGTGTATGACTTTTGACAGTAAACTGTCTTCAGCAACCTCACCTTGTTAGCTGAGTTTGGCTGTTCCTCACCCAGTTTTATTCCTCCTACACAGCTGTTTCTGTTTCAGTTAATGATTGTGTTTCAACCTACATATTGAATTGATGATCATTAGCACCTGTTTGGTATAATTGTTTAATCATACACCTGACTATATGCCTACAAAATCCCTGACTGTGCAAGTGTACCTAGAAGAATTGATGCTGTTTTGAAGGCAAAGGGTTGTCACACCAAATATGGATTTGATTTAGATTTTGCTTCTGTTCACTCACTTTGCATTTAGTTAATTGATAAATATAATCTATTAACATGTCTATTTTTGAAAGCATTCTTACTTTACAGCATTTTTTCACAGCTGCCTAAAACTTTTGCACAGTACTGTATATATAGAGTTTTTATATATTTTAATTGATGTTGCTAAATCCCATTTCAGTTTTAAGGTTTCTTGTAAATTGTTTCCTACTGTTACATGTATTTAATAACTGTTTATTATTTATATTTTTAGGAAATGGGCTTTTGTTAGAGATTTCATTGATCTGTAGTTTAAAATCGTTGTTCATTTCAGTCGTTTAGATGGGGCTTTAAACAGTTATCTTACACGACTGGATGAAAGTCAGGGATCAGGGATTTACACCCTGCAGAATGGAAAATAGCAATCAGAATAGTCATTTTCAATACTGGGGAATGGGAATTTTGAGCAAAAATGGCAACATGTTATGTTTGAAGTATTATTTTTTAAATTTAGTCGTTGCCAATTATTTTTTATTATTTTCTCCCAATTTGGAATGGCCAATTATTTTATTATGCTCAACTCACCGCTACCACCCCTGCGCTCACTCGGGAGGGGCGGACGAACACACGCTGCCCTCCGAAGTGTGTGACGTCAGCCGACCACTTTTTTTCACACTGCGGACTCACCGCGCACCCACCCAAGAGCTACAGCGTCGGAGGACAATGCAGCTCTCGGGCAGCTTACAGGCAAGCCCGCAGGCGCCCAGCCAGACTACAGGGGTCGCTGGTGCGCGTTGAGCCGAGGACACCCTGGTCAGCCTAACCCTCCCTCCCCCCGGGCGGCGCCAATTGGCGCCGCCCTGAAGCTCCGTCCTCGGTCGGCAAAGGAATAGCCTGGACTCGAACTCGCGACGTCCAGATTATAGGGCACATCCTGCACTCTACACGGAGCGCCTTTAATGGATGCACCACTCGGGAGCCCGGTAGATTGGAATTCTAACTAAGTGTTTTGAAGATATGAATTAAATAAAAAAGTTACAGTTTCTAACTATTGAATAGGAACAAGTATTATTCATTCATATTATTTTATATAGACAGTAAATATGTAATTAATGTTATAACTAAACACTATATATACCTATATAGTTATACCAATTACATTAATAAATAAACCACCTTAAAAAGTAAAAATCTTCCAGTAGACCCTGTAATGGAAATCATTGGGCTAAGCTTCTAAAAAAAACCTTGATTCCGATTCTAATTTCCATGCGGTTTTCCAAGTTCAAGCAGGGCCGGCGAGAGTCATCATGGGCCCCGGGGAAGGATTGGTATGTGCCCTCCCCTGGCACACAGGGTACTACATTCATCCAATTTTGTAGTATACTCATAAGCCCAAGGAAGAGCATTATGACGTGTGCTTTGTATTGCCATCGTTTGATGATCAAACCAAATGGCAGCTTCAGTGATAAAGACAATAGATGGAATGATACAGTTAAAGCACGAAAAAATGCAATATTTATATTTGTTTTTACAATTACATACGTCTTGCAGAACGTGTGTTTATAAGTAGATTCCTATTGCTTTTAAATAAAATTACAATGGTTTTGTTTCTGTTTTCCTGTTTGCTTGGCTTTATACAAACTTGGTAATTACTGCAAGCATGCTTCTAAGCCAAGCAATCATACTTGCAATCTTAGCAGTGTCTGAGGAAGATCTTTTCAACAGATACAGTATTTTGATAATGGGTTTGAAGAAAACTGTCAACGTAGTTATGTTTAAGTTATTTACAGTATTCAAACTTTTTTTTTTTAGATAAGTGAATAAATCTTTTTTTTTTTTTTTTTTTACAAACTCCACATGTTTAATAGTCATTAATTGGAAGCTTACTTAACACCAAATAACATACGTTTTTAGCATTAAAATACATTTTAATGGTGTTGCTATACACTATTTTATTTATCCCGTGCCAAAAATAAACTACTCATCTCTGCTCTTAACTAATAACCTGTATTAGTAAATATGTTTGTATTTTAAGCAATATAACCAATCTTTTTCTAATTGTGTTTACCACCAGCTGAAGAAAGTACTTTATTTATTTTACATAATACAATTTTTTCTAACAAACTGCTGCACCACATTGTTTTGAGTAAATTATAGATCTTAATAATATAATAATTCATACTGTGGAAAAAAAACATCAAATTGCTATGCCTTTTTTTCAGCTTTTTGGTGTAGTAAAATATGAAATGCAAAAGTTCAAATCATTGCGTGAAAGGAAGTGTTTTGACAGCGCCCGCACTGGCACCGCATATGCAATCATTACACAACAGAAGCACATCGGATCGGTGTGCAGTACTGGAGTTTTTTCTTTTTTTTATGTGGTGGTGGAAACGCAAAGGTATTGTGCAGGGCTACTTGTTTTAAAACATTTTCTATATTAAAAAAATAAATAAGTCCCTCTTCACCTGGGCCCCCTTCTAGTACTAGATGCTAGTACTGTATTGGTATAAGAAGGGTGTTTTTAAAAACTATTTTCAGCTTCCATCCACTTCAAAGATGCAGATGAAGCTTGAACCTCAAAACCGCAGTTTCTTTACAATAATGTAAATAACGCCAAGCTCCAGACAATGAGTTTCAAACTTTAAACGGTCACATGACGAATACGATCATGTTTGTTATGGTAATCGTTTATTTATTAGTTTAGTAAAATGTGACCAAGACTGAGTTTTTGGAACATTGATAGAGATGCAAGAGTCTGTGCAATGTATTTAAACATGCAAAATAATTTAGAATCAGTAATATATCGTGATTCATTTGGTATAATAATTGTGTAAAAAACTATCTGGTAATGTATGTAGTTGTTATTGAGGTCTATATTTATTTGCACAAAGGTCATTTTGCTGTTTTAAGTTTTCTGTTTCAATTTAAAATGAACAGTTAAACTGTAAGTAGACAGAAACCTCAGTGTGCTAATATTAGTAAATAACATGAGCTATGGTGAATTACAAACTTAAACCATTTTCCTGTGTTTTGGATACAGCAATATAGCGCATTCTCCTCTATCTTTGTCCATCCGTTTGCCATTTTTCCCCAACATTACTGTGATCTCAAGCTGTATACAAATTTATCAGATGGAGTCTTTAAACTACGTGCCACGTATGTTCACTTCTCATTGGTAGTTTGGTGAGTAAGGTGTGTGCAGCTCCAGGATTGGATCAACATTACAGATCAGTGGAGCCTGATCCAGATCCAGTGATCATGGATCTGATCCCTTTTTTCTTCCCATTGACTTCTATACTGACTAGAGATTATACCAATAAATTATCTTGGAATAAAAGTTTTAGTACTCCTGCAATGTGAGGGGAATATATCCCCATCATTGCAAAAGTGAGGGGGGCATGTCCCCCGCGTCTCCGGTGTAAATTACACTTCCACTGATTCCACTTAGTATTTTCAAAGAGGTACGTGTATAAAAATATGTTATTCTATGACCTGAGGCACCTTACAATAATTCCTGGAAGTTTTATTGAAAAATATTGATGTTTGGGCAAATTAGAAGACATTGTTTCATTTGAGTGATTTTGTTTACACATTTTAGCTGACTGTCTTTCTATCTTTGAAATTCATCATACAATCTATTTTTAGTAGTAGAAACTTCAAAATATTTTTTTTGGTTCAGGAAACTTGAGAAAATATTATAAATCTGCTTGGAAAAATCCTGCTCTTTGATTGGTTGGCTGCGTTCTATTAGCCACATGTTAATCGCACACAACCTTTCAACAGACACATCATCTTTGATTCAAATTCCTCTGCCACTTACCTGTCCTAATTATATAACATTCAATATGTAAGCAATACCAGCACGGCAGGGTGTGTGATATACTCTAATATCACCACTGCCCAGGGCATGGTGATGTTAGAGTATATCACACATGCTAAAGTGCCTTATTACGCTTATAACATGTGTTAATCAACTAAATTGAATGAACAAAAAAGTCATTTTTATTAACTATCCTTCCGTGTAAAACTGAGCTAAGAAAAAATAGTTCCATATAACTTAAAAAAATAAAACCAAAAATTAATTAATTAAAAAAAAAATGTGATTTGTAGATGTTGAATTGCCATTGAAAGTGCAGTTTTTCGTTATGTGATTCGCTATACTTGTAATTCTTGGTTTGTTCATTACATTTTAAAGTAAAATATTACTGCCCATTTTCATCATGACAAAGCACAAATCTGCCTTTAAATCACACAGACCCTTCCTCACAAGACCTGCAACAGTATAAGGTGACAGTGCTGTTTTTGTTTATTTATTTATTTTTTAAATATAAATCGTCCTTTGTTTTCCAGGGCAGGGATAGGAGATATCCATAACAGATTTGTGCTACCGCTTTATTTGCATTATGGAATACCCGGTTACTTATCAAACTGACTTTGCAGTTTACGGCCGGACAACGTGGAGAACTACTGGGCCAGTGTTAAGAAACAGTTTAAAACAATACAGGGCACAGCAGAAGAGATGATGCCATCATATCTGGACACATTTATGTAGAGAGAAAAATAGGACAGGAATTGTCGAGATGCATTTATAAGTATTCTGCATCAGATCACACAGCTACGATTTATAAATATTCTGCATCAGATCACACAGCTACGCAGGGGGTGGGACCTCTGGCAGCAGGCAGGGCAGGAGATGCAACCGACCAGAGAAGACAGAGACGGGGGCAGCAGCAACAAAACATCCATTTAACCACCAAAGTCTCCTTTAAGAGCGATCCAAATCTTTTTTA
The DNA here is from genome assembly GCA_030684275.1 of Acipenser oxyrinchus oxyrinchus. NCBI lineage: Eukaryota > Metazoa > Chordata > Actinopteri > Acipenseriformes > Acipenseridae > Acipenser > Acipenser oxyrinchus. The sequence continues at coordinate 61,414,811 of CM060247.1, read as the reverse complement.
AAAAGCTGAAAGTTTAAGATATTTTTAAAAAACTATTTATTTTCAGAATGGGATAGGGAAACGCTGTAGTTCAGGGAGAAGCAGCAGAGTGTTATACCAAATTTCCTGAACCGGACAAAGTAACAGTAATTTTAATTTCTAGAAAAGAAAAACGGCACAGTGAAATAACTAAATCATAACTGAATCAACTCGAACTTAACAGAAACGGGGAAAAAAATACAATAAAGGCTTCTAATAGGCTGTGAATATCGTACAAAACTATCTCAGAGAAAAAGGTAGACTTACATTTAATGTACTTTCTAAGGACGAGTTGAACAGTCTCCTCTGGAAATTTGATGTTGGTTTCGTGAGGAGTAAAGATGGAGCGCAATACAGCATATCAGGCTTTATAAATCTGTGAGCTGGTGGTATCAATCAATTTCTGAATGACCCACCATACAGCAGAAAAGTGAATTTAGAAAGATGCAGAATTTAACAACAAAAATTTAAAAACAAAATGTACTTCATGAAACAATATAAACAGATATTTATAAATGTTGTAAAACATATATGTTAAAACACGAGACAGAATAAATGTTCTAATATAATTATAAGTCAAATACATTGGATTTACAGTGTTTTCCTCTTTATTTCTTATCGCTATACCAGTTTCTCTGATGTTGTACTGCTGAAACTTTCTCTGCCCTTTACAGTGAAGTCACACATAAAAAAAAAAAATATCAGGGAGTGAAATGCAAATCCAATGATATGCGTTTCCAACCTGTACGGCAAAGTATGGTGGCCCAGGAAGTCAATAAATTAAAGTGCGTTTTTTAATTGTGTTTACCCGATCACGGGCTGTGACAGAGAGTGAATGAATCCTAGTCAACAATCTCCCTCCTGACTTGTGAGGGTGCGGTATAACAGGAACATTGTGCCCCAGACTGGATGGTTTGGCAGTTCTTTCCAGGGTCAGCTGGAAGTCAGACATCCAGACATCCATTAAACCCGGACTACACTTCACCACTGTGCACGTACAAACCTGTAAATCACCACTTTCACTAAGAGCACTCACTCTGGACTTGTGACTGTGTTGTGTTTGTGTGTGTCTTGTTTAGTGTATATTAGTATTTTGGGACTGAACCCCGTGGTTTATCTGCAAAGGGTTAATGGCGTGTTCTGTTCGGAATATTGGGGATGCGCGTTGTGGTGCACTTTCACCAACAAAAACTCCCAGGTGGGGCACACCAGGGACAGAGTCTGCAGGGGCGGCCGCAAACAGGCCTCATAGGCTAACGTTGGTGCATTTCTGCACCAGCTGTGACCCTGTGTCAGGGGATTCAAGGTATTTAAGGGGACGCACCTGGACTAAAAGAAGGGACGGGGGACCGGGGGCTGGACATTGTATTACACTGTTGTCGTCAGGGATTCTTGCTGTGAATGTTGTGTGCAACTGTGATCGAATAAAGAATTGCCGTTCCGGTTCAATGCTGCAGTGTCCAGTCTCGTCTCTTCTACTTCTTCTACTGTTCTTGAAAAGCTGGTGCAATACATTATGTATATAAAACAAACAACAATGAAATAATGCTGCTGGTATTTAAAAAAAAACACATTTAATTAGTTAAGTTGTTTGTGATAGATTTCGAATATATAAATAACACACACACACACACAAAATATATTTAGATGGCAAATATTTGGCCATTTTTCTTTTTACTCCATTCCCAACAAAACAAAATACAAAGAATATCGGCATATGTTATTGTCTGTTTTATTTGTGTTATGGGTGCAACGTAAGGATAACTATGTTAATTTAATGTTTATGCCAAACATTTGATACAAAAGATGTAATTGTTTTTGACCCATATTAATGCCACTCATTATTACTTTGCTCAGAATAAAATAACTGTAACAGCAATTTGAACAGTGGTTATATACATTGACATAACTCAGAAATTGTTTTTACTTCTTTTAAGGGCCTCTTTTTTTATTCAAAGGCTACAGGGGGGCCCCTTTACTTCTCACCCGGGATGCTAGAAATGTGTTTGCTGCGGGAAGGTTTTCTATCTTGCCAGGTCTTTCTTGTTGTTATAACATTTCTTACGCCTCCATTGACTCTCCATAGAATTTTTTTTTTGCTGAGCTCTCTGTATATACCACAATTCTTTGCGCACAGTGAGACGGAAGTCTCCATTGAAAATCAGCGGCGTCGAGTAGGCGTCGAGAGGCTGGATTTTCATTGGTTAAAGTATTAGTGTGTGCTCCCATTGTCTAGAAAGGTTGCAGTGTTTTCTGCACAGTGCGAGATTGACAGTTGGAAGTTTCTCTGTTTGTTGGGAAGTTTGCAGGGAAGTTTATCTGGTTGATTTGAAATTTGCAGGTCAAGCGCCATGCAAACGCTTCACACTAAAATCCGTACAGCCTTTCATATTAATGAATTGACAAATTATTTACTGAATTATTAGTTTATGAATTACTGTATGAACTGATGAATTTTTGGACGAATTGCTGGACAAATGGACCAATTCATGAATTTACAAAATTAGTGGCTGGATAGTTTTGGCAGAAATGGCAGACAAAAATTGTTCAGACTGCCTCCAACTGTGTTCTGTCCACATAATACGCTAGTGCCTGGGCAAAGGATATGGAGCTGCCGCTTCCTGGTAGACTGGAAAGGAGGCAATTCCACAGACTGAATGCAAAGGCTCAAAGGGGGATTCATAAGTGCTTCAAGCATCACATTAAGCCTTCAACGAGGGACAGTGTCCTTCATAAGCGGCCGAAGGCGCCAAGCTCCTGTTAAAAATTGCCCGGCCAGGAAATGACCTTCTGGGGAGACTGAATCAATTTTGATATGGCAAGCCAAAATGGCTGCCAAATAGACCTTTAATGTAGAGGGGGATTTCCCCTCATCAACTAGGTCCTGTAAAAATTGCAGTATAACTGCCGTGGGACAGGTCGTGGGGTCAAAAGCCTTAGGCAGGCACAACGTCTGAAAAATGCCCCACTTGTACACATACTGAGAACACATGGATGCTGCTCTGGCATCCTGCAAGGTGTCAATGACCCTATTAGATAACCCCAGATGGCTCAAATGTTGACGTTCAGGGGCCAGACCCAGAGCCACAGGCACGATGGGTTGGGATGCCACAATGTCCCACTAGCCTGACTGAGCAGGTTGCGGCGTTAAGGCAGACTCTACGGCTGGCCGCTTAGGAGCTGCATCAAGGGGGAAAAACCACACAGTCTCCTGGGGCAATAAGGGGCTACTAATAGCACCCTTGCCTGGTCCTGCCTAATCTTCTTCAGGCACAGCAGGAGCATAGCGAGTGGTGGAAAGGCATACAGAAGCTGCCTCGGCCAATGGTGTGCCAAGGCATCTATTGCCAGCGGGTCCCCGGCTCCTGTTATAGAGAACCATAGGGAACAATGGGTCGATTCCTCTGAGGCAAAGAGGAATATCTATGCTCACCCGAACCGTTGCCAAATGAGGCTCACCACCTCTGCGTGAAGCCTCCATTCTGAAGAACTGGGGATTCCCCTTGAGAGGAGGTCCGTCACCTAGTTTATCACCCCGGGCAGATGTACTGCTCGCAATGAGAGGAGATGATCATGCTCCCAAAGCAACAGCTTGCAGGCTACTCGATGGAGACTGGGAGACCTGACGCCGCCCTGGTGGTTTATATAAGCAAGCACAGTAGTGTTGTCCGACAAGCACGTGACTCATCTGATGGCGGAACTTGTTAAAGTTCCCCCATTGCGCAGCCACGGGCCGGTTATGAAAACCCTTCTGGCCGTAGCAGCTGGCTTTGCCGGTCTCTTAGGCTCCTGGGGCCTTGGCTGCCAGTTTGCCGCTGGTTTGCTCATTGGGTGTGGCCGCTTGGGAAGCAGGCATATCAGCCCCTTTGTTGACTCTTTTGCGCACTGAGAAATTGTAGCATCTCATCTACCGTGGGTCCAAAGGCATGCCCAGGTGTAATGGGGGCATCCAACAGCGGCGCTTTATCTCTGTCAGCCACTTGTGCCTGGAAGAGCCATAGCTGTCGTCTTGGGCCTACCAGCGCCACAAGATTCCTGCCCACCGTCTGTCTGTTCAGCTTAGAAATATGGAGCAGGTTCTTATTAACAAGCCGCAGTTCATCTAGCTGTTGCGGTGTGGGTATGTGTTTCTGAGATAGGGATCTAAGCAAACAGTTTTGGTAAGCTACCAAAATACTGTTATACTTACCTAGCCGGGCCCTGCACGCGCCAGCAGTCTTTATTTGGGCAGGTAGCGTCCCGAGTAAGGAGTGCTAACTTGGGCACATACACCAAAGAAGCGATGGCAACATCCACTGGAGGAAACCCAGCCAAGCCAAGTTTCCCTGCGTCATGGATGCTATACAAGGTACCCTTAGACTGGGAAACAGCCGGAGCTGTACTGAATCAGATGGCACAAAAACGTCTGGTTTCCTCATGTACATTGTTTCAGGAAATATGGAAAACATATGCATGTATTTTGCAAATATGTTTTATACAATAGCATAGGCGCTGGAACTTCCTGGGCCTTACACATGCTGTATCTTACACGTGACACACATCACCAAAAAAATTAATAAACCCTTGCTCATAGCTAGGCTTGCTACTATTTGCTTTTAATTTTTTTGTCAAATCGATGATTAATGTCAACATTTATTTTAGAAAGAATTTACCATTTTTTTTCGATCTTCAAGCAGAGAATGGGTGAAATCGACCTTTATGCTTTAAAACAAAAACAGACTTTTAACCCTTTGCGGTCCTATGTCAGACCAGGTCCGACATTACGATTTTCCCTTTCCGGTCCGACATCAAAAAGAGGTAAAAAAACAGGTCTCTAGTCGTTTTTTCTCCGGAAAAAGCAGAGAAAACCATTCAATGGCCGAGTGAGACCGATAGGAGCCGAGAGAAGCCGAAAAAATGAGGCGGATCTGAGCAATACACATAGTCCCGGCACCACAGAGATAACACGGCCATAAACAAACAAGATAGCTGCTTCTGCATCCAGTGCTCAAAAATATCAAGGACATTTGCAGAGCTTTTTGATAAAATAATGACTTGGATCGCATTAGTGAGGAGTTTGGTGATAAAATGAGTGATCAGGAGATGATTTATCAGTATGCACGACTATGAAGAGGTATGTGAAAAATACAGGGAACAAGGGGTGGGGCGGGGCTGGAGATGCAGTACTGAGTGTCCTGATGATATGCAGTGCCTTTTAAACCTGTTTTACTGTGAAAAAATACTTTTAAACAGCGCGTCTAAAATAAACTGCGCATGTGAAAATAAATTAGACCTGACGTGCCTGAGATGTGCTGAATAAATGGACCGCAAAAGGTTAATGCCATTGAAAAACGTCTCATTTAGCGAAACCCTTTTATCATATTCAACATGCAACAAAACCATGGTTACCAATATTGTAATTGAAATAATGTTTGGTCACAGCTGAGCGATACATTTAAAAAATGTCTCAAATAAACCATATTAAAAGCAGCATATGAAAGTGTATTACACAGACCTGTATAGCATAAATTTACGAGTAAAAATAATATGCACAGAACAAAACATTAGATAGTTGAGTAGAACTAACTTTCACTTATTTTCGGAGTCTGAGCTCAGAACAGCCAGACTCAGAGTCACTGGAAGGTAATGCAGACGGGCCCGCTTCGTCCTGCCGCAGAGACTTCAGACATCGGTCAGGGTATTGTGCACAATATTCATTAAGTGTTTTTCTCTTGTGCCCCATTTTGAAATCAAACTACTAACTGTCACCGTATACCTAAAGCAAAAGCTTACGTACACCTTAACCCGTTAATTTCAAAGTAGACGCTTTGAATGACAGGTGCTGTAGCTGGCAAATGACAGTATTCTAGCACTGCTTCAGTCAACGAGATCTGTCAGAACAGGGTGAAACTACAGTACTAATGGACCACTGAGATGACTGATAGTGACCCCCAGCCATTCAGAGCGGAAACAGGAGAGACAGCAAGTATAAAAACTACACAAACTAGAGATGATTTCTAAATTGATTTCTGATTATTTTTGGTAAGAAAATAAAAAATAGCGAGTGGTTTTACCAACGTTTATCGTATATAAATTTATTTCAGTCAAATTTCAGGGAATTCGACGTTTAACGAGCTTTACCAATTAATATCAAATAGTAGCAAGCCTACACATATCATATGCTACCAACCAAGATACACATAAAATTATAAACAAATATTAAATCTAGTATTTAAAAGCATATGTCCATGTTTGACAAACTCAATGCATTGGCCAATTTACAACTGTGGTATTACCTTACATCTATGGCAGGGCTTCCCATCCCTGTCTTCTGGTTTTCATTCTAACTCAGCTCTCAATCAAGACTCTTAATTGAACTAATAATTTTTTTTTTTTCTCAGCTAATAAAAAGTTGCAGAGTTCAAGTTACTTGTTATAGCTAAATTGAAATCTCCAACTGATTAAGAGCTGAAAACAAGTAAAAAGGTCTAATTAAGCACATTTTTTGTTCAATTTTAGGTTTAGCTCACTTGGAATGAAAACCAGAAGACACATGGGGTCCTGTGACAGAAATACAGTGATTCTTGGTGGTAAATCTCCCAACCGACCTATGAGGGCGCTAAATAGCGAGAACAGAGTACCTTGGACGGGTTGGCCTGACAGTTCTTTCCCAGGGTTCAAGGGAAGTCGGCCAGCCAGAAAGGGGGGCAGAACTCCTGTGCATTAACTCATTGACCCGGAAGGGAAATGCTGTGGCAGTTGCGGATTGGAGGCGTGGCTCAAGTCATTTACCAAGGGGTCATGTGTGACGGCATAAAAGGGGACGGAGAGCGCAATTTGTTCCTTCTCTTTGGTTTGAAAATAGAACCTGGAAGAACCTGTGAGAGTACCTGTGATAACGGATCGTGAGTGTTTGTTTGTTTTGTCACTAATTGTTGTTGTTTGTTGTTAGTAGATGGCTAACACGTTCCAGAGCCATCGCCACGGGTCAGCACAAAACCCAGAGCAACACTGCACTATTGTCACGTATAAACCTGTATCACCCACCACGAGCACTACTGCACGCACCCAGGACTGGTGACTATGTTAGTATATTGTGGGATGGATACGCTGTTTTATTATTTGGGACTGCAATCCCGTTATTATTTACCCCGTGCCCTACACATTGTTGTGTATTGCCGAGGATTATTATTTGGTCACCAAGACCTGGATTAAAAATAAACTTTTGATCCAACTGGATTATAAGCTCTCTGTCTGTTGATTACGCACCGTGTCACTCCTGCACCTGTACACAGTAAACCACTTTGCCGCAGGTCCTCAGGACCAGGGTTGATAAGCCCTGATCTATGGTTAAACTTCTTCAAAGTGAGATGTCAAAAAATGACCACATTGTCAGATTACTGGTAATATTTTTACAAAGTTATGTTAATAAGGATCTGCATTTAATAACTGATATGGAACACAAACTCCAAACATTATAGTACTATTCAAATTGAATTATATATTTTACCACAATAAACAAAATCACCACCTGCATATAAATAAAGCATTTTCTGATGCCAAAGTAGGTTTCTCTGTGCACATTCTTTGCTATAAACATGTCCATATTTTTCCCTGCATTTATGGTGTTGGTTCTGTCTTTGTGTTTGCACATCAGACACAGTGTTTAAAGTTGTTGGGTGCATATTATGCGGATAGGTTTTCAGCTATCACAAAGCAGAAAATGAACATTTAGCTGTACAAGAAGTCACTGGCACAGTGCAGTACAGTTTCAGTAATTTATTCACATCTGGCAACAGTATTTTAGTAAAACGGCAACTGTTGAATATGATTACAAGTGTGGTCAGCTTGGGAACATGCTTTATGATTTCCCTGCATTGAGCATTGTATGTCCTGTGTTCATGGTATGGCGTTTTCCATTCTTTAATTATCCTGGTTATCTGTATATTTCCCGCCTTAAAAATAATCTATTTCTCATGCTGAAAAAAATTGTTAGCTCACAGCAAAAGTAGTCTCCAGTCAGAATTTGCGTGTGGTTGCTCTGCACACTGGCTGTCTGTCTGTCTGTCTGTCTGTCTGCCACTGAATTGGGTGATGTATCCCTCTCCTATTGCCTCCTGTCTGCACATTTTCATTACAGGTGCTGAACTTGCAGTGTGTTAATTTGCTTTTGGCCAGTTTATCTAATTTTTTAAGCTAACTAGCAACATCTTATTTATTACAGTAACGTAAAAGTGCCTTTAAACAAATGTAACTTCTTTTCAATAATAGGGTGACCAGACAGCCCCATGTTTACTCAAACAGGCTGAGACAGTTCAGGCTTTACAGACTCCCATCATCACAATACATTGAGGGTTTTAACCTGTATTTTTAAATGTATTGGGGTGATGGGAGTCTGTTAAATCTGAAATGTCTCTTACTGTCCCGGTGAACATGGAGCCGTCTGGTCACCCTATCAATACATCTAAGCAGATTGATGATCGCAGATTAAAAGCACTTTTATAAGGTGTTAGTAGTGAGACCAGACTCCCGGCCCTCTCATGGGCCTGATTGGGTTATATATATTTACGGATAAAAAAGGTTATTGTTAACTAGTAGACATTTGGCTGGTCTCCAGTAACAATAAAATGAAGTAACTTAATGCCATTTATATTTTAGCTGTAAATGTTCAAACAATTGAAGGTAAAAAAAAGAAACATGATAAAACAAGAGTCAATATGTCTCTAAGGATATGATAAATTAATTGAAAGTGCAACAGAGAGAGAGAGAGAGAGAGAGAGAGAGAGAGAGAGAGAGAGAGAGAGAGAGAGAGAATATTTTATATTTATGTTCAGAATTGTAGAAGCAACAGATTTCGTCCTACATTTTTTGGCAACATTAAGACTGGTATCGCCACTGCTTAATGCATTTTCTGCTGTCTTTTGCCACCTGGTGGCAGGACTAACAAAGTGCAGCTGATTTACTGTTGTCAGAAAAGACAGGAAATGAAAGCTGCAGCATGTAATAGCTGGTTTTGGTTACCACTGTAGATGCTAATCCATCTGGGCATTTTTATTTATTTATTTCTTAGCAAACGCTGTTATCCAGGGCGACTTACAATTGTTACAAGATATCACATTATTTTTACATACAATTACCCATTTATACAGTTGGGTTTTTCTGGAGCAATCTAGGTAAAGAAGCATGCTCAAGGGTACAGCAGCAGTGTCCCCCAGTGAGCCTCCAGAGTTCAGAGCCCTAACCGCTACTCCACACTGCTACATTTTTGTAATTTTCTGGAGCTTTGTTCTGTAAGTCTTGAATCAAGCTTATGTTAAGCCCTGTATTTGTCTTTTTGAACAAATTTGTGGACCCAACAGTTATTTTTCCATCTTTCCATTCTTCTAAAACAATTCTTTCTCAATGAATTAGGTTTAATAGATTTTACTTCAACTCTACAGGTGGTCGATCAAGCCTGGTGCTGTAGCCTGCAGCAATGATACAGGGGACCATTGGCACCAATTCCCAGCTATGCTGCTTGATACATTTTGGGGTACAAACGTATCCTTTTTTGTCCTTGGTAGGTACCCATGATAGATGCTACGTAAGGCTAGTGTACAATGAATTGCATCTTATTGCTAAGGGGCAGAAAAGTCTAAGCTTGAAGCAATCAACTACCGATCACCAAACACAAAGATAACAAAAGTGTAAAAGAATGAAAAAATATATTTTTGTGCTTTGCAAAGGGCTTATTTATTTATGTATTTATTTATTGCAAAGGGCTGCTTTTTTGTAGTAGCTTCAGTATTTTTTTTATAACTTTGCTTATAAAACAATTAAAATATAAAGCACTAATTTGAAAAGTTCAATAAATTGTCTCACAAAAAAAAAATCTGAATAAAGAGCTTTAAACTCCTCGTAATCTATACTTTTTTTTCCTATTTAGTTAAAGAAGTTTGCCACGGCTACTTCCAGCAGATCTCTGTTAATAAAGAATTGTTTAGTACGGCCTCTAGTTTAGTCACAAATGGGATCTTCACTGTTGAAGTCTCGTGAACACAAGGTATGGCTTTTGACATATTTCCATAAAAAAAACCCAAAAAAACTTATTTTGGAATGTGCATGCTATGTCACATACTAGGAATAACAATGGAGAGAGAATTTGGAGTTTCTAAACAGCATGCAAATCCGGCCATTGATTCTAAATTGTTTTCAATGGACTTATTTTGGTGGGAAACAATAGTATTGTGGCTTGGAGCCAGGGCATCCTTAATCACCCAGATCTACCAACTTTCGATATACAGGAAAAAGAAAGTACAACTGTCTTGGTAGTGCTGCGAAAATGTGACAGTGGCAGCTAAAAATCTGAATTCTGATTCAGCTGAGAAACCTTATATAAAGCGATTTCACTTTAAAAAAAATAGCTACTTTCAACCCAGGGCCCTGCAAATCTGTGAGCTGCTTGAAAAGGATGGTTCTATTTATATGACCCATCTTAGCTCCTTATCATTTTCTGTCTGCAACCTCTTTGAAAATAGATAGAAACCTTAGTCACAGTGAGGCACAACAAAGCCACTAAATCACAAGAGGGCTAGAGGTCTTAACACATTATCGCCTAGCAAACCATGGTGTGTGTATATATATATATATATATATATATATATATATATATATATATATATATATATATATATATACAGTACTGTGCAAAAGTTTTAGGCAGGTGTAAAAAAATGCTGTCAAGTAAGAATGCTTTCAAAAATAGACATGTTAATAGTTTATATTTATCAATTAACTAAATGCAAAGTGAGTGAACAGAAGAAAAATCTACATCAAATCAATATTTGGTGTGACCACCCTTTGCCTTCAAAACAGCATCAATTCTTCTAGGTACACTTGCACACAGTTTTTGAAGGAACTCAGCAGGTAAGTTGGCCCAAACGTCTTGGAGAACTAACCACAGTTCTTCTGTGGATTTAGCAGCCTCAGTTGCTTCTCTCTCTTCATGTAATCCCAGACAGACTCGATGATGTTGAGATCAGGGCTCTGTGGGGGCCATACCATCACTTCCAGGACTCCTTGTTCTTCTTTACGCTGAAGATAGTTCTTAATGACTTTCGCTGTATGTTTGGGGTCGTTGTCATGCTGCAGAATAAATTTGGGGCCAATCAGATGCCTCCCTGATGGTATTGCATGATAGATAAGTATCTGCCTGTACTTCTCAGCATTGAGGAGACCATTAATTCTGACCAAATCCCCAACTCCATTTGCAGAAATGCAGCCCCAAACTTGCAAGGAACCTCCACCATGCTTCACTGTTGCCTGCAGACACTCATTCGTGTACCGCTCTCAGCCCTTGGCGAACAAACTGCCTTCTGCTACAGCCAAATATTTCAAATTTTGACTCATCAGTCCAGAGCACCTGCTGCCATTTTTCTGCACCCCAGTTCCTGTGTTTTCGTGCATAGTTGAGTCGCTTGGCCTTGTTTCCACGTCGGAGGTATGGCTTTTTGGCCGCAAGTCTTCCATGAAGGCCACTTCTGACCAGACTTCTCCGGACAGTAGATGGGTGTACCAGGGTCCCACTGTTTTCTGCCAATTCTGAGCTGATGGCACTGCTGGACATCTTCCGATTGCGAAGGGAAGTAAGCATGATGTGTCTTTTCATCTCAAAAGAGCTTGGACAGCACATCTGGAAACCCGTCTGCCTTGAAATTTCTGCCTGGGAGAGACCTTGCTGATGCAGTATAACTACCTTGTGTCTTGTTGCTGTGCTCAGTCTTGCCATGGTGTATGACTTTTGACAGTAAACTGTCTTCAGCAACCTCACCTTGTTAGCTGAGTTTGGCTGTTCCTCACCCAGTTTTATTCCTCCTACACAGCTGTTTCTGTTTCAGTTAATGATTGTGTTTCAACCTACATATTGAATTGATGATCATTAGCACCTGTTTGGTATAATTGTTTAATCATACACCTGACTATATGCCTACAAAATCCCTGACTTTGTGCAAGTGTACCTAGAAGAATTGATGCTGTTTTGAAGGCAAAGGGTGGTCACACCAAATATGGATTTGATTTAGATTTTTCTTCTGTTCACTCACTTTGCATTTAGTTAATTGATAAATATAATCTATTAACATGTCTATTTTTGATAGCATTCTTACTTTACAGCATTTTTTCACACCTGCCCATTATTTAAGTGTTATTTACAATCGCCAGCACTGTAACATGTCAAAGAAACTGAAGCATCAATTCCTACGGATTAAACAAACAAACAAACATTAGCAAAAAAAATCAAACTGAATACAGAGCTAAAATGAGAAATAATTGTGTGATTGAGAAAGAAAGGAACAGGCAGTCAGGAGCCATTAGGCAGACTCTACGTGATCGTTCTTCAAAAAAGGGTTGAGATCCAGCCTGCTTGCTTTCAGTTCAGCAGGAATAACTTTGTTTAATTTTGGTTTCTGAAAGAAAATCCAGTCAGGCATCAATTTTAAATTGTATTATCACAGCATGTATCACATGCTTCACTTTGAGCAAGGTCATCAAACAGGCAAAACAACTAATCAAAAGAAAAATTGCATTCACAAATCAGAATGTTATGTATTGTATTAGCTTTTATACTAGCTACATTTGTTACAATTACAACAGTGAAGATGAGCATAAAAAAACTGTTGTTTTTTTTTCTTTCAAATTAATGAAAAAAAAAAGCCACGAGGGAACATTTGCCTGTTCTCTGTAACTACTTGAAACTATTCACCTTCAGTTAAAAAAAAAGTAACACACCTGGACCAGGCACCTTTGAATGGTTGTGAGGGGACCCTGCTGTGGATGAATTCACATTTGCCCTGGTACCATTCTACTTGCAATGCACTTCACTTGAAATTATGGCTAAAGACATAGCCAGGCAAAAATGACAGCTCCAAATCTGCTCCTTTGTTCACAATCTGATGCACTTGGAAAAGAAGAACATCATGGGAATGACGGTCTATTAAGTCTGTCCTCCTCAGTATCATTTTTATTATCTTAAGTGAATTGGGAGTAAAACATACAGCATCCCTTGCCAAATTGAGTATGCATAGCCCTGATGATTGATGTTGTTGAGCTGTCTGTCCATGTCACTGAAATGTAGTTACCAGTATATAATAACTAGCCATCAAATGGCAGATTATAGCCATAAACATGCTGCCTGTAATAATTACAGTCAGTATATAGGATAACTTGGTCAGATTGCCAAAGCTGCTCTTTTGGACAGCAACCTTACTCTTACTCTACTGTGTAACTAACACAGTAGCTATACCCTTAATGATTATAGCAGCATTTGAAATGTAAACTCAAACTATAATTGAGTGGTGACTAATAAAGGTAAAATTGGCTCTTGCTTCATTTTGCTTTCGTTAATGTGTTGTATTGAAACCTTCAATTATTTCAGATGAAATGTCACATAAAGCAATACATTCATGCTTTATTGGAGTTGTCAGCCAATCACGTATTTCTGCATCCATGAAATGAAGTAGAACTAAAAACAAGTTAGTTCCAGCTTGTTCCCAGTAATACAAGGTGTCATTGCAGTGCCAAAAACTGAAGGTTTTATGACAAGTATGCAGAAATCTCTGTCAGGATAGGACAGTCCCGATTTCTTTGACACAACATTAGCCTAATCGGGAGTGTGACAGTTGCTATACAGAGTATATTATTAGCACACAATTGTCAATTATACTGGAGAAAAAGTTAATAAGTAAACAAACAATATATATATATATAGGAATTGATACAACACCATTATCCTTTTTTAGTGTTACATAATAAAACAATACATGGCTTTGCTAAATACCACAATATGACCAAAAGCATTACCTACCACTGTATTGTGAGGTAATTAAAACCTTCAAGCACTGTTGTGTGTTGTGATATACCAATTACTTTAACTAGTATAATAAAATGTTTTGTTTGCGTCAAACTGAAAAAAATGACACAAGACAAGAAATCAGCTGTCAATGTAATTTATGTGAGCTAAAATGTAGATACGGTCCTACTGTCACAATTCAATCTCTTGTTTCCAATACATGTTCTATTAATAGAGTACTGAGTCTCAATACCTAGGAAAATAGGATCATGGCGGTAGATGTGTTATTTCCATGTTCCATTGCGACATTCAATCAAACTTCCCAGAGGGGCCGTATATATGGACATGTTTGGTAAGGGTAAGTTCATAGAACAGGGAAATAATGCAGGTCATAAAGTGTATAATATAGTGCCTTAAACATATTTGAAATATTGCATGGTATTAGAGATGTTCATTATGACAGTTAATATAAATTACAAATTACATATTATTATTATTATTATTATTATTATTATTATTATTATTATTATTATTATTATTATTTATTTCTTAGCAGACACCCTTATCCAGGGCAACTTACAGTCGTAAACAAAAATACATTTCAAGAATCACAGTACAAGTAATAATACAATTAGGAGCAAGATAAAAATACAATGACTTTGGTTCTAGCAAGTACAAGTATAAGAAAATACCATTCAATAATGGAGCAGATAACAGTGTCAGTGATAGTTACATCAGGATATAATTAAATACAAAATACTACAGATTAAATAACACTTGTGACAGATTACAGTACTCTAAAGTACAGGATTAAATGCAGTAAAATAGGGGGCAGATAAGAGCAAGTAAAGCGCATTAAGGAAGAGTGATAAGTGTCCAAAGGGAAAAAAGAGGAGTTCTACAGGTGCTGTCTGAAGAGGTGAGTCTAGAACATAAAGAACTACATATAGAACATAAGAACATAAGAACATAAGAAAGTTTACAAACGAGAGGAGGCCATTCAGCCCATCTTGCTTGTTTGGTTGTTAGTAGCTTATTGATCCCAGAATCTTATCAAGCAGCTTCTTGAAGGATCCCAGGGTGTCAGCTTCAACAACATTACTGGGGAGTTGGTTCCAGACCCTCACAATTCTCTGTGTAAAAAAGTGCCTCCTATTTTCTGTTCTAAATGCCCCTTTATCTAATCTCCATTTGAGACCCCTGGTCCTTGTTTCTTTTTTCAGGTCAAAAAAGTCCCCTGGGTCGACATTGTCAATACCTTTTAGGATTTTGAATGCTTGAATCAGATCACCGCGTAGTCTTCTTTGTTCAAGACTGAATAGATTCAATTCTTTTAGCCTGACTGCATACGGCATGCCTTTTAAACCCGGGATAATTCTGGTTGCTGTTCTTTGCACTCTTTCTAGAGCAGCAATATCCTTTTTGTAACGAGGTGACCAGAACTGAACACAATATTCTAACAGGATTCCCGCAGTACAGGAAAAAAATGGTGTTAAATTTTGCAGGCGAGATGGTACAGGAGTGAAGCTCACGGGAACAGGTGGAACAGGGAAATAAAAAAAATAAACCTCTCAGGATGGGCAAGAACGGGATTTAAGCTTCCGGGAATGGGAAGGAACGGGACTACTCTGCCACCAGCAGACAGGAAGAGTGTTTTTTTGCTCTTTAAAGTCGTAAACGAGCCTATGACATGGAGCTTGACTGTTACCATAGACATACAAAATAATATTAACAGGTCTCACTTGAACATATAATCACATAAATTTTACCAAATGATGTTTAATCGCGCTACAATTGATCAAATAATACATGGAAATACACAAAGAGTGCTCTCCATTTCCTGGTGTGGGGCCAGGAGACTGTGACCTCAGGCTCCTTGCATCTGCCAGTATGGATGACAGCGACAGTGAAAGTGAGAGTGGCCTAATTTTATCAGTTTCAGACACCTCTTTTGAATGTGAATTATGTAGTGATGGATCTGATGTAGAGAGAATACAGGGATTGCCTCCCGTATCAACTCGAGCCGTATGCCTCCGAATCAGAGGGTTCAAACTCGGAAACAGACTCTGACAACACCAACGCGGATGGACCAGTGGGACAGCAGATGTCCGCGGAGAATCAGCGTCTTGGCAACACGGATTGGTTAATAAAAACCCTTACGTTTAACATCGATTTATACTTAAAATATTTCACATTACCCATAATTGTATAGTTATGTCAGTCCTTTAGTTAACAACAGGGCCGGATTTAAGGGGGGCAACGGGATATTTGTCCAGGGCCCTGGGCTGCTGAGGGTTGGCCGTAGCCTGGTTAAAATAAAAATTGCTATTTTCCAGTTTAAAATCCAATCCACTTGCCCCGTGATCACGCTAGCTAAACACTTGCATCTCTTACTGGTCATGCACACGCTGAGGACGGCGAGAGAGAGAGAGAGAGAGAGAGACTGATACAGAAAAAATGGAAAAACAGCGGTGCAGCGAAACGAAAAAAACTAAACAAAAGGAAAATCCAGCTAGTGAAAAATGCCTGCTGGAAAACATTCCAAGACTATCAAATTTCGGTTTTAAATCCTATAAAAATAAAGTAACGATAACAACAAATGAACCTGAACAACTGGTCAACGAGAGTTTTGGCGACGCTACTGTTCCAAATAACAGGCCTGAAGAATTAGAAAGTACAGAACAAGGAGTCGGACTCAGTCTGCCCACATCGCCAATCAACAATCAAGGTAACTTCAATCTGCCTTTCGCTTTAACCCACAGACTTGTGAAATAACATTCTGAAGAGATTTGACAAAACTAGTAAAACATCAAACTGTCAGTGGTAGTTGAATTACTTGAATCTCCTGGAAACATTTCTGGATGAGATTTGTGATCATTTTGATGATTTTGAAAACAGTGCAATGGAAACAGTGCTGAAGAAATATCGAGAGCGACGGTAGAGATGACCACTCAGTGCTCTGCAGGATCACGATTGCCCCAGTGTAACTAAAGTTTTACTACAGGGCAGAGACAGATTTTGTGTCCATATCTTCCTAAAGATTCTGGATACTCTTTCAACAGATTTCTTGCAACGATCAAAAGCATATGTCACTGTGCATAGCTTGTTTGGCTACCTTACCGACTTTCAGAACATGTCAGAATATGACATCAAAAACAAAGCTGCTACACTGCAAACCTATCCTGCAGACCTGGATAAATATTTCCCATCAGAAATGCTCCAGTTTACTAAATTTGTTTCTGGCAAGGACAAGAGAACAGCGTTTGACCACCTTCAACTTATCCTGAATTCTCAGGTGATTTCCAAGTTTCCGAATGTCACTCCTGCTCTGCGCATTTACCTATCCTTAATGTGCACAAACTGCTCTGTAGAACGATCATTCATTCTCTTGCATGGGACTCATTAAGAATGAACTAAGAGCCACCATGAACCAGGATAGCCTAAACAGCCTTGCCATCATGTCCACGCAATATACTCAGAAAACTGAATTTTACTGACATTATTAGAGACTTTGCAGAGATGATAAATTTAAGATAAGTCTGATTTAATTACTCTGCGTTGTAAGGTTTACTTAGAACAGTGGGGATTAGGAAAATTTAAGTAACATGCTGTTTAGTTTAAGCTAGATTGTGGTATTGAGCACTTACTAACATTTTAATATTCCTAACATTGTCTTTTCCAGTTATTAAAAGTTGTGTATTTAAGTCACTAGATGGCGCTGTGTAATGCCAAGTCTTTATAGCAATTGTTTCGTGAATGTACTGCACGTTTGCTATTTACGTTTAAACAATGGAGTGGTTATTTTAATTTGGTGTCTATCGGGCGGGGCCGGGGTCCGGTTTCTTCTGGTTCCTTGTCCAAGGGCCCATGATACCAAAATCTGGCCCTGGTTAACAATATTGATACATGAATTATTTATACTAGCAGAATAATGATGTGGATTGCTCCTGGCATGTATTTAACATATCTCTCTCTTTATACATATGTGCAGTATATTAAGGATGAACACATTTTTGTTTTTCTTTGATTACTACCCCTAATCATAATGCAGAGATGTCAAAGGCTACGATTTGGCCGTAGCAGCTGCTATTTTTTGGAGGTACTGCTCACGCGCTACGTTGAAGAGGTATGTATAATGCTACCATTTTTAATAAATAAATACATACATGATGGATACTCCCTGAATGTTTATGAAATATTATTTCAGTACCATGTTATTTTTATTTTTTATTTTTTTAATGAATTCATGGTTCGTAATACTGTATTTCACTGACAGTTTATTCTGGCTTTGACATACCAAAATCTCTGAGCCGGGTTGCTTAGTAACCGATTTAGAAACTGAAACTGAAGCACAAAACTCTAAACAGTTGTTTTTATATTACCAAATTTATATATTACATCATTATATTGCACATTGTGCTTATAAAGACCCTGTGCTTGCACTGTATTTGTTTTTCTGAAAAAACTAAAACTAAAAACAAATTACTAGTAGTATACCGGTAGTGTTTAATGCAAAACCCTATAAACCCTAAATTTTATACATGAATATGAAAATATCTGTACCTCCAAATAATAGTTGATCATGGGATGGGATGGGACGGAATTTTTTTTGACAGGACAGGATGTGACAGGAATTTAAAAAAATTTTAAAAGTTACGGGACGGGACAGGTCAAATTTGGACAGGACAGGATGGGACAGGATTGGAAATGGTTACTCTTTCAGGGGATGGAAGGACAGGAACGTTTCTGACAGGACAGGATGGGACAGGCCTGAAGTTTCATTCCCGTGTCACTCTCTATTCCACACCCCTAACCTATTCATCTACTGCAGTGCACTACAGGCATTGCTATTATTCAATCTAATTCAAAGATTCTCTTGCAACAATTATTAAAATATCATTTTTGCCATTTTAATTTTATTAAAATGTAAAGATGTTTACGATCTACAAGCAATATCTAAAGTATAGGTTCTTGTACAAGTTTGTTGGCCATGGAAGTGGCCAGTTGGAAAATTACTGAACATCAAGGCTTGCACATTTGTAAATGTTGACACATTACAATTCTATCCACCTAACAGAATGGGACAGAGGCAGGGGACTTCCCTGATATGCTTTTAGATTACAAAGAAAAAGTCAGAGAACACCACACATGGAGCAGCAAACGTTCATTTTTATATTGTTAAGTTCTAGGGATGCACCGAATCCAGGTTTTGGGATTCCGCCGAATACCGAATCCATCTCAAAAGATTCGGCCGAATACCAAATCCTACAAAAATTGTCAAGAAAACTGAAGGAAACTGTTCAATGAAAAACAGACTGGCAGCTACTAGCAAGGAACGAACATAATCTATAGTTTTGAGCCTTTTAGTTAATAGTATTTTTATTAGCGAATGGAAATATATCCCTGAATAAGATTTTAGTTTGAAACTGACACAATTTACCGTTAGCCCCCTCCTCTCCACAACAGAAATACCATGAGTGACCTGAATCTCCCTGCGAAATGTTTACATTCAGCAGCTGCGTGACGTGTTTAGTGCGTGCGCCACCAGTAATTTAGGGAGTGGAGAGCTGCGACAGAGTTCATCAAACATGTTTTTGTTCTTGAATACTTGTTATTAAATACAACAGTTACGTTCAATACCGGATTTGTGTTTTTTATTTAAAGAAGAACTGCACACATTGGAGGGATGTATTAAAATGTGTGTTTGGGCGGATGTAGGATTCGGATTCGGTAGGTATTCGAGCCAAATCTGAAACCGAATCCTGGATTCGGTGCATCCGTAATTGTTACAGCGTCCTACTCTTGCAATGTATGTACTGTATTCATTTGAATAATTACAATACTTTACTGGCTATAATCAGGTAGACTGGACTGAACTGAAACTACAAGAATATTCACTTCTTAATTGTTTAATTTATCCACCATTTAAACATTTATTAGCCACTATATCATGCCACAATTACATTTCTAGGTGATAATCTTCTCGTTAATAGTGTGGCTTAGTTATTATACCCCCACTCCAGCAATTACATCATAATGCAGCAACGGACATCAGGCTTTATTCATTTGTCTTATTAATATGTGTCTTTACCTCTTTACATTTTCCTAAATAAAAAGTTTCATTAAGATTTTTCACTAAGGAATAGAATATTTGATGTTTCCACGTTTCAGTCGTCATTGCGAACCCAATTAACTTTTTGAAAATCTCAGAAGAGGGTTAGATCATAGATAGTTCTAACTCATTTTTCAATACTTGTTAATACAAATTACAATCTGGGAGTGATTCCTTAAGATATTACTCGATAAAACCTTTGGTGATGTTGTTGTTGTTCAAACTTACTGTTCTGATTGTGAGTGTGTGTGTGTGTGTGTTTGTGTTGAAAAATAGACTTTTTTTGTTTAAATCTAGGAAAAAAATATGCGATTTACATTAAATCCAAGAAAAAAAAAACACCTGTTAAAACATTAATGTTTTTTGCTTTTTTTTTACACTTGTTGCCCCATACATGGAAGCAGCCATTTCCACTCTGTTCACTGCAGTTTCACTGACACACTCGCCACTTCAAACATCATTTCTCCCGTTCTACAAGTCCTAGAGTGATCGTCAATGGCTCATTTGAAAGGTAAGAACTTGGACTAATTAGCTGTCATTTATGTATTTATTTAAAATGTCCTATCCTTTTAAAAGCAGCACTTTATGCAGTGTTACTCCCTTAAAAATTGCAGAGATAACTTTTGGTGTATAGGAGGAGGGGTCGATCAAGAGATCTACAAGTGCAGTCTAAACAGGTGGGTCTTGACGAGGCGGAAGGCAGTGAGAGACGGAGCAGTCCTGAGGTTCTCTCATAGCTGGTTCCACCACAGATGTGCTAAGAAAGAGAAGGAGCGGGCATGGGGGGGGTGGGGGTGGAGAGTGGAGGGGCCTGACCAAATGGCCAGTAGAGGAGGAGCGGAGAGGGCGAGAGGGGGTGTAGGGAGGCACAAGGGATTGGAGGTAGGAGGGGCAGTGTGATAAAGAGAGTGGTAGGCAAAAACAAGGGTCTTGAAATGAATGCAAGCAGAGATAGGTAGCCAGTGGAGGGTGTGAAGCAGAGGGTTAGCATGAGAGTAGCAAGGTTGGGAGGACAAGACGAGCAGCAGAATTTTGAATGAGCTGGATGAGGTGGATAGCCGAAGCAGGGATACCAGCGAGGAGAGAGTTACAGTAGTCCAATCTCAAGAGTACAAGAGATTGGACCAGGCGTTGGGTGGAATAAGTAGTGAGAAAAGGACAGATTCGGTAGATGTTGCTAAGAAAGAAGCGGCAAGTGCGTGTCAGGGAAGAGATGTGTTGTTGAGAGAAGGAGAGGGGGGGTCAAGAATAACACCTAGGTTTTTAGCAGAAGGAGATAGAGTAATAGAGTCAATGGATACTGAGATGGAGAGGTCAGAAGAGGAAGAGGAAGCATAAGGAAAGTAGAGGTCAGATTTAGAGAGCCACTTACAATTACGTCTCACCCGAAAGACAGAGCACAAGGAGGTTAAGTGACAGGGTCACACAATGAGTCAGTGGCTGAGGTGGGATTTGAACCGGGGAACTCCTGGTTACAAGCCCTTTTCTTTAACCACTGGACCACACAGCCTCCTATGTTAAGTTTTAGGTAGTGATAATGTGTCCAAATTAGCCAATAGCCAAGATGCATTCTGACATGTGGGAGGAGTGGGAGTCAAAGGAGAAGAAGATCTGGGCGTCATCCGCATAAAGGTGGTAGGAGAATCCATAAGAGGAGCCAGTGAGAGGAGGCCATTCGACCCATCATGCTTGTTTGGTTGTTAAAAATCTTGCAAATAAAGTAAATTAGACAAAAGACAACCGCTCTGGCGACTGTAATAAACTGTAAGTACTTTTTATTGCTTTCATGCTGAACCTGTAGCTGTCTGCATTGCCAGACTTTTGCAGTGTGACTCAGAAGTTTTATAGGTCCTGTGCTTTCCTCTGCAGGTGAAGCATCAAATTGATCCTGTTAGGGAAACTGATATGCTGGCAATGAAGTCTGTATTCATTCTGGTCTTTCCACCACTCATGCATGCAATTCAAAACACAGGATTTTCACAGCTATCAAATTACAGACATGAAATACTGATTTAACACAAAATCCAAAGAATATGAAAACATCACCAACATTTTTGACACACGTCGGCAAATTATATTTTTGCAGCTTCTAGCAAATGCACTGTAATGACGAAATAAACAAGCATCAATGAACTCCCTTTTGATCAGCTTCTGGCGCATTCCTGTTTTATGAGTTATCTTTGCTGTGACTTTTATTATTATTATTATTATTTATTTCTTAGCAGACGCCCTTATCCAAGGCGACTTACAGTCGTAAAGAAAAATACATTTCAAGAATCACAGTACAAGTAATAATACAATTAGGAGCAAGATAAAAATACTTTTATAAGTAATATGCACTGGGATTCACTTAAACTAAAAGAATGGAAGAAACTACAGTAAAAGTAAACTTCAGCAAAGAGATCGGGGTGGTGATCTGAAAGATGTTTCAATAAATTGGTAGCATTTCCTCCTTTGTTTTTCACTTCTTTAAAACACTTTCGACATTTTGGCTGTCTGCCTTCAACTAGATTGCTGTTGTCATCTGGCTGAAATCCAAAATAGTTCCACATCAAGCTTCTCTTTCCGGCATTTGCCACGACTGCTGCAGGGTAGTTAGTTGGTCACTTACTCAGTTCCACTAAGTGGAAATGAGTAAGCTTAGTTCATATTGTTTTTAAAGCACACAATTACAGAGTTTTGTTTTAAAAGCTCAAAAAAACTAAACAAAAAAGACTTTGCACAGCCAGGACGCGAACCTGCACTGTATGATACGCTGCACACCACACGGCTGTGCTTTTACCAGGTGAGCCACTAAACTATGATTTATCGATGTCAGTTGACTATATTACCCATAGTTCTCCCTTCTGTGCACTACACCATTTTTTAGAAATCAAAAATATATTTAAACTGGGGAATAAGGGTGAAGTAGTTGGTATTTGCTATAGGGGAATGTAGCAGGGCGGTAGAAAGCCCTGTACATGTATTGTTTTTTTTTATTTTTAGAACGGGTCTCCCCTCCGCCCCATTTGTGTTATTTTGTATTTGTTTTATGATTTATGTATTTATTATATAGGACGAGCGAGGTGCCGTCCTTCAGTGTTTTGTATTTGTTTTGTGGTAATTATTATTATTGTTATGATTTATTGTTTTGTAAATTTGACGATGAAGCGCCGCGTGTTTTTGTTATTGTTTTGTTTTTATTTAAAATGTGTTCTGGCAGAGGCGAGGTTGAGTACTCGTTCTCTGCCAGGAATAATTATATTATATTATTTATTTCTTAGCAGACGCCCTTATGCAGGGTGACTTACAATTGTTACAAGATATCAGATTATTTCACATTATATAGATATCACATTATTTTTATTTATTTTTTTTACATACAATTACCCGTTTATACAGTTGAGTTTTTACTGGAGCAATCTAGGTAAAGTACCTTCCTTAAATGCACTTTACTTGCTCTTATCTGCACCCTATTTTACTGCATTTAACCCTGTACTTTAGAGTACTGTAATCTGTCAAGTGTCATTTAATCTGTAGTATTTTGTATTTAATTATATCCTGATGTAACTATCACTGAGACTGTCATCTGCTCCGTTATTGAATCGTATTTTGTCATATACTTGTACTTGCTAGAACAGAAGTGATTGTATTTTATCTTGCTCTTAATTGTATTAATACTTGTACTGATTCTTGAAATGTATTTTTGTTTACGACTGTAAGTCACCCTGGATAAGGGTGTCTGCTAAGAAATAAATAATAATAACAATACCTTGCTCAAGGGTACAGCAGCAGTGTCCCCCACCTGGGATTGAACCCACGACCCTCCAGTCAAGAGTCCAGAGTCCTAACCACTACTCCACACTGCTGCCCATCATGACCACGATTATTTTCCCTGATAGGTTCTTAGAAAAAAAACAAACATACTTTTTTAAGTCAGTATAGTAATGCTGTGGGTAATCTAAGGATCATTCAATGGCGAAAACTGCTGGAATGTTTGAATTTTTTCAAGAATGATAAAAATGTATATTTATTAATACTATACTGTACAGTATGTTAGATTGTTATTATGCCTCCTATCGTGACGTCAGCGTTGTACTATATAACAATATGTAAGCTTACTACATCCGTCAGAGTGGCGACTCCACCCTCATGTAGTGGAACAGTTCGGGAAGGCGCAGGTCGATCTCTTCACCTCTGCGGAGACGACGCATTGCCCCCTGCGGTACTCCCTCCACTGCTTAGGCGGTCCACTTGGCGTAGATGCCCTAGCGCACGAATGGCCCAAAGCGTTTTTGTACTCTTTCCCACCTATACCGCTGCTCCCGGCCTTTCTCAAAAAGGTCCGGTTAGAGAAGGCGTTGGTTCTTCTAGTGGCCCCAAGGTGGCCCAGAAGAATCTGGTTCTCGACCCTGTTCCAGCTATTACAAGCCACCCCTGGGAGATCCCACTTCACATGGATTCTCTTTGGCACCCGGAGCCAGGCTGGTTCCAGTTATGGGTCTGGCCCCTGAAAGGGACCGCTGGTTAGCCCTAGGGCTATCAGATGTGGTTGTGGGTACACTGCAGAATGCTAGGGCAGACTCCACTAGGTCGTTGTACGCTTATAAGTGGAAGTATTTCCAGACTTGGTGTCTGACCAGGAGTCATGACCCAGTCTCTTGCCCCATGCCAGTTATCTTACAGTTCCTGCAAGAATTGCTTGATGCTGGTAGGTCACCTTCCACTTTGAAGGTGCATTTAGTGGCTATTTCTGCATTTCTATTATTATTATTTATTAGCAGACACCCTTATCCAGGGCGACTTACAATTGTTACAAGATATCACATTATTTTTACATACAATTACATTATTTTTTATACATTATTTTTTACATACAATTACCCATTTTTACAGTTGGGTTTTTACTGGAGCAATCTAGGTAAAGTATCTTGCTCAAGGGTACAGCAGCAGTGTCCCCCACCTGGGACTGAACCCACGACCCTCCGGTCAAGAGTCCAAAGCCCTAACCACTACTCCACACTGCTGCCCCAGTGGATTCACACTGCATGCCATGCCCCAGTGGATTCAGTATCTCCGGTTCTGATGTGTCCCTCATATGCTGCCGTTCCTTCTCCCTCGCGACGGCTCTGGTATACATCATCCCATACATAATGTTGTTGGTGGTCATCTTTGAATTGAAAGGGAACGTTAGGTTACTTACCGTAACCCTGGTTCCCTGAAAGAGAAGACGACCACCAACCGTGAGGTCGCATCGGTCGCCCTCACGGGTTCGATGGAAAAAGAGAAATGGCTTCCTCAGTATGATGGTTTTAATCCCTCGGTGGATGGGACCGAGTGTGTCATCCCAGGAAGGGGCCTACCGGCAGCTCTGATATAGACAGCTCAGCGATACCTACCCAATGGCAGGTATATCCCATACATAATGTCGTTGGTGGTCGTCTTCTCTTTCAGGGAACCAGGGTTACATGAGTTTTTTTTTTTACTCCTGTCTGTTTTGCTGGCCTATAGCAATTACAAAGATGTTAAATATAGCCAGTATCCTGGTTGCTACATAAAAAGAATTACAGAACAAAGGGCTGACAAGAAGTGGAGAATAAATGAGAGAACCAATAGTACACTCCTACCTGCTGTATCCAAGGAGCACTGAGGATCGTTCACTTTCATTACCCATGCTGGTGTCATACCTCACTGTGGGAATTACTGTCCACAGGCACTGATTATAAAAGGCAAGCTAAGGTGACAAGGATAACAAATGTTCAAAAAAAGTTTGTGCACTCGCTCAAAGTAGGACAAGAAGGGATGTGGTTAGTCTCAGTTGGATTCCAGCTTATTTTTAAAACTGATTTTCTAGAACAGCAGGCCACACACTCCAATCCCTTGTCATCTAACACAATGTCAGATGCATTGCTTCCTATTTTAGGCTTGTCTCCATTACTGCTTACAGATGCCCTGAAAAAAAAAATCACAGTGCTGCCTGCATGCAAGTCAGATAGGCGAATTTACAGATTAGCTTCTCAAGATCGAGGCCAGCCTCATATATTCATATATATATATATATATATATATATATATATATATATATATATATATATATATATATATATATATATATATATATATATATATATATATATATATATATATACACTTGCTAACCATTGTTATCTGTAGCCACACATTACACTAAAGTGATGCTTTCGTTCCTCGTCCTCGCATCCTTCACACTCTGTACCTCACAAATTGCTTTAGGTCATTATCACAAAGGTAAACTAGGTCAAATATAAGCATGATAAACTTTGTCTTCCAGGTCACGGTCACATTGTCACGATAAGAGAAGAACCGATCATCCAATGTGAATAAACTGTTGCACAGTTACTGAATTATGTACAAGCTTGGTTTACGTACAAACCTCTGTTTTTGTGTTTCTCAGAGTACGAGTAGAACCAATGATTCTATTTATTTACAGAGACATCTGTTTAATGGAAGTAGGTTGTGCATGCCATATTTTGCAAGACACAATGCAGATTTGTTGATGATGTTTCCTATAGAAGGTAATGACTACAGATACAAGACTACATGATTCTGATTTTCTTGGAAAATGTATTTGGTGGTTAAGAGTTATTGTAGAGAGAAGACTAAACTGCACCCTGGAATTATAGAATTTGATATCAAAACAATCTTTTTTCATAATCAATTCTATTGCCCACATATCTACTTCTTATATTACATAATATTCACTGATAAACAGTCAAAGGTCTTAGGTGTCTTACAGTGTATGAAAGAACAATTAATAACAGCACAATATACTGTTATAAGAAAACACATATTTATAAAATTATATATTTTTTATTTTATTACAGAAATTTACTTTTAATTGAATACTTTGTTAAAATCACTGGTACATTCCCTTAATGCTAAATTATAATTTGTGGGGAAGTGTTCAGTGACTTACAAAGTAAAACACATGTTCAATATTGCTTTGCAAATGCTTTCATTTTTCACAATACCTGAACAATTTAATTGAACTGCTGGCAAAATCTCTGAGGAGCGCAGTTAACAAACTGGGTTTAGTCCCATCGTCTGCCAAAGATGCTTCATAAACAAAAGTAATTAAACAGCAAAGCCATGAGAGAAAGTTATCACTGCATGATATTGCTCAATGAGTACACAAATTCTTTACAATAGGAAAGCATGTTAAATACATGTACTTATTCAAAAGGATCTCACCAGTGAAAATAAATGTGGCTCACTTATTTAAGATACCCACTTCTAAGAAATGAGCCTTAAACAACAAATATATTTCATCAAGGTAACCTTTCAAATACTGCCAACAAACATTTTTGTCCTCAGAGTTGCTCCCTAGGAAATTTGCTGATAGGTATGTTTGTCCTTAAAGATCGCCTTCTGTGCTCTATTTTCAAGATAGGTCAAATCATTTTTTCTCAGGAAACTAGGTTGCAGTTTAAGAAAAAGAAGATACGAACCATGAAGATATTTTTGCTTTTATGTATTAAACGAGGTTATGAAATAGTCCAGCAAAGTCCCTACCTGGGTTGTGAATGCAAACAAACTGGGTCAACATCAAATATTGGGGTGATAAGTCACATCACAGCATTAGATATCCAAATATGTAGTTTGACAACTATGAATCAACCAAAAAAGCAATCGGTGACAAGGCTCACTCAGACAACATCAAGGACACATACATCACAGAACTTACGAGACTTTGTGAGAAGAAAGAAAACTGATCAGCAATTTAAAAGAGAGTTAGTTGGATACAGACATTTACATGTAAAATTGCATACCAATACACATAAAACAGGACCATATTCACACAGAAATTACTCCAGTGCTAAGTTTATACCATTTAACAATTTTCTGTAATTTTAAGGGATCTCTTACAAATGAGACTACCGGTATGTCCACTAAGACACATTGTGCTAAACAAGTATTTGATTATTGGTAAACATACTTCTTGCATACTTTTAGATCTTTTGAATTTCTGTTTTCAAAATTCCTATACTGTAAATAAAGTTGTTTTGGTGATCTAAAAATATATATATATATTCACAGGACAGAAATGGCACAATAGCAGTGAAAAGGTAAACAGTGGTGGATACACCACCACTAGAGAAAACTATGAGACATTTCAACAAGAATAAAGGGTATTTAATGTGGTGTGGTGCAGACACACCACACCACAGAGCAAAGGCTGATTATATTGATTGTGATAAACACAAAGAATGAGATGTGTGATAAAAGAGCTCTCTTTCACTCTCTGTGTTTTTAGTTTTATTCCTAGCAGTGTGTTTTACTTGGGCTTCCAACACAAAAAAATGCAAGGCAGTTGGCAAGAAATGTTTGAAGTAAAAACACCTTTAAATTAAAATGTACCTTAGAGAGCAGTGGTCTTTCAGGGCTTACGGGGAGGGAATGGACACTGCTGGCAGGACTCATTTCTGTACTTTGCTTAAAAAAAAAAAAAAAGGAATTAGGGAAACTATTATGTTTGTTGAATCAAGTAGGCTATTAAAGCTAGAGGTAGCAGAAGATGTAAAAGGGCAGATTAGTGTCAAGGATAAGATGTAATAAAGAATCTCAATAGTAAGATCTCAAAGCAGCCCAATTGTTCGCCCTGCTATATAAAGTTAGATTAAAATTGGCTGCAAAAGAAATAAGAATAACATTACAGTGACCAGTGCAGGGTCTCATAGGTGTTTAAATATCGTAACGGTGTATCAGATTATACCCAAATACAGACGACTGGCTAATACCTGCAGCAGCACCTACTGTCCTCAAAGGAACCAGTGCAAAAAATCATTCTAAAAGTATCTATTAATTAGCGTGACGTGCATATGAAGAAGTGCTACAACAATTTCATCCCAAAATCTGCTTTTACCAGCAGAGGTTTCAGACTTCAATTTTCATGTTAAAACGTGCTCTTTATCTTAACGCCAGAGCCACTGTTGCATAATGCAGATTTAATGGGAGGTTTGAGAACTGCCCTTAAATATATATTTCTAGAAATGTTGAGGTTTTCCCACAATTTAAATACATATGAAAAATACAGTTTAGCTATTAAAATGATACTAGTCAGCCTTCTCATTTCCAGCTCGCGGCCGGCTTGAATTGCCTTCTACTTTTCCAGATGAGCCACCTAAGTTATTTAAAAAAGAAAACCAACACGTTTTTACAGTGCTCGTATGTTCCAGTGAATAGTATTCAAAATGTTTATTATTTTCAAGTAAATAGCAGCAATTTCCACAATTCATTACGTATGTACGTCGAGTAAAACATTCCTTCTCTGAGGGCATTTCGTTTCTGGGCTTATGTTTCGATGGACACCGTGAATCACGATGGACCAATCAGTTTTGAGCTTACAAGCGATGTTGGTGGTGAAGGCAGAACTGTACAATCATATACTGTACCTAAGTCAGTAACCATACAGCAGTTATGAAATTGTATAACAAACATCATACGTTTTCTATGTAAGATCGTCTTTTTTACTCAAAGTGTACGAAATACAGTGAGTATATGTTATAGCATTCTAAAATGTCTTATGCATTGACTTAGAAGATCGACCTGAAACCTAGCATGTACAATTAATTCAGGAAACGATAGTCGCATTGCGCAATTAATGAATATGACTGTTGATTATTTTATTTTTATGTGCTTTGTTTTGCTGATTCAGTCTTTATTAAAAGCAAAATATCAATATATGAGCTACACGATGTACCGGTCAGAAGGCCGTTTCCCAATAACGATAGAAGAGGTTTCAAGATCATGCCCACGATGGATCGCAGCTGAGTTCGATCGAACTTCACGTGCATTTCCCGAAACACAATGTTAAACTGCATTTTAAAAATTACCCTAAGGTGCATCGTAGAAGGTACTGTCCCAGCAAAGGTGCTGAAAAGGATGAGGAGTCAATCACAACTTAATCAATTTGTTAAATATGTTCTCTGTTATTGTAATAAGTGGCCTACAATTGAAACCTGTGTGGAGTGGAATCGACAGAACCACAATCACAGCACAACATTTGGCTGGTGTGAAGTGTAGTCCACCACTCGACTTATCAATGCATCTGAACCTCATTTTCCACACACCAAAGGTACGTTCAATGATGCATCTAGTGAGGCGATGCGTGTTGCTGAATGTTTCCTCAGCAGCATTGCGGGGATGCAGAATAGGAGTGAGGAGATACGGTCGTAAGGGGTATCCACTGTCCCCAACAACCAGCCGACGCCAAATTGTCCATTCTTTGCTGCCTGGGATATCGCGGAATTGGACCATATGAAGGCAACGTGGGTATCCCCCGGCCACTTTGCCACAATGTCATGATAACACCCTCGTGATTGCATATAACTTGGACATGGATTGCTGAGTAGCCTTTTCTGCTGACGTACAGAGGCTCATCTATCCACGGGGTTATTATGGGAATTAGTGTACCATCAATTGCCCCAATGACCTGTGGGATGTTTGCAATGGAATGGAATCCTCTGTGCGTGTCATGAATGTCTGCCTGTGTTCTCGGGAACCTAACGTACTCAGGTGCGTGCCTAACAAGCGCTGTCGTTACTGCTTGGACGCACAGTGATACAGATGCTTTGCTGAGTCCCAGCCCATCGCCTATGGTTTGGAGAAAGCTACCTGTGACATAGTACCGCAATGAACACAGCAATTGCACAGCTGCGCGGGTGGCGTCTGCGACGATTAAGTTCCACAATTCTGTGAATCGCAGCCATACTGCCAGATACAGCAAGAGGGAATGATCTCGCAATGCATTTGTGTACTTTCACAACGCACTTATCTCCTTACGATTACCCCAGATCACTTGTAGACCTACGATATTGTCCACAAACTACTTAACTAACGATAGTGTTTGGGAAACGCATCAGATTTGACACGTTGCTCTTACGATGGGTGTTACGATGTTCGTATGGCTTAAGTTGCTTTTGGGAAACGGCCCCCAGATCTTTTCCTGCATACAGTAAGTAATCCCCTGCTGTAAAACTAGTCAATCAATATTATTGACAGTTTTCAAATAAAATGCAGATAAAAGGTACACCCACACACAAACACGCACGTACAAATACGCATAAACACATACTGTGATTATCTATCTATGTTTAAATAGGCACAGTACTTAATATTACTAAAGACAAAGGTTAGTTATTTTTAGAACACTATCTAAATTCCCTTTTTAAGAAGTTCAAGTCAAATGGAAATGTATGTTCAAACTTATGTACAGTACGAATCTCTGTTCTTCCTCCTCCTCTTTTGTTGATCTCACACTTTCCACATCTTCCCAAAACACAGCCATATTTTCTTTGTATATTAGGCAAGAGCAACAGTCGGGGGAGGGAGGGTATTTTCGTGCTAAATGTGATGCTATAAAGTATTTTTTTTTTTCCCCAGGAAAGGGAATTGACGTTTGGGTATAGACGCGCTGGTGTGGCACTGTCTACTGCGCGTCAAAAAAAAACAAAAACACAAAGCGTTGGTGTGTCCAGGTCCTTTAAGGTGCTGAAAGGCATGGTGCAAACATAGATACATAGTATAAAAATGTAAGCATTAATGAATGGGTTAACTCTGCGTATGCTTTCACTGAAACTTTTTACTCCAACGCACTCACCAGCTGTATAGTTGGCTCATCGATCTCAGTGACTCTTGTGACGACACGTTCTGGCAAAATTGATCTACAACAGAATTATATTTAAAGTCTTAAATAGAGTGTATACAATCTACGTTGATAACTTTTACCCTTGTCCAGGGTACTACATAAACAATAATGTGATTTCTAGTAAGCCATGTACTGCAGTGTTTTGTGGCAGACTGCAAGCACCAGCCAAAAAGGGAAGCTGCGCTAGATTTCCTATAGCTCATGCTAATCTCCTAAAGAAGTGGTATGTCGGTTTGTGCGAATCTGTATTGATAAAATGATTAAGATATATCTAAAACTATTTGTATGTAATTTGTACACCACAGTGTTTTTCCGTTTCAACATTACTCTTTTCCATTTGAAGTAGTTTCCATGTTTTTCCATTTCATATACCTGTAACTTGATATTTATGTTCTGGACTTTTACTTTCAAGCTACATTGTTCAAGTAAATGCCAATGCATTACTTATTGTTATTTGTATTTATTTTAATCAAGCAACAGTTAAAACAATGAAAAAATTATTAAAAACAAAAGTCCTGGGGCCATGCTTTTATTTTTTGAGGTTTTTTTCAGGAAGAAGTAGGGGGGTGTTTGTAAAAGTAGTTGGCAGGCCTGGTCAGCTGTCCTTCATTACAAATGCTAGTTGCAGATATACATGGTTGAAAGGTCATTGCTATCTACAAGGCATTTGTGTCCCCTAACAAGCAATATTTATTAGCAATATGCCATAATACAGGAACAAATGTTCAGTGCACTGGTGATAACCCTTTTCCTTCCTTGTTTACAACTCAATCTGTATGTAAGCTATCCTCAATCAATAAACATTACAGTTTAGTCACACACTCGCGTCAGTACACTCCATAACCTGAATATTTTTTTACAGTTTACTTTTATTATTATTTAACTTCTTCAGACACTCTTGTAACTTCTATATTTCCTTAAGATTGCTGTTTAAATGCTTGCTGTTCACCCTGGTCCACTTCTGACATGGAAAATGATTTGAATGTATTTTATGCGTGCCCACACAAAGTGTGCTGTAGCAACCTCACTTTCTTGTTCTGCCCCCCTTCCCCCCCTTCCCCCTCATCAGGGAAAATCTGGTGACACTGTCATGTCAAATTTGCCCCTACCCTCCTGTAGTCCTAAACGAGTCATGTGATAATTTTGTTTAGCGATTCAGAGTGAAGAGTAAAAACAAAAATATATTTGTGCGTTTTTTATTGGTATTTAATCGTAATGTTGATACTTTTCTTGCTTTTGTTCTTTATCATCTCACATTACATTGATCTGCGTGTGATTAAATACATAACCTTTACAGAAAACAATTAATTACAACATAACATATGGTTGAATTACTATCTATCTATCTATTTTAACTTATCTCAAATAGACACACCAATAGTGCTGGTTGTTTTGCATGTATTAGTAACATTTATTAATATACTTCTGTAGAGGTGTTCAGGGGCGTAGCTAAGAATAGATTTTACTGAGGCAAAAATCTGCATATCCTGTTTATGTTACAAAGGTGATAGTTATCATCTTATAAAGCTTGGAGACTATTAATGCAAACGGAAAAGCGAAATGAATAAGTAGACGGGTTTATACCTTCATTGAGAGACATGCGTTTGGTTCACTACTACTGAAGTTAATGCTGAGACTGATGACACTGATGCTACAGATGCAACTGGTAAGACTGGTGCTGACACTGCTGGGACTGGTAAGACTGGTGCTGCCACTGCTGGGACTGGTAAGACTGGTGCTGCCACTGCTGGGACTGGTAATACTGGTGTTGGTGCAGACACTGCTGGGGCTGGTAATACTGGTGTTGGTGCTGACACTGCTGGGGCTGGTAATACTGGTGTTGGTGCTGACACTGCTGGGGCTGGTAATACTGGTGTTGGTGCTGACACTGCTGGGGCTGGTAATACTGGTGTTGGTGCTGACACGGAGGGGGCTGGTAAGATTGGTGCTGACACTGCTGGGACTGGTAATACTGGTGCTGACACTGCTGGGACTAGTAAGACTGGTGCTGTCACTGCTGGGACTGTTAAGACTGGTGCTGACACTGCTGGGACTGGTAAGACTGGTGCCGACACTGCTGGGACTGACAGTGCTGGGACTGGTTCGGACACTGCTGGGACTGGTAAGATTGTTAATACTAGTGCTTAGACAGATCGGACTGCTGAGACTGTATGATGCCACGATTTAGAAAGCTTTATTTTAAATATAGAGTTTGCCAATCCTCCTATGACCTGATCTATCGAAACGCTGTAACACTTCCTTCAGGGACATCAAGGCCATTCAGTCTATTTTCATATATTATGCTGCAAGACCAATCAAACATATCAAAAGGATGCATTCAGTTAAACTCTTTCTACATTATGAACAGGGATCGTAGGAATCCGTTTGCTGCGAAAAAACACACATTTTTAGTTTTGCACTTTGGGCAGGGCAAAAAAACATGCAAGGCTTTTTTTTTATTTGTTTGATAACTAAATCAATACACTTATCATATATAATCATCAACGCAAGCAATGTTGCTTTACATTTACGTAAAAATACAATAAAACTGCTTCTGGTGTACAGAGGTCAAGGTTGAACAAGGCGTACTGTCAGTGTCACATTCATGCTGGAACGTACCTGCTGTTTACTTCAGTGTCTAATGAGTCGTTACGACTGAACAACCTGTTTAAAGATGCTGAAAATGATAAAAATCACCCCTAAACATCAAATCAATGAGTTTGGCAATAGCCATTCAGGTGACAGATTAACTCAGGTTTTTATTATTACTACACAGACATATTTGTAGTGTTTAAAGTAAAATGGTAAGTTTGTTTATATTATTGATTGATGGCACTGGTGAGCTTGTAACTTCCTTAGAATTTAAAAGTGTACCAATAAATACTTCCTATGTTAACTGTTATTCAATAGTACTGTTTGAGTATCTTCTAATTTTAGCCTTTTATTTAAATTGCAGAGTAACACAGATTTTTTAATTTTTTATTGGACAATTTTTTTCTTTTTTTATTGTGGAAAACTAGGATCCCTAGTCATGACCCACAAAATTAACCAAGATATGCTGCAATTTAAGAAATCAGGGAATCCACATCAAACCGAATGAAACCCGCATAAATAAAGCAAACTCAGCTGCCATGTTTACACATTTTCTACAACACATCAGTATTAAAAACAGTATTTCCTTGATTTTTATTTTTCTCTAAAGAAAACATTTGGAAAACCCAACAGCTATGAATCTTAATATCGGGGGAGGGGGAAGGCGTTGTTATTGTGCAAGAAAAAACACTGGTTTATCAAAATGTATTGCAGCTAAACATCACATGTGCACAGGACTGTTAGCAGAAAAACAATATTAATATAAGAAGAAATACAATCACTAAACATTCTTAACTAGAGTTGGCTTCTTCTAAAGAAATGCATTACAGACTAGTTTCATCTTTGAGTATGTACAGTAATGAACCGTCCACTAAATAATATACTGGACTATTCACTGCTTAAGGGACCGGTTGTACTAATGAGAACAAATCCGATCCTAATTCACTTCAGTCGGATCATGTGAAGGTGTTTTACTAAGTGGACCTGGATCAGACTCCACTGATCCGTAATCTTGATCCAATTCTGGATCTACACGCAGCGTAACTAGGGAAACTGACCAATGAGAAGTGAACATGTCTGTGTAGCCGGCACATTTATATACAGCCTGAGATCACAATAATGTTACAAAGAAATGGAAATAAAAATAATAATATGAAAACATGTCAATTATGCCACTTTAAAAATTCAAATGGGCACATTATTTAAAAAAAAAATCTTTAGATATATTTTTGTACTTTTTTTTCTTTAAAAATGTACCTAGCTGATTTTTACCAAGGTAGCCCAGCCTCAATATACGCTACGCCCCTGGTGTTCCGTACATGACTGCTGCATTTTACCACATTTTATTAGACATGTTAATGCAAAGAGTGTAAACTCAGTAATTCAAGCAAAATAGTAAAACCATGTTGATAATTTGTGTCTACAGAGTTTTTGAAATCTATGATGCATAATTGTAAGAAATGAAGTGTCTCTTAAGATGGGTTCACACTACACAACATAAGTGACTTAACATAATGTAGTGGCTCTTTATGTCAGATTAAACAGGTTTTAATGAACAAGACATAAGGTTAATTTCACAAATGCCTCTTAGGTTTTGCCCGTAAAAAAACTATTTAATTATCATCTATTAATGAAACATTTATAATGCAATCTTCATTAACAGTAAAAAAAAAAAAAAATCATGAACATGAAACAAATATAAATAATTGAAAGCAAGGATTCTTTAAGTGGTTCTATTAAATGTAATGTTAAACTGCAGTTCCAGTGTGCATTATTGTTCCTGCAGTTTAGGAACTGCAGTGGGAGCTAGACTGCAGTTCCAGTGGAATTGTACTACATTATGGTGTTAAACTGCAGTTCTAATGGAATTGTACTACATTGTGGTTAAACTGCAGTTACAATGATTATTTCAGTCTAGTGTAAAACTGCAATTACAAAGTAACTTTATTACAGTCTAGTGTTAATCTGTAGTTATAATGTGATTCTATTACAGGCAGCATTGGCGGATCCAGAGGATGGTCCTGGGGGTCCTGGGGTACCATACCTGCGTACTATAGGCCTACTATAAATTGACAGCATAAAAGTTTAACATTATTAGCTACTAAATACAACTAGCTATGAAGTACTGACATCAGATTAATCTAAATCAAATGACTTATTTATTCAATAGTATTTAAATAATTCAAAACAAGGAGCATACCTGGTTGTACTTGTACAAATGTCATTGTACTGCAGTCCAATGTAAAAAAAAAATCATTTTTCGTCCATTTTAAGTCAGCCTTAGCCTTTAGTTTAGTGCTTGTTTCTCTTAAGACAAATCCAAAAATTCCATAAGGAAAGTATATGGCCAATGTTTCTTTTATCCTCGGCATTACACAAGAAAAAAAAAAAATCTTGCTGGTGAAAATACTTTCACACTGAACTCCATTTTGAGGTAGGTTTGATTACCAGTAGCCATTTTTTCTGCTTCAACTTTGTCCACGTGTTTGCTTGCCGTTTGACCTTTGCCGTAGCGCAAATACTTTATTTAACAGAATAGGAATAAATAGAATATCTTTGGTTAGCTGTACCTGAGAAAATGCAGTGAAAACAAGCAGCCATATTTAGCAGAAAATGAGGTATTCTCAGCTCAGTAATAAACTTTTAGTTTTGTTTTGAAGGCAGCAGGAGCATAGCTTGTGTGTGTGTTTTTTTTTTTGGATTTGCTTGACAGATGCCCTTATGCACGGCGACTTACAGAGGTAACAAGTTATTACAATAAGCTAAGAAACAAGCAACACAGCTTTTTTGTTTTGGTTTATTTTTTATTTTTTGTAAAATTAAATGTTTTTTGCAATTATTGTGCACAGTGTGTTTGTTTCTTTAGTATGTTGTATATGCTCATTTACTTTGTATTTGTAGTTTATACGTGCAACCACTGTTAAAATATGAACTGCTAAAAATGTTTGCCTTGCTTCACTCGGCACCATACATTTTCAGTCTTGGCTACTTTGCTCTGCTACCACCCCTGTTAAGATAACCTATATGTGTAATATTATTAATTTGAAGAACAAACTGATTAAAATTCTAATCCATACGAAAAGTCACAAACATGTTTTAGCCAAAAAAAAACCTTCATCAATGTGTATACACAGCTTCAATACTTCAATTTAAATACACAGAGTTTAACAGGTAATTACAATTAAGTAAAGTGTTAGTTCATGGGCACACAACACCAATTACCAATTGATTTACCACACCTGGTATATCACGGGTATTTGTTCATCAGTTTTCGCTTAGATTCTAAAACTGTTATCTCAGTGTAATTTGCATACAAAATGAACCATTCCTCAATTGAGTTACAAATCAATTAATTATCCAGCATCAATCCTTCAAATACCCCGTAAACCAGATATATAGATACACTAATAAACCAATTTCCTAACCCATTATTTTAATTATTAATCAAGCTTAAATAAAAGCCGTCATTCTTAAAACAAAAATTAAGTATAGTTCATAAAAAAGATACTAAAGGTCTAATTCTTCATTTAATCCATTGAGTACCACAGCATTTAAGTTAAAAATCCAAAATGATTCTCTCTGTAGCAATTTATTATTAAGATTGCCACCCCTCCTTACTTTTTCTATTCCAATACAGCTTAAAGTATCAATGTCATGGTTTTCTTCCAAAAAAATGTTTCGCAAGTGGTGAAGTTACATCTTGTCTCCGAATGGAGCGCCTATGTTCACGAAGTCTAGTTTTTAATTGACGAGTGGTTTTACCCACATACCCCTTTCCACATGGACAAGTCAGTAGATACACTACATGTGTGGTATTACATGTTATACAAGATTTAATCTTTCGTTTTTACCAGTTGTAGGACAATTTAAAAAAACTAGACTTTATAAGATTCTTACAAGAGACACAGTTGCAACATGTACATCTGCTTTCACCAACATAGTTTTAAGATTAGGTGCTCTTTTGTAAGTAAAAGAGTGGGAGTTTGAAAACCAGAACCCAAAGACCTGTCAAAAGACAACATATGCCAATGTTTAGTCACTACTGATTTGATCTTATTACCAAGAGGGTTGAATGTTAATGCGTAATTAACTGAAAATTGTTTTTGTTGTTTTCATTTTATAACAAATAAACTGTCATGCTTGACACTTTTGACTTTATAAAATGCATCCTTAAGCCATTTCTTCTTTATATACAGAATGCACCCACGGCATAAACTATGCAAAATAAAGAATATTTTGTACAATAATATATTGTTTCTTTTAACGGTATGTTTCGTATCAGGTATCCCCCCCCCTTCGTGACAGTCTTGACCCCCCTCCTTCATGAAAGTCTGGATCCGCCCCTGGGCAGTTGCAATGTGTTTTTTTACTGCTTTTTTGGTGTTAAACTGCAGTTGCAAAGCGATTCTATCAAATGTAATCTTAAACTGCACTTACAATGCGATTCTGCATCTCCATTGAAAATGTCACAAAAAATTGTGTCTTTAAAAAAGGGGAATTTGCATTTTTATGTTTTTTATAAAAAACACTCTGCTGAGCTACCAGTGTTGCTAACAGAAAAACATATTCTATTAACACTTTTCTAATATGAGACCATTTTCAAAGGATTTAACTGGCGAAAAGAATGAAAAAAAACAAGGTAGACAATCAGCACAGTGTTTTAATCATGAATTTTAATTGATGAAACGCAAGACAGTAATAAAGCTAATCAAAATAAAAATAAAAACATTTTATTATCGAGCCTCATTGAACAGAACTGAAAGCTTCACGCAGATTATTTTAAATTTGCTGGATGTCTCAGAGCGCTAGCATCCAAGCAGGCTATAAATTTAGTTAAAACACATTGAAGAAATTTTATCCGTGTAATATAATGAAATTGGAAATACCGATCCCATATTATCAGAGCTTCTCGATGAGCAATCCCAAGCGAAATAACGGCAATCCAGCCTTCATTTAAAATATATACCTGGTACATTAGGCAGCACTGAGCGAGAGTTTTTGAGAACGTACTAGGTATGTCCAATAGCATGGGGTTAAACGTTTCACTAAGTTATTTATGGTTGTCCTCACATTAAGTGGCACTCCACAGACTCTGTGTGCAATATATATTCAAATGCTCATTCACCGTGTATTGCTGACTGAAAGGTTTTTTATTTTAGTTTTTACTGACTAGTAAAATTGGATGCTCTGCTGCATTTGTGAAAGTATTGGCACGTTTAACAAAACAACACTTATCAAGCCGCTTGGTATGCATTCTGGGAGCTGTAGTTCAAATGGGAGCATGTGTCTATGTGATTGCATTGTTTACAGGCTCACCCAAAACTACAGATCCCACAGTGGCCTGATGTCACGTACACACAGTTTTTATGACCCAATCAGCAAACGGCTTGTGTAACAAGCACACTCCTTCAGGGAAAGGATTATTTGCTGAGAGGATTTCAAAAAGTCCCGGATGCTAGCCTGTTATCTTTTTATTATTAATAACTCAGAAACCGTTTCATATTTTTCACCAAAGATTTGAAAGGCACCTTCCTCAGCACAGACCAAGTGTACCTTACTAGGTTTGGTGCAGAAATTCAGTACCATGTAGATATAGATAAAGGGTTCCCTGACTGATCTGGTGCTGCCCTCGGACGAGGTGAGGCACAGGCCTCCTAAGCTGGGAGCAGAGAGGCATCCCGCAGGGAACCTGCAACAAAGAGAGATGGTTTAGTCTGGGACTTGGCAATGAGTGAGTAAAGCGGGCCACATCCCGAGGGAAATAGAACAGAGCCTTGGGTGATGAGGTAAGATTAGCGCATGAGCTGTGATAGGATAGAGTGGCCAGGGGTCCCCTCTGACTTACAGCGGTGAGAACCCCCCAGAGCGAGGATGAGGTCGCTGAAGCAGACCTGAGGTCGGGGAACACCGATGCAAAGACGTGTAGGAGGAGGAGGAGGAGGAGGAGGGGAGGAGGACAAAGCGAAAACACTAGACAGGGGAAGTACATAAGATTGTGTCTTAAATAGAGAGTCAATAATGATATATATTAATTAAGCAGCCCCAATGCCTGCCCCCTGAATCTTGCATAAAGGCTAACATTTCATGGGGGGCTTGTTGAGGCTGTAAGGATGGAATAGAAGAAGCAGAAACGAGGTCGCTGAAGCAGACCTGAGGTTGTGGAAGTGAGACTCATTTGCCCCCCAAAGAATGGACCCCCGGCTCCCTGCAGAAACCCCACCGTGAGACAATACAACAGGAGACGCGCCAGTGCATAACATAAAAACAGGGACATACAAAACAAACTGGAGAGGTTAAAATAGTGTTAGTTTGGTATGGTTATGTGATTACCTGCCGCTCAGTGGAGAGGAAAAAAACCCTTTCCTAGAAGGGGAAAACCTCTGGTGGCCCCGGCAGTCAGGTAGCCCCCACTCCAGGTATACTACCTAGTCTTTAATGGGCTATTACTATGTCGGTATGAATGGATGTATAAATTGATTACTGCAGAGGACTGGTGCCCCATGTTTTTTGATTAGAGGGAGATTGATATTGGCTTTGAAAGTAGCTGCTCTGAGCCAAACTGAATGTGGGGGTGTAACAGGGCGAGGAGCCCTGTACATTTATATTGTTTATTTATTTTTAGAATGGGGTCTACCCCTCCACCCCTGTGCAGTTTATTGTTTTGTTTTTGTTGTTATTATTATGATTATTGTTGTTGTATTTATTTTTGTTATGATTTATTTACTGTATTTATGACGGCGAAGCGCCATGTTATTGTTTTGTTTTATTTAAACATGTTCTGGCAGAGGCGAGGTTGGTCACGCGTCCACTGCCAGGAGTAATTAAAAACCTTGTGCAGAAGGTGGCCATCTCCAGAATTAATTAAGTGATTAATTTGTTGCTAAATCGGGAGATGGTCACCTGCATATAAACCTGGCAGCGCTCTCGGTTCCGGTGGGGTGTTCGAGAGGAGGAATGAGAGAGGAGAGTAGAAATAAAATAAATCTGTGTCAGTGAAGGCTACTGCCCAACCTGACTGATCTACGTGTTTTGGGTTCGAGATTTTTTTATTGTTTTATTTTCGCTCTGTGAGCAAGTGTGTGTTTTTTTTTAAAAAACTTTTTATTTTGTTTTAGTTGAAAATAAACGGCGCACGCTGCGCCTTTTGCCTGCAGTACCTACCTGTCAGTGTTTTTTCTTTCTGCACTCAGGCCACTCATCATTCCTGTCACAGGGGGTATAAGGTTGGGGAAAAAAGGCCGGTTTTGGAGACAAGAGTGGTGAGAGAATCCTATGTGTTAGTTAATACAGGATCGATCAGCAGTTTGCTACTATCATGTCTGCTTGGAATGGAAAAGGTGAACTCACATTCAGAGATTTGGGTTTCATAACCCAATAGTGGAACTTCTTATGGTGTTTTTTGGTTTTAAAATGTAATTTTCTCCAGTCGTGTAACACATACTGGGTTGTGCGTTCGTGTACCTTTCTGTCCATATGTATTAAATATTCTCACAAAGCATGAAACACGGGAGTGCAGAAATAAAGGATATATATATATTATATTATACTTAAAAGCCCCGGGAGCAGTCACATTGACGGCCACAAAGAAAACAATTGTATTTTGATTATACAGAACGGTATAATCTACTTTATTATGTTTATTTACCAGTCCGCAATGTGTTTAGCTGTAATCAGATTAGTCTTTACTCTCTGCCTGAGTGAATGACTGACAGGCTATTGTTTTCAATCAGCCTTTTGAAGGCTGGCGCCAGCTTGCCAGCTGTGCAGAAAGGCGGCGTGGTGAAGTGTTTTATCTGTGTTGATTGTGAACAGCCTTAGACTCAAGGTAAAGGAATACCCTTTTGTCGAAAAAAGAAAAATTAGACTTTTTTACAACTTCTTGTGCTGTGCGCTTCTGTAAAATGTTTTTTTTCTAAGTTTATTTATCTGCTTTGTTCAGTTGCTTTTGCTCATCTGATAATAAACTGATTGCTGTTGAAAAGTTAAAAATGTATTGCTATCGTTTCAGTTTTATAAATATGTATGTTGTAAACCGATGTCTGTTCAGATGGTTATTTATTTACATTTTCTTGTTTTGATTTATAATATATATATATATATATATATATATATATATATATATATAT
Source organism: Acipenser oxyrinchus oxyrinchus (assembly GCA_030684275.1). NCBI lineage: Eukaryota > Metazoa > Chordata > Actinopteri > Acipenseriformes > Acipenseridae > Acipenser > Acipenser oxyrinchus. Next base: position 61,372,494 of record CM060247.1, on the reverse strand, counting down.
ATATATATATATATATATATATATATATATATATATGCTTCAGTTGTTCAGATGTTTATGTGACGGACGCAATAAAAAAAAACCTAATTACATTCGACTGTTTCTCCTTTCGTTATACTATTTACAGTGCTTTGAATACAGCCGTCAGAAAGACTGCTGCGGGGCTTCTAGGTATAAGTATACCTCCGGTCCTTCTAGTGTTAACTCATAATCAAGACAGATTTCCAGTCTCGTACCACGTCTCTCACCATGTATTAAAATTTGTAGTATTTGAAAGGATGAGCGGACATATGACTAGATTGCTGAGGAAGTCAAGCGAAATGGCCGCCACGATCCGAGTATTGGAGGCAAGCTGGAGCATTGGAAGCTCTGGAGGAGGGCAGTTGCAGATTTAAACTGTAAACTAAAGCAACTTTTGCATGCTGCAACAGTAAGCAAATCTGAAGAGGGAGCTGAGATCTGCTGTAGTGAGGAGTGATTAAGAGTAGAGAGTGGGATCAGCTGAACAGTGTTAAGGAAGTAAACGATGGAGTACTGTCAGTAGTGTGCAGAAGCCCAGCTATAGAGAACAGAGATCTGCTGAAGCAGTTATCTGTAATAGTGAATGGTGGACTGCCATGGGTAGTGATATTGGTCTTTGAGTGTTAAGGCGGTTTAGATTGAGCTGAAGATGGGGCTGCCTTTGGGCAGAGATAAAGAATGCATAGATTTGAGGCCGCTGTAGAACCTGAGAGGATAAAGAATACATTGCTCTGAGGCTGCTGCGAAACCTATTGATTTAATCAGGAGCAGTCTATGAGTATATTGTCCATTGCTGGGTAGGAGGGTGCCTTGACTGAAACGTTGATAATCGTGGGACATGGTTTCCGTATCCGACATGTGTCTCGCATCAAATGAAATCTTAACTTCTGAAGTAAAATTGATCCTGATTTGAAAATACATAACTTCTGCAATGAAAGGGGACCCGCTAAAATATATAGAACTTAAGGTGTTGTACTGCCATCTAGAGGTTATGATTAGAATAAAACCGTTGACTTTAGAAAGTGATGCAGGGTAGAATATTTGATTATTGTGATTAATAACTCTCACAATAAAATCACAACCTGTTCTTCCCTATAATTCTACCCAATACAGTACAGAACCAGAATCTGTCTGTCCAACCATAAGACACTGTGGAACCAATAAACATCACCTTATTCAAACACTGACAGAGGGTTGAAGAAATGTCATTGACTCCACTTATTTCCATCTAAATTGCTGCCAGATCGCAATGGTGCTTGGTGGATTTTAACTGCTCACATTCTAATAAACTCGACACTAGGACCATTTTTAGCTCAGTTTTCAACTTTGAAGGTCAATCTGCTTTCTAAACAATACATAAATAATAAACTGACAAAAATACTTGCTGAGCAGCCCCAATCTGTCTCTTTCAGTTTATGAAATGCCAGAGACTGGTAAACAATACTACTTTCATATGATTTTCCTTTAGAAAATGAAATGTGAAATTGAACTGGAAAGCAGATAATGAAGGTGTACTGTAGTCATCTTTCTCCTCTGGTGAGCTACATTATCAGACATACAAGAGCAAACTAAACTAGTTTTAATATACAGAGTTCTGCTTTGCAAACTCCAATTTCATACTGAAGAATGTATGGCATAAGATATTTTTTGCATTTGAAATGCTTCATTGAAATTTGATTTCTTAAACTGGTTAATTTCTAATAGACTAATAACTTTTGTAAAATAAATAAATAAATAAATACATTAATACATTATTTGTTTATTTAGCAGACGCCTTTATCCAAGGCGACTTACAGAGACTAGGGTGTGTGAACTATGCATCAGCTGCAGAGTCACTTACAATTACATCTCACCCAAAAGACAGATCACAAGGAGGTTAAGTGACTTGCTCAGGGTCACACAGTGAGTCAGTGGCTGAGTTGGGATTTGAACCGGGGACCTCCTGATTACAAGCACTTTTCTTTAACCACTGGACCACACAGCTTCCTCACTGGACCACACAGCCTCCTACATGAAGCATTCTTGTGGCAATATATTGAGAAATAAATTGCAAAACAATTCAAATGTCTGTATGATATAACCCCCAAGCTTTGCCTTCCACTTTCACAAAGAATGATATAATTGGTTTGCTAACACTAACAGAAACACTGACTGGTCTTAATAGTGGATAGGACAGAACTCCTTGTGCATTGTTTGAGTGGATAATGTGTCATTTTTCAGTGGTGAAGGTTTATGTGTGTTGGGCATTGCTTGTATTCTGTAGTGTGGCAGAATTTGTTGCAGGCTTCAGCAGTCATGAACAGCTTGCGACCAGAGTTACGCTTTCCGGTGGTGATTTTCTTCAACACTGTCATTCCAGGAACACCCCAGAGACTGTCTTCATTGACACTTTCATCAATTCAGACACTGCTTTGAGGGACAAATAGGTTGCACAGTCCTCAATCCTCACACGTTGAGAAGTCTCTCAGATCCTTCTGCTTTGTACACAACTGTTATATAGGCTTAGTGTATCACATGACACATCACGTGACTGCATACATTGCAGACTAAGGAATTTTCTCATTTTACTAATTTTTATTTCTATATATAGATTTTTTTTTGTCCAGTCAGTGTACCCCACATGTGTACTCCAAGGATCTGTCCTGGGACCCCTCTTGTTCTCACTCTACTCTTGCTGGCTAGGTGCTCTCATCTTTTCTTTTGGCTTCTCCTACCACCTTTACTCTGATGATGCCCAGGTCTTCCTCTCCATTCCCTCCTTTGACTTCCACATCTGCTCCCACATCTCAGAATGTTTCTCAGCTATCTCAACTTGGACAAATTCACACCACCTCAAACTCAACCTCTCTAAATCTGCTCTCCTCTACTTACCTTCTGCTAAAAACCTAGGTGTTGCTCTTGACCCCCCATCTCCTATTCTCAACACATCTGTCACGCACTTGCTGCATTTTATTAGCAACATCTACAGAATCCGTCCTTTTCTGACTACTTATTCCACTACTTTCCAGATTCAACTGCAGTAACTCTCTCCTTGCTGGTCTCCCTGTTTGGCTCTCTGCTCCCTTCAGCTCATTCAGAATTCTGCTGCTTTCTTGTATTCTCCCAACCTCGCTACTCTCATGCTACCCCTCTGCTTCACACACCCTCCTCTACTAGCTACCTATCTCTGCTCGCATTCAATTCAAGACCCTTGTTCTTGCCTACCACTCTCTTTACCACATTCCTCTTCCCTAGCCCCTCTGGTAGAACTAGCTACCAGAGCACTTCAGGACTGACATCTCTCACTGCCTTCAGCCTTCTCCTCAAGACCCGTCCTGTTTAGACTGCACTTGTAGATCACTTGATCTACACAACCAACTATGCACTGGCCTTGCCTGACCTAAGCACCATTTTACTGGATTCTCAGCTGATGCACTATTGCACTACTATTATGTCATTGTTGATACAAAGGGCAGCAGTGTGGAGTAGTGGTTAGGGCTCTTGACCGGAGGGTTGTGGGTTCAATCCCAGGTGGGGGACACTGCTGCTGTACTCTTGAGCAAGGTACTTTACCTAGATTGCTCCAGTAAAAACCCAACTGTATAAAATGGGTAATTGTATGGAAAAATAATGTGTAAAAAATAATGTAATTGTATGTAAAATAATGTGATATCTTGTAACAATTGTAAGTCGCCCTGGATAAGGGCATCTGCTAAGAAATAAATAAAAATACAAATTGTTGTAATACTAACTTGTTATTTCTTATCGCATATTGTATTCTTGTAGCATTTTCACTTACTGTAAACTATACTGTATCTAAATATTGTTTTTGCACTGTAATATTCTATTGCCCTGTAACACCTGCAAGTCATCTTGGATAAAGGCATCTGCCAATAAAATAATAATAATACAAACATAATAAAAAAGATAATCTTTAACCTGCATAAACTAAGTATAAACAACCTATTAGGTGGTTGTTTTTGTACATACACTGGTGGTTCTCTCTGAAAGGCAGTGGAGCTGTGAGATGGTGAGAAACCTATTGTTGCTCCTCAGACAGAGTGTCTGGCACAATGTATTGACAAACACAATCAACTAGATAATTATACATGGATTTTTCCTTTTGCTCAATTTCTCACCAGTGACTACCTCCGCAGCTTGTAATAACTGTGTACTGTATGTGAAAAACAGGCAATGGGAACTGACAGTAGCTTTCCTCTGAGTCCCAAGAATATATTGAAGCAACTCCATGACAAATACTGACTTAATCTCTCAAAGTAATGTGTTCACACACCACAGAATACAAAACCACCAGATAAAGAAACAATTGTAACACATCATAAAGAAAATACAAGTGTGCATTGTGGAAATAAATAAATATTTTTCCTTGTTACACCAGTAGTTAATTGTTGTATTAAAACAGTACCAAAAGCAGGCACACTAGTTTGGGTTTTTTAATACATGTCTGCAGGTGAATACAGTGGTCTATCATTTTCATGAGGGACTTCAATTCAATGCTGTAACATACTGACATACCTTCCTTCCCACCAACCCATTTTTAGCTTCTGTGATTTCTTTAAATTTGAAGCTGGAAATACATACATTTTATTAAACACAATTACCAGTTTTCATCACCAACAGACATAAACTAATATGCAGTTATTGAGCTAGAACTTTGGTCTCTGTTGTACTGGATTCCTTTTATAATGTATTTAATTACATTGCCATTTAAGTTTTATATTTCCTCATTTATTGATCACCATGGATTACAAATCTCATTTATAAGACTGACCTTGAGCAAGATAGAAAAAGAAACCCAACATAACACTGAACGAATCAGTTATGAAACTTACTATATACATACAATTCAAACAATAACAGGCATTTACAATGATATGAACAAGCCCAGTCTAAATACACATATAAATCATGAATTTAACATGGATATTACACTAAGACAATGTGACCGTACCCTGCTAGGGGATTTTAATTTTGCTAAACCCAGGAATACATTTTAATTGTGGTGCTGCTATCCATATAGCAGCTTTCAAAAAGTGCCAAATATGGTAAGATACAGTACTTTGGGGCATTTACTCAGTAGATGGGTTCTGAAATTCAGGGCTACAAAAATGTTTCAGTGGCTTTTTTTCATTAATATACAGTTACAATACAGTGTTGTTTATTTTAATCTATTACCATTTATAGCTATACAAACTAAACATACATTACTGCTAAAATACTGCAGTGCATACTGTTAATATAAAGCAGTTTGGTCTTATTTAGAACCTCTACTTTACTGTACATACAAAACTCTGTAACATCAGGGCCGTAGCCATGAAAGATCACAGAGACACTTGCCCATGCACCCCACCCCACCCACTAAAGTTTTTTTAATGGAAGAAAAAAGATATAAGGACATTATTATATGTTGTTTTTTCAAATACAATCATTTAGTTAACAGGTTTCTTTCTGAATAAGATACTGTTATAGAATTTTGAGTACATGAGGTTCTACATTTGCAAGACACATTCAATATACAAGAAAATAAGAAATGTAGCAATGTCAGAATATCTGTTGTAGACACTATACTTAGTTTTACATCATAATTTATTAAACTTGAATTTTAACAGTGATGTCATTATCTAAATACCGAGAAGACAAGAGTGCTTGCATACATAAAGTTGTGTGTGATATTAATTATAAAATCACATTCAGCAATAAAATGAGCTTAAGCGGGTTGACAAGACAGAGTTTAGCTGCGTGAGTTGTAAGCACATCAAACCAATGTAGTTCAAGCTTTTCAGCTGACCAGTCGATTTGATGAGCTGTTTTGCTGTGATCTAACTTTAATACTCATGAATATGCATTTTACTTATCTTAATGTGATTGGCCAGCTGCAAGGCTTCTTGCACACTGCAGCCCTATGAACTCGACACAACCCTCAACTCTACCAGTGTCAATCATGCACTGTCTCAAATAAATCTTGACGTATCCCACTTAATTCAAATGCAAAAGACAAATGCTTCTAAATGCACCAGAACGGATATTTAGGCTTTCTGGTTTCAGGTTTTATTTCTGAGTGCTCTGTCTGCCTTTAATGTGGTAATTAGCATCACTAAACCATCTCAGTTTCTTAATTTTATCATGGAAACATGATAATGGCAAAATAAGCTCTGTTTTTCTACCTGTACATTCCTAAATCCACAGTAATGATCGCTTTACCCTCGCTGCTCGTAGCTGCAACACTAACTGTTTCATAAAACAAAGACTTCACCCTCGCCAAACTCGTCAAATAAAAATGAATAATGATTGCGATGATTAATTATGTGTTTTGCATTATAAGAGCACTACTTAAATGCAGAGCAATTCATTTTATTCCACTGCCTTCATTCTGCAAGTTATTCGTTGGAGTAGAAAGAAGTCAGTTAATCGTCTTATTTCACTTTTTGATAAAAAATTGAGTCAGCATAAAACATATTTAAGGGCAGGTACATTCGTTAGAACCCCCAAAAAAAAAAAAAACCCCAGAAACTCTAGATATATTTTAAATACCGATATTTAACACATCAATCACACGACAGATTTTGAAGAGCACAGAGGCTATAGATATCAGCGAGACTTGGGAATTAATGTATCCACAAAACAAGGGATGAAATGCATTTTATTGTGCGGCAAAGCAAAGTGTAAAAGGGCCGTAATAAATAATTATTACTGTGATTTTAACCGAGGCCTGTGCCTCAGGTGCCTCCTAGCTGGCTACGGCCGGTTTTTCAAAACCTGTAATCTGGATAAAAAGGATCTGGATTTTGTAATTGTTGTCATGTAGGGTTTTTTAAAAAGTTTTTAAAAAAGTTAGGCGAGTGGCCAATCCTTATAAAATAGCTGCTCCTGAGGCTGAGCCTGCTGGCAGCGAAGTTTTGATCTCTGTAATGCCGAGGCAGCAAGTCTGGTTGCTCAGAGAAGTCTGCATTAGAAGTAGATGGTACTGATTGCAGGCGAGGAGTAAAGAGAGATTCAGCAGACAAAGCTTTGTAGTAGATTAAATAGAGCTAAGGCAAGGCAGTCACTGATGAGGGAAAGTCAATGTCTTGTCAGATGAGCTTTGAAAGTTTAGCGGAGGGCCAGTTTTTTCTAATGAAGATGCAGAGAAAGTTGAGTAATGAAGCTGTGCTGTTGCTGGGCTGGAGACTGGTTGGTTGCAGGAAGGACTAACGTTGGAGCTCCTGCAGCAAAATAGAGAAGCTGAATGATGAGAAGAATCACCGAAGCAGGTAGGAAAATTGATAATATCTTGGCAGCGCTGTGCATATAAGTGACCTGCAGTGAAAGGTACGAGGCAACAAAGTTTAGCTATAGCGACGTTAAACTGAAGTACATCTGAGCATTTGCTACAAAGCGAAAATACTAGACAGGGGAAGTGCGTAAGATTGTGCTTTAAATAGAGAGTTAATAATGATAGACATTAATTAAGCAGCCCCTGAATCTCGCTACAAGCACAAAAAAAAGTATTTTTGGGCGGATTGATTTGGAACAATGATTAAACATAGTTTGAAAGATGATATTTGAGCTCCTTAATCAGAGGTTTAAGCCCTCGTATTTTTTTTTTTAAGATAATAGCGGTGTTGGAATGAGGGAGGATAAAAAGTGAATTACTGGCACCGATAGCTACAATGATACAAACATGAAGGTTGTAACATCTGCAAATCTAAAATGTGAAGGATATTATCACTGTTAAATATTTATTTCCAAACTTTCAGACTCCTCTCAGTGCGTGGGCCCCTGTGCCATTGCACCAGCTGCACTGGCTATTCCTCCGCCACTCTATCTATATCTATATCTATATATATTTAGATATATATTCCTCCACCACTGGTCTGATTACTTTAAGCAATGTTATCTCAGCATATCACATAGTAACAACACAGGATGATGCTCTCTTCTCTAATAAAGCCAGGAAGGAGGCATTGACTAAACTTTAAACACACTGTGAACAACTTACTGAACAAATAGCATGATCAGCATTAACACATGTAGACTACTAGATATTTTAAATTATTAAAACTTTTAGTTTTTTTTTATTTTGCCAATTCATTTTAGGACCTAACAGTAGCTTAATACTAAAACATACGCAAATACACAAACCTGTACACAAATCTTAATTAAAAAATAAAACGTTACTTTTATTTCTTTGCATGTTTTACAAACTGTTCACAAACCCATATTCGCTTTGGTGTACGATTTACCTGGGCTTTTTTTGTGTGTGTTGAGTTATTATTTACAGTATTGGAAATACCCAGGATGCGACGTAGTCCTGTGCCGATGGGATATTGAAGCCTGAAGCCTACCAGAGCACACATGGAATTCTGAGCAAACCGCATTACTCATGGAATATTGAGGAAAACATTTGTATTCATGTGAACAGGCTGGCTGTAGAGGTGATGTCAGGCCAGGAAATTAAACCAAAACACACAGCAACTGCGGGGGAAACTGAGACGGCACTCAGTGTTTTATTAACACAAAGAAAATAAAATGTTGAACAAAACAGAGCACGGCACTTTGGGCCAAAATAAAAAGACAAACAAAACAAACAGACACTAACAAACAGGGACGAACATTAAACAAACAAGTACCGTGCTGGTCCTCCAGCACGACGTAGCAATTGCTATTATTATAATTATTATTATTATTATTATTATTATTATTATTATTATTATTATTATTATTATTATTATTATCTCTCCTCACTCTCTCCTGTCCTTTCTCCCTGAAAACACAACCCCGAGTGAGTAAAATGTGCATCTATATATACTGTTGTGCTGGGATTCAATTACTAATTAATTATTCACTTGAATCTTGGCATGTGAACTAATTTGTGCAATCCTGTGCTCACATACTATTACATATTTTATCTGCACGTGACGTGATTGTGCAATCCCTGTGCCTAAATACAACTATGTATTTTAAATCACTCATGCTACACAGGCCCATTTATATCCCGTGCACCAATACCTATACACCAACATTAACACACCACATGCAACAAAAAACAACACACACACACACACACACACACACACACACACATGGGCGGGGCCACAATTCATTACCAACAAAATCTAGAGTTGCATAAAATCACAAAAAAACAAGGTATGTATTTTCTAACAGCCTTCAGCTTGGGACATTTAGCTGCATGAGGTGGGCCTTACCAGACTGTAAAGCCCTCTTCTTCAGGCTCTATTGCTTAAGTATTTCTAAGCATATGTAAATGTATGTAGGCAAGAAGAAACAGTGCATACCACATAACAGTCTATTGTGCCAATGTGCTATTAGAGTTATGGTTCTACTAGTAAGACACAGACTGAAGTGACATCTGTTTGTGATCCCCAAGCACTTGAAAGAGCAGAGGTGTCAAAAGAAATTCCGTTTTTCTGTCCAGCCAAACAAAGTGACAGGGTCACTTCAGAAATCACGCTCAAAGGGTTAACATTTAAAAGTGATATCTGTATAAAATGATTCAAAACAAAGCAAGGATAAAAAATACCACACTCAGTCTTTCTCTATTATGCAGTACTGTAAGTACACAAATGTTTAAATTTGCGAAAAAAACAAATAATGGCTCAGGCCTTGGCATAGTCTGTCTGCAAAGATTTTTACTGTATTAACAAATAGACTAAAGCAAACACTGATTTATTTTCTCCACTGAACACTCAGTACAGAAATGTCACTTTTATTTCTTTCCACAGTATGTTGCTATCTACAATGATGAAAGGGCAAGTGATTCATCCATTCATTCATTTGTCAATAGAAACCAATTTATTTTAACTTGTAACATAATTTGCATTGTTCCAAAAAACATGTCATACCAAATGCTAGACAACAAGAAAAATACCCAGACTCGAAAGAGGAGGTAGATGACACAATGAACAGTCTCGAATACGGCTGCTTACATCAAGAGTTTGATTAAAGCATGCCAGATGATGAGTGATCAAAGTGTATTTGAATGGAATTCAGAAGAAATTACATTTCAGTTTAAGTAGACTGAGTTGGCTAATATAACGTAAAATGTAACTGCTGTGAAAATGATTACAGTAAAAGGCAACACAAAGGCAACAATATATTTAAAAACCTGTATCTAACTTACAAAGCTATTAAACCTGATGTTTTCTGAACAATACAATAGTACCAGGAAGTCCATAAACTCTACATGTATATATAAATGTAATATCTTCATTGTGGCAGGGATGGGTTAATGTCTCTGCCAGCAATCACAGGTGTGGCCACTCTCAGTTAATGCGACTTGGTGCTAATTGGGGAGTGGCTACCTGCATAAAAACAGACAGAAATCCTCTGTCTGAGAGAAGAGTAGTGTTCTGTGTTGCCAGAGCCAGAGCCAGAGCCAGAGCCAGAGCCAGAGCCAGAGCCAGAGCTAGAGCCAGAGCCAGAGCCAGAGCCAGAGCCAGAGCCAGAGCTAGAGCTGTTCAGTGAAGGCAAATGCCCAGCCTGACATTGTGTTGGTGTTTTGTTAAACCTTTATTGTAGCCCTTGAGCCCTTTTGTTTGTGTCCTGTTTTGTTTATTAAATGTGCGCCTTAGCGCTTAAACTGCAGCTTCCTTGCCTCTGAGTCTCTTTCTTGCCACAACCCTGCTACATATGTTGTAGGAAGTAGGAAGCACTTGGGAGACTTAGAGCAGGACTGCAAGGTTTTTTTTGTTCTTTTATTTATTTATTTATTTATTTATTTATTTATTTTTTTAAAGTAAAAAATTAAAATTTAACAAAACACGATGTGAGGCTGGGCATTCGCTGTCACTGACCATGCATCTCTATCCTAACAACACAAACCTACTCCTCTCTCAGGTTTTCTGGCTGTTTTTATGCAGGTGACCACTCCCCAATTAGCACCAATTCACACTAACTGGAGAGTGGCCACACCTGTGATTGCTGGGAGAGACATTAACCCTGTCTCTGCCACATTCATTAACATCACTATTAATGATTAAAAAAAAAAATACTGTACTGAAAATAAAACATTCTTAATGTTTTTTTTAACCCTTTACATCACAGATGAAACTGGATTACAAGGAAGCAAGTGACAATGGCTTGGTTTACAAGCAGTTTAGTATTGTATGATAAGGACACATTACTTATTTGGGTATGAAGGTTATTGGTGTCTGGTACTCTTCCGTTGTAATCTTTCAGTGATATCTTATTAGCACGGTGTGTGTGTGTGTGTGTGTGTCAAATGCTGGAATTGTGACTGTTTAATAGAATATCCAAAATACTTGTATACTTGTATACTTGTTTTACAAAATTTGGCTAACATCGCAACATTGCCTTTTTCTTTCTAATGTACAAGTCATACACAGTAAAATACAGAGGTGGTTAATTTTGTTATACCTTGATCATGTTTATGTACTGTAATTTGTGAAAATTATATATGATGTTACATTTTAAATGAGTGAACCAGATGAATATTAAAAAAAAAGACGAGATCATTTATACTTATATTTTAAGGGTCTAATATATAGCAACCGGTCTGGAAATATATGAACATTATATGTGATTAATTGACGACATCACTCTTGAGGATCAATTAAGCCCAGCAACATGCTACAAAGGTAGAGCCAGCTTCCTTTGTTTAGGGAAGGGAGTTTGAGGAGAGGTGATTTTTGCATAAAAGGTATGGAAAAGGCCTAAGTGTTTTTTCTTTATTTTTGTGATTTGTTATCTTGTTTTTTTTTTGCTTTTTGTTCACACTGTTTTGTTTTGGAGGTAAAGGGACCAGCCCTCCTTGTCAGGTAGGGAAAATTCTGTGTTTAGTTGGTGCTAGGGGCGCACTTCCACAATATAGACCCGACTCTACCCGGGTTTCGATTTATTGATTTGAGAATTTAAAGAAAATGTAGAAAATATGACAATACAGTTGTAAGCACGGGTCTCTGGCTGGCATAATAGACAATGTTAAAAGAAGCTTTTGCATTAAGTCTTTTCTTAACTGACAGGATGTCAGTGTTTTACAGAAAACAATAACACAGTGAGTGGCAAGTACACCTCAATAATAATAACTGCTGTGACTATTCTTCTCAGGAATTAAATCAGAAAACAAAACAACATAATATCCTATTGGTTTATGTCAGTGATAACTCTGTGATCCATTAATAATAACCGTGTGGCTTTCAATACGGAATGCTTTATCTACAGTTATTGAGCAGATATAATTTCTTTCCAAAAAGATCAAATAAGTAGCCTTTATTTAAAAATAAATAAACAAATAAATAAAATAAAAATAAAATAATGTGGAGCACATTAAGTAAGTGTGCTTCCTCCTTTGAATTTCCTTGGCAGAGTTTGCAAATTCAATTTTCTCCTGCTTGGTAAAGAAATTCCACCCAGTGCTTTGCTTGGATGCCATTGTTATGTATTCACAAGATTTAGGTGATGATCAGGAACGGCACTTCATTGTTAATCAAACAGACACACATGTCTCTTTTGCGACTGCTGTCAAAACCCAGCTGGCTCAATTTATGGTAGCTATTGCCACAGTCCATAACGTAATGCTGTACTACTGTATGAGTTTTAAAACTGAACATAACAGCCATGTTAACAACAACAACAAAAACAGTGGAATATGGCCAATATATGTCGCTAAGAATCCCACAGCATGATGCGCTTTTAACATTAATAACTGTATTTAAACAGGTATCCGGTTCTGGATTTTCTACCCGTGCCGACCTCTAATATATACAGTACTGTGCAAAAGTTTTAGGCAGGTGTGAAAAAATGCTGTAAAGTAAGAATGCTTTCAAAAATAGACATGTTAATAGTTTATATTTATCAATTAACAAAATGCAAAGTGAGTGAACAGAAGAAAAATCTACATCAAATCAATATTTGGTGTGACCACCCTTTGCCTTCAAAACAGCATCAATTCTTCTAGGTACACTTGCACACAGTTTTTGAAGGAACTCGGCAGGTAGGTTGTCCCAAACATCTTGGAGAACTAACCACAGTTCTTCTGTGGATTTAGGCAGCCTCAGTTGCTTCTCTCTCTTCATGTAATCCCAGACAGACTCGATGATGTTGAGATCAGGGCTCTGTGGGGGCCATACCATCACTTCCGGGACTCCTTGTTCTTTTTTACGCTGAAGATAGTTCTTAATGACTTTTGCTGTATGTTTGGGGTCGTTGTCATGCTGCAGAATAAATTTGGGGCCAATCAGATGCCTCCCTGATGGTATTGCATGATGGATAAGTATCTGCCTGTACTTCTCAGCATTGAGGAGACCATTAAGTCTGACCAAATCCCCAACTCCATTTGCAGAAATGCAGCCCCAAACTTGCAAGGAACCTCCACCATGCTTCACTGTTGCCTGCAGACACTCATTCGTGTACCGCTCTCCAGCCCTTCGGCAAACAAACTGCCTTCTGCTACAGCCAAATATTTCAAATTTTGACTCATCAGTCCAGAGCACCTGCTGCCATTTTTCTCCACCCCAGTTCTTGTGTTTTCGTACATAGTTGAGTCGCTTGGCCTTGTTTCCACGTCGGAGGTATGGCTTTTTGGCCGCAAGTCTTCCATGAAGGCCACTTCTGACCAGACTTCTCCGGACAGTAGATGGGTGTACCAGGGTCCCACTGTTTTCTGCCAATTCTGAGCTGATGGCACTGCTGCACATCTTCCGATTGCGAAGGGAAGTAAGCATGATGTGTCTTTCATCTGCTGCATTAAGTTTCCTTGACCGACCACTGCATCTACGGTCCTCAGCGTTGCCCGTTTCTTTGTGCTTCTTCAAAAGAGCTTGGACAGCACATCTGGAAACCCCTGTCTGCCTTGAAATTTCTGCCTGAGAGAGACCTTGCTGATGCAGTATAACTACCTTGTGTCTTGTTGCTGTGCTCAGTCTTGCCATGGTGTATGACTTTTGACAGTAAACTGTCTTCAGCAACCTCACCTTGTTAGCTGAGTTTGGCTGTTCCTCACCCAGTTTTATTTCTCCTACACAGCTGTTTCTGTTTCAGTTAATGATTGTGTTTCAACCTACATATTGAATTGATGATCATTAGCACCTGTTTGGTATAATTGTTTAATCATACACCTGACTATATGCCTACAAAATCCCTGACTTTGTGCAAGTGTACTTAGAAGAATTGATGCTGTTTTGAAGGCAAAGGGTGGTCACACCAAATATGGATTTGATTTAGATTTTTCTTCTGTTCACTCACTTTGCATTTAGTTAATTGATAAATATAATCTATTAACATGTCTATTTTTGAAAGCATTCTTACTTTACAGCATTTTTTCACACCTGCCTAAAACTTTTGCACAGTACTGTATATATATGAATCAGTGCTTGGAAATTCTGGCCTGTGATTGGTTAAATCCTCATCATAGGAGCAAAAACTATTGCCCTAACATTCTTACACCACAGGGCAGTAGTCTCCCTCTGACATGTGATTGGTTCACATCACTGTCAGTCCTGCCCCTTTTCAAAGGAATGCCCTTCCCCTGCACTCCTCACAACAAGAGAAATTGGCTGAAAGTGAAAGAACTGCTAAACAGCGATTCTGTGACTTAACAGAAAATGAATTACAAAACATACTACAAATGAAAGATGCTCCAAACTAAAATGGTGATTAAAACATCATTGTTTTCTGACAAATTTAACTCGACGATGTAAACAAATATGATGGCCAGGATCTAAATGCACTACTAAGAGAGCAGTCAGGAAGCCTGATGGAGAGATGTATGCCAAAAAGACTATGAGGTCTGAACTTCAAAAACAATTTCTGTTATTTAGTTATGTTATTTGATTACTTATGCTGTATCAGCTTTTTTAAACAAAATATATATAAAGTCATATTTACTATCCAACCTTGCCTCACTTAAATAAACCAAAAATAATAAATCATGTTGAATTTTTAAAGGTGTTCACAGTTTCAAAAATAGTTTCAAAAGTTAAGCACAAATCTTCTAAATGATTTGCACCCCAGACGCTGTAGCTGCTCACCATGTTGGCACCATGTTGGTACTTCGCATGTATGAGTCCCATGAAAATGCTGCAGTACATGCATGAAAACAGATGAGCTGTTCCAGTGACGGTTGCTTCTGATGAGCGCAGCTTTTCCGGCTTTAGGACACGGTTGCTACTGTAGCATTCATTTGATGTTCTGGACCCTGCACTTCATCATCACCGCCTAGGGACCCACACAGCCTAAGGCCGGCCCTGCGGTCACGGGCGAGTCTCTGATATTATCGTGCACATTAATTTATCGCTCACAATACATGTAGTGTGCACGGTATGGTATGTAAATTAGCCAAATACTGTGCACGTATTTTAATTCGCTCTCTATTAGTAAATGGGGCAGTAAATTTAGATTTATTGCGCAAGTTAGGCTCACTACTTTACATGCGCGCTAACTCCAAATTTAGTGCCCTTTCGTAAATGAGGCCCTATATGTGTTCTTCTGTGTGTTCGTGGGGGTTCCTGTGTAATTTATTTGTGATGAACATTTAAAAATATTTTTGTTAATGCGTTTTTTTTTCTTTTACACAATTTGCGATATAAAAAATTATATATTAATTTCAAGTACTGTATAAAAATCTTTCTTATTCACTCCAATTGTGGATAAATGGTTGCACAAAACCTGAAACACCCCAGTGATAAAATGCTTTCATAATTGTTAAATTCGGTAAAGTACAATTACAACTTATTGTAATTTTGTTGTTTAGCAGGGCTATAAATCTGCTGCCTTTATTTAATCAAGGATTTAGAATGTCCTGTAACCTACACTAGTAGCCAAAAACAGCTATTTAGCTGTCGCGATACTGTCGCAGTGTGATAGTGTAAAAATGTTGCAGCTTTGCAATCCTGTTTTTTTCTGACTACCATTGAATCAGCCGCACTTCACTAGTCCTGCCACCAGTGGCAAAAAGAGAGCAGAACATGCATAAAACAAAACAGAGAGCTCTACGCAAGCAAGATATTTCAGTTTTTTATTTTTCTTAAAAATATTTCCCAACATAAAACCAATGTCACCTTACAATAACTGATTTTGAGTTTCAGTGTTTTAAAATAAAATATCAAACAGAGCGAAATTTCAATGTACCATTTGTAATTCAGTAATATGAGAGAATTGGTCAGGGGTCTGAATACTTTTGCAAGGCACTGTATATATAATATCTGGACAGTATTAAACTTTTTATTGCGTATTTCCATTGGAATATGATATCCCTTTTATATCCTCTGTATCAATGAACTTGCAGTCTTCTTGGATGCGTCTGTCTTTGCATGGAATATGCAGAGTGCTTTCCTGTTATTTACTATTGAAATGTCATTCATGTACACATAAGTCACATAAGGCGTAGTTATATGTAATTCAAGCTGATTGGGAAAGCCACAAACAAATAAAAAATATACCATCCTTTATTTTGATCCAAAATCACTGCCATTTTTTGTTATTTATGAGTTTACGGACATTGTTAAAAAGTGACTGTTTTTTGTTTTTTTTTACTGACTGTCCATAAATTTACAGACGGTTGGCAGCCTTGCTCCAAACACAAACTGCCTACCTCTCTTCTCAACACTAGTTTAAGTTCTCCAGTCTCAGTGCTACAGCTGAACCCATATGGTCAGAGAGGCAGTCATGCAGAATGTCGTTCATGTCAGTCAATGTGAACAAAGTAAACTTTTTATACCATATTCTTGAAAATATTAAGCAGCCCCTTCATTTTTGAGATTCAACGTAACTGCTGTCCACCCCAATTACAGATCATTTACACGCGGCTTCGCCGTGGCCAAAGAGATCAAGATTTTAAAGAAAAGAAAATCCAAGGAAACTGATTATCATTTCAATTGTATACAATTCTATTTAGTTTATGTTAGTGTTTGACGAATAAAAAAATATTTACAAAATACTAAATGTAGCAGGGCACAAGCCCTTCCTGTGTAAATAGGTGCTCTTTGAATGTAAGTTTGGCAGGGATGGGATTAAATCTGTGCCTACAATCATGTGGGGAATATGGCCATTCCCCTATTTGGTATTTGTGTGCTAATTCGGGAATGGCCACATGCACATAAAGGAAGCAACATCCTTTGTTTGGTGCAGGAGTTTGGAGTTCAGTGAAGGCAACTGACCAGTCAGAAGAAATAAGGTATGTTTGTTTCAAGTGTTTGTTTCACAGATTTGTTTTGTTTGAACCTTTTATTTTGCCCCCTGTGCCTTGTTTCTTTGTTTTGCTTAATTTTCTGTTTGTTAGTAAACGTGTGCAGCTTTCCAGCCTCTGAGTTTCATTCCTGACGCTATCCTCACACTAAATATCTAAGATGCCTGAAGTCCCTAACTGCAAGTAGGATGGCGAGAAGGTTTTTAAGCTGTTGACCCAGATCTTCAGAGGTGGTTGCCCCTAGCCCATTCTTACTGCACTCCCTTACAAATAAGATGTGATTGCAGAAATATATCTGAAACATTGCTGTTATATTGCAGCAAACCAAAATAATTGAAATTACCTAGGTAGCAGCAGGTTGCAGGTAGCTGCAGCCTTGCTCTGATCCGATTCTAAGTTGGCAGACAGGTTGCAAAGAAGATTTGGGTTTTAATGTTAGCAGGAAGGTAGCAGAAAGGTCTGGGTCCTGGAAAAATAAGCAGGTGCACAACTATGTTTATCTGAACAATCGTTTGTTTTTAAAATCACACAAGAGTCACTTACTGCATTTAAAAACATTACAAAAAAGAAAATAGCTATCATGATATAAATTATTTAATTGTAAGCGTCACACAGTTGCCGATATTACAAGTTTCTTAAAAAAAAAAAAACACTTCAAAATAACGTTTTAATGAACAAAGTATTATTCTTATGTAGAACACAAAGGAAATTTGTTTTAACATAAACTATCCTATATGTGCAGAATTAAGCTTAAAAGTGAACTACAGTAAAATAATTTAAAAATACATCAAGGGTAATGTTACCAAAGCAATGCATAACAGACATTACCTCTGTAATAATCAATTATAAATAATTCCTCTGAAATCAACAGGCTACATCTAACAAATTACATGGAAGTTATTAACACAAGCAAGTGGACCAAAATCTTAAATTCCATGTTCAAGTCAGTTACTGTTGTGAGGTACATGGGTCTGTGGCTATGACATATGCAAACTCAGGAACTTCTCTGTCATTGATAGTCACAAGACTTCTGTATTTTACTACATACTACGACTACAACTACTAATAATAATAATAATTATATCTTTAATTGTACATAGCGCCTTTCATAGTTGACCACCATCAAAAAGCACTTTACAGAGGTAAGCTGTAAACTGTGCATTATATGCAGAGTCACTTACAATAGGACATTTCTCATCCGCAGGATGAAGCACAAGGAGGTTAAGTGACTTGCTCAGGGTCAGTCAGCCCGTGTCAGAGATGGGATTTGAAACTTTGGTGAAACTTTAGAGCAGGTACAGAAGGGGAGATACTTGACAGAAGTTTGGGGAACCATTGAATAAAGCTCACTGCATTTATTATCTGTACATCCATAAACTAAGTACCATGGAACAAGTGTAGCAAATCTCCATTTGCACTGTTCGAAACCAAACAGGAGTGAGCCCATAAGGGGTCAATAGATATCTTTGATGACTTGAAGATCGGTATGCCATCCGTATGGATGTCAGTGAGATGTTGTATGGATGTTGCTCAGATAGTGGATTAATCTATGCTGTATAAGTTTAACAAAATCCTTTTTCTCTCAAACATGTTCATCAATTGGTCGAAGAGCGTTAACTCTAGAAAGTAGCATTTTCCTGTTAGTGTATATTGACAGATAATTTGGGCAGTCTACAGCTTCATCTGTTACACAAGCATGACACGTATCACAGTAGAAATGTTTTACAAGAGCCTCTTTAGCCATAGCAAAGAATTGTTTACAAACTCTTCAGTGAGTTATGTGGTATTAAGAGGTACAAGTTAAGTAATTTTATGAAGTCTGTTAATTGTTCACCTGTAATAGAGTGGGCAACTGCATAAGCATGCATGAGCAACATGCTTTGTTCAATAGTTAAAGAATGTCCAGGACAGACTGGATCGTCACGAGAATTCTGACTTTTGTATTTTGAACAGTCCCGTTCTATTTCATGTTCACCGTCACTTTAATCAGATGATTTGCAACCACTATCAACTGATTCTGAAAACCATTCCCTTCCATCAACATCCAGGATCCCTTCATAGACTTCAGCTATAACAGAGGTATCATCATTATTTTCTTTATATGGTGTGCAGAATTTTGAGCTTACACAAGGTTCTTACACAAGGCGCCTACAATGTAATTCTGGCATGGTTCAGACAATAGGAAATCTTTCCTATCTTGTTTACTAGCACTGCCTTCCCACTGATTGCTGACTGATGTCTGTGGCACTTCACTTTCAGAGTAGCAGCATAAGGATGTCTGGCTAGTCTGTGTTTTCATGCTCTATAGAAAGAAGAGTGCAGTGACATAGTATCATATTTACAAAAATATTTTTAGTAGATTGAAATAAAGGGATGTTTTAAGCTCCCTGTATAGATGCCTGGAAACTGTCTACAATGCTTCTTACTTATTTAACAGTACTTCTAGTTTCTATTCACAAACATCTTATTTCAGTTCTATTTTTACCACATAGAAATAAAATAAAATTATATAACGGCAATTGGGGGAATTGAACCGAGCTATAATTTAACAGAGCTATAATTTAGAAGGTAATACTACGACTACTAATAAAGATACATTCAAAAGAACCAGGGATGTACCAAATCAGCAAAGTCTATAATTGTATCCCAAGTAAAAAATACCATAGATAATTCAACTAAATTAAACAGTTTCTACAGTCACCATTTCTGGGGGTTTTTTTTCTGGCTGACTATCAGATAAACCAAAAAAAAATTAAAATGAATCACAGAAATATACATAATTCTCTGCTCTTTTATACAGCGGCATCGGCACTAAGTGAGAGGTCCTGGGTTCGTGTCCGACCTCCACCTGTACCCCTGCTTGCGAGAACCAAGGTTTACCACATTGGTGTTAGAAGTGGATGCAGGTACCCCAGCATGCACTTGGAAGCTGTAGCCTGGTGAGTCCGAGGGCAGACTTGAGGCTGGCAGGGGAGAGTGTAGTGTGCACGTTGGTAGGGGTCAGGGCTGGTAGGTAACGCAATCTGAACATAAGCCCGATACCTGCACCTGCAAGGGAGCCCAGCTTTTTTGTATAGCAGTATCGACGCTATGCTTCAGAGCGGCAAGTCCCAGGTTCGTGTCCCACCTCCGCCTGTGAGAAACCCCTGCCTGCGGGAACCGCGGTTCATCACAATATCAACATAGATGTACTATTGCTTTTTGGCCCTAGCACTATTTAAATTTTCATTTCACATTACCAATCCACTAGCCCATTTTTCTTTTCTTGACAGTATTATTCCCCGATTACTACCACTTATAGTAAATAAATTAATACATAAATGAATGAAAATCCAAATTGATTTCAATACAAACTTTGATCTCTTGACAAGCTGATTTTAAATCGCAGGTTTTTTCAGGTGTCATTATGTCATTGCAACCTCTCGTGCCACGGTGGTCGCTCTAGCCTCACATCATTTAGACCAAAAAATATATTTTATATATATTTTTTTACAATTGTGTTACTTGGACTGTATTTAAGACATTAACCCTTTGCTGTCCTATGTCGGACCTGGTCCGACATTATTATTTTCCCTTTCCGGTCCAATGTCGGACCCTGTCCGACATCATCAAAAAGACGTAAACAGGTCTGTAGTCGTTTTTTCTCCGGAAAAAGCCGAGAACCATTCAATGGCCGAACAAGGGGTGGGGCGGGGCTGGAGATGCAGTACTGAGTGTCCTGTTGATATGCAGTGCCGTTTAAACCTGTGTTACTGTGAAAAAAAATACTTTTAAACAGCGTGTCTAAAATAAACTGCGCGTGTGAAAATAAATTGGACCTGACGCGCTGAATAAATGTACCGCAAAGGGTTAAAACGTAAAGAAAAATGTAGCCTATAGTTATCCCTACATTTCACTGTAATTTTGACTTATTTTAATAGATCACATTTGAATTCCTTCTTCGAGTGAAAGGGGATTTGATGGTTTTCTAAAAGATTGGTTTTTATTTACATTCTTGTACAAAGTGGCGCATTTTTTTTTTTAAATATAAAAAATACAAAAAATCTTTAGACCAGGGTTCTTCAAGAGGCGGCCTGCGGGTGCAATCCGGCCTGCAAGAGCCTTTCTTTTGGTCCATCGAGCGTCAGCTGTCCTTCGTAACAAAAGGTGAAATTGCTGATACGCAAGATTGTAAGGTCGCTGCTATCTACAGGGTATTTGTGTCAGCTACCAATAGAAGCTTTTTTTCTTTTTGGCAACCTAATACAGGAACAAGTCTGCTGATTGGCTGAGCTTTTATTCTGATGAGATATAATTTTGGCATGTGTCACAAATCTCTGCCCATTTGCTTAGTTTTAGTGCCTCATTGGTTGAGCAATGAGAGAAGGCTTTAATACTGCATTATGAAAACAGCGGTAGTAATATTATTTTTTTTAGTGCGGAGAAACTATCTGAATATTCTTACAAACATTACTGCACATTCATTCAAAGGCAAAAATCCACATCTGTATCTAAAATGGCAAGTGATGTGTGGGATTAACATAAAAAACAAGATCAACAAAGTGATGCTTCAGATTTGGCAAGTGAGTCAGAATCGAGGGATACAGCTGCAGGTAATGCACATCACTCGAAAGTGCTTCACACTTTCCAGACACTGGCCAAACTTGCAAGGTAAATGTTACGTATAGTGATCAACATTTTGTTTTCTTGTGATCCTATTTTCTGCAATGAGAAGAGTAATAAACAAAAACCAAAATGGTGTTTTTTTTTTTCTTTGTACAACGCCCCGTTTTCCATTTATTTTTGAAAAGTTTAAGTTAAATTTGACAGTTTTCACTTGAGTGCACGGCTGAAAAAAAATTAAAAAAAAAAAAAAAAATCTCAAACAAACCCTAGTAATGCTATTACTTTATGAAAGAAACTACAATGACAGGGATAAAAAAGACATAAAAAGCAATGTCTACTTTTGTACTGTTTCTGCCTGAAATACACAAATGAAAAAGTGTACAATTTTAAGTTTGACATCCTCTGCTTTATTGTTAATTCAGTGGAGCAAAGTAAAGCCTTCACAACCTATTCTGGATTATTACAGTTTTACACATAGTTTTAGGATAAATAGTATTGGAAATTGCTTTAATTTTGCGAGATTTATCTGGGAATTGTGCAGCATGTGATTGGAACAGGAAAGTGAAAGTAGTTTTTGTATTTATTTAACTTCAATACCTTAGCAATGTACTTTAGCTTAGGTATTGTATTAAGTTATATGATTGATTAACCTATCACATTTGACCTGTTGTCAGAGCAATACAAATAAAAATTTTAATCTTGCAAAACACCAGATGTTTTTTTCTCCAGTTTATTATAGAAAGGCTTGGGAATTTGAGAGGGGCTGCTGTATGTTTTTAAATGAGAAACAGTTTGGTTTTATTATAGAAATACATGAAAAACTTTAGTGCATATGTCTGCATTTCCTTTATTTTTCATATGATACATTTTTTTTTTTTTAGGAAAATTAGCAATGCAACCACCAGTAAGTGTTCAGGCACAGGAAACTGGCCGAAGAAACTGAGCCTGTCAAATATCTTTTATTTGTGCTTAAAAAAACCTCTTTGGCAGCAGTAACCTACGGCATGACTGTCAAAAATTACATGGTGGTGTAGCGTCAGAGTGGGTCATAATATAATTATGTGTATGAAGTTAACAGAATTGAAATATACAGAGGGGGATCATAAGCTATTCTCTGTGTCTTCTTGGTTTCTGGTCACAAACTCCCCCATTGACAAAGAATGCTTTTAAAAAGAGTCGTAAACTAAATACTGGACAAATGGCTTCTCTTCACGATCGCTGAATGACAACATTGGCGCCACAAGCCAGACAGAAAACAGTCCATCTCATAAATCCAGCCGACTGGGGGCGGAATAGCAGACCAATTGAGAAGGGGCCACATCGGAACGAGAACAACCAATGGGAAATACTCCACGTGGACTCAGGCACCGCCCAAAATAGACAAACTGTCCAATCACAAGGGTAAAGAGAAGATTACTAAAGCATGAGCATGACACTCAAACAGGGCTCCCAACACGAAATCCAAGGTTATCGATACACAAACATGTCTATGAACTGTGACAAGCTGAAGATCCAGCCTGCGACCAGCTGGAACAGAGATTTCGGACACTCTAATACGAGATAACTATTCTAGTGTTTGCCTTGGTGTGGGAGTCCGCTGCATAAGATGTCTAAAATCCTAAAAGTACTTCTAATCAAATCTCTAACTTAGCCTCAACTGATCACCAGAGAAAGAGTTGGATGAACATCTGAAGTCGACATAATTTGAAATTTCAATTTATTGAGCTAGCAGTGCCAGAGTTTTGCCGTGAAATATCCCAGTCATAACTAGACGAAGAATGCACATTTTGGTGGAGGAATGGCTGTTTCAGTGGAATACCTAAATAGTAAATGACTCTTGTTCTTTGCAAATACATTTCTTCCATACCCTGAAGTGGAGATAAAACACGACGAGCCTTCGAGCGCCTGTATTGAAGACACGGATCAGCTGGAGGAGGCAGCCTTTAAGTATTCAATGAGTAGTGTTTTAATCCTCTTATGAACTCAAGAATAAGCAGACCTTAAAGTAAAATTAACATTTTGTTTTAGGTAGAATGTAAGAAAAGTATTATTGCATTCAATTCATGATTTGAGTTAATGAACACTATAGTAATTGGTTGTATGTGATTTATACAAATTGATGTGGGTTTTACAAGGCAATTGTCACTCTGCGTTAGAAGCTAGAATCCAAATTTAGCTGTCGCTAACCAAGGGGACGTAGCGAGATGATCTGTTCCTTTTGTATGGTTAAGCTGAACCGGAAGGATTACTGTGAATTACTGTGAGTGTTTTGTTTGTTTTGTCGTGTCTAAAAATCTACTTGTTTGTTATTATTAGTTGGTTAACACCATCCGGAGCTGTTGCTAAAGGCCAGCACTAAACCCGGACAACACTGCACCATTGTACACGGATAAACTGTATTTCACCATGAGCACTATAGCACTCACTCTGGACTTGTGAACGTGTGTGTCTTTGTGTGTGTTCTACTGTGATTTATTGTTTACAAACTGTGTCTTATTATTTAGTGCTGTGCATTGCCTAGGATTATTCTTTGTGGTCGCCAGACCAGGATTATAAAAATAAAACCTGTTTGGATTGTGAACTTTGTCTGTCTTCTATTTCATAAATCACATCACCACTACACCTGCACACTGCAAACCACTTTGCCATACAGGGGTATCAAAACTTTATGATCAACTAACTCCAAAAGTTCCTGTTTGTACTAGGACGACGGGCTGCGAATCAACCCAAGAAGTCTTTGTATAAGTCAAACTGACATCATGGAATGTTTTACTGTTATTAGAAGTGTGTTATTATATTTATAAAATGCACAAAACGACACCAGACACTTCTAAATTAAATAATCTTAAATATGATTTAATTTGTGTCACTTTATTTCATAAACGCAGTTGAAAGCCAGGTACACTATGGCATAAAATAATTTGGATTGAGTGATACTAGAGTGCAAATTAGTTCTGGTTATAACATCTAATTAGGTAACTTTAAATAGTTAATCATATTATGACCACATAACTGTATTTTTACTGTAATGTGTTATATTTTGGGAGTCTTATTATGCTGATTAATCTTTTCGCGCAAAAAAATCTACAATTACAATTACAATTTCAGCAAATGGCAAGACGAACCAAGTACATATCAGATGAAAGTCTTAAAATAAAATTATAACAAATGTGTCAACGAATTTGGCATTTAAAAAAAAAAAATCTTTAAAGCCGTACCTTTTGTTTTGGAGTCGATTTTATCTACCCTACTGTGCACATTGCCAGGAAACAATTCAGAGTCCTTTTTTTTTTTTTTTAAAGTTGATCAAGGAGAATTAGTTAAGGGAAAACTAGATAAAATCATAATACATACAGTATATATTATAACTACTGTCTAATACCATGTTTAGTCTTTGTTTTTTAACTTTTCTGCCACCTGATTCAAATTCCGCGGCGTTTTGAGACACGGGGGAGGGGCGGAGGGGCAGAGCCCGCAGCACAAACAAACAAAAGGCAGGCAGTCTTCCCAGCGACAGCATGTGGAAGCGACATCGTGGGAGAAGTACGAGTGGACAAGTACAAAGCAGTTAGAAGCAGTTTGAAAGCAGGTTGACAGCTGCAGAAGCTAAACTAAACTTCAA
Source organism: Acipenser oxyrinchus oxyrinchus (assembly GCA_030684275.1). NCBI lineage: Eukaryota > Metazoa > Chordata > Actinopteri > Acipenseriformes > Acipenseridae > Acipenser > Acipenser oxyrinchus. The sequence continues at coordinate 61,347,103 of CM060247.1, read as the reverse complement.
AAAAAAAAAAAAAATGGTCTTCAAGCCAGTAATCTGTGACAACTGCATTATGTGGGAAATCCAAGAAAACCCAACAGAGTTCAACCAAGTTTGTGTAAACGACTTGCTTCAATGATTAAGCCTGCTAGAAAAGGAGCTGTAGGAAATGAGACAGCAACAGAAGCTTGAGGAGCTGACACACCCACAATTCATGGATGTCTGCACCCCTAGCAGACTGAAAGCCACCAGGTAGATGGAAGAGAGTCAAAACAGCTGGGTTCAGATAGGCAGAAGCAGGGAAAAAAAGAAACTTCGTCAAACACAACCACCAGAAATCCAGACATCCAACAAATTTGAGCCACTTCAACATTTAGGTGACCAAAACCAACATCAAGAGAATGAAAGAAACAACATCCAGGACCCTATAAACAGTGCTAGCCAGGCAGAAAAAAGAAGGGAGGTCATGATTGTTGGGGACTCCATATTGAGAAACACCGCAAGTTGAGTTCGCAGTTTGGACCCCCTTACTACAACAGTGTGTTGCCGTCCAGGAGCCCCTGTCAAGCACATCACTGAGAATGTAGACAGGCTCCTAGAACGAACAGGAGACCCGGTAGTAGTCATTCACATCGGTACAAACAGCATTGGAAGAGACAGACCAAGATCCCTGCAAAACCAATTCAGAGAGCTAGGAAGGAAATTAAAAGACAAGACCAAAACTGTGGTATTTTCTGGGATACTGCCGGCACCTTGCAAAGGACCATATGGACAGCTGGAAATACAAAATCAAAATGCATGGCTGAAATCGTGGTGCACACAGGAAGGCTTCACCTTTCTTGAACATTGGAGCACATTCTGCAACAAGGACTATCTATATAGGTGGGATGGGTGAACAGAAAGGGAACCAATCTACTCGGAGAAAGGATCCTTGAGGAGGTCCAGAAGCATTTAAACTAGAAAGGAAGGGGGGAGAAAACAAAAAAAAACCAGAAGGGAAACCACATCAAAACAAGGGCAACAACTCAGGTAAGACAACTATTAAATGTATTTATCTTAATGCTAGAAGTCTCAGAAACAAAATGTTAGAACTTGAAGCTACTGCACTAACAAGTAACTACGATGTGATAGGTGTTACAGAAACTTGGTTGTCTGAGAGTGATGGAGACGAATATAATATTAGTGGGTACACACTATATAGGAAAGACAGGCAGGACAGAAGAGGCGGAGGGGTAGTGCTATACATAAGAAATAGTCTTGAAGCCCAGGTGTTAAATCAGGACAAAGAAAACAATGCAGAATCAGTATGGGTCAGAATAATGCACACAAATTCAAAGGGCATAATAGGAGCATGCGATAGACCACCAAATTCAGACGCTGAGCAAAATAATCTGTTATACAATGACATTCAAAATGCGTGTAGAAAAGGAGAAGCCATACTAATGGGGGATTTCAACTTCCCCCATATAAAATGGAAAACCTGTTGGGGGCACAACGGACAAAATTGAAATGGTGGAAATGACAAATGACTGCTTCCTAACGCAATTTGTCAAGGCACCGACTAGAAGGGAGGCATGCCTTGATTTAGTCCTTTCAAATAATGAAGACAGAATAACTAAAACAGAGATCAGAGAGCCATTGGCAAACTCAGACCACAACATGGTCTCATTTGAAGTATTTTTTAAAACCCCAAAAGTAATGACTAAAGCTAAGGTTTACAATTTTAGAAAAGCAAACTATGAAGGTATGAAACTAACAGAAGTAGACAAGTACATCCCAAAAGTAGACAAATCTAAATTTAAAACAAAATGGCCAAAATGGTTTAATAGATCAATTAAAAAAATATTCAGCGAAAAAGGCACTTTACAGAGCGCTTAAAGGGACCAAAAACAAAGTACACAGAAAGAGTACTTGGAACTGCAAACACAAGTCAAAAAGGAAGTTAGAAAGGCCACGAGAGAGATAGAAATCAATATTGCTAAGGGGGATAAAACCAATTCCAAAATGTTTTTCCAATATTATAACAGCAAGAGAACATTTAAAGAGGAGGTTAAATGTCTAAGAGATACAAATGGCAAAATCAGATGAAGAAAAAAATAGCAAATATATTAAAGGATTACTTTTCACAGGTTTTTACAAAGGAGGACACAGACAACATGCCCCACATGTCGACCTGTTCCTATCCAGTTTTAAATAACTTTAGCATAACAGAGGCAGAAGTGTTAAAGGGACTAGGAGCTCTTAAAATAAACAAATCCCCTGGGCCGGATGAGATCCTCCCAATAGTACTCAAAGAAAAGAAAGAAGTTATTTACAAACCGCTAACCAAGATCATGCAACAGCCTCTTGACACAGGGGTTGTTGGAAAATAGCAAACGTAATACCGATCCACAAAAAGGGAGTCAAAACCGAACCAGGTAACTACAGACCAATAAGCCTGACTTCTATTATATGTAAACTTATGGAAACTATAATAAGATCCAAAATGGAAAATTACCTATATGGTAACAATATCCTGAGAGACAGGCAGCATGGTTTTAGGAAAGGGAGATCGTGTCTAACTAACCTACTTGACTTTTTTGAGGGTGCAACATTGACAATGGATAATTGCAAAGCATACGACATGGTTTATTTAGACTTCCAGAAAGCTTTTGACAAAGATTCAAGGAAATGCATGCACATGGATTAGGGAGTGGTTAACATGTAGAAAACAGAAAGTAATGATTAGAGGAGAAACCTCAAAATGGAGTGAGGTAACCAGTGGTGTACCACAGGGATCAGTATTAGGTCCTCTGCTATTCCTAATCTACATTAATGATTTAGATTCTAGTATAGTAAGCAAACTCGTTAAATTTGCAGACGACACAAAATAGGAGGAGTGGCAAACACTGTTGCAGCAGCAAAGGTCATTCAAAATGATCTAGACAGCATTCAGAACTGGGCAGACACATGGCAAATAAAATTTAATAGAGAAAAGTGTAAAGAATTGCATGCAGGAAATAAAAATGTGCATTATAAATATCATATGGGAGATACTGAAATTATAGAAGGGAACTATGAAAAAGACCTAGGGGGTTTATGTTGACTCAGAAATGTCTTCATCTAGACAATGTGGGGAAGCTATAAAAAAGGCCAACAAGATGCTCGGATATATTGTGAGAAGTGTTGAATTTAAATCAAGGGAAGTATGTTAAAACTTTACAATGCATTAGTAAGACCTCATCTAGAATATTGTGTTCAGTTCTATATATATATATATATATATATATATATATATATATATATATATATATATATATTTATAATATTTGTTCGAGTATAAGTCGAGAAATCACAATCCTGAAGTTAGGGGTCGACTAAAACACGAACAAACGTATGAACCGATCTATAATTTATAGTAAAAGCCTATATTTACTGATTGTGATGACCAGCGGCAGCATGAACACTATGGAGGGGTATAATAATAATAATAATAATAATAAATAATAATAATAATAATAATGTTACCTTTTCTATTGCGTGACCCTGCAGCAGAGTGCTTATGTGGGAAACAGCAGCACCTCCAGTGTTGTGGGCAAATCCTTGTTGCCAAAGCAAATGCTTCTAATTTCTCTCAAATCAAAATGCAAACATCTCAAAATGTGGTGAAAACGATTCTGTGACAGTGTCTATATATAAAAAAAAAAAGAATCCCAGATTTGTTTACATCCAGGAGCTGTCACGTAAAACACAGACACAGTTTTATTGAATGTGGGCTAGGAAGGAAGTGGGGGTGGGGCTTAAAATTGTTATTTTTTGCAAATCTGCCACACAAACGGCATCAGGATATCTAATACAAAAAAAAATGTATGTCTTGAATCTCAAGGGCGGGGGTCGACTTTTACATGAGGTCGACTTTTACTCGAGCAAATATAGTATACACACATACTAAAGAGGAGGTCCCCAGTTCAAATCCCACCTCAGCCACTGACTAATTGTGTGACCCTGAGCAAGTCACTTAACCTCCTTGTGCTCCGTCTTTCGGGTGAGACGTAGTTGTAAGTGACTCTGCAGCTGATGCATAGTTCACACACCCAAGTCTCTATTAGTCGCCTTGGATAAAGGCGCCTGCTAAATAATAATAATAATAATAATACAGTATATACGTATTTACTTAACAGACAGCATTTATGTAATTAGTCATTTGTACATATTTAAAAGCTACAATGTAAAGATGTAGTCTATAGTCTAGTTTTTCTGGGCAAATAGCTATTTAAAGTAATTTACCAATTATTTTTTTCTTGTTTTTTTTTTTTAACAGATGACAAAGAAAAAATCTCTGTCAATGAAAATGAGTCTAGACAAGTCTAAAGCAAATGAAAACAGTGGTTAGTATGCTTATAGATCAATTAAAAATAGTTGTACCATGGCAAAAAAATTGAACGTATAATTAGGTAAAATGAAATAGTTTTAAAAAGCTAATACACATAATATTGTCATTTTACTTTTGAGCCCTTTGTGTGTGAGATACACCTCAGCATGTAATCAGGTGATTGTTAAAGAAGCATGCCAATCTGAGAAGAGAAAAACTGATCATCTACAAGATAGAAGCACAAGGTACAGTATGCTTTTAAATACATTTATTTTTAATTGTAACGAGTATTGTAACTACTGGCATATCCTCCCTGCTTTCATTTTCTGTTACCATAGAATGTTCTCTTACCTTGTCCCACATGTGACAGTTAGGTAGTATATATTAAGCCACAGGTGTCTGGTAAGGTCAGGGAAGTAAAGTAGTGCAAACATAAAAAAATGTTTAGAACAAAAAATATACATTCAGCCCATCAGGGCTTGTTCTTTTCTAAAAGGCCAATCCGTAACCCACAGACAAAAATTATGATTGATTTGAATGAGTTTATTTGGCTCTAATTCACCTTTCTCTTTGTTTTATAAGAATTAGATCTGCCAAAAAGAAGAAATCTTTTAAGAAAAAAAAAACAGTACAACACTTGGCAAAGCAGTTATTTGCACAAAAAAAACAAACAAACACAAAGCTATTAAAACAAGGACACCAGCTGCATCAAATGACCACCCAGATAACCAGTTCAACCCTTCCTCAATATAGCATGTTCATCAGCCTAACAAACAGCCCATGCATAATGACAGTTTCATGCCAGTTCCTTATAGTAATCTTGCTGCTCTACAGTTGATCACTCTTCTGCACAGCAACACTCCACCCCTAATAATAGTTTTTCTTCACCTCCTAATTATAATCTTCCCTAACCACCTTATCCCTTTAGCTGCACCACATGAGCACCCTGCCAGAGCGCAACTGTCCTCTCTAAATGGCTATTCTTCACCTTCACCTATTCTGAACTACCAATATACCCCCTCGGATGCGCCACATGTTCATCCTCCTAATTGGCAACATCCCACGCATGACAGTTTAGTTTCAATTCCCAATACTAATTACCCTGTTCCAAGCTCCCAGTTCACTTCTAAAGCTATACACCAAGATCAGCATCCTACCAGTGAGCAACAAGACCCTCTTAATGGCAGGTTTCATTCATCATCATATGGACTTCCTCATCCTAATTATCAACCTCTTCCCCCTCATCTTCAAGACAAATCTAATTTATTCAACAGCCAAATCAAGCTTCTTTTACTGAAATGTTGGAGAATGAGGAGTATTATTCTCAATGCACTATGACTAAACAATAAGATTACTTGTATAACTGAAGAGAATTCACATCTAAAAAGTAGATTCATGGATTAAAACAGTGGCTACATGAGCTACAAAAAGGTATAGTGATTTTTCTTTGTTAAATGTGTATCTTTTTTATTTTATTTTCCTATAACATAGGTAAGAGGCCTGACAGAGAATGTATGCAGAATGTATGCAGAGAACAAGCTGGCTGCTACTGAATCAGCGCTCAGAGAATATCACGGACATTTGCAGAGCTTTTTTGAGATGTTATAGTAATAAAATAACGACCTGGATCACATTATTGAGGAGTTTGGTGATAAAACGAGTGATCAGGAGATGATTGATCGGTATGTACGACTATTATTATTATTATTATTTATTTCTTAGCATATGTGAAAGCTGTAGCGAACGAAAGGGTGGGGCGGGGCTGGAGATGCCTAGTGAGTGCTTTGTTGATATGCAGGGCCTTTTAAACCCGTTTGACTGGAAAAAAATACTTTTAAACAGCGCGTCTAAAATTAACTGCGCGTGTGAAAATAAATTGGACCTGACGCGTCTGACACACACTTAATAAATGGACTGCAAAGGGTTAATTAATTAGTCACCAATAACCATGCATGAAAGAGGCCTTGATTCTCAAGGAGAATAAGAAAGAGTGTGCGCAGTAAGGGTTAGCTATTATATAGATGTTTGTATTTAGCATAACCAGTTCTTTTGTTAAATGGCCAATGTGGTGAACAGTTCACCGATGAATGATGGTACTTAATTGCTTTTGTAAAATATTCATATTTTGATAGTTAAAGAAATTTGATAATTTGATTATTTCTAAGACATGTAAGCATTTGCGGGGGAAAAACCATCATGACACCATGTACTTACTTGAAGATGCCTTTTGAAGTTGGAGGTTGCTTTGGTTGAACCACAGATAGGTGTACTGCAGTGGTTAAATGTAGCACGATGGTTTCCTGCTGTACCACTTGCAGTTGGCTCACCAAAGTGAATAAGGACTGAAGTCTTTCCAGACCTTGCATCTGTAGTTGAACCTTTATGCATGATGTTATTTTTCAAGGGACATCCAAATCTTACAGTAGTTATGCCAGGCCAGAGTTCACACACAAAAATCAGGTAGTCTTCCAAAGCAGGGTCAGGGCAGCCAACAGGGTTCTCCAAACAGTCCAAGGTCGTACACAAAAAGCAATCCAATCCAATCCAATCCAATCCAATCCAAAACCTCTCACCACAACACCAATCTCCTTCTCCTTCTCCTTCTCCTTCTCCTTCTCCTTCTCCTTCTCCTTCTCCTTCTCCTTCTCCTTCTCCTTCTCACTGAGGTACTGTTGGCTCCTCTTTATATAAGGCAAGTCATTACTCTTCATTCAGGTGTGCTTGATTACATGCATTCTGGGTAATGTTTTTTTTTTTAATTAATAACATAGGAGTGAAGAACTAAATGATTAAATAACAGATGAAGAAAGAAAAACAAATAATTAAGGACTACTGTAGCTCTTAAACATCTCATTACAAAAATGTAAAAAACTAAGTTTTGAAAGCTTTGAGCCATGCTTTAGATACAGTATTCAAAATGATATATTAATGCTATTGCAATCAGTATTGTTTATAGTGATGTAATATAAAAGTATAAAGTATATAGTATAAAATAAATGTGGCATTTGACTTTTTAAAATGAGTAGAATTTCATGGAATTAAATTCTATTTCCTTTTATTCCAATTCAAATTCCAAATTCCAAATTCTGTATCCTGAAGATTTTTTCAATTCAAATTCCAATTCAAATTCTTGAATTGAATTGGAATTTACCAACAAATTCCAATTCCATTCGGAATTGACCCCAACCCTGGCTGATTAACAATTGACATCATGAAGATGCTGCAAAATGGTCTGTCAATCTTATTATTATTATTATTATTATTATTAATAATTTCTTAGCAGATCTTGGACAGGTGACTCTTGGTCTCTCAGTTCGTGGCCTGTCATTGACAGAGTGTGTCTGGTTATACGTCTAGCCAGGTTTGAAATTGCTGGCTGTGAGCACCCAAGACGGCAAACCACAGTACGCTGTCCTAGTCCAGCCTCCAACATGCTGATTGCACAAAAGCGCTGCTCTCTTGACAGACGCTACATATTGTGTTTTTTTTCTGTGATTTTGATTATTGTTTTTATTCAAGCTTTCAATTCAACAGCTGAAATCACTCCATATCCAGTGTCCAATCAACTGTCTCACTAATTAGGTGCTTCAGTCATAGTCACTCAAGCGTGTCAAGGTCAAGGATGAAAACGCAAATAACCGAAGCACAAGTGGTAAACTACACATACGAAGGCAATACAAAATGAAGTGGGGTTAAAACTAAATACATTACAGCTCAACATTCTGTGTATGTTAGCAACTCTGATAAGTTTGATTTTGATGTTCTTACTGGGGTAGGAGGCTGTGTGGTCCAGTGGTTAAAGAAAAGGGCTTGTAACTAGGAGGTCCCCGATTCAAATCCCACCTCAGCCACTGACTCATTGTGTGACCCTGAGCAAGTCACTTAACCTCCTTGTGCTCCGTCTTTCGGGTGAGACGTAGTTGTAAGTGACTCTGCAGCTGATGCATAGTTCACACACCCTAGTCTCTGTAAGTCGCCTTGGATAAAAGCGTCTGCTAAATAAACAAATAATAATAAAACAAATAATAATAAGCTTTTCAAAGGAGTTGTTTAGCTGTAGTTTTAATTTTTAATTTAAAAGTATAAGCATTAACATTTCCTTTATATGTATTATACTACTAAAATGGGTTTGTGAATGTGAAAGGTCGGAACACTGTTCTTTCTCTTTCAAGAGGTGGACTGTACCATCTGGTATTTTTGACAATAGTTGCTCAGAATGGGTGAAAGTGCTATGCAATAACAGTCTTATGGTGTTGGTTTTAGAAGATTATGTTTTATAGATATTTGCTGTACACCATTTTTTTCAACCTTTTTGCCACTAGGTTGCACTAGAAAGAGCAACCTAATTTGCATGACAAATTGTGGATTAGCTGCAATAATGCTTCAACCTGGTTGCAGGAGGGTTTCAGCAATATTGCTGGTATACACCAACAGCATGTTGCGGCAGGATTTACTTTTTTGGTAAGGGCTGTCACGTGATCTTGTTCAGCCAATCACAGTTTTTAATTTATTCAAGACATTTTATAATTACTGTTTTTTTGTATTCCTTTAAATACAGTTGTTATTTGGTCAGAAGTGGCACACATTTTTTTTCATTTGTATTACTGTGAAAATGCCTGTGTCTGCACATGTGAGGTGTTTGGGTGAGTGCTGTTGTGTGTATTACATACATTTTTTTAAATGTCAGGATCACATGACCGTGCAATGAGAATTCCCTGACTGCAGAGCTAGGGGCTAATCACCTCTGAAGGTCAAACCTCTTCTGGGTCAACAGCTTCTCGTCGCCATAATGGCAGTTTACGACATTGATAGTTAAGGCCCCTTAGATGTTCAGCATTTTTTTAAATCATTTTTTTAAAAAGAAAATAACTTTCTTGCTATTTTTATTTGTTTTATTCAGAAAAATTGGGGCATGTTTTGCACCTGCTTCAAATACAACCAGATGATTTTCATGCTGCTTTCCATGCCATTATTACATTCAAAAGCACACTTTGTATTCCGTGCTAAACATATTATCTAAACCATATGGGTGACTTAATATAAAACTTGCTGACACATGTGACAGATGCCACTGTTTAGCTTATTGGCCAAAGTTTCATAAATATTGTAGGTATGAGACAATGATAATAGCCTTGTTAAAATAAAAAGACCACGATGGAATGAAGCCATTCCTGTTTCCTGATTGCCACCCACTGGATTGTGGCAGCACTACATCTTAATCTCCAAAACCTCTGCCCCATTTAGCACATCATGGACTTGTGTAGTTCTGGTAGAGGTATACAGGTAATGGGCACATTAATGTGGATGAAAATTAGACATGCATAACAAATACCTACATTACAGGTTCAAATACCTATTTGATGAATCATTTAATAAGCCATTACACAAGGAGCGGATGCTTGCAACCAGCCAAACATAATATGTGTTTTTTTATTTTATTTTATTTGCACTACAGATATTATAGGGCTTTTATCTTGAAATCAGAAAAGCTCAGAGTTCTAATTTATATGCAATGAAAATAATTATTTTTTTCCCCAAAAGTGCTCACTGCAACTAAAAGGAAAGGTTATTTGTATTCATACAGCCACAATTGATAACTAACAATCAATTACTGCCTTCTTTCACAGTAATACCATAATATTTTTTCATACATTAAGCTAGGTAGCTAACTTAATTATGTATCTACACAGAAAAAATATGAATGTTGTACAGCCTTCGGGTGCTTTAAATCAAATCATACAGTGCAGCTATAAGACCTAGGTTATTTCACACTTCAATGATGCCACATAACATTTTATTAAGGGAAGGTGTAGATTAGTTCCCTTTCAAGTACAAAATGTAACTATTACTGTATAGGTATTTACTTCCTAAAGACCCGAATCCTGAAAAATGTTAACCAAAGCTGCTCTGCGAGCCTGTCACACAGTCATGCCCCTGAACACAAGGCCACAAAAGGACTGCGCTCTCAGATCTCAGCGCCATTTTTCCTTTCAAGACTGACCTAATCGGAGAGCCTTGTTCAGATAAGTACTTGTTGCTTCTATCTGTATATATATTTTGCATGTATTGTGTTTTTACAGAAATTGTATTAGCACACATGCAGCAAGAGCAGCTGCTGGGCTCAGCAGCACTGCGTAGGACCAAGATACTCACTTTGGTTGTGATTGCTTGCAATCCCTACCACAGTATCTTGATGCCATTTTGGTGACAGCTTTTAGCATCACCATTGTGAAGGCCTTGCTAACAATCAGGCTTCCCTCAGTCTCGTGTGTGGTACTGACTGAGTGGTTTTGCCGTTGGCTAAAGTCACCAAACCAGTACGGAACTGACCCGGTTTTGACGCAGTACTGACCCAGCGCTACAGTCACAGAACCGGTACCGACCTGGTCCTACACGGTTCCAGTCCGCTACTGACCGGTGCTCAAGTCAGCAGTCTGGTACCAAACCGGTCCTGCTTGGGTCTTGACCTGCTCAGTCGATATCTGTAAGCAGATTGAGGCTATACCTGTACAACTGTATCTGTACACTGCATTGCTTGCTCCTTGCATCATACACGGGTTCTATCCCTGTGAGACATGCAAGGCCACTCTGCCTATTGAAGACAAGCACGGCAGGTGCTCTTCCTGCCTGGGGCCAGGGCACGCCAAGAAGGCACTGGCTAAACACAGCTTCTGCAAGTTTTCCGCACGCTTGATAAGTGGCTATCCTGCAGCTCTAAGGAGTGCTCTGCGTCCATTAATCCTGCTTAGTGCTCTTCCCTATCAGCCTCTCTGTGCCAAGGGAGAGCAGATGACGCACCCGGGAAAGTAGCCAACGCAGGAAACTGTCCCCACGGTCTTCCTTATTCTCCTCGAGCTCTGCCTCTCGTTCCCCTCCCCCGCTGAAGAGGAAGAAGTCGTCGTACCAGGCGATCGGCAGACTCGGAGCAGATGAAAAAGCTCTGGGCAGCTGCTTCCCATCAAGGAACCGTTCTTGCTGAATTACTGCGGGACCGTTCGCCGCCTCCTGCCCCGCCTGTCCCCTTGGGGCCCCAGAGGGGTGCGAGTGCTGATTGGCCACAGGAGGCCACAGGAGGACTCCAGGGCCATGCTGGCCACTCTGTCGGACGGCAAAGTGCACAGAATAGCCGCCTGTTTGGAGCTGTTTCAGCTCTACAGAGCGCTTATGGTAGTGATGCCTCAGGTCACCCAGTCTCCATCGTGTGGCCCGCAAGCTTTTGCTCTGGGCACACAAGAACCTCCTCTCACTGCGGACGTACATCTGCCTGGGGTGGCAAACTGAGCGGTGAACCTCGTCTCAAGGAGAGTCCCCAACAGCTCAGATTGGAGGCTTCACTCTGAGGTGGTGAGCCTCATTTGGGAGAGGTTTGGGAGAGAAGAGATCTCTTTGCCTCCCAGGAATCAACCCACTGTCCCCTTTGGTTCTCCGTAATAGGAGACGGGGACCTCAGACAAGGTGTTTTTCACAGGTGGTGTCTGCCTCGTGGGTTCAAATCTGTCCCTTCGCAGTTATGCTGCAGTTTTGAAGAGGGGAAATCCCCTTCCACTTTAAAGGTCTATCTGGCAGCCATTTCGCTTGCCATGTCAAATTGACTTGATCTCCCAGGAGCTCACTTCCTGGCGAGACAATTTTTGAAAGGGGCTTGGCGGCTTCGGGAGCCTATGAAGGACATTGTTCCTTGATGGAGGCTAAACGTGGTGCTTAATGCTCTCTTGAAGCCTCCATTGGAGCCCCTGCATGCAGCTGAGCTGAAGTTTTTATGGCTCAAAGCGACTTTCTTGTTCACTATCACCTGCTTTGGTATTCGAAAGCCTGCTTTAGTATTCACTTAAAATTAGTTTAACATTAAAAATTACAGTTAGATTACATTAAGAAAAATAATGAACTCTGTAGGGTATAAATAACATTATGGACTTTGGTGGCTTTTAACATTCATTTGTAATATTTCAACGTATTGTGTTACTGTAGAATATATCGTAATTAATGCCAATGCAAAGTTTAATAAAATTTGGGCAAGTAGTTTCCAAGATAAAGGCTTCAATAGCTCAGCCTATTGTGTGTCAAATAATTCAAGTATGTGGAATAAATTGCTGTAATAAAAGTCAATGTAAAGATTAACAAATTGTGGCAAGCAGTTCTCCAAAATATACCACTCAATAGGTTAGCCAATCAGGTTTCAGTAGTGTGAAAAAGCATGTCAGCATGAGCTACACTTGTAACAAGTGTCCATGCAAAGTTTAATCAAATTTGGGCATGTTGGTTCTGTAGTTTTTATTGGCCGAACTAATCAGAGGTAGTGTTGGGACCATAATGATTTTTTGTATCACAATTATCATTTGAAAAATGATCATGATAACTGCTTTTACCTCGATAATTCCTTTTGGGGTTTTGAAACTTTTAAATTCCAGCAGCAATGCTTTATTTTGAACAATTTTAAAAAATATATCTTTCAAAACATGGAAATGTTTTTTTTCCCTACTTGCTGAAAGAAATCCCTCCCCCCAAAAAAGTTTTAGATTTGTGATGGTCCACTATGAAAGGCGCTACATAAAAGTAAAGATATTACATTATATTATTAAGGCGGCCTGGTCACACTTTTGTCGATGGCAACAACAGGAACACATTTGTTGCCTGCGTGTTGCCTTGCAGTTTGCGGTGGTCACAAGAGTGACAAGCATGCAGTCAACACGCTGGCAACACACAATCAACAATGTAATGCAAACCAATCATAATGGAACTTTTTGTGACAAGATGTAAACATACTGCGAAGGAAGACTATGATATAAAAATGTACAAATTACATTAACGAACCTGTAGTTCCTTCTTAATTAAATAAAAAGGTGTGCTTTAGTAGCATTACTTAGTTAGTAGGTCTACATATTTAATATACCAAACATAATAAATATATCGGTATTCATTATCCTAAACAATACTGTACTTTTAATTCTAGGCTTTCGAGAGCAAGAAGGCAGACCTGAGAATTTTGATTTTTGTTTCACTTTGTTTACTGTTAAAATGAAAGACATTATGATTGGGGGTTAATGTATATTTATAGGCTATACATAATGCCCTGTGTAAATCGCGATTTCACGGGCTGCGCGGAAATAATGAAATTAGCCCAATATTTTTGCAATATTCTTCAGAAATAAAAATAAAGTATTTCATAATTATAATTGTATTTCATACAAAAAATCACATTAAACTGTGTATGCCTGTGTGTACTATTCACCATGCACATAGTGCTGTGCAGTGATTATGTCATGTTGCATTTATCTCTATATTTGCCCTCGTGTCACCTGAAAAATAGAACATCGTCCTAAGTGGGAGACATATCGCCGGGGTGTTGACCAGGGTGGTTACATGAGGTGAAAAGCCGGCAACATCTGTCGCCCCCTTGTTGCTGTCGACAAAAGTCGCCTGTGTGACCAGTCCTTTAGAGCACCCATGACACAGTGTACAATTTTGAAATCGTATTTAGTTTAAATTATTTGAAAGGAAAACCATTTTGTTTACTGTTTCTGGCTTCACTATGTTTTGTTGGTGGTTAAAAACATATCCTGAACTGCTAAATAGTCTTTCTGAGGGTACACTTGTTGCTGGAATAAAGAGATATTTAGGTACAAGTGTTGACAATTGGGGATAGGACACTGAATTAGCCTTCCACCAATCATGGGGATTAGTATCAGTGCCAAGTGGAAGGATGGACAAGTAAGAGTGAATCTCCTGTTCAACTCTTTCTTTTAGTGAGAGCTCTGCACTCTTGGAAGTGGTTTTCTGCTGGCTGACTGCACAGTATATTACTCAGGCCAGCAGGTCCTCCAGCGTACCGAGGATGCTGAGCTGCTAGACCCTCTGGGTCAGTATAGGAATCATCAGTAGCAGGCGCAGCAGGATTTTAGTGAGGCTGGTGCAGCTGATCCTTCATTTTGAATGGTACTGCCTCAGCTTTATACGCTCAATAGCAGCATGTTTGTGTTAATCATTTAATATAAGTGCACAAAAGTGAGGATCAAGAAAGATGCTGTTGTATAGAATTACAGTGAAATTGGCATATCTCTCTTTAAGACCAACTTCATTGTCCACTTAAGCTCTTTTACCATGGGACAATCACTCTCCTGTGGAGTAAGCAGACCATTAAGACCAACACAGGTTGGAGGGAGGACACTGTGACATACTGTTCCCCACCAAAGGTGTCAGTAAACCTTTCAAGAGGCATCAGCACCAGAACATCAAGGTCTTCTAGTGTTGGTAGATCTTTTACAGATGACATTAAACTCCAGAGCTTGCAGCCTTTTGCAAACACTGCTGACACTTATTGTGAACAGATATATTTATATTTATAAATGGGCCAGCTATGTTTGCCTCTTTTCTAAAATGTAAACATAAACTGTAAACATTACAAAACTAGTAAAACAAGTTAATATGTAATATACTGGGCTGTTTCATTCCAGTTTGAAACAAAAGCAGTTTTTTTTTGTAATATACTTTACATTCATAATACTTTTTAACTTGTGAATTTTGGTGTTTTTGAATGAGCAATTTTCAAGATATACTGCAGTTAAACATACAATGTATCCCTGTAGCTGGAGAGAAGTGCAAATGTAAATGGAAACTGAAGCTAATGAGGTAGCAAAAGTAATTTTAAAACCACACTTAATAAAACATATTAACAATGTTCAACTTTTCCTTAATTTTCTTACCTCTGCCATTTTCATTGCTCCCCTTACGCTGCTCATCACATCTCTGCTAAAAGCCTAACCTGGATGTAGCTTAGTTAGCTTAGTTATGTCTTGGAATTTAAATGAAAAATCCTGCAGCACAATTAATAAAACAAGACCATTTTATATTAGTGTAAAAATCATTACCTCCTGCAGTATCCTCTTCAGCCTCAGAAGTAGTGTCTTTACTGCAGTGCAGTCCTGCATCATCAACCTAAAGGGCAAGGCTTCAAGACCTCCAATCTCATCTTCCCTTGGGAGACACCAGTCAGTGAGAGGGACACCAGGAAGGCAGCTGGAAGAGGGTCGGAAGTCACCTAGATTGATCTCCTTTTGAGACTGGATGGATATAGCCCTGGTGAAAATAAAACAACTAATTTCAGTAACATATATAAACCCAGCTAAGAATATAGACATTATAGGTGTCATTTGTTCCATAAAATAGTATACCGTATATTCAGATTGATTCTCACGATAAACCTTCATTAGCTAATATCATGCAAAAATAATTCATTCTGACCTTGATATCCTCAAAGACCTTGAACTATAGAATGCCCGTAACAATTTCCATCACAACTGGTTAAGTGGTTCTAACGATGCAGCTAAACGTATGACTCGTACATACCGATGACACTATATACCCAAATAACAAGGGAAGAAATGTCAGAATTTGTATTAAGAGTTATTGGCTTGGTGGTCCAGTAGTTAAAGAAAAGGGCATCTAGTGTGCAATGGATTGACGGACGACTTTTTCTGATGACGGATTCTAAATGACGGAACGGATCCAGTGTGCAAAGGCCTTTAGGATGAGAGAAACCGAGGTCCTATTGTAAGTAACTCTGCAGCAGCAGTTGTTGATTCATAGTTCACCCCCTATACTTGAATTCTGACCCATTGGACTCCTCAAGACCATCACTTTCAATTCAAACACAAAATGTCTCGTTTTCAATCACTTGACAACACCTACAGTACAGAAATGTTCATTAATGATCAACAAAATGAGAATACGTTAAAAAAAAAGATAAATGTAAAGCTGGTACATTCCGTATCTTAGAGAAACTGAAGAGGAACGGGAAATTAAAACAAGGTAAGGGCAATCATCCAAATAAAGCAATTCCATCTCGGGTTTCTGTGACAGTTTATAAATTACCTGACCTTCGGTCTCGTCACAGAAACCCAAGATGAAATTATATTCCTGTTAGTCACTGAATCCTATCTATTATTCTATATATATATATATATATATATATATATATATATATATATATATATATATATATATATATATATATATACAGGTGCACTCCACTTATAACGGATCCTGTTACAACAGAGTTCTGTTTACAACGTATTGAGGAGGCATGTCCCTGCCAAACAACATGGGTTTTATGCCATATTCTGGGTAAAACTGACTCATTTATAACATACATACAGTTTTCCTGTTCCACAGGTAGATGTTTTGCATTTAATACGTACAGTTTAATATATACAGTACTGTTTAATATGTACGAATTCAGGTAGATATTTTGCTCAAATAAGGTACATCCGGGACAGTAAATGACAGTCACAGCAGCATTTGTGATGTCAGGCAGGAAAAACAGCTGCTGTTTACTTTTATTCTTATATGCTTTTGTTGGCACAGCCGTTGCACAGTTTAAACGTATAAGTGTTCCACGTTTCCAATTTATTCAGAATTTTACAGGATTTTTTTTTTTTTAACTGAACATCAGTTTTTACTGATATTTATAGATGATTTTTGTCTATTATTCAATATTTTCACAATATTTACTATTATTATTATTATTATTATTATTATTATTATTATTATTATTATTATTAGTTTATTTAGCAAACACCTTTACCCAAGGCGACTTAGAGACTAGGGTGTGTGAACTATGCATCAGCTGCAGAGTCACTTACAATTACGTCTCACCCGAAAGACGGAGCACAAGGAGGTTAAGTGACTTGCTCAGGGTCACACAATGAGTCAGTGGCTGAGGTGGGATTTGAACCGGGATCAAATAACATTCAAACGTGGGTCTCTGTCACTTTACAAACACATTATTACCTGAGTATGTTGGCCAATCAAAGTCTGATTTATTAATTTGGCAATTGCTGGGCGTAGTAACTACTAGCTTGATCAAAAACTAAATTGAAATACTTATACGAAAATATAATATTTTTTGTGGATGAGGAATGGGGAGAAAACATAAATCTGTGTATGAATATTCAAAAGAAAACGAATGTTTCGAAGTATACAAAAAGCAAAAATAGCAGAAGTGGGTCAGATGAGGCAGAGGATGCATAGTGCTGCAAATACTGCTGCATTGAGGTACATGTTCATGCTGACAATAAAAGAACATGCTGAAAAATAAGCTACATATTAAACTAAAACAATAAAGTGAACAGAGACAAGCAATCCATTTATGCGGCTTTTACACACGCTTTAATAAAAAGAGAGTGCAGAATGACTGTTAATGAGCTTGTCAGAGCACTGTGCTTTGCAGGACAGCCATTGTTTATTGCAGACAGGTATGTATTGGTGACTTTGCAACAGTGCTGTCCATCAGCTAAATCACTGCCTAATGCCGGCAATCTTAATTGTAAATATCTGACAGAAAATGGTGATGCTTTAGTTCAGGGGTTCCCAAAGTGTGGCTCGCCATGGCACTGTCTGCGGCCCTCGTCAAACATTTTTTTATATTTTCTTGGAAAGAAAACACTTGGGCCATTACAAGTTAATTTTCTGCTCAATATCGGTACAAGCAGCGCACATCGCAACGCAGCGCTACTGTAGCTTTAAGAACTTGAAAACAAGACACACGTGCAGCCAGGGGCACAGATGGAGGGATTTGGTGATTGGATTTTGGTGATTACTGTCCCAAATGATCTCCGTAAAAACTCAGCTGAATAAATCCCACTGAGCAGAAACTAGGTAAATTCCTTGAAATATAATAATAATAATTAGTGTGAACTGTGCATAATATGAAAAGTGCTTAACGTGGCTTAATGTGATGAAATACAAAACAAATGCTTACAAAACTTTGCAGATATCAAGCATAACACTTCCAATACTATTCTAAAATAAATCGTTCTTTTGTAATTAAACTGCATGTTAATTGTGATATATCCAATGTTCTGGATTTACTTATTTTGGCACCGGTGTTTTGTAATAAATTCAGATGAGTGAAAAAAACAGCATTTTATCTTTTAATTTTAAAACATTTAAAATAAGGAATCCCAACAGATTTTAATAAATAGGGGTAAACAAACAAATAACTTCATGTTGCGCATAAACGCTTTTCATAGTACGAGCAGTTCACATTAAACAGGTTATTTTTTTTAGGGCTAACGTTATTATGTTAATGAAAACCACTACTTATTTTAGGATAGTATTGTGAAGTGTTAAGTCTGATATTGGCAACGTTTGTAAGCATTTGTTTCCCATTTAAGCACATTAAGCCACAGTAAGCGTTAGGATGTCCCCATAAACATACACATAAATGGCTGGTTTCACAGACCCTGATTAGTCCTAGTCCTGGACTACCCAATGTTAATTTAGGTAAGGTAAACCAAGATTAGTGCTAATCTGGGTCTGTGAAACCAGCCAACAAAGTATAAATGCAAACATGATCAAATCAAATCTAAAAAACAAAACAAAACAACAACAAAAAAACATACTTCAGCAACCAAAAAAGAAAAGGCAGCCGAAAAGATGTGTGTCTTGGGTCTATATATAAAGGTATGTTACATTTATTGCACATATTGGTGTTTTTAATTATAGGTGAATTTTATTATGCGGCCCACCACCCAATGTCCAAACTGTTCAGTGGCCCTCCTTGACTAAACCTTTGGTAACCCCTGCTTTAGTTGGTAAACTTATGGAACGCATTGATGGAAATGTCCAGTGTGATTTTTGAAGCATCTCCCGATAGCTTGCACCACCCAGTTCTGTCAATTTTATTTTATTTTTATGATTTCAAAGCAAATAAACCTGGCTTGTTTTGTGCTGATGTCATGTTCATACCTTCTGCAGATGCTAAATAATTAAAACAATTACATATATCATGATGAGCTGGTTAAAGTTTTATGATTATTTTTTTTAGCTAACAAGTGGTATAAAAAACAAAATGATATATATACAGTGCCGTGAATAATTATTTGCCCCCTGTCTGATTTTCTGCATTTTTGCATATTTTTCACATTGTATTTGGTCAGATTTTGTTGTGGGTTGTAGTCTGAGAGAAAAAATGACACCAAAGTTTGGTGCTTCTTTCATTTGTTTGGTGTGCAAGGTAATCAAACATGCCTGATTTGGGCCAGCCCTGCCCAATATAAATCTGACTAACTTTGGCCCTTACCATCAGAGTGAAGTTGTCAGCACATAGGTTCTAGAGGCACATCATGCCACGAACAAAAGAAATTCCTGAAGACCTCCGGTAAAAAGTTGTTGATGCCTATCAGTCTGGAAAGGGTTACAAAGCCGTTTCTAAGGCTCTGGGCTACACCGAACCACAGTCAGAGCCATATTGTCCAAATGGAGAAAGTTTGGGACAGTAGTGAATCTTTCCAGGAGTGGCCGTCCTGCCAAAATCTCTCTAAGAGCAAGGCGTAAAATCGTCCAAGAAGTCACAAAAAACCCTAGAACAACATCCAGGGATCTGCAGGCCTCTCTCGCCTAGTCTAAGGTCAGTGTTCATGACTCCACCATCAGAAAGACACTGGGCAAAAATGGGATTCATGGCAGAGTAGCAAGGTGGAAACCATTGCTCACGAAGAAGAACATGAATGCTCGTCTCAAGTTTGCCAAAAAGCAATGGATGATCCTCAAGAGTTCTGGAACAATGTTTTATAGACATATGAGTCAAAAGTGGAACTTTTTGGCCGACATGGGACCCGTTATGTCTGGCAAAAACCAAACACTGCATTCCACAGTAAGAACCTCATACCAACGGTCAAGCATGGTGGTGGTAGTGTCATGGTTTGGGAATGCTTTGCTGCATTAGGAAAGTTGAAGATATTTTTTAAAAACTAGCTGTTGTTCAGGGAGGAGCAGCAGAGCTATCAGAATGGCGAGTTTTGAATTGATTTGAATACGTTTGACTTTTTTCACTACTTCAATGAATCATTGGTGTCCGATTCAGACTCATTCAATATCTCACGTACACTTCGGTTTCCCAAAAGGTCAACATTTATATAAATACTGCAATAAATTGCCAGCCGTTTTTTTTTTTATTTTTTTTTTTTAAAGGCTATGGATATCTATCAGTGATTTTACCCTGTTTGAAAAGAAGTGCCAACCAATGATGATATGCTGTAATATCAACACACCATGTGACCTGTTTCAACCAATCAGAATAGAGTATTTAAAATACCCATTTTATAAACAGAATTGTGCTTTTGATATTTCTGGCAATCAAACTTGCAAGCCATAGTGGATACAGTAAAGTAATATAGCGTTAGTATTTATTCTAATCGCTATTAAGAAATGAGAGACAGAGACTGTAGATATCAAGTTGAATCACTATTAACAAATCAGAAGTATCACATACCTAGGCTTGCTACTTTTCGATTTTAATCAGTAAAGCTTGTTAAACTTCGAATTCCCCAAAAATATGAGTTTGACAAATAAATTTATATAGGATAAACGTTGGTAAAACCACTCACTATTTTTTTTTTCTTACCAAAAATAATTATTTAGAAATCATCTCTATTTTGTGTAGTTTTTATACTTGCTCTCTGTCCCGTCTCCATTCCACTCTGAATTGCTGGGGGTCGCTGTCTGTCATCTCAGTTGTCCGTTAGTACTGTAGTTTCACTGTCAGTCATTTCACCCTGTTCTGACAGATATTGTTGACTGAAGCAGCGCTAGAATGCTCTCATTCGTTTAAATGACTGTCAATCATCAAGACCTACATCGACTGTGCACTTTTATTTGCCAGCTACAGCGCCTGTCATTTAAAGCGCCTACTTTGAAGTTAGTGGGTTAAGGTGTAGGTAAGCTTTTGCTATAGGTATACAGTGACAGTTACTGGTTTGATTTGAAAATGGTGCACAAGAGGAAAACACAATGAACATTGTGCACAATACTCTGACTGAAGCAGGCCCGTCTGCTTTGCCTTCCAGTGAGTCCGGCTGTGCTGAAGCAGGAGAGGGAGGAGCTCAGACTAGTTATTTTCAACTATCTGTTACAAAAGGACAAACGCAATATTCAAACAGTGCTCCTGACACGAAATCCAAGGGTCTTGACACACAAACATTTCTCTGAACTTTGACAATCTGAAGACTCAGCCTGCGACTGGCTTGAACAGAGATACAGTTTTCGTAAAATCTGATACGAGATAAGTACTCTAGTGTTTGCCTTGGTGTGGGAGTCTGCAGCATAAGACGTCTAAAATCCTAAAAGTACTTATAATAAAATCTCTATCTGAAGTTGACAGAGATTGAAATATATTCAGTCTTTTATTAAGCTAGCAGTGCCAGAGTTTGCGGTGGAATATCCCAAACATAACCGGATGAAGAATGCACATATTAGTGGAGGAATTGCTGTGTCAGTGGAATACCTAAGTAGTTAATGACTCTTGTTTTTGTAAAGACATTTCTTTCGTACCCTGAAGTGGAGACAAAATGCGAGGAAAACAGAAACCGGAATCTGAACTTTTCCTTTGAATGCCTGTTTTGTTGAAGACACGGATCATCTGAAGGAGGAGTCCGTTAAGCATTCAACACGTAATGTTTTACCCTTTTATGAACTCGAGAATAAGCCAACCTTAAAGTAAAATTAACGTTTTGTTTCAGGTAGAATGTAAGAAAAGTATTATTGCTTTCAAGTTATGCTTTGAGTCAATGAACACTATAGTAATTGTTTGTTGTATGTGATTTATACAAATTTATATGGGTTTTCCAAGGCAATTATCATTTTGCGTTAAAAGCTAGCATCCAAATTTAGCTGTCTTGATAATAGATAATTCTCAATAGGTTGTCTGGACGCAAAGAGCGTCTTTATTTCGCAAGAGTGAGAATTGCCTTCTGAACCAATATATATGACTGATTTAACAATGCTTTGATTATCAAATATTAATGAAAGTAAATATTTGTGTTACTAATGATACCTCTGCTAAGACTAACCTTCGTCTTAAATAACTGTCAGGAATGCGGTTGTAATCTTTAAGGGAATCTCCCATAGATTGCTTATCAACTATCGGGAGTGGGGTGTTGTTGTTTATATTTTCTTTTCTGTACTGTTTTAGTTCATTCTTCTTTTCTGTATTACTTCAGTTTAGTTGTTGCACCTTTATTATTTTTCTCTTATTTAGTTTTATTTCTAATAAAAATGTTCCTTTATATTCACTAGAAGCGTGAAGTCTGATTATTTCAATACTGGTGGGTCCTACATGATTTTAATTCAAACTAGAGTTGCAAGCAACTATAAAGGCTTCCAAACAGTTATCGTGAAATTTAAGCGCATTGGTTATTATAGATGAAACGTTATCATCAAAACTGTGCTAACTGTGTAAATTTTGGCACAAATATGAGAATACTTTTGAAAATTCCCAGAAATTGTCATTAAATCTAAGATGGCTGCCACACCATGTGACCAAAGGCCGCCATATTGACCATGGCAGAACATCCCATAGCCCTTTACATCCGTGTCAAATTCTGTGCGTTTTGGTGCAGTCGATAAGAAGTTATAGGCAGTTTTATAGCCAGTTGCGTATGTTGATGATGCCATGCATCACGTTTGACCTTTAGGAGAGGTCATGAGATTTTTTTTCTTTTTGAAAAAGTTTTTTTACAATTATCAATATGGCCGCCAAACCATGTGACCAAAATGTGTCATTTTCATATCACCAGTACTTTACGTGAGTCTCTATGGTCATATAAAGTTTCATGACTGTAGTGTATTGCACCTTGGATTTATGCACGAATGTATAAAAATAGAGCCGTCGTGAAACGGTTATTTGCACGCCGTGGCCATGTTTTTTTAGCCTTTGGCTGGGAAGCCTAATAAGGTATTATAATGATTACAACTTAAACTAGTCCAAATACAATATACCTTGCACACTACACGATATAAAAGATGCCTTTGTTATTGAAATCAATGGGAATGGCAAATGGCAAACACTATTTGTCCAAAATAAATGGCTGCCTGCAATAACCCTGGACGGTGTAAGTGGTGGATACTGTATTGGCAAAAGCAAATTTTATATACAAACTGTAATATGATGAATTAGTATAATATAATGAGGTAAAATGCAAACATATAGATGTGCTGATAGTGATTGTACTAGATATATGTTCATTTCAAACCAACCCACCCAGTCGGAGATGCTTAATGATGTGTATTTAAATTCTGTAAAAATTTGCACCCCTTGGGGTCCCCGAGTGGCTCTTCTAGTTAAAGATCTGCCACGGGGATTGCAGGATGATTCACACAGCTTGGATGGCGTTAGATCATATCCAGGCTGTGCAGAGAGGCCCAACTTTCTTGGAGACCCTGAGGGGGGCGTTACATTGGCTCTGACGCTCCCGGGGTGGGGGATGGGAAACCGGCAGGGATTGCTTCTCCTCATCACGCAACAGTGAACCCTACAGGCCAGACACTGAGCATATTCAGAGTGGATAAGAAGAAGGGCTGATCTCTGTCTTCCAGGATCGGTAGCCCGCCCACCTCTGCTATGGATTACTCGGTGTAAAAGCAAGTCTGGCTTTAGGCTTGTGACATTGGAGGACGCTCACACGCCCTCAGAACACCTGTGCTGTGTGGGGACTGGCTGCGGTGAGAAGAAAAAACATAATTAGACATTTCAAATTGGGGGAAAATAAATAAAAAATAATAATTGGTCACTAATTAAAAAAGAAAAAAAGTTTTAAAAAATTATAATAATTTGCACCCCTTTGTTTTGAAAGAAATATGTACAAATGAAAGCAATCCTCACAGTTTCTTAGTTTGTTCTTTGTTGTTCATGTGAGCATACTATAGCCATATCATTTTTAAAGTAAAAAATATTGACATGTTGCATTTAAATATTATTATTATTATTATTATTATTATTATTATTATTATTATTATTTATTTCTTATCAGACGCCCTTATCCAGGGCGACTTACAGTCGTAAACAAAAATACATTTCAAGAATCACAGTACAAGTAATAATACAATTAAGAGCAAGATAAATACAATGACTTTGGTTCTAGCAAGTACAAGTGTGACAAAATACGATTCAATAACGGAGCAGACATGACGCCCCCCTCAGGGTCTCCAAATATAATTCATGCTTTCGTTTCATTTCTTGAAAAAGTTTTCCATTTTAGGTACAAAAGAACAAAAAGAAACTAGTCAGTCAACAAATGTTGCACCACTGCTCTTACAATAAGGACTGTTTAACAGCCTAACATTTATTTAGTTTTCTTGTGGTTTTATACAAGTTATCAAAATGATATTTTACTATAAGCCCACACAGTGTTTTTAAACCTTTTCCACTGTGTCAGGTGGAGCTATGAAATATACACTGAATAGTAATTGGTTCATTCCAATATGATTGTACTTTTTTTTTAGGTTACTGCCGCAGAGCTGTTTGTTACAACAGCATGTACTGTGGTGTCAAGTTAATTCAGTGATTTCGGCCTCAGAAAGAAACTTTCCTGTGGTAGGACAGAGGCTCCAAGGTTTCACTTGCTTTATCAGAAGATGGGAAGTCTGTTCTATTTGCTATCCAAACTGATGATTCAAACAAATCCTATTTCATCATCATTGGTGATGATTGTCCAAAACAGATCCAAAAAGTGTTAACACTAGCACCGCAATAGCTGCTTTTTTAACAGCTTTTGCAATTCAAATTTAAACATCTCCACGTATGTGAATACCTCGTGCATGTCCATTCTGAAGTGTTACTAAATATTTGAATTAAATACCGATACAGTGCTTCAGCTGCAGAATCGTAAAAAAAATGAATAAGTTATTAGCACTTGCTTCTTCAACTGCCACACCCGCAGTTTATGAGGCATATTGAAATCCATGCAATATAGCCGATAATTTAGTCTGGGCTTTGTAATAAAATCAATGTAATTGTGAAATAACGTATTATAATCATGTTGAGTGCTTGAAACACTGATGAAAGTCATTCTACACATCATATATTATTATTATTATTTACACTACATTTCTCAGGCAGAACGACTGTGCCACCCTGAGTGTGACGGTGCAAAAAAATAAAACAAATGTGCGTATTCTAAGCTCTGCACAGATCAATGACCATCGGGACTGATGCTAAACGAAAGCCAGAGACTGTTGCATTTTACAGCGCAACGAAGTATGGTGTGGATCTACTGGCTTAAATGGCACGGCTGTATTCTGTCAAAGGTGGTACTCACAGGTGGCCTGTGGCTGTTTTTTTATAATGTTTTGGACCTGGCAGCCATCAGCGCTTTGGTTTTGTACAAGGAGTGCACCGGAAACACAATCACTCGGAGGGACATAATTTTTCAGCTAGCCCTGGAGCTACGCCAGAAACATTTTGATAAGAGACAGGAAAGCCGGCTGGCAAATGTCCCTCAACCTTCGGCCAGCGCTGCCCACTGGCACACTGAATAAAAGACAATGCCAGGTTGCTAAATGCAATAAAAACAGAACTTTTTATGTCTGCGCCCGTTGTGAAAAGGCAAGTCTGTGGCAAATGCCCTTGTACAGTTGAAAAGCGTGTTTTCTGCATAGATTGTACTTAGAAGCTGTAATAGAACTCTGAACAGAAAGACAGCCTTTGAACTCTGTTTCACTCAAAGTGCTTTCACGTTGCATGTTATGTTATATTTTTGTTTTATGCTATTTTTATAACTAGTTATTTATGTTTTATAATTTTATATGTGCATACAACTTTCTACACCTGTTTACATAGAAGTTTATTGCATAAAGTTGATTTTATTACAGTTTTTCATGTTTATGTATATGTGCTCTTTTTGAAAAAATAAGACAAAAGTTGAATTTTCAATGTAAATATGGTGTTTCTGCTCTGGAAATGTTATGTATGATGTTCATAAATAAAAATATTAAGTTGCATCCGATTGTTTGTTTTTCATTTTCATATCAAAGCAGTTTTAAAATGGAGCTGCACATTCTGTGAGTGCGGCGGTTGTATGTAGTCTGAAATCTCGGCGGCTCTACTGTTAAAACTGGCAAAGCATGCAGAAACCATGATTATTTTGCAATAATATTCTGCAATTAAAAAACTAGAAAGAAATGATACAACTACTCCTGACATATACAGCTCAATGATGTGTCTAAAAGATAAGCTGAACCAAAGAAAATAAGAGGAATTTGATGAATACTTAACTAAATAGAAGATGGTTGGGCTTTCTCCCTCAAAAGCAGACACTGCCAAAAAATAGCTTAAAGAATTTCTGAATTGTGCTATTGCTTATCTGGATAAGTGTTTCAACTTTTCAGAGGAAAACTGGCTATTCAATGAGAGCCACTCTTATTTCACACTGCTAGTCAGATATCTTACACAGATGTGGAAAAAATTGCTGAAAGGCTAAATCTCATCAAAATGCTGCAGTTAGATATGGATAATTCTACATGAGCTTGAGAAAGCAGATGATTGGAAAGCAAAGAGTAGTCCTCTTAAGTGGAAAACAATCTTCCAAACTGCTGACACCGTTCCAAACATGCTGTCTGTGGTGTCATTGGAGTATACCTGCAGCTACTGGATATGTTGAGTGCATATTTTCCAACATGCTAAGCAAGTGGAATGTTAATCGCTACAGATGTTCTGTAGAACCTGCTCGTGAGTCTGAATTTTTCATCTTCCACACAATGGTTCCAGGACAGGGCTCTTCTTACTGCTGCACAAGGAAACCACAAGTATTTGTGGAAATCTGCTCACCATAAGTAATCAAAAAACTTTGTTATACCAGGCAAGCCAATTGAGAAGAGATTCTAATTTACTGTGAATGACAGTCAATTCACAACAATGACTTACTAAAGGATAGTACTCAGTTTTGGAAATATGTTTGTGCCAACTTTTGTCTTTATTTAAAACCAGTAAATTGTGTAATGTGACTTTGTTATTGGACAAACTTTCAATACTTTTCTATGGATTTCAATACAATTTTGGAAGCAAGTTCAGAATAAAATCTCTATTTTATTATAGTTAGTAGAAAAGGCTTAAGACACACCATTGTAACAGATATTCATAAAGGTTGTTTCATTCTGTGCAGCTCCTTAAAAA
Organism: Acipenser oxyrinchus oxyrinchus; assembly: GCA_030684275.1. NCBI lineage: Eukaryota > Metazoa > Chordata > Actinopteri > Acipenseriformes > Acipenseridae > Acipenser > Acipenser oxyrinchus. The sequence goes on along the minus strand of CM060247.1, from coordinate 61,319,831 downwards.
GTTCCTTATAGGTATTGATTAAATCCAAATAAAATGGCATATTTTCTTTGCCCCCCACACCCTTTACCTCATCGACCCTCCGCTACCAACACCCCAACCCCTCAGGCCGCACAAGAGTGTTCCTTATTTTGCAACTGTTAGGTGGCAACCCTCGTTGAAGATAAGGCAAAAGATAAAACTATGTCAAATTTATATAAATTGCAAATTCAACAATATAAATCTCTAACAAAATAGTATCTATTAAAATAGTAACATTAAAAGGCTGACTTTTAAAGATATAGCTCCTCCATTTTTTGTACGCTAATATGCTCCTCACTTGCACTTGTGCAAAAGTGGACTATTGAATTCATATCTGGTTTTGCTCGGAAGCAGATAATCAGCTATTCGTGTATTCATTTCTATGGTAATGTAGGATATGCCCTTTTAATAGAAAGCTTGCAAAGTTTCAGGCAGAAAATCTGTAGTACAAGTGCCTGGTACATTCAAACGTGGTAAAGTTGGTTTGACGTTCGATATTCATTTGATATTCCAAACTGCATCACCTTGGCTTTCCAAACCAACATTAATGTAGAGCCTGGCAGAAGTGAATCTATACATGACCTTCGCTTCCACTGTGAATTCTATAAACAATTTGTGAAAATCAATAAAATATTCCACATATGTGTCTAGAGCAAACAAGGTTCATTAAATACCAGCCTTTTGTGTATCTGTGAATCATACCAATAATTTATAAAAAGCGGTGCACTAGCCTATAGACGCATATACCCGACATGAACAAAATAGAACAGGTATCCCCAACCACAGCAGCCACAGTTTTCAAACCACTGTTTATCTAAAGAAGACCAATTGTGACTTGTTTCACAGGCTTTGTGGCTAGTTTATTCATTTTACTAATGTAACAGGGTCGAAATGCCCCGTTATTATATCACATTTTTATTTAGCAGTTTATTTATTATCTGTATGTCTTGCTTTGATTTGTGAACGTTTATTTCCTATTTGACACTTGATATTTGATTTGTATCACGTTATTGTTGCTTCCCCGCTCAAGTCCCGTAGGCTAAAATTGCCTTCATTGTTTAAACCAGTAATTGAATCATTGATAAATACATTTATGCACATGGTCCGTGTTTTTAGAAACAGATGGTGAATATATAACCTTATGTATCATGTTAAGCTGTTCAACTGTATATTGTATGAGCTCAAGGACTTTCGTTTTCCTTTTCTTTTCCCCTTCAGATACAATGTGATAGAAATGGCTGCACACTTTCTGCACTGGGATGACAGACATGGAATTTGAAAAGACAAAAAAGCTGAAAAAGGACTGGTGGTGTATTCCCTGCTTAGAATGGAGAAATGAAGAACCATGGTTTACTTTACTATATAAGTGTAGAAAATACAGTCTTTATCTTCTTTTTATTGTTGTTTTGATAAAATAAAACAAAGAAACACAAATGTAGAAGTATTATTGGTTACATGCTGCTATTATATTTTCATGCCAATATAAAGGAAGGTAAGTAAGAAAACAACGCCAATGTAAAGAAAGAAAACAACGCCAATGTAAAGAAAGAAAACAACGCCAATGTAAAGAAAGAAAACAACGCCAATGTAAAGAAAGAAAACAACGCCAATGTAAAGAAAGAAAACAACGCCAATGTAAAGGAAGAAAACAACGCCAATGTAAAGGAAGAAAACAACGCCAATGTAAAGGAAGGTAAGTACGCTGGGCTTAGCTGAGTGGGGGACGGAGGGGGGTGATGCTGGGACACCAGAGTCACTGCCGAACCTCTTGAGGTGTCGTGGGCTAGCCAATGAAACACCAAGGATGGAAGGTGCCCACTTGAAGACCCCAGAGAAGTACCCTGCTCAGCTCAGACTAGACGGATGCTGATGCGCTAGGGAGGCCGCACAGTGGCTGATCCCTGGAGCCAGCATTGCAGCCGTTGTGTGTGCTGATGCGCCAGGGAGGCAAACTAGGTTGATCCTTGGAGCCAGCATTACACTTCAGCCATCAACACCAGGCAGAAGGATATCTACATCATCAGATGGAAGGAAATGCAGATGGATCTCATTAGTTCACAGTAAAGTTATGTCTTAGTTGGTGCTTATCTTGGCGAGAGCTGAGTCCAATATCAGCAGTTTTAACACCTACTCTCATGTAATGGAAATCAGCCCTCCCTATATAAATACCAAAACTATGCAACACACTTATACAACAAAACTATACATTTCTCTTCCACATATGGTAGAGATTTCTACTAGTATTTGTGTACTCAGTGCAGGTGCTTGAATTGTGATTTACTTATAATTCTACAAAAGGGAATATCATTATGAATGAGCCACTGTGTCACAGATTCACAGACGCTGTGAAACAATTCACAATTGGTCTATCCCCTGGTACAGCTCAAAGTCCAGCACTATACCACTGGCTGCAGCTAACACAATTTGAGATCCCCTCAGGATTTGGTTTTTAGATTTCTCTGTGAGGTGGTCATAATTATATATGTACCTGTAGTTACATATATTTTTATTTTTCGTTTTTTGATTTTTGGTTTGGTTTTGGTTTTTGTTCACTGGGATGAACACAGCGCACCAGTTATGAGCGAACAGGGATTCTCAGCGAATCTCCCAGCCTCCCCCTTTGGGGGGAGTATACGATGCTCCTCTGCCTTATCATTTTTGTTCACCGGGATGAACACATCACATAGATTTATTATTTTACTGTTTGTTTTTTAGCAGGCGGCACCGGGATGCTCCAAGGGATGAGGCTGTGTTCCAACTACTTTTTATTTTTATACACACATTGTTTGGATTCAATGTTTTTGGAAATCTGTAAGATTTTGTATTATAATAAATGTGGTTATTTAACACAAGATTGTCCTGACTGAAATTCCCTTTACTCTGGTGTATGTATGTTTGTATGTATGTGTGTGTGTGTGTATATATAATAATTATTTTTATTTCTATTTTTATTTTCTGTATCTTTGTCCATTCAGTGACCCTTCAGATTTGTAACCTGATGTGAATGCTTTGATTTAACCCAATAGTGTACCACTTTGTTCTAAGAAAAACAAGAAAAATCACAAAGTACAACAACAATAATAATAATAATAATAATAATAATAATAATAATAATAATAATAATAATTCCCCTTTACTCTTCCATACAGGAGCAAACATCAATATTAATAAAAAAAAATAGGTTGAAAATATATATATATATATATACAGTATATATATACCTGAAATGAAAAACACTTAAATTAATTCAGCTTTTGAAAAAGACTGCTCTCTAATTCTTTGTGTAACCCAGTTTTAACAACCAATATGTTAAGATAACAGTAGACTATGTAAAGGTAACATGTATGGGACCATACAATGTCTTTAAAAGCCAAATTGCAATATATATTTTTTTATTCATGCAGTTCTCAGACAAACAGTGAAAGCCCCATCCACTGCCCTGTTTTTACTGTCCTCATGTTTATAATACTGCACAGTAGCTCGACAAAATAGTTTTCTGCTTATTTCCAACTTTATAATGTGTACATTTAGAATCTAATGACTTTATGTGAACAATCCATTCAATCTCTTACACAAGAAAAACAGATTATGGTTTCTATTTTTTTTTAAAAATTATTATTAATCATTTCTATTTAAAATGAGTGGATCTCTTTCTGGCGGATGTAATTCACCTACTTACATACAGCCCACTTACATACTTCTCGAAAACCGATCGCTGGCAATGATATTTAGGTCTTCATTATGTTTTAGGTTTAGCAAAACTATCAATAACTTTACTCTCTGTTCCCTGTTCACATTCCTTTGTTTTTTGCATTTTTATTTTTCCAATGCCACTTTCATGTTCACTACTATCTTTACATACTACACACTTTTGTCTGTTGTAAGTGGGATTTCAAACTCATTACAACATTCCCGCAATGTGAGAGACAAACATTTGAACTGTTTGAACTAAGCTAACAAAGAAGTGAAAACCAAATCCAATTAAAATTAACAATCAATTTAATCTTGTTGTCTAACAGGTATCAAATAGAAAAAACATTTTTAAATGGCATAAACAACTCAAATCATTAGGAAATAATCCACAGTTTCTAGTGCCTCACGGCAAATTGTATTGCCTAATCAACCTTTTTCAAAATGTAATATAATCATTTTCTTGTGGATGCTGTATTCAATATGTACATCTGAGCTGTGAGGCCAATTTAAAATGTAGAGGTGATATAACTCTAGGACTTGTTCCTTTAATAGTTATTACTTCTGGTCCATTATTGACTTCCAATCAGGTGATTCAGTTGCTTTAAATAATGCTGCCACAGCCATTATCAGACTTATAGCCCACACGTTATACAGATAACTGCAAGAATCTCTCTATTGAAGCGAGAAGGCGCAAACACTAGTGTTTTGGCAGTGTGAGATTAAAATAACTCCACTTGAAAACACAATACAGCATCAATTCATATATAAAAAACACCAAAATAGTTTTGAGTCTATTTTCCCTTTTCTTTTGCAAAAGGCATGCAGCAAAAGCTCTCATTTATATGTACTTCCTACTCTGTCTCAGTCCAAAGCTTGGAACACAGAAGGTACTTCCTACCAATGTTGTAGAGAGAGAGGGCGAGCAAGACTAGAACAGATAAAAGGAGACGAAAGTAGTAGAGATGACACTTCTCAAGTCAGAAGTATAAAAGGTACATTATGAATCACAGAGAGGGGATTGTCACAATAATACACCCTTCCCAGGATGCTACAGTTTGCGCTAGGATCATACCAGCAGATTAAGATGTCTTTTAGACTTGGATGTTTAAAACAACATACTTGATGATATCTATTTCCTATCAATTTACCACCATCTGTAGTAAAACTGAAGCAAATCATGTCAGAGTTCTCAACTGGATTAGCTGGGGGTCACAGGACCCTTTTGAAGCCTGCTTGAGGTACAGTATAATGTCTATGGTACAATGCACATTTTAACCCCCACATCTGTGTATCTTACAATCCACCTCGTATAAAAGTATGAGACAGGCTACTGAATGATTATGTTTATACGTACGAAAGAAATTTCACTTACCAATATAAAACATCAACATTGTCCTGTTCATCATCATCATCATCATCATCATCATCATCATCAATAGTGTAATCTAGATCCAAAGTGCTGCTGTAGTAAACATACTGATTTTGTGAACAACCAACCAGAAAACAATAAAATGCACTTACTGCATTATTGAATCAACCATAATATATTATCTAAGTCAAGGAGTAGAAATGTGATCACAGTGAGAGGTTGTTTCTGTAATACTGTTAAGTGGCATGTGTTGCCAGTGTAAAAGTGTGCCAGGATGTTATCATCAATAATAATGCAATTTTGTTTTCAGGGCAGTGTTAATGTCAATGATGTTAAATGCCAATGGGGTACCATAACACCTGCATTATAAACAGCAATTAAATAATTGAATAGGGAGTTAATGCTGGGTGGCTTCTATGCTGCACAGTCAGTCACATAGTTTATCTCCTGTGAACAGCAAATGCTTCATGATGCATCTTGAGTACACACACAGAGAGTGTTTTGCAGCTCCCCCTTAATTTGCTCATTCCCTTCTTACACCTGCATTTCACCTGGATTACAGTTTACACTATTGATCTGTTTGTATTCTTATTCACAAGGAAGCAGTTACTGTACAACAAGCTATATGCAAACACCCCCACAATACCCCAAATGCAATATGGAATATAAGAAGGTTTACCTTTCCAGTGCTCTTTTCCTTTGCTAGAAAGTCTTGTCACTATACACAATATATTTCACCAGAAAAATACCAGGTCTGATTAAGAACAAATAAAAAAAACAATATCTGACCACCCCTTCGTGTCAAAGTGAGGCTTAGTTTAAATTAAATTTCCAGGGTAGCCCCAAATGTATGAAACTATACTTTGGAAATAAAAATTTAAAAAGTAATAAAAGTAATAAATAAATAAATAAAACGCATTGCAGACATATGCGTTTAAATAAAATAATCAAACCCTCCGATTTATTTATTTATATATTTCAGAAATACTGATGTGGGCAAAGTAATGTTTACTTGTTAAGTCAATATTACACAAGCATAATAATATCAAAACATTCAAAAATCATAAATATGCACTAAAAAAGGAACAGTGCTAAAACAAAATGGTACAGCAAATAGCGCATATGCATCAAAATACTGAATGCTGTATTGTTAAACTGAAGATGGTCCCTGAAGAGAAATGAAAGCTAACTTACTTAAGGAATGTATTGTATCTGAAACAAAACCACATTGAAAATGTGAAAAAATTCCAAGTTATCAAAAGTGCCCAGCCATTTAAAGTGGAGATATCAAAAACACAAGCCAAGTTTCAAGAAACCAATGGGGCAACCTTGCCCAGCACCAAGCAAATAGGCACAACTGTAAAAGTGGTGGGGTTCAAGGTTGCCCCAATTGTTTCTACTAACTTGGCTTGTGTTTTTCATGCGTTCGATCCACTTTTATTGTGCTTGAAATACACAAGCCAAGCCACATTTCCAATGTGTTTTTGTTTCAGACATACACACACAGACACACACACAGCTGCTTCAAACATAGGATCCACGTTGAATGCCAGGGAGACTTGTTCTGACTTGCTGTCACTAGTCAACTAGTGAACCAAACTAGCGGATAGAGTCCCGCCGTGTTTTCCACAGCTTTAGAAAATACTGAATCGGTGGGAGAAACGGGTGCAAGGGATCTCCTTTGAACATAGCCCCCATAATGTTTAAGACTCCCCTGCTTCCAGTTTATTGGGCCAGCTGAAGCTTAATGTTTGAAAAGAACATGCCTTTAAGAAAGTATGCTAAATCAAATTTTATGAAGCACAAACATCAGAATGTGATTCAGGGCCAAGGCCCGCACTGATGAAAAAGACTAGGAAATGTTGTTCATGTGCAATTTGTCAGATCTAGGAAGAACATTTCTGGAGTAAAAATGTCACTCTTTGGTATTTGTTCACAGTGGTGTTTTTATCAGCTTCAGCAGCACATTAACCCCAAAGTCCTGATGCTTTATCTGCAGAAAAATGCTTGCTTTTGCCCAAGAACTACAAGTTACTTTCAGGAAATGAGCCAGCAAACCCACATTCTCATCATCTTTACTTGCAGCTGGTCCAGAGTTGGAGTGCTTCAAGGGTGCAATTAGCATCTGAAGCAATGCAAATGGCACTTAACAAAATGTTTTCTTAATAACACTAAAGAAATTAGTGATTGACATATTTAAAAAGCAAATATTCTTTTTTATTAGAAAAACCATGTCAAACTATAGTACACTGTGATAAATGTACTGTATAACATAACCACGGGAATGAGAAGCATGGGAGAACTGCAAACATAACTGTAGTAAACTTTAATTAGTGTAGTAACACTGGTATTATAGGATAAAATAATGTAATACACAACCTTTCATTTTGTATCTAAAAATATAAATGACACCACATCTGTTACACAACTGGTAACTACCTAACTGAACAAAAATGCTAAGGTATTCATGAATAAATGTAACACAATGAGACATGAATGTATTTGAGAAGCAAATGAAACATAGCCAAGTAAATTTGCTGCTTCAGGAGCTACAATATGACTATAGAAGTAATCGTAGTAACTATTACTTTAAAAATGTGCTTTAAACGACTACATATAAAAATGCATTTTTTTATTTAAAAGTATTACATGTATTGCACGGCAAGCAAATCAATTAATATTTATAGTTTAAAGATTAAAAGCTTTATTACCAATAATAAAGAACACTACTTGTTTTCTTTCAATTTCATTAAATTGTTCTAGACTCCAGCTCCAACATTTGAATATGACTTGGAGTTGAGAATCGACCTGTTTCTATGGAAACAGGTGCAGGAACAGTTTGCTGCTGAAGCCCCTGTTACCTGCCTGAAGCAGTCGTTTTAACCTTGGCTCTGTCATGCATCTCCTGCATTTATAGCCAATAGCTCATAAAAGCTTTTCTATGAACACCTGGTGCAGTTTAATAAATGTCACCTTCAGCTCTATGAAACTGAAGGAAGATCATGGCAAAGCTAACTACCTTGTTAGTATCTTTAAGGAATGACGAGCTGGCTTCTGGTCACATTGCTACCCTTTTTGTGTGAATGTGTTTCCCACGCGGTATTTCTTCTGTCGTATTCACTATTCATTCATGTTACCACGCAGTAAATGGGATTGACTGTGTGTTAAATAAACACATAGTATTTTTACCATTTCACATTCATTTGCATCAAATAAATGAGTTTGAATTATCTAAAATTCTGTAAAACAGCCTGGGAAATACAGCTAATGAGGCCTCTGATATTCATCAGGTATTCACTAAGGGGGGTTAAATTTGCCACTGCCTTTACCACTAATGGGAAGCAGGCGGTGTAGTGGGTCCAGAGGATTTGTTTATTGTGATGGGGTGCCGCTCTGTCACTTATTTGAAAAGTAAAGTCAACATTTTCTTTTGATATTTTTTATTTAAATCATACTGGATCCTGGCCTCAACTCAGAATACTCAGGAACATAATCATTAGCCTAATAGTAAGCACTACCCCTATACCAACCTATCCAGCTGTCAGTATTTTCTGTCTCTTGCTGTCATGCTAGGACAGATCCCACTGGATACACCTTAGTCACACAGTACAGGCTAGCAAGGCAAAGGTAAAATCTTTGCGTAGTGGTAGTAGGTTGGGCGAACAGAGCGTGTTCTTACAGCCGAAGTGTTCTCTAAGACGGAGTTAGACACCAGACACAACATGAATCAATAAATAAATAAATACATTGTACATGTATTACTTGTCGTGACGCACGTGCATCAACAAATGAAATTAACTGAATAAGTAAAAGAAAAACATATGTTAATAAACTAACTGTCAAACTAAATTAACACCGCACCCCCTACACACGTTACAAAATGCAGCAGCAATATACGAGACATGCACATTATTTAATAGAATGGTGAAGCAACTCTCACCTAATTTGGGAAACACCAAATTGCTAGTGGCTTGTATCGGATTCAGTTTTTTTTCAACTCAAATAATTTCCAACTTTTTGTAGCAAGAGAAACAGCGTCGCGTTTCACTGTTTGTTTACACGCCATCTTGTAGCGATGAGGTGCACTCATGGAAATCAGAGTACAAAACGAGTCAATGATATGACGGCGGTTCTGGAAAGATTTTATTATTATTATTATTATTATTATTATTATTATTATTATTATTATTATTTATTAGCAGACACCCTTACCAGGGCAACTTACAGTTGTATACAAAATAAAATACATACAATTAAGAGCAAGATACAAAATACAGTGACTTCAGTACAATTTGATATTGGGGCAATTCAAAAGCAGGTAACACTACAGTGTTGATAGTTACATCAGAGTTAGATATGAGTGCAAGTGAAATACAAAAAACTACAGATTGTGTTAAGTGCATGATTAAATACAGTAAAATAAACCAATCAATGTGCCTCAAGACACTCTTGTGATGACAAGTCGCTTTTGAAAAGATTGATTAAACCATTTTAATTTAAGTTTGAGGATGATGAGTTATCAGGTTACAAAACAGTACTGTATCTGTTTTTAGACCTGTGCGAAAAATGTTTATACGCCATGCTTAGGGGGTGAGTAAGTGATTATATTAGTTGTAATGATTGTGAGCATAATGATTAGAAATTGAACCAGCTTTGTGAGTTAGTTTTCCCTGTAGTTTAAGTCTGCATTTCAAATAGGTTTATTTGATAGTTGTTGTGGACTATTTGGCTGTCACTGTAGTTGCTGTTCTGTCTAGATGGTAATGCGCTGTGTTTATTCATTTTTGAGAAAGGGAAACAGTGATGCAATTTGATTGCATTCTTTAATGTGACAGTGTAGGTGCTGTGAAACTCAGGAAAGAACAAACATGCAGCACTCTGGGGAGCTCCCGAGTGGCGCATCCAGTAAAGGCGCTCCACGTGGAGTGCAGGATGCGCTCTATAGTCTGGACGTTGCGAGTTCGAGTCCAGGCTATTCCACAGCCGACCGTGGATGGGAGTTCCTAGGGGGCAGAGCACAATTGGCGGAGCGTCGCCCGGAGGGAGGGAGGGTTAGGTCGGCCAGGGTGTCCTCGGCTCACCGCGCACTCGACCCCTGTAGTCTGGCCTGCGCCTGCAGGCTTGCCTGTAAACTGCCCGAGAGCTGTGTTGTCCTCCGACGCTATAGCTCTTGGGTGGCTGCATGGTAAGTCTGCAGTGTGAAAAAAAGCGGTCGGCTGACGGCACACGCTTTGGAGGACAGTGTGTGTTCGTCTTCGCCCTCCTGAGTCAGAGCAGGGGTGGTAGCGGTGAGCTGAGCTTCAAATCATTATTGGCCATTCCAAATTGGGAGAAAATAATTGGCAACGACTACATTTATAAAAAAAAAATATTAAAAAAAACATGCAGTGTGGTTCAGTTTTGCATCTTGTGAAACATTTCTGGGGGCGCTCCTGTCAGGACCTTCTGTAAAATGTCAAACCCAGGCATCCTGTCTTTTTAGTCCCGGGCGAATCGACCAGGGGCTCGTTTCCCGATAAATCTTGAACTTCGAATTACAAAATCAGCATCAACCATAATCTCGCCAACTCTCCAAAATAGAGCACAATGTATGTGGAATGTGCAAGTCCATCCAAAACATAATATAACCAATCAGAATGGTATGAGGGATGCACAGATTACTGAATCAACAATTTATATGTGACAGTAATCACTTTCTAACTGCAGCCTGTGTTTATAGCCACATCTTGATTGTACTGAAAATCCCTCCTTTGCATACAACACAATACAGCAGTGGTGAAGCTGGTGCGTAAACACTCCAGGTGTTAAGCTAACCCTATAACGGCAGTCTTCGGTGTTTTTTTACTTTTATTTGGAAGTTTTGTTTTTATTTTTGCAGCCTTACTTTTTCTCCATTTACTTGCTCTTTGCATTCTGTTCAACATTTTAAATTACCATCATTTTATAATAATTACATTTATTTTACATTATCATTGGATCTAAATTGTAGCCACAAGCACTGTGTTGCATCAATTACACTATCCAATAAATCCAGATAAAAAGAAGTAACCTTTTAACACTCCTGTTTGTCTGGCATCAATTTAAACTCCCTAAGCTCTTGAATCTGATAAATGCCTATTTTTCTTATGTTACACTATTCTAAGGGCTTTCAATGCTACACATGTATACTTTACAAGTGATTATTGATGTTCAATGTAAACTGCTTTACAATGTAAATGGTTTTTACATCCAATCTTTGTAACAATTCAGCTTTGTGGTATTATGTTTTAAGGTTACAGCAAATTCATGTTAATATTAAATATACAGAAACAACCTGTATAATAAAGATATTTAGCTTTAATTTAAATTCTGGAGTTTCTAAAATTGATCTATGTTTGTCTCTTCACATTAACATTTAGTCCACTGCTGCTTGGGCTTCATAATATAATAAGTTCACCAAGATAGTTAATGTAATATATAACTGCCATTCACTAAATCAAATTTCTCCAATGTAACATCAAAGTTGTGTCACAAAGGATTTATTTAATCCACTTAGTTTTTCAAACATTGTTGAGTTCTTCAGAAGATTACAGTGACATGGCTATGGAAATCTTGTTAGTTTTTAAGGAACATCCATCAACTTAAACAAGAGGGCAATCAATTAACATGCTTGGTCCCCTGACACTATTATATAGCTCACATATTTCAAAACTATAAATGTTCTGTCTTATTTTCAGATCTATTGTAGTAAATCTGTAACTCTTTCAACACTGCAGACCTGCACACAGATCTATGGAAGACTCACAGACCAGTAAACTAACCCTGTGTTTGTCCATTTTTATTACTTTTTCAGCATAAGAAAATAACAAAATGTTACATTTCAGTAATGTGATTACAAAAAAAAGTTAAATAAAGACTAGGTATATAGTTTACAGTTTACAAATCAAAGTACTAAAATACATAAGCCATGAACGCATGTGTCTTTTTTAGAATGTATGTAATGGACATATCGAACACATTGTTAAACACAACAGATATTATAGTTTGTTTATACTGATTTAGTAAAATAATTAAGATACACCCTTGAAAGCAGAATGTTCTACTTCTGGAACAGTTCATAGCACAAGTACGTGTCATACTCCTGGGTTACATTGGCTTGCATTTTCTGTTTGGAGAGCCTGAGGGGGTGAATTAAATGAAGATCATGCAAGGACATTACATTTTGTGTTCAGAGACCATGACCATTTTGAAGCGATGTACATGGCTGTTACTGGTGAATGCTGCCTTTTTGCAAGCTGCAAAAAAAACTTACAAGTAATTGTTTTTAAATGGCATTCACTTTTGTATGCTTTAAGAAACAGAATATATAAAATAATGTATGGTTCAGAAATTATTATTACTGTATCATACAATAAAACATGTCTGTGGCTGCACATTACTGCCCAAAACCAACTTGACAACTAAGACAGCAGTGTTAGTATAACAGTAAATGAATTGACTTTAGTTCCCAAAGCTTCAGTCTCAGTTCCTTCCTTCTCATTTTTTAAAGGAGTTGGGAGTACACTGTTACCTTTATTTATTTCAAGTAAAACAGGATTTCAGGAAATAATAAAACTTAGGTAGATAATGTAATGAAAGCTTATCCTTATCCATGAACATGTGTGGGGCAGCAGTGTGGTGAATCATTAGGTATGCAATCTTAAAGTTTAACTCCAATCCCTCAACTACTTCATATAAAGGGGATTTAACTTTACTTTTATTTAATTATGTTTAATCTAGTCAATGCTCTGCAAGTCATTTTAATAAAACAAGTTATGATTCATGTTTAAGTAGATTAACATGATTGAAAATAATGCAAACATGCGCCTAATTGTTGAAACACAAGTTGAGCACAATTAGGAACAATAATAATAGAATCTTACTCATTCCTGACGCATACAGTCGCAGACAAAAGTATTGGCACCCTACTCTCATTATATCATAATTCAAGGTAACAGGACTTTAACCACATTTTAATAAAACCAAGCAAAATACACCATTTCTAGTAATTTAACAAATCATTTAGTCAAAAAACAAACATATTTGATTTAAAGTATTTGTTCATGACAAAGTATTTTCCTCTTTTTGCTTTTATTATGGCTTTCAGATGTTGATGATAATTCTCAGCCAGTATGTTACAACTTGTGGGTGAAATCTGAGCCCTTTTCTACAGCTTTTTTCAGATGAGTCCAAAGCATTTCTATTGGACTGAGATCTGGTGATTGCAAAGGCATTTTCCAGATTATCTTCATTTCCTTCAAGAATTCCAGAGTTGACTTAGCCGTATGCTTTTGGGTTGTTGTTGTGTTGAAAGATAAACTGTCTGCCAATCAGCCTATGAGCAGATGGTATCATTGTACTTTGTAGAATGTTTTTATTTATGGCTGTGTAGGGGGGTGAGGTATAGCTACATTTTATATTTAATTATATTCTAATTATCAGGGATCATAGGAATCCGTTTGCTCTGAAATGACGCAGAAAAACAAGGATTTTCTATGTTGATCGGAGGCATTTTTTGTTTGTTTGATAACCAAATCAATACACTTATCATATATCATCAACACAGGCAATTTTGCTTTACTTTTACGTAAACATAGTTTTTCAATAAAACTGGTTCTGGTGTACAGAGGTCAAGGTTGAACGAGGCGCACTGTCAGTGTCACATTCATGTTGAAACATAGCAGCAGTTTACTTCAGTAACAACGCACTGGATACTTAACAAGCTGTTTAAAGATGCCGAAAACGATAAAAATCACCCCTAAAAATTGGATCAATGAGTTTGGCAAGATGACAAAGACTAACTCGGAGATAAACTAATATGAATACTGTTTTTTGGGTTGTATTATTACTACACAGAAGTATTTGTAATGTTTAAAGTAAAATGGTAAGTTTGTTTATATTATTGATTGATGGCACTGGTGAGCTTGTAACTTCCTTAGAATTTAAAAGTGTACCAGTAAATACTTCCTGTGTTTTAGTGTTATTCAGTAGTACTATCTCCCACATTAAAACAGATTGCTAATGCAGAAACAACTGCCTAGTAAAAATGAAAGCCTTCATACATTCTAACAGTCCTGCTTTCCCACCAGTACATGTGTACATGAAAACAGATAATTAGGCCCATATGCTTAAAACTTACCATCTACTTTATCGTGTCAGTAATAGCATTTAACATGACAGTATTTCATCAGGTGATTCATAAAAGCCATTTATCGTTAAACAATATTACTCATTGCGACTTTAGAATAATGTGCCCTTGGAGACCAATTTTCTCATTAACATATTATTTGTCTAATTCATAAATCTGTATTGTGCCGTTATTGACCCTTACCAGCATCATAATTACCACGTGCCACAGACCAGGCCGAGAATGTGATGTGTCTTAATGGTATCATTTCCAAGCACAATCTCTGTGTTTAGGAACATGTATTTAAGCCAATAGCAATATGAAATGATCTGCAGCTCCTTTCTTAATATAAATATGTATTTATACTACAGCTACAGTATTTATATCATACAATTCCAAATATAATGATTCACAACTCTGAATAAAAGTATTATACAGCCCTGTTATTTTTAGCCTATCCTTATTTATTTTTTATGTTACCTTACAGTGTCATTTCTATAAAATCAAAGTGATTAGTCATATTATGTTATTTATAAAACAGGAGGGCCCAGCACTGCCTGCACTGCCTGCCTCCTTTAATGGAGCCCCGAAAGGAGAAAAATCACTTGGGTTTAGGGTGTAGAAAGGTGTGCTAAAAGGGTGCCACCCTTACACAAGACCAGGGGTAACCACAGGGGTTAAACAGGCGCCTCTAACAGAAGACCCAGGATCATCTCAGCCGAAGGAGGAGGCGAGGGGACCACCTTTACTACAACCCAGACCACCACCCCTGTGTCCTGACCCGGTGTCTATGGGTCCGAGACCTGGACCTTGGCTCCCAGAAACCCGGCATTTGTGTCCAGACCTCTGGTCGCTGGGCCTGGTTCCCAGGTCGCTACATCGCCAGATACAGTCGGTCGCCTGGTCTCCTGCTCCACTCCCCCTGGTGGCCCAGGCATCGCTCCACAGTTGCTGGGGCTCACACCTCTGCCGGCTGCTACATCCGCTGGTTTCAAACCTACGCTTCTGACGCCCTGTCCAAGTCGTTTGGGTCCCCTGTCGCAGGATCTTGGTCTCTAGCACCAGAGTCGGGACCAACCTACCCACAAGAATACAGGAGGAAAGATGGACCATGGGGCAGGGGGGTGGTGTTTCAAGGGGGGGGGGAGGTGGCTGGTTGTGGCCATGTGTGCGTTGCACAAGGTGGAGGTATGTGGGAGGGGGGAAGACCTGTCGGTGTAAATAGTGCAGGGATATTTTGTATTTCAGTTTGGCAGGGATGGGGTTAATTGCATGTTTTAATATGAATAATATTGATGATAATAATACAAAAATATATCAAATAAAGACCTAAAAATACACTTTTAGCAAACAGTCCCATCCCCTTGATTCCAATAGAAATACTGTGTTTTTTTTTACCAGTCTGAATGATAAAGCATTACACTACAGTATATTGAACATATATTGTTCGCAACAAACAGTTTGAAATAGTAGGTTATTTGTATGTTTTTGATTAATATCAGGATTTGGCAAATTTTATGTTGAACTTTCTGGGCATTGGTCCACATCTACTGTACTGTTTTCCTTTTGCTTTTGTTTAATTTCCTGTTTGATCAAATTATAACGTGTAATATTTTGTTTTAGAAGAAGGCTGGATCTTCAGCGTGTGACAGCTGCTGGTGAAACCTTGTATTTCAGTAGTAATCTGTGACAAACCACTTTCTATTTAGATAATGCCATCTAGTGTGCAGAAGCTGCAGAACAGGTTAACTAAACTGCATATCACAGGGACCTCAATTTTGTTGTGAAGCTAACACGCCATATTTTGCCATTTTTATAGCTGGCCATGACTACCATTGTCCATAAGAATGGCTTTGCTGATTGGAAATGCATCCATCGTCAACCCACATCCATATCTGAAACCTTGCCAAAGAAGACTCTTTCACCTCAAACCTTATTTACCAGCACTAAAATGGAGAGAGGGGGGGAGAGAGAGAAAAAGCTGCTTCAGTCCGTACCATTCAGAAAAAACACAGGCTTTATTCTATCCCTAAGACCAAGCGGCTAGCTAGTGTCCTCAAAAAGATACCATCCTCCCAGCCACACTACTGAATTTTGCAGATAAAATAACATTTTAAATACCATTACTGAGGCTGAGAAACATACCATGCTTGATAAGCATTTAGTGGTACAGTACAAAAGTCCATAACACCACTTCCAACATCAACACAGTCATAGTGTGGACTGTGATTTAAGGTGACACCCCCATTTCATGGCTTACATGTTCCAGTATTATTTTATTTGTCAAAACAATAACAAACTCACATAACAGCTAATTTAATAGGTTGCTTAAAGATTTGTTTTTGAGCATGAAATTCATTTACTTTATAGATTTCTACTGGCTTAATTTCATCCTGCATTAGACAAGAAGTTCATAAAGTGCCTGGCAAATGCACCAATGATGTTTAAACTGAATGCAGGAGAAGATGACCCAAAAATATGTTTATTCAAGGACAAAGCAAGTCTCATGTGGTGAAAGAAACTGTATGGGGTTGTCGTATTCTGCTGCTAATGTCAGTACATTTCACAAAGCTGACCTAAACAGGCACAACTTGCATTCATGAATAAATAAGCATAGGTTATTCTGATTGAGGCTTCCTCAAGCCAATAGTATCTTGACATTAGCACATGGTTGCAAAGGACAGCATGGCAAAGTGATTCAGCACTGTGGTTGTTTTCCAAGATTCAATCTCTATTCTTGCCAGAAATGAAGGGAGGACCTTTTTTCAGCCAAAGACATAGGTGTGAATTATAAACAACATGTAAGTTTGTGTAAGTCGTGTTTTCTTTAAGTGTACAGTAGCTTGCAGAAATAGAGCAATGGTTTCAAAATGACAGTGCCGACACAGACCTCAACTAGAAAACTGTGTTCAGTTCTGGTCACCTCGTTACAAAAAGGATATTGCTGCTCTAGAAAGAGTGCAAAGAAGAGCGACCAGAATTATCCCGGGTTTAAAAGGCATGTCGTATGCAGACAGGCTAAAATAAATGAAGCTATTCAGTCTTGAACAAAGACGACTACGCGGTGATCTGATTCAAGCATTCAAAATTCTAAAAAGGTATTGACAATGTCGACCCAGGGGACTTTTTCGACATGAAAAAAGAAAAAAGGACCAGGGGGTCACAAATGGAGATTAGATAAAGGGCCATTCAGAACAGAAAATAGGAGGCACTTTTTTACACAGAGGATTGTGAGGGTCTGGAACCAACTCCCCAGTAATGGTGTTGAAGCTGACACCCTGGGATCCTTCAAGAAGCTGCTTGATGAGATTCTGGGATCAATAAGCCTCAAACAACCAAACGAGCAAGATGGGCCGAATGGCCTCCTCTCGTTTGTAAACTTTCTTATGTTCTTATGTTCTTATGTTCTAATACAGTATTTTCTATGGAAATACTATAGAAATAACAGGAGCTCATTTATCTATATACTGTATTGTCACTATGGGTAGTAATTATTTTTTTTGGACAGAATCTGATAATACAAATTATTACAAGTACAGTATGTTAATACCATACATTGTTATAAAAACATAATTAGAGCTCTCTGTATCTTGACAAAAGAAGATTTAATCAGATTCTGATATTTGTGGTAAAGAATGACATAACCCTATTTTATTACAATAGCATTAACGGTTCTCTAGATATATATAAAAACAATGCAGGCAGGGGTTGAATTTAAGAATACCGAGTGCACTGTACAAAATAGTGAATAGTATTTCTTTACACTGTTTCGCCTTTTGTAAAAATCTATGTACACATACAAACTATTAGAATTGCAGTTAGAAACATCTTGAGTGGGAATCACAGTGTGATACAGATGTCTATCTCAGGTCAATAAATCTACAGCTATAGCAAGCATAAGCTAAGCGGCTTCTGTTGAGCTAATACGCTATGGTAGCCATACAAGAAAGTATTTAAGATTAACAGCATGCAACTGCTGTAATCAGGTGCTCCTGAGACTCTTCCAGTTTCTCTTATTCCACTATTATTTCTACAGTAGCTGTCTTGGAAAAGTGTTTTTCCTTATTCGTTAATAAATAATTCACATACTGTACAGGTACATATTAAATTCGGAAAACAAAGCGCACCGGGAAATAAAGCACACATATTTGTAGGCGTTTTTCATTGTCAAATATTCAATAATGGTATACATTCAATGGTATACAGTGAAATTGTGTAAAAAAATGGATTCTGTACAAAGTCAGATTTAAAAAAAGATTTAACTGGTCTCCTACATTCATGAAGATCACTGCAGGGGCTATCAAACATCTAATATGGGAGATTTTTTCTTTTGTCAATTTGAGTCTAAAAAAAGGCATTATAATAATCTATTTTGTAATTTACTGATATGAGTATTTAGATCTATCACAGTTTTGATCAATTGTATCGAAATACAGTATGTTTTTGAACCATAAATTAGTGATTTGTGAACAGCAGAAACCAATTTACATTGGCCAAATAACCAACTGGTCAAAGCAAAGCCTGCAACACTTGAACACACATCATTACAAAATTATTATTATTTGTTTATTTAGCAGACACCCTTTATCCAAGGCGATTACAGAGACTAGGGTGTGTGAACTATGCATCAGCTGCAGAGTCACTAACAATTACATCTCACCCAAAAGACAGAGTACAAGGAGGTTAAGTGACTTGCTCAGGGTCACACAGTGAGTCAGTGGCTGAAGTGGAATTTGAACCGGGGACCTCCTGGTTACAAGCCCTTTTCTTTAAACACTGGACCACACAGCCTCCTATGCCATACAGTGTCCTCTACCTTTGAAGTCTTTGGTCCTCTTAAATCTTTAGAGACCAAATCATAGTTTGTATTTTGTAAGAGTATGATGTTTGCAAGACCCATTAATATCAGAAAATCATTATATTTTTTCTACAATCAATGCAATATACATTAAACAAAACAAGTTACATTGCAATCTGTGTGAGGATAACTGCAGTGGCCTGCTGTACTGTGCTGCCTAAAGAGCATAAAACTGATTATATTTCAAGGCCCGAATGTAATCTGACAGTCAATACTAAATAGTCATTAGGTAACAAATAGAAACTTGAAATAAGGATACTTTGAAATGCGTGATGGGGTTTTTCACATGATGGATATGTTTTAGTGCTGCAGTATTTCCTTTTAAAGGATCCCATTCAGTTTCCCTGAACAGTTTTAATAAAAATTTAAATGAGAAAAATAGTAATTCCAATTTCTTATTTCCATAAACAATCTTACCAAAGCTCACAAAAGGCTGCGTTTTCACTTAGGCAGTGCAACTTCATGCTAAATAGGCAAAGCAGTTAGAAGTAATAGAGTGTTCAGCACTAAAGATATTGAAAGACAAATAAAAGTAGACTTTGGGCCTAGGTTATCCAGAGGTTGTGTGCGTTGATTTACATTCTTGCAACATGTGAAACACAAAAACATGAGGATTGCAAATTACATTAACAGTGCTAGTGTGATATCTAGAGATACTTGCAATTGAGCTGAACTATTCAGTAAGTTAAGTAAAGAACTGCAACAGTAGGTCACCAAAAAAACCCAAAAAATAATATTTGAATGATCTATTCTAAACAGTGGCATATCTCAGTATAGTTTCTTTTTAACTCTGTATTATTCCAAAAGGGGGTTTCCCCTAGGGGAGATTTATATACCTAGTTTTTAGGGTTTAGTGAGTTTGAAGTAGTGCTGGAATTCCAAAAACATATAAGCTCCCGTCAAGGTGGTGCTTAAGAAGCTGCCCAAACATATAAAGTAAACAGACTATCAAGGAATTTAAAGTTAATTTTTAATTTGTTTTTTTATGGCATTGCCAAATAAGTTTTTTTTATGCCATCAGTTTTTATGTTGTCACAGTAAACAGCTGTTCAAATGAGAACAAATAGTTACTGTACATGCCATGCATTTGTAAAGAAATGCCTAAAGACTTTTAAATCTTACATAGAGATTTTGAATGCTTACAAATGTCACTGAACTCTTAGGATGCACTGAATTTAGAGTCCACAGTTTTACATAACATAACAATTAACAAATGTCACCTGGAGCAGGCTACTGTAGGGTGCACTTTCTAGAATGTAAATGTTATTCTCCTCTCTTTCACTAGCTTGCATTAGCAGAGTTATGGTGTTCAAGATTCCTCCAAAATATTTTATTTAGTAAGGTTTCAAATTCTTGAAATTTAGTCCCACCGCTTGCAATAAAACCAATATTACATATTTTAAAAAATGCAGCAAACATTATTGCTGTGAGGCACTGGCCTACGGTTAAAAATCTAACACTAATAATTATTTATTTAGGCTCTCTTACACGGTTCTTTGCAACAAAATAAAATGCATTTCATCCCTCGTGTGTACATGAATTCCCAAGTCCCGCTGAGACGACTACAGCCTCTATGTTCTTCAAAATCTTTACTGTCACAGGCTACAGTGACACTGTATGGTTCATTTCATACCACCACAGCTGTTAGTTAAATGTGTTAGAATGGCTTTGAAACAACCAAGGATTATTAGCAACCTTTTTACAAGGTGAGGCAAAGTAATAGTGTTGATTAGAAAGAAGTACTTATCAGCCTAATAATAAGGAATTATACATTCCCTTGGTAGTCTGCAATTTAGCAAATCCAGCTTATTAATATTCCAATGTGCATGGGCGTGCCTCAGTCATTTTTCATGGCTGGCTACGGCCCTGATAACACCACCTATATTTTTTTCTAAATTAAATTATGGTTTAATGGGGTCTATTATAAAAAAGGGCTCCTTGTATAACCACATTTTAAAGCATCTGGGAGTCTGGGAGTAAAACTATACCAGTAGATCAGGGGTTTTCAACCTTTTTTTTGAAACTGTACTCTGCAGATTTCAATTTTCGCTCTGCTGAATGGTAGAATGCAATAAAAGGCAGAATAATCTGATTAACACATTTCTTTTTCCCCATGTATTTAATATATAATGTATGTCACAACAGTTTGCAACTGACACTGCTGGTTTAGGGCAGAATACCAAACAGTAGGCTTAATTCTTAAAACTTTTAATTACATGTCTTTGGTGGACAGAACTAAAAGACAGTGCTGTATTTGGGAATCTTATTGGAAACACTCGTATTCGCTTTCTATTCGGCAAAGTTATTATAAATAATCTGGACTGTAAATGTTTATCACTTTATCATTTACTTCATTTAAAATGTTTACAAAAAAAAAACAACAACATTTACCCTTAAGATAAAACTGTAACTACTAACAATAAACTTTTTTTTATTAAAGCCAACATGAAAATGATCCAAAGGGACTTTGCACTTTCTGTACTCTTTTGTGTTTTCATCCTTTGTTTTTCTTTTGCAAGTAAAAAATGTATCCATTTCATCACATACCAGAAACAAATTCAACCAGTCGCTGTTGCTGTTACTAAAATGCAGCGTGCCTAATAAATAAAAAATGTCAGCGATTTTCACAGGGCCTAACTTTGTTAAAAAGTGGGGGACAAATGAAGGACTAACTGCCGAGAGTAGAGATGCAAATGTATTTATTTAAAAAAAAAATACAATTAAGAAGCTCTAAGAAACCAATCAAACCTTGCTGTTGTGAAGTTACGGTTTTAGTAATTGCAAACCTACAAAATTGGGCAGGTGTTTCAGCATAAAATGTTCAATATGTACTTACTGAGCAGCATTAATTACAAAAACATGCAATTCAACAGTATACACTTACTTGCAGGAAGGACCAGTCAAGAGATGTTTCTGGTTTGATACCATTAAAATGGTCTTATTCCTCTAAGAATATGTGTCTTTGCCATTGGGCTTGTTTTTAAATATTATTTGCTTATTTAGCAGACGCCTTTATCCATGGTGACTTACAGAGACTAGAGTGTGTAAACTATGCATCAGCTAGAGAGTCACTTACAACTACGTCTCACCCGAAAGACAGAGCACAAGGAGGTTAAGTGACTTGCTCAGGGTCACACAATGAGTCAGTGGCTGAGGTGGGATTTGAACCGGGGACCTCCTGGTTACAAGCCCTTTTCTTTAACCACTGGACCACATAGCCTCCTATGCCATGCATTGAGTTAGAGGGAAAGGTTTGCCCATAACAAAATAACTTAAAACAATAATATAACTGCTGCAACCAAGTCATTTCTTGCTAGTTTTAAAATATTTATATTTTTTACTTTAAATATTCAGGCAAGCTTTGCACTTGCTTCGGATCGGGTACATTATCTTTACAAGGACTGACAGTGCATAGAACAATGGGGAGAGTAATATAAATCAAAATATTTTAATTAGCTTATGATTTCAGGTACGTGCCTTTAAGTAAGATGACACTGGCTGCGAAAGGACTGCAACTCTATTGTCAGTTTTTTATACACAAATAAGCTTAGTTGACTTGAAAAACATCTTAAATGATGCAAGCAAATTACTTTTTGGTTTGACTGAATGAGTAGTACACAACAAGCTTCAATGTGAAAGCTGCAAATTAATTGCAATAACTACAAGTTTGAAATACCACTACTTCAGATTATTACTTGTGCTTAATAAAAGTAACAACACTTTATTTAGAGTTGAACTTAAACTCATTCATGGCCCCGCAGCAACACAAACTTCCTTCTTATTTAAAACAATTAAAAATAGATAACTGTCTGGTTCTATCTTGCCTTTTTTCAATGAATATAATTGAATTAATAGAGAATAAAAACAAATTAAACTAACAAATGCCTAGCCTAATTTCAAATAATCATTTGGTGTAGTCTCCAAACTGCCCGGCATCTTCTGTTGCAGTCCCATTGCTGCTAACTTTAGCTAAATAGTACAGTGCTGACTATGGATCAAACCAATGTTCCTGTAGTGTGCGTTTTATTGTTTTAAATGTTATCAATGTTGGACTTCTGGCGTCTTCTGAATGACTTTCTGTTTTTTATTACATTTTAAACTGTTTAAAAGGCAAAACTAACAAAAAAGTGTAAAAGTTGAAAAATAACCATTAGTGATCAAGCAAAAATAAAAAAGACCCATAGAGACCCGTTTGCTCACTGTCAACTGCTTAAAGACTAAGTTGAATTCTTAGATTATTCACATATTATAGTTAAAAAATAAGCTCTTGAAAGTATTGAATGGACTTTAGAGGAGTCTTGTTTCTGCTGGCTTGAAAAATTACACATTAAATATGGAGTGGCTGTTGTTTCCCTGTTAAGCGAAGCACAGCCGCAAAGTCATTGTGTTAGCGCTGCAGGATGTGGCCCAAGAGAGACTTTGATCAGATTTAGAGCCTATCACTGCGCCAATCACTGCCTAGTGGGAGGTGAAATCTGATGCCCAATCATGAGTCAGTAACATTCCCTTTAAGAAGGTGTTTGCGCTGGCACCAGGATGCTCAGTGATCTTGAATTGAGAAAAAGAATAAGCAGCGCTTGCTCAATGTTATCTGTATCCAACATGGAAGAGACACCATCGCAGCATGAAGTGGAATTTGGCAGCACACGAGCAACTTGCAGACAATGAAAGAAACGCTTCACACCACAGGCCTAGATATTATCGCAGGAGGTTGAAGCAAGGAGAACAATATTATATGGCACAAAACATCGAGCACCCAGGGCAAATAATGTTTGGGATGGGAACAGATAGCTGCATCTATGAATGCTTCTTAGTCTGGCATCCAAAGAACTGCACAAGAGTGACGAAAATGGTTCAACGATGTCCAGCAGAGAAGCAAACACAAATTATCATCTGCTAACTGGGCTGCAGTTGCCTCATCCACCCTTCAACGGGAGAGTATACTGGTTTGAGGAGGACAAGTGGGTCTTACCTGCAGGTAATTTCTCCTCATTTTATTTATATATATATATATATATATATATATATATATATATATATATATATATATATATATATACTTTTAATATATATATATATATATATATATATATATATATATATATATATATATATATATATATATATATATATATATATATATATATATATATATATATTAGCTGACGCCCTTATCCAGGGCGACTTACAATTGTTACAAGATATCACATTATTTTTACATACAATTACCCATTTATACAGTTGGGTTTTTACTGGAGCAATCTAGGTAAAGTACCTTGCTCAAGGGTACAGCAGCAGTGTCCCCCACCTGGGATTGAACCCACGACCCTCCAGTCAAGAGTCCAGAGCCCTAACCACTACTCCACACTGCTGCCCCATTAACTTATATATATAAATTAATGTTATTTATACAGTGTCGGTTTTTCCAGCCAGTCAATTTTTTTTTTTTTTTTGTTAGGCTACTTAAAACTTGTTCTGGCTACACAAAATAGTGTATCTGGCTTATATATTTTAAGCCCTCGCCATTTAAAATAATTGTGTATGTATTCAGTATATTTGCTTTTCTTTAATTCATGTATTGATTGTAAACATATTTACGATTAATTCAAAAACAAACAAACAAACAAACAAACAAACAAACAAACATTCTCAAAAGCATTCATTTTCTGTTTCGTTTAAAGCACATGCTATGGAGTGTCACAAAACCACAAACACAACGACAATTAATAATGAATAGAGCCCAATGCACATGTTTTATTTATATAGTAAACAAACAAAAACAACAAAAATATATACAGGCAAAATGTTGATTCTTTGTTTTGTTTGCCATTTCATCTCTAGATCCCATTCAATAGAGAGGCGAGGAGGAAGACCAACACACCTCTGTCACACCGACAGCCCTAGAAAGGAAGAGCAAAGGGAGGATAAGCCGACAGGTCAACCACGGGACAATCACCTGACCAGCACAGAGTTCTCCTGCCCAAAGTCCACTGCAAGGAGTTGGTGATAGCTCCTCAATCCCAGCGCCTACACCACCTCATTAGGGAAAACTCTGATGCCCTTCAGCCATTACTTCGGTTGCAACAGTCGGATTTCAAGATTTCAATAAGCTTCAGAGGGAGCTACATTTCAGTTTAATAAAAATTAAAAACATTTCAACTAATATCCAGCGTTTTTTTGTTGTCTTTTACAATATTAGACTGCATTAACGTTATTAAATAAAACTAGACAAAAAGCAATTAAAAAATAAGTAGATTGTACTGATTGTAAAATAAAAAATGAACTTCTGTTTAATGTTGAAAGCTGTCTGTTATTCATTCAGTATAAAGCGATTTTGCTAATAGTAGGGGACCCCTAAACCATTTTAGTCAATAATACATAACTTATATGCCATTCCCATCATTGGATGGTTTTAGAGTGAACTCGGGCATTTACAAAGATGTGTCCTCTTTCTGCAAAAACAAACTGTTTTAAGATTAGAACACAAAAATACTTGGAGAGCCTACAAAAAAAATGTATATGTAATACAATTTATATTATAGTACACAATTTAAATCAATACATATACAAACAAGACATACTTACTATTGGATAAACAACTCCTTTATTAGGCACTCCATGATCTGTCTCGCAGTAGCAGCAACTGTAGCATCTCCCAGGGGAACATGAAGGCCTGCCTCATGTTCCCTAAAAGCTTAAGTCCTCTGGAAAGTCCATATGCCAGCCAAGTCTTCATCAGTTTCCTTTGTTTCCACCTTTAGTTGTTCAACAGTTACTTAACCATCACACCTTGGAAAGGGAAGTTACATGAGGCAACATATACAGTCATGCAGAATGATTGTACTACAGTGTGTCCAGCATAAAATACTTTATTTCAGCATGGAGAATCCGCCATGGATGAGATTTATGGATTGCAATTGTAGATGATTTAATGAACTGTGATGGGTGCACAGGGCCAGAGTGAATGATAAATTTGGCCGGAAGCCTCGT
This sequence comes from Acipenser oxyrinchus oxyrinchus, assembly GCA_030684275.1. Lineage (NCBI taxonomy): Eukaryota > Metazoa > Chordata > Actinopteri > Acipenseriformes > Acipenseridae > Acipenser > Acipenser oxyrinchus. The sequence continues at coordinate 61,293,758 of CM060247.1, read as the reverse complement.
CCATGGGTGCGCAAAGGCTACCTGCGTGAGGCCGGCAGGAAGAACATGAACGGTTACATGCATCCCAGTGTTGCAGCTAAGAAGTGGCTAAGAGCCACCTCCCCACAAAAGACGAGGCTGCCAAACCATGAATGAAAAATAATAATGATTAACACACCCCACAGTGGCACGTGCCATCTACCCCCCCAAATATTGAAAAATGAATGCAAATAAAAGCTGACACACGGCCCGTCCCCCAGAGCATCACTGCACCGGGGGAAAGAGCCCAGCCTCTCCAGCCTGACCACGCACCCCGCAGAGCTAAATAGGAACCGCTCACTCACATATAATTTTTAGGGGGAAACCTCAGGGAATCCGTGGCTAAGGGTAACCCTTCCTCCAGACTAAGCGGCCAACTCCCGTTTCGGCTGCCCAGCACTTGACTGAGTGGCCGAAACAAAAGAAGTGACATGAAAGAATAACACACAGAGCCTTTATGCGCTTGCTGATGACATGTTGCTTAGAGGTGGATTCTCATGCAGAAAAGAAACCAAGTTCACAATTTTCATTATAGTTTTAATAAATAGTAGTCACTTATTAACATGCTGTGATCTCATTTGTATGTTCTGCTTGTTTAGCAAAAAATAAGGCTTGGCTACTTTAAAAGCCAATTTAGTTGTTTCACAGAAAAAAAAAAAAAACATAAATGGAAAATTACCTATATGGTAACAATATCCTGGGAGACAGTCAGCATGGTTTTAGGAAAGGGAGATCGTGTCTAACTAACCTGCTTGACTTTTTTGAGGATGCAACATTGACAATGGATAATTGCAAAGCATACAATATGGTTTATTTAGATTTCCAGAAAGCTTTTGACAAAGTCCCACATAAAAGATTAATTCTCAAACCGAACGCAGTAGGGATTCAAGGAAATGCATGCACATGGATTAGGGAGTGGTTAACATGTAGAAAACAGAAAGTACTGATTAGAGGAGAAACCTCAAAATGGAGCGAGGTAACCAGTGGTGTACCACCGGGATCAGTATTAGGTCCTCTGCTATTCCTAATCTACATTAATGATTTAGATTCTGGTATAGTAAGCAAACTTGTTAAATTTGCAGACGACACAAAAATAGGAGGAGTGGCAAAAACTGTTGCAGCAGCAAAGGTCATTCAAAATGATCTAGACAGCATTCAGAACTGGGCAGTCACATGGCAAATGACATTTAATAGAGAAAAGTGTAAAGTATTGCATGCAGGCAATAAAAATGTGCATTATAAATATCATATGGGAGATACTGAAATTGAAGAAGGGAACTATGAAAAAGACCTAGGAGTTTATGTTGACTCAGAAATGTCTTCATTTAAACAATGTGGGGAGGCTATAAAAAAAGGCCAACAAGATGCTCGGATATATTGTGAGAAGTGTTAAATCAAGGGAAGTAATGTTAAAACTTTACAACGCATTAGTAAGACCTCACCTAGAATATTGTGTTCAGTTCTGGTCACCTCGTTACAAAAAGGATATTCACGGGGCGGAGCTATGCCACCTGGTAGTGTTTATTGACAGAGTTAGTGAACATATACACAAGGAGAGAGGGGCTCCGCCTCTTCAAGGCCCAACATTTACTTGATCGATAGACACGATAAACAGGAGGGGGGCCACCGTCTTTGAGGTGACCCGACATACGAGAGGGGCACCGTCTCCGAGGTTACCCGACATACGAAGAGGCTCGCGAACCGAAAGAAAACATAAAGTTAGTATCTGTTAAAACATGGAATGCGTGGTGTTCCGCCTCTTGAAGCCCAACATAATAGAAGGGGGTTCCGTGGCTGAGGAGACCCGACAAACAGGAGAGGGGCCACCGCCTTTGAGGAGACCCGACAAACATGAGGGATGCCACCGCTTGGGGACCCTCGCATAGAGGCATCAGACCTGAAAGAAGAATCCCAAAAGAAACATACATGCAGATGGAAGGGTTTGGCCGGGGTCCCCTCTGACTCATGGAGAACCCTCCTCTATGAGGTAAATGAAGCGGAGCTTAACAAAGGGTTGGAGAAAGTGGAATCACTAACCCCCAAAAGATGGACCCCGGCTCCTCGCTGACGCAACGTGAAGAAGAAAAAGAGAGAACCGCCAATGCATAAGAAAAGAGAAAAGAGAAAACATTTAGACGAAAGAAAACAAACACTTAACGTGACAAAGGGGTTAGTAGACTGTACCCTAATGACTATGTGAAGACCCTCTGCACAGTGGAAAGAAAAACCCCTTTCTTTTAATTTAATTTCTTAGGGGAAATCTTTGGAGGCCCAGGCAGAAAGGTCGTCCCCACTCGGACATACTAGCAATGGACTGATGTGCGGAGGATATTTCAGATGATGAAGAACTAATATAAGTTTCAACTGCTGATGAAGTCCAGCGCCCATATTTTTAATTAAATGCTGGTTAATGTTGGCTTTTGCAGCTGAAGTAGCTGCCCCTATTCTAAATGAATGAGGAGTGTAGAATTGCGAAGGAAGACCTGCTCTGGACACCACGGTGGAAAGGTGTGTTGAAAACCAATGCCTTGATACAATGGACCGCTTGAATTGATAAACAAAGGGTCGGAGGATGAAATGGCCTTATGCTCTGCAATGTACTTCAACATGGAAGTGAAGGGACACAGAGGAGAGTTGATCTTAGAAAGCTGAATACATTGTCCTTGCCGCAGTTGATCTGTTTTGAAATGCTAAGAAATAAGATGAAATGAGAATCTGGGATGAGCTTGAGGTCACTGCAGCGGATACCGAGGGTAGGAAAGCTGGCAATGGAAGGAACTGTATATTCAGAACATCTCAAAACCCAAAAATGCAGATAGACATATGACTTCCATAGTTAAGTCATCAAATGGAGAAAAACAGCCATGGCGGAGAATTGAAATCAAGTTACTGAGAATGTCTATAGAAATAGGCAGGCGAGCAGAAGAAGGAGCCGGAGAGCACTTGGAAATTCCTCGTAAAAGGAGACGAACCTCTGGAATTGATAATAGAGTTGGGGAATTGATGGACATCAAGCGAAATTGATGCTGAATTCCTGACAAATATAGTCTGATTGTAGCTGGTGCCAGATGTAGAGAGTCCTTTGCATGCACTATGAACGCCATGATCCAGTCCTGGTTGAATGGAGTAGGATTAATCCTGCTTTGTAAACAGAAAGTTACATAACATGCCCAACCTGTAGAGTACGAGGATCTGGTAGATGGGGCAAGTGCTGATGCCATGTAATCTTGAGCTGAAATAAGAAGTTTATTAATAGTTGGATTTAGTTGAAAATCAGCTGATTGAACTGTGGCGTTGCTGCTGGATATTGCAGAGCTGTAGGCAGTAAACTGTGGAATTTGGAAATCTGTAAACGAGAAAGAGCATCAGCTGCATTATTAAAAATGCCCGGTAGGTGGCGAGCTTGTATTAAGAAATTATTAGAGACTGAAATCCATACTAGCCGACGCAGCAATTGCATTATAAGAGGGAAGAGGAACGACCTTTATTTATAATATGCACTGTAGTTGAATTATCACAGTAAAATAGTATTGATTTCTTAGACCAGAGATGACCCCATAGCTGGGCAGCTGCTACTATTGGGTATATCTCTAGCAGAGCTGTGGATTTTAGATGAGGAGATATGTTCTCGATTTCCTCAGGCCATGTACTGCAAAACCATTGATTGTTAAATAGACCTCCGAATCCCAGAGATGAGGCATCAGTAAATAAAGCCATATCGTGTGGAGCTGACATGAAATCATCATAAAACATAGAGAGACCGCTCCAGTGCTGAATAAGCGCAGACCACATTTTAATGTCTTTCCTAGCTTCTGAAGAGATATTTATATAGGAGTTCAGATTTTTGCTGTTGATGCCAGCGCTAGCAGTCGAGATATAAACGTCCTCCCCTGTGGAATGATACGTATTGCGAAGTTAAAGTAACCCAGCAATGAAAGCAGTGCTCGTTTTTAATTGTTTTACTGATCTGAAATTCCTGAATGAGATAACGAATATGGTTAAGTTTAGACTCAGGCAGGCTGGCTTCAAACTTTTCTGTATCTAGAATGATTCCAAGGAATTCCAAAGAATGAAGGGGACCGATTGATTTCTCTTCTGAAAGCGGAACGCCAACTTCAGAAAATAAGCTTTTAAGATTGGAAATCGCTTCTGCTGGTGCATCTGAAGGAGGAGAAATTACTAAAAATCGTCCAGCAAGTGGAGCAAGAATGGGACATGATAGACATTAAGAAGAATCCAGCATAATGCTTCCGACAGGGTATCAAATATCTTCGGGCTACTGCGGCAGCCGAAAGTCAATTGGGTGGCAAAATAAAACTTTCCTTCCCAGCATATACCAAACAGGTGACGGAGAGAAGGATGGATTGGCATTACTTTAAATGCGCCTGATATATCTGCTTTTGCTAACCAGGAACCACGACCTGCTAATTTAATTGAATGTATTGCATCTGCAATAGTGATGTAATGCAGGGAAAATTGATCTTGGGGAATTAATGAGTTAATGCTGCTGGTGCTTGACCCCGTGGTGCTGATAAATCAATAATGAGACGCTTTTTCCTGACATTTTCCTCGTGGCAATGCCGATAGGATTAATTCTATATATTGGAAAAGGAGGAGCTAGAAATGGACCGACTATAAATCCTTTTTAATTTCTTTCTCGATGAGAGACTGCACTGATTGTGGATCTTGAGTCGCTGAATAAAGATTTTTGCTTTTGAACGAGGAAGAAGGAATTTGAGTAAGACCGGTTGAAAAACCATTTTTAATCCGTCTATCAGGTAATTAATTAAGTTACTGTCGGGATGATTCTGTAATTTACTTGATAACGCCGGGATGTTTATAGGAGTAAAGACTGTGAGCATCGGGAAAGTCACTTGCGTTTTAAAGGGCAGATTGAATTAGAGTGAGCGCCTCCGCAATTGCTGCACATGTGGATAAAATTGCATTGCCTATTCGAACAGAAGCCAGTATTGAAATTGTTGCAGATTTGTCTTCCTCCTGAAAATCTAATACTGCGCCCGTATTTGTCTTTCCTTGTAGACTGATCGAGGGAGCTGAAGAATGTATAGGATTAGGTACTGAAGATCTGTATGAATTAGCGGCTAAACTGGGTGCTTTAGAAGTTGATGCAATTGCGGCTTTAGGGCAGAGGGATGTTGTGTGAGCTGTTGAAGCGCAGATCCCACATGCTAGCTCTCAGACCACCAAAAATTCTATTAAATAGATCTGTGTCCGGTTTAGCCCAATTGATGATGTGATTATCTGCTGCCAATATCGCTGCTGCTTTTGCAGAGAATGATTTATGATACTCAAAAACATAGTCCCCCGTATTCTGACAGACAGCTCCACGATATAGTATTCGTAGGAGTCCAATTCAGCTCTGCGGTTAGGATATACCGAGCATAGCACATCTCTGAATATGGAGAACGCAAGGACAAATTCCCCTAATGTAAGATTTTTAATCAGTCTGGGATCTCTGGATTTTAGAGTTACTGCCAAATCTCCACAATCCACTACTCTATGATCCAAGAATTCGAAGTCGCCATCAATAGAGAAACAAGATTAATGTCCTTACCTTCGAGAATGTTACGCCTGATTCGTGGAGATATAGTGTGACGCCTAGCTGCAGTTGGAGAGGAGGATCCGTATGTAGATGCAGTAGCGAGGTTGAATTGTGGAGGATCTGCTTCGCTGGCTGAAATTGGGGCTGGACCAGAAGAAGCTGTAGGCGGCGCTGCAGTGTTTGATGCTGGAATTAATGACAGCGCTGAAGATTGTTTTCCTGTTCCATAATAGACACCCTTTTATTTAGATCCGATAGTTGAGAACTGACCGAAGATAGAGTATCGGAAAATGGCTGCATAAATGATTTTATCTCTTTAAATATTTGCGAATGTTGGATTTCAATGGCTGGCTGCTGATTAGCGGTGCTAGTTGTGGGGGTGGTTAGATCCGAATAGACTGCCTGCTGTCTGTTTTAGGATGCTGAATGGCTGGGCGCTGCTGATTATGTTTTTCGGAGGAAAAACTGGTTCTGCTGATACTGAATTGCAATAGAGAATGAAAAGAGACTCTCTATCACTCCCTGCCGGAATCGCATTACCGCTTTTAAGGAGGGTTTTATCAATTTATTCATGGGCCAGTCCTTCCAAAACAATCGATCCGAGGGCGCCCTGAGGCGAAGTCGCTTGGATCGGCGCAGATTCGATGTTTGGGTGGCAGGAACGGTAGGCAATATTTGAACTGGAACCTGATCGGGAGCCTGATCAGATGTAACTGAAATGCCAGAAGGGGAGAAAAAACGGAGACTGGATGGGCCCTGGATTGAAGCTGGAGAAGAATGATCTGGTAATGACAGAAAATCCTGGGAATCCTCTGAATCCTCTGAAGGTATACAAAAGTTGATGGGTCTTGAAATCGCTTAGGTTTATGCCAAAACGAAAAAACACAAGACAGATAGGTAGAGGTGACTAATGTTTAAATAAGGTAGATTTAATTGATGACAGCAGATGATAGGTTGTTGGTGCCTAGCTCCTCCCCCTGAACCCCACCTATAGGTTAACATTTGCTGCTCTAGAAAGAGTGCAAAGAAGAGCAACCAGAATTATCCTGGGTTTAAAAGGCATGTCGTATGCAGACAGGCTAAAAGAATTGAATCTATTCAGTCTTGAACAAAGAAGACTACGCGGCAATCTGATTCAAACATTCAAAATCCTAAAAGGTATAGACAATGTCGACCCAGGGACTTTTTGACCTGAAAAGAAACAAGGACCAGGGGTCACAAATGGAGATTAGATAAAGGGGCATTCAGAACAGAAAATAGGCGGCACTTTTTTACACAGAGAATTGTGAGGGTCTGGAACCAACTCCCCAGTAATGTTGTTGAAGCTGACACCCGGGGATCATTCAAGAAGCTGCTTGATGAGATTCTAGGATCAATAAGATACTAACAACCAAACGAGCAAGGTGGGCTGAATGGCCTCCTCTCGTTTGTAAACATTCTTATGTTCTTATGTTCTTATAAATTACATCAATTTTACTATTAACACGCTAATCAGTTGTGGTTGAGATACACAAATGGCTTAACAGGTATCAATATAATTCTAAAAGGACAGTAGAGAAATCGGGGTAAATCACGGAAAATCAGAAGCCCTACCTATATGGTTACTCTCTGAATGTATTCACTACAATATACATTGTCTATGAGATGCTACTTCAGTCAACAGGAAATATAACATTAAGAATATACAGCAGGATGAGTAGGGATTTTTTTTATTTTTTAAACGCTGATTTCTGTTAAGTATAACGATTGTGTTAAACACAGGTACAGTAAATGTCTAGTATGTCCACAGTACTGAGATTTGACATCGATAAATGTATTTTGGTAGTCCTTATTCATATTTTAAATGATGGAGTACATGCATATGTTGATGCAAACCGAACAACTCATGGTCAAGTTTCATAATAAGCATTTGCCATTTCATTTGAAAGTGAAATTTTAGCATTCCGAAATTCTTAAAATGTAGGTATTTAAAAATAACTTTTGGGGAATTCTGCATATTAATGCATATTTCTCCCCTGGTCATTCTCTGGTGTTTTTGCTTTGTGTAGCTACTTAACAACTCAGTGGTATGTTATTAGGACATCTAATGAAATGCCCAGTGTGCTAGATACATTAATTACAGGGTTCATTTAGGATTTGTAAAGTCAATCGATAGAAATAATTGGTGAGTGAGGCCCTCTATTAATTCACAAACAAGACAGAGCACCTCTACAGAACAAACAGATGAGTTTTTTTGGCAATTTAGTCCCCTAAGTGCTAAGACTTGTTAAGCAAAATATACTGTACCTACCATAAAATTGCTTATTATATTTGAAATGTAGACAGCGAGAGCCAACTGCTCCTTATTATATCAACTTTTTGTTTAGCATTATTATTGTGTGCTTCAAATAGGGAACCCTTATTAATAAACACAATCAATTAACTTTATGTCTTGAAGGAAACAGCTTTGTGTTGCAAACCCTGTTTTGGACAGTCTTGATTTTCATATAAAACATAAACTACTATAGCACATTGTTTATCTGTCAGGAGCCAAATGCTCCAGGAACATCCATGTTAAACCTAATCCTAATGTGATAGTAAATAACAATTGTACTGCAAACTACCAGAATACAATATTGTTATTCAGTCTCAAATCTGGAAGACTGAAATACTATTCTATACCACAAATGCTATTTGTAGGGCCCAGATATTCGAAAGGTTTGCATTCTGCACAGGGTTAATGCGTGTCGCAAATGGTAGTTATGAGCAAATGTGCAAAATGTGCCATATTCCAAACTTCTTTTTGGGTGCCTGTGGCAATGTGCCCTGCCCCTGTGTGTATTTTTGTGTTTTATGTTGTATGTTGCTTGTGTTAATGTTGGTGTATTGTAGTTGGTACACGGGATATAATGCGGGTAATGAGCACAAGTGTTTAAAATGTGTAATTGTATTTCGGCATGGGGATTGCACTTCACTTGCATTTAAAGTATTTAATATGTGAGCACAGGGTTGCACATAAGTAGTTCACGTGCTGGGATTCAAGTGAATAATTAATTAGTAATTGAATCCCGGCACAACTGTATGTATAGATGCACGTTTTATTCACTCGGGTTTGTGTGCTCAGGGCGAAGGAAAGGGAGAGAGAGACGAGGTAAACAATATAAATAACCAATTACTACATCGTGCTGGAGGACCAGCACAGTACTTGTTTGTTTAGTGTTCGTCCCTGTGTGTTAGTGTCTGTTCATTTTGTTTGTCTGTTTATTTTGGCTAAAGTGCCGTGTCCTGTGTTTTGTTCAAACCTTTTTATTTATAATAAACCGGCGCAAGCAAGCGCCTTCATCATTTCATTACATCGGTCCTGTCTGTGTTATTCATTTTCCTGGTTCTGACGTCACCACTCAGCCAGCCGTGTCACAGTGCCACAATCAGTTTTGCGCTATGCACAAATATAATGTATGCATAGCGCAATTTGGCGGGGGTGGCTGACAATTTGCGAGATCCTGCCATGTTCGAAATTATGCACCAAGCACAAAACTAGTTTTGCGAGGCACAAAATAATGCTTTTAAAAAGCAAGCCTTAACTCCGCGCACATCACTCCAGCACTCACTCACCCAATCACTGAAGTGAAATGCAGCAGCTTTCCGAGGTACTACAACAATGGAAAACATCCAGCCATCATACAAGGTTCCGTCCACATCTATATAATGATTATATTCAAAAGAACAATTGTGATAGCAGCATCACTAGTTTAAAATACATGTTTAAAAAATATAAAAAGGGAAGCTGCAATCATGATCATTCTTTCGGACCGAAAGAAAACAAATCACTTTCCCAAGCATGCTTTCTTGGTGCTGAAAGAATAACTCCCAAAACAGAATCAAGAGTACAGCACGGTATCATAGTACATACCGTCGGTATGTAACATAGACCGAGCCATTAGATACTAAACTACCTGTATAATGCAGGAAAGCTTTACTTTAATAGACACATACAGCAGTATATCAACCCTAGATTGATGCGGCAACAGTTTGCACCTCCTTACCTTGCATCACATAGATTTCAATATCAAAGACACTGCTTATACAGTAGAAGGCAAGGCTACTGATTACTGAATTGGTACATTTTGTCGGCATTTTGAATGTAAAGTTAATGTACGAAAGGTGCTTCTTTCTGATTCCACTGCCCATTGAGACCGTTTTATATTTAAGTTTAATTAACTGCCCCCCAGGTTTGTCAAGCAAGTTTATATATATATATATATATATATATATATATATATATATATATATATATATATATATATATATATAAAACATGTACTTATATTTGTGTGACACCTGTCAATTATGTAGACAGAAGTAGAGAAATCATAAACTCACAGAGCTACTCAGAACACCGGCTGGCAGGCGTGTTTCTGTAAAATAAAGAGTGGAGTTTGATGCTACAGAGGTATTTTGTCCATCGCCTTCATGTTGACACTTATCCAGTTAGCAAGTCACTACAATATATTTTTATTTAAGTTATATGTTGAATAGCCTACACTATCCTGTGGTCAGTTGTTTCATTTTTCCATTTAGTAGCTTATTTATATATTTGTGGGGGTGGGCATGCAACTTCGGGGATGCCAATGCTACCGATGCATTCCATGTGCAGGTTACATTTGAGTGCAGACTCATCTGAGGAATATTGGTATGTACTGTACACCTATGATAGCTGATTGGCACGGATTTGTTAACAGTCCATTGTCGTGCAGTATTCCAATTCTGCGCATTCATAGCTCTTGTGCATTTGTGCTATATTGTTACTGAATGCGCAGGTGGTTTTGCGAGGCACAAACACATTTGCGAATTGAGCAAAAAACTGATATTTTCCAACTTTGCCATTTTCCAACTGTTTTGTGCCTTGTTGGAAAATATCAATTTTTGTGCAAAAGCACTAATTTTTGCGAGGTACAAATTTTGCGAGGGGATTGCGCATCGCTTCGAATATCTGGGCTAGATGTTCCTGGAACATTTAGAATCAGACGGATCTCAACCTGCGTGACCATTATGGTACAAACTTGTGAAAACCTCATATTTATTATGATGAGACTTGTTTCTACAGAAGGGGAAGTACAATAAGCTCCATGGGACCTGCCTGTACTCTTTTAATGACTTCTTGCTATCTGCCGCTAGGACCAAACTGGAAACAGGCCAGTCTGTTTCCATTAGCCACAGACCTAGAACAAACCAACTTGAACTGAGACTCTGTAAGCCCAGTTTGGATTTTGAGACTGGTTTCAGTTAGTCAAATTTACTTTAGCATTAACTGTTTTGATCAGTTAATGCAATTAAGCCATCTCCTAATTGTATATAACTTTGCATATAACATATCTTTTTTTTTTTTACTTTGGTCAAAGTTTTGATTACAGATCAGCTGGCTAACTATCAAAATCTGGTTGTAATAATTCATATACTTCTGGTATATCACGTTGTGACGGATACATGATACAATTTATTAAGGTTTATATGTATATTGTTATAAGCAGAGTTGGGGTAGTTCGCTTATTAAAGTAATGTGTTACTGTAATAATATTACTTTTGTCAATAACAAGTTAGATTTTGAATGGGAGTAATAATATTAATTACTTTTCACAGAAAAGAAACAAGTTTGTCTCGTTACCTTTTCTCTGTTGTACACTTAAATTATGGTCTTTTTTTAACCCCAACATGCTTTTGCCACTGCTCTAATTTCAGTGCCTCAGCATAGATGACGCCATCTCTCTTCCGGGATGTCTCATGGCAATAATAAGCCATGGGGCAGTCAAATCAGTCTTTCTGAGCCATGTATTTGAATAAGGATAGGCAATAGGAACAAAAAATGTGTATCCCCAAATTTGATGACACTTCAAAAACGTATATTGTTGTTTTATTCACTGTTTGCTCACCCAGTGACACTCTGTGGTCACCGAACTGTTGTTAAAGTCAACAGGTCATGCTCAACAAACTGTTATTAAACTCACCGATGAGCCACCAGACTCACCGGGCTAGAAAACTGGTGAGATTCACCAAAACAACATGGAGACCCCCCCATGTCAACGTGGAGTGTGGGGAGACCAAATTAAACATTTTAGTCGACTCTGACGGCAAATCGTTTAAGAAATGGTAAATAATAGAAGTCCTACTGAATCCCATTAATTTATGAACTTTTCCCTTCCATTTAAGTCATCAAATCCAAAAGCAAAGTCATTTGAATTTAAGTTGATGGAGTTTGTAAACATGACTATTTTTATTATCTAACCTTGGCATTTAATGTCATAGCAAATAAGTCATAAAAAAAGAGTACTGGTAGCATAATAAGAAATACATTTAAAAAAAAAAAAAACATGTCAAAACATTTGTATGAATTTACAGTTAAATTTAATTTAGCATGTTACTATCTGCACAAAAAAATGATAACAATAGTTAAATAGAAGAAGTTTGTAAACATCCACTTTTATATAAGCCCTCACTTAGTTAAAGAATATAGAGATGCCCAAATAATAGCGCTGTTGTGTAGTAGTCAGAAAAAAATAGAAACAGACTGGGGAGAATGTAAAGCCCAATGGAGAAAACTGCATGAAAGATTTGTGAAGAGCAGTAAAGAGTGCAGTCAGAAGCTTGTGGCCACACTGCTGGGCTTTGCCAGTTGCTCTGTGCAGTGTGACTGCAAGTCTTACTGCAGGTGTCGCTGCATCACTGTGTATTTTTGCATTGAAGCAATGGTCCCAATCTTTAACATTCTAAAAATGTCTTTCTTTCTGACAACAGCAAGTCTGTTACAGTCTTGCCTGCCGCCGAGTACAAAGTTTTCCCCGACTACTAGTCGCCATATTGATGCCACCAAACTATTGTTTGAATCCAGTCACTGGTGCATGTACTTCCGCCTCACCAGTTTCTTTGCAGCGATGAATAAAACAATGCGCCTATTTTGAAGTTTATACTAGGACAAGATCGAGAGGAGTGTATACTTGACTGTACGTACCTCTTATTTATGTGTTTGTTTGCTTGCTTACACAGTGGTGGCCACATTTATTGCATCACCCCATTATTTTTACGTGTACTGCTTTATCACCATATAGTTAGTTTTTCTATAGACTTTTCTTTTGTTTTTGTGGATTTGCTATTCATGGTTTTATTGAATTCTAACGCTTGTATGATTTTTTCTTCATACTGCAAAATTCTTAAGTCAGGAAACACACAGTACATTATGTTTGTATGCCAAAAGTTTATACTACAAACATTTTAAAAACCAGTTTGACACGGTTAATAAATTAATTACCAGACGTATAGTTAAAAAGTAACAACAACTGTTTTGCAGGACAAGACAAGAGAAAGAAATATAACGAGTAATAAAACATGCTATTTTTTTTTAAGCAACACGAGGGCAACATTTTCAATACCAGCCAGTCATATTTGATAGTAGTGTCACATGATAATAAGGATAGACCATAAAGTCAGACAGACAGACAGATATGATATATTCTGATTCCTGCATTTCATCCAGTTAATTATAGGTAGTCAATAGATATGCAACACAGTGTGTATGCTGATAAGCGAATGTTAATGTCCACAATTACAATAACATATTTAAGCTATGAATACATTTATCTTACAATAATAAAATACGCGTGTAGCATATTTAAAAAAAAAAAAAAGTTTTATTTTATATGAATTTGCCGTGTATGCAGTATGTCTGTCATTCCTACATTAACCCCTTAATCATATCATCTTTAGTTTTAACAGTAAATTAAGTGTTTCTTTTTTTTTTTAAATCTCAGGTCTGCCTAAACCTACTAACTTAATTGTAGTAATGTACACATTTTTTATTTAATTTTGAACACTTCACCACAGCAAACGAGAGACCAACTGAAAGGCGAGTAGCAGCTTTATGAAGTGTGATTGGGGGCAACATATGTAGTCTATTACGAAGTTTACCAGCGCCTGACAAACCTGAGGATAAAAGCTATGAAGAAGTAGTACAAGATTTACAGGCACGTTTTTCCCTCAAGCCTCTGGTAATTGCTGAAAGGTTTCATTTTCACAAACGCAACCAGGAAGAGGGCGGGTCTGTGGTGCAATGTTTAGCAGTGTTAAAAAAATTAACAGAGTACTGTGAGTTTGGCACAAATCTTAATGACACCCTGAGAGATAGACTGGTATGCGGTTTGAGAAGTGAACCAATCCAAAAACGTCTTTTGTCAGAAACTCTACATATCGCCTAAAATAAGTAAGCTAACATTAACACAGAAATATAGGTCTAGTAATTGCTCTGTTGTGGAAAGGAAAAGGGCTTATAACCAGGAGGTCCCCGGTTCAAATCCCACCTCAGCCAGTGACTCATTGTGTGACCCTGAGCAAGTCACTTAACCTCCTTGTGCTCCGTCTTTCGGGTGAGACGTAATTGTAAGTGACTCTGCAGCTGATGCATAGTTCACACAGCCTAGTCTCTGTAAGTCACCTTGGATAAAGGCGTCTGCTAAATAAACAAATAATAAAGAATAAATCAACGAGGAAGAGTGCTGGTTTAAAGAGCCAGCCTGCCGTTGTTGTGGCAAAAAAAAAAAAGGTCACATTGAACGCTCTTGCAGAGCAACAAAGAATTCAAAAGATAATAAGCGCAGTAAACCGAGGGGCAGGTTTAGGAAGAAAGGATTACGTTACATGGGAGTAAATACAAGTCCAGTGAAGATGCTGAGACAGATACCGAACTTGCTTTGAATGTGCTTACACTTAAAAGGAGAAATGGACAACATTTGGGTCACACCAGAAAATGATTGAAAACCCAGAAATTGAGTTTTGATTTCACAGAAAACATATCAAGAAAAGTTAAGCAATATTGCTTTGAAAACTTACACTGGACAGGCAGTTTTACCTTGTGGAAAAATTAATGTATTAATTAATATTTGGATCTCAGCACAGTGTCTGCTTGTGTTTTACTAACTGCTTAGTTAGTGTAAATATTATCAGGATATAAACAGTTCAGTGTTCTGTACAAGGTACCTGAACTGAAAAACAGCTCCATGTAAGTAGAAGCTTTTTTTTAGGATTGAGGTATTATTTGGCAATTGGAAATACCCACGAAGCGCCCACCGCTGGAATTCTGAGCAAACCACATTACTCAGGAATAATGAGGAAAACATTTGTATTCAATAGCAAGAAAAACTAGTGCTGCATCAAATCACAAATTAAAAAAAAAAAAATAATAGAAAAACTTTCAATGTTATTTTTTTAACGTATCCATTTTCTAATAGCAATAGAACCCTTCGGCTCGGGACATTTAACGACACGAGCTGGACGGTAAAGCCCTCTTCTTCATGTTCTATTGCTTAAATAGTAAAAGGTGCACAAAGTACAACATAAATACAAAAGTATTTTGGACGTTTCGGACATCAGCTAAAACGGCACAGAGTCCAGTAAATTGTTTGTTTTTAATAATTAATTTCAGATAAAGCCAAGTGGGGCCATGGTAGAATGTTCATCTCAAAAGGTTCCGATGTGTCAAGTTTGAAAATCAGCTTGTGTTCTTTCTGCTTTCTGGTTTTGTAAATTCCACAGACAGTGACATCATCAATAGAATGTCCATCAGTGAATGTATAGTTACAGATGACAAGGTGGATTTCGTTCTGAGATTGTTCTACAAAGCAATTAGCTAAACATCTTTTAGTCTCTCCAATATTTAGCAAGCTGCACTTTATGCAGATGAACAATACACATTAATGGTGAAAGAAGATTTAGGACCATGAATTTCCAAGTTTTTATTTGTGTGTTTACAGGTTGCACAATGAGATCTGTTGAAAGGAAAACTGCATTTTGAAGTATTCCTTTCAGAAGGGATACAACTGACGACCAAATAGTCTCTAAAGCTTTTGTCTCTCCTGCATGATATTAATGGAGGTTTTTTTTAAAAATTACTGCCATAAATTAAAGTTATTTTGAATGATTGATTTTTTGATTTTTTGATATTGATTTTTTGTATTTGTAGGAGGATATGTTAGTACAAGAGGTATACGATGATTTGCATTTTGCTTTCTTTGATATAGGGCAGGGGTGGCCAGACTTCCTGGCCCTACAAGCCGCATTCCAACATTTCCATATGGCCGAGAGCCGCAAGACACATACTGCAAAACATGAAATGTTTGCGAGAGAAAGACATTAAATACTAGCATTGTTTAAAAAAAAAAAAAATTGTAATTCTCTTGTACATTGTAACAAAATCTTGCACTCTCTTAATGGCAACAAAATACACAAGAACAAGGGATAGAACATTGCAGAGCCTTACAGTTTCTGTGTAATTTGTACTGTACTGTAGATCTAAAGTGTATTAAACTTTAAATGTAACACTACGGTGTCTTTCCATTACTTATGTTTATACTGCATGTATTATTCACTTTAAATACAATATACTCAGTTATTATGAAGCAAAATACAATAACTGACCTGATATCAGCAAAAACACCACATGTTTTTGACAAGCTCTTCCCTTGAATGTCTGCTGCAAGTATTAAATACTTTGGAGAGCTTTGTGGGTGGCAAACACACTGTATTTATTTTGAAAGGGATTACTGCTCATGACGAGATGTGAGATATGTAAATATAATATTCATTTTATACATGCATTCTCTAGTGGAGTGCCAACACTCCAGGTTTATAAAAAGACTCATTCCTAAGAATAAAGACGTTTGGCACGAGCGATATTCCCTGCCTAGGGCTCTTCGTTTGCCGGTTTTATTTTTGATCACGTGATGTCCCTTTTTTTGAGCTGACTCCATTCAGCTAAACTCTTGGCAAAGTGTTGATTGTGAAACAAGTTTTCTTCCATAACTTGATTGAGACTGATTCTGTTTAATTGCTAATGAAACAGCTAGTGAAGTTACCAAATGCAAACAGCTAGTGAAGTTACATTGATTTAATTAAAAAACAGGTTAAGATTTTAAATCCGGTAAAAGTAATTTAACTGAACTCGCTTTTTAGTGTTCAGTTTGAATTAAAAATAAGGAGCTGCCTTTTTTAATATATATTTCAAGTGCTAGTAAACATTAGTTAGTGAGTTTTGACTCAGTTGGTATTTAATTTACTCACAACCATGCACCGAAAGTGATCATCAGCTGTCTGTAGCACAGAGAAGTTAAACCATGTAAATCCAATTTTAAATAAAAAAGAATACCCTCTGTGCAACCTACATATATCATATCCACTGACATTAAGGCTTGAAGTCAAGCTTACTAAGTCAACGGCAATACTGAAATTGCCACAGCAAGATTCAGATTCATATTTAATGGTATGGTCTGCCACCCGCTGTCATTGTTTATGTCATTTTTACAGTAAAAGCAGTTATAGTACCACATTCCATTACTTATGGGAACTCAGAGATAAAATGCAAATTAAAAACATCAGCATGGCACGAAGAAATCAGTGAAGAGAATAATTCATTTTCATCCTTCCACTAGTCTGTATCTATCCATTTACAATTCAACCAATCCAGACCTATCTGTGTATTCTTTCTGTATGCATATTACCCATGTTAGACATTGACATGTTAGACACAGAAATAAAACGTACCCCTACTGTGGCACCTTTTTACACTTCATTTTAATTATGTATAGATTATTTATTCATATTTTTGTCTGAAAATGTTGAATAAGGAATACTAATACAGAGCTCGAAATTAATGTTGGCCATGCGGCAATTGCCATGGGGTGCCCTTCTCCATTGCTGCAATGCCCCTCAAAATGTATGTCTATTCACATCAGATATGGCCACAGTGCCTGTTGTGCTATGGCAACTGAGATGCCTGTACATACCAAATTAGGAAGTGTCTGGATCCAAACAATAACATGATTTGCTGGTTAAGTCACATCAGTAGGGGAAAAAAAAAAGGAAACACTACCCTTTCAAGCACATGGATTTCTACAGCTCGTAATAATGCCATGTCAACAAAGAGTCCTGAAAAAAAAGTAGGTGGTCTTGCACACTGAAAAAGCTTAGTAATTCAGTAGTTTAGAAAGGTTTAACCACCTGTACGTGAGTTTCTTTCAGGTTTTAAAAAAAAGATTCACTGTAACTCACTTTTTAATATGGTTCAATTACCGTTATTCCCTTATTTTCATTTCCTTTTTTTTACCACAACAAAACTAAGATGGTAGGAAATACTTTTCTACATTGTATCACAGTGTTTAAAAAAATAATGATAAAAAAATAAGTTTGTTTTTTCACTTCCTTCATAAATGCAACACAGCGCCGCGGCATTTTGTATGCTACACACAGGAACAATATTTTAGCTTATGTTAAAAATGTGTGGAATATATGCTATTAAAATTGAACAAAATGGTCCCATGGTGTAACGGTAAAAGCCAATGCCTTCAGTGCAGGCTGAAATTGAACCAAGGCTACTGGTTGCCAGGCTGGCGGGCCGCCCAGAAGCAATGCAATTGTATGACTAACCCCTGTCTGCCAAGTGCTGAGTTGCTTTCTGTGCGGTCTCGGTGATGACAGCTATGTTCCTCCGAACAGTGAAACTTTGCCAAAGAACTTATTTTCTGACCCTGCGGGCACAAATGTCACCCTCATGCCAGCAAGCCAGTAGCCACACAGGATAGTTCATCAATAATTTTTATTTTATTTTATTATTTTTTTTATTTAGCAGACACCTTTATCCAAGGTGACTTACAGAGAATAGGTTGTGTGAGCTATGCATCAGCTGCAGAGTCACTTACAATTACGTCTCACCCGAAAGACGGAGCACAAGGAGATTAAGTGACTTGCTCAGTAACCGAGGTGGGATTTGAACAAGAGACCTCCTGGTTACAAGCCCCTTTTCTTTAACCACTGGACCACACAGCCTCCTATCAATAAAAAATGTAGAGGCAGATTTTGCCAAAAAAAACCCAGCGTTTTCTGAAATAAAATAAACAGTTATTATTAAACTGTGTTGTTTCTTTCTGTGGCTAATTCATTTTATGTATGAATCCTACGCAAAACTACACAACATCCTACATTTTGGCCTTGACTTAAGTTTATAACAAACTTTGACAACAGTGGTGAGGTGATGTATGAGATTATCTTGAAACAACCTAGCATAGATGAAAACGTCCTTTGGTCAGACTACTGTAAGAAAAGAGTCTATTGAAAAGCAAAGCTTTATTTTATTATGCATCAGAAAAATCTGAAATTGGAAAGGTGGTTTAGGGGTTAAAGTTTTTCAAAACATATCTATGTCCATAGATCTCCAAAATATCCAGCTATGTGATGTAAATAAGACAGTGAAATTGCTATAATGTTGAATAAACCCATCTGACAAGTAGGTCTTAAATTGAAAATATTATTTGAAAAGTGCCGGAGGCTAATGATGCAAACATGGCCATGCAATTTTTATCAAATGAAAGCATCTCCAGTTGCTGGGAGATACTGTTGGTTAAACATGGCAGATGCTGTGTTTTGGAGGACATTTCAGAACTCATTAAACAGCATTTTTTTCCCCACTGAACCAGACAGCTTTTAATTTAAAGCAAATGCATGTGCCTCCCCATCTACTATATTCTGAAAAAGTTAAAAAAAGTTATCAGTAATTTCACTCTGATGCTAATATATGTAACAGGGCGAGGAGCCCTGTACGTATTATTTATTTGTTTATTTTAAGAATGGGGTCTCCCCCTCTGGCCCTGTGAGGATTATTGTTTTGTATTATGATTTATTTATTTGTATTTATATGACGGCGAAGCACTTTCGTTATTGTTTTTGTATTTATTGTATTTAAATATAACGGCGAGAGCCATGCGCTGTGTTTGTTATTGAGTTTTATTTATTTTTAAACGTGTTCTGGCAGAGGCGAGATTGGTGCTAGTCCTCTGCCAGGAATAAATTAAAAACCTTGTGCAGAAGGTGGCCATCTCCCGAGTTAATTAAGTGATTAATTTGTTGCTAATCAGGAGATGGTCGCCTGTATATAAACCTGCAGCTCTCTACCCTCAGGATGTGTGTGTTAGGAGCGAGAGTGGAGACAGCGAGAGGAGCGAGAAAAGCGAGAGAGAAATGAAACTTAGAAAATAGTAACACACGAACAGTGACAGCAATTGCCCAGCCTGATCTGTGTTGTTTTGTGTTGGTGATTATTTTAGTTTAACATTTTTATTTTGCTCTCCGAGCACAGTCTTTTTCTGTTTGAACTTTTTTATTTTTTTGTTCTCTAAAAATAAAACGGTGCGTCGCGTCTTTTTGTTTTGAATCTGCAGTATTTGGTGTCATTATATATATTGTGAGACAGCAGGGAGGGGGTTAATTCCTCCCTAGAGGAAAACATGTGCGTAAGGCACATTTTGGTTTTGTTTAATTTGTGTTAATTGTTTTGTTTAATTGTTTAATTGTTTTATTGTTTAATGATTACCTGCACCTGGCTATTATTGAAAATTAGAGCCAGGTGCAGGGTTTAAAAGGAGAGCAGTCAGTCTGCTCTGGGCGGCTGCTGAAGAGGGTAGAAGCCCGACTGTGCTGGTGTGTGGGTACAGCCGTAATTTAAAAGAAAAAAGGTAGAGTGAGTCTTTTTTTTGTGTGTGTGATTTTGTTTGTTTTGTTACAGGTAAACAGCTTAGCTGTCCTGTTGTTTAATTTAGGTTCCTGTTTTGTTTTAGTTATTGCTCAAAGAAGAGCTAGGTGTTTGTTTTGTTTATTTTGTTTTGTGTGTGTTTTCATTAAAAATTGCGCAACCGCGCTTCAAAAAATCCATTTGCGTGTGCTGGGTCAGTGTTTTTAAAGGGGCAACGAACCGCGGTGAGGGCGGATCTTTTACAATATATATATTTATATATGTGTCATTATATGTAATATACAGTATATATATAATGACACATATATAAATACATTATATATAGTATATATATATATATATATATATATATATATATATATATATATATATATATATATATATATATATATTGTAACAACTTCATAGGCTGTGTAGAATATGCATACAGTACTTTGTAGCAGGACAGTATGTAAACAGAGACAAAATACTGTGAAGTTAATTCCAAACAGGGCGGTACCTGTTAGTGCTTTATTTACATGTCCATCCAGCATAGAATAGTCGGTGAAACAGGCAAAGGTTCATACACAATCCAGGGTTTTCAAAACAGTCCAGGTATAAAGCACAAAGAAGGCAGTCAAACAATCCAAGGTCAATAACAAGTAATCCAACAATCCCAGTACTCACTTCCTGTAGCATACCGCTTTCCCCACTCTTACTCACTGGTACTTGCCTGGACCTGCCCTTTTATCCCCTGGGAACACCCTTTTTGATGATGTGGCATTAAAACCAGTCACTTCCAGGTTTGGCGGCCATCTAGTTTCGGTATGACCGAAGCCAACCGTCACTTCCTGTTTGGCAGCCATCTTGCTTCGGTATGACTGAAGCAAGAATTTGCCATCAAGACAGCCCTAATGTATCTCCCATTTCGCACCAATCCCCTCGTTCTATCACATATCTCCCCCCTAGCTCGAGCTTCTGGGGTCGAGCTACTGTAGAAAAGAAGGAATGAATTCTAGAAAGTCCATCAGCATTCCCCATTAGTTTCCCCGCTCGGTGTCTTATGCTGTATTTATACTGTTGGAATGACAGAAACCAACGCATTACCCTAGCATTTTTCTCTTTTGCTTGGTTCATCCACGTTAGGCGAGCGTGGTCAGTAATTAAGGTGAACTGTCGTCCCAGCAGATAATACCTCAGGCTTTCTATAGCCCATTTTATTGCCAGGCATTCCTTCTCGATCACTGCATAATTGTGTTCTCTGTCTTCCAGTTTTCGGCTGAGAAACATAATGGGGTGTTCTACCCCATTGACCTCCTGTGACAGTACAGCTCCTAGCCCTACTTCGGAAGCATCTGTTTGGACCAGGAATTCTTTAGAAAAGTCTGGTACCATCAATACCGGGCTGCTACAAAGAGCTTCTTTTAGTGTGGTGAACGCTTTTTCAGCTTCGGGGCTCCATTTCACCATGAGGGGGTATCTATTTCGGGTTAATTCAGTGAGGGGAAAGGCAATGGTGGCAAAATCTGGAACAAACCGGCGGTAATATCCCGCTATACCTAAAAACGCCCAGACCTGTTTTTTGTTTATCGGACGTGGCCAATTTTTAATGGCCTCAACTTTGCTTTCCTGTGGCCTAATCATACCCCTTCCCACAACATACCCCAGATATTTTGCTTCCTCCATGCCCAGAGTACACTTTTCAGGATTTGCGGTCAGGCCAGCTTTGTGAATCGAATTTAAAACTGCCTGTACACGGGCAAATGACCTTCCCAGTCTTCACTTTGTATGACGACGTCATCCAAATATGCCGCCAGCGTATTCTCTATGTGGCCTTAAAATCTTATCCATTAACCTTTGGAACGTGGCGGTGCTCCATGTAGCCCAAATGGCATGACAGTATATTGATACAACCCGTCTGGGGTGGAAAAAGCCGTTTTCTCCTTGGATCCAGGGGATAAAGGGATTTGCCAGTATCCCTTGGCCAAGTCTAAAGTGGAAATGTATCGGGCTTTCCCTATACTTTCCAGTAATTCATCTATTCGGGGCATGGGATAGGCATCAAACTTTGAAACGTCATTAACTTTGCGGAAGTCATTACAAAACCGCCATTTGCCATCTGGTTTGGGCACCATAACTATAGGGCTTGACCATTCACTTGCTGATTCCTCTATCACTCCTGCCTCTAACATTTCCTTCACTTCTTCTCTTATGGCGGTGCGGCGTGCCTCAGGTACCCGATACGGTCGCATTACAAACTTTTACACCAGGTTGCGAAATGATTTTATGACTAACCAAGTGAGTTTTCCCGGGGACCCCTGAAAACACCTCTCTGTTCTTGTGCACAAAAGTCTTGACCTCATGTTTTTGAGCTGGGGAAAGTGTCTGTGCTACCCTTACTTCCGGAGTAATTGGCGAAACTCGTGGTATTGTAGCTGTGAACACCTCCCTCTCCTTCCAGTGTTTAAGTAAATTCACGTGGTAAATTTGTATTTCCGGCCGTCGGCCCGGCTGTCTCACCCTGTAATTCACCTCCCCTATTTTCTCTACTACCTCATAAGGTCCCCTCCACTTAGCCAAGACCTTACACTCCACTGTGGGAACTAAAACCACCACCTTATCTCCTGGTGCAAAAACCCTCACTGCAGCCCCCGATTATAAGTACATCTCTGTCGCTCTTGTGCTTGTCTTAGGTGTTCTCTCACTATGGGAATTACTGTGGCTATTCTCTCCTGCATGTTATTTATGTGCTCAATCACCGTTTTGTAGGGAGTGTTCTCCTGTTCCCAAGTTTCCCGTGCAATGTCTAGGATTCCCCTAGGGTGCCTCCCATAAACCAGTTCAAAGGGGAAAACCCATTGATTCCTGTGGGACTTCCCTAATGGCAAACATTAAGTATGGCAACATGTGATCCCAATTCTTCCCGTCTTTATCAATCACTTTCCGCAACATGGATTTCAAAGTCCGATTGAAACGCCTCTGAGTCCATCGGTTTGGGGTGATACACAGAAGTTCTAAGCTGTTTGATGTTTAACAAACCACACAAGTCTTTCAAAATTCGTGACATAAATGAAGTCCCATGATCTGTCAGGATCTCTTTGGGGAGGCCTACCCGGCTAAACATTAACCATAGTTCTTTGGCTATTCCTTTGGTTGCCATTGTTCAAGCGGAATGGCTTCCGGTATCGGGTGGCATAATCCATCACAACGAGGATATACTGATGACCTCTAGCCGATTTTGGCAATGGGCCCATCAGATCCATGGCAATCCTCTCAAAAGGGGTTTCTATTATGGGCAACGGTATCAAGGGGCTTCTAAAGGCCGGTTTCGGGCGGTCAACTGGCAGTCGGGCACTCACCACAGTGTTTTGTAACTGCAGCGTGTACCCCAGGCCAATAAAATCGTCTTAGAAGACGCTCCTTTGTTTTTTTTTCTCCTAGATGCCCCCCTAAAATATGCCCATGTGCTAAATTTAACACGGTGAGGCGGTACCTATTGGGCACCAATAACTGCTCCACCTCATCCACCCCTAACTTATCCACCAGATACAACAATCCCTTTTTAATTGAAAAATAAGGGTACACCAAGTCGTACGGTATAACGCCAATTTTATTGCAATCAACCAGTTTCACATTTTCCTTGGCATGTTGTAGCGTAAGGTCTTGTAATTGGGCTGTCCCAAAGTTCCCAGGGTTCCCCTCTACATCCTCCAATTCTAGGGGTTCCCCAAGTTCTAATTCTGGCCTTTCACCCTCCTGTAAGCCACTGGTACTTGGTCGTTCCCCATCAGGCTCTACTCCAACCTCCACTTCAGTATCATCAGGTTCAGAGCCTGACTCATCCTCCTCCCCTACAAATACCGAAAAAGGCAGCGCTAATTCCCCGTCCTGTTCAGGGAATTAGGTCATGTCCTGCTGGGGCTCCACACTTTTTGGAGTAACTTTAGAATTACTTGGGCCTAACTTTCCAAAGTTAGGAAAGTATCATCCTAATATGACATCATACGGCAGGTTTGGCACCACTCCGACCTCATACTCTAGCTCCCCTTCTGTTGTCTCCAGAGACACTAAAGCTGTGGAGTATGTGCGTGTCTCGCCGTGCACGCAGGTGATATTAAGAGTTTGATCTTTTTCCAATTTGTTTGAGGGCAGTAAATTAGCCGCTACTAAAGTTGCCATACTTCCCGAATCTAGCAGAGCTTTGACCTCTTTCCCTCCCACCTTCACGACACACATATGATCATGGTTCTTTCTTTCCTCCTTCACCACAGTTACAACCACAGGACATGCATAGTAAACAGTCTCATCTTGTTCCCCCAAGTTACACTCCATGGGCTCGTCCTTCTCAGGGCAGTATGCCGCTATGTGTCCAGTCTTGTGACAGTTATAACAGGTAACACGAGACAGGGTACTAGGGTTCCATCTCCCTCTTCCCCTTGCTTCACCTCCCGATTGTCCCCCTACACTTTCTTTGCCCTCAGTAGCCACATGGTCTTCCCCCCCCCCAGATGTTAGAACGGGCTCACCGGGCTTGTAGGGACGGTTGGTTCGGGAGGCCTGGGGTTCTGGTTCCAGCTGCTTCTCCACTGCTGCTGCTGTCGCATAACGTTCCACCAAAGCCACCAGCTGGTCTGCGTTTGTGGCGTTGTTCTGGCCCACCC
Organism: Acipenser oxyrinchus oxyrinchus; assembly: GCA_030684275.1. Lineage (NCBI taxonomy): Eukaryota > Metazoa > Chordata > Actinopteri > Acipenseriformes > Acipenseridae > Acipenser > Acipenser oxyrinchus. Next base: position 61,268,995 of record CM060247.1, on the reverse strand, counting down.
AGCGCCGAAGATCCTTGGGTAATCCTTGCTGGAACTGGTCTAGTACGATTAATTCTACGATCTCTGCCGTTGTTCGTTTGTCCGGTCGAAGCCGTTTCTTTGCAAGGTTGATTAAATCAAACACTTAGAAGCGGGGGGGTTTCCCTACGTTGTACCCCCATTTGTGGAACCGGTGCGCCCACACCGCATCGGTAACTCCCAAATGATGGAGTATCTCTGCCTTCAGTTTACTGTAATCCTGGGACTCTGCAAAGTCCATGTCGTAATAGGCCTTCTGTGGATCCCCTGAGTGGTAGGGTGCCATTAAGCCAGCCCATTCAGTCTTTGGCCACTTTTCTCTTTCTGCTGTCCTTTCAAACGTCATGTGAAAGGCCTCCACATCATCTTGTGGGGTCATCTTCTGTAAGAAATGGCTGGTATTTCTCCTATTTGGGTGTGGCAGGATGGCTTGCAGTGGTGAGGTGTGGTGACGTCACGGACCAGGAAGTAACTGAACCAAAACAATGGATGGGCGGGTGAAGCTGAACGCTACTGTGGTCAGCGTATTTAATGAATAATAACACAAAACAAAAGATTTAAACAAATAACAAAACACAAAACAAAAAGGCGCGATGGCCAAACAAATAAACAGAAACAAGTATATTTTAAATATAGCAATTGTTTTTCTTTCGCTCGCTCGCTCTCCCGTGTTCTCCCATACTCTCCTCTGTACACTCTCCCCCGCAGCATGGACAGCTGCAGGTTCTTATACTCTGGCCGAGGGGTTAACTAGCTGTTAATTATTTTATTACCCCTCGGCCACAGTCTGCACGCGTTTGGTAAGGATGCGTGACTGTCAGCTAGTTAAATAATCAGTAGCTGATCAGTCACGCATCCTCACGGGGTTTTTAAATATACAAACACAATAAGAAATACGCGGAGCTGTTATCCGCGCCACAAACAATAATATATTATTATTAAATAAATAAATACATAGGGGCGGGACACTCCGCCACATTGGGTTTGTAGGAAGAGCCTCCATTTTGGCCGCTAGTGAGTCAATACTGTTTTTTACAACTGTTTGCTCTCCTTGCATTACCTGGTTTGTTTGCTGCTGCACTATCAGTGCCTCCTGATGCATCCTCAGAGCATCCTGGTGTGCCACCTGCTGTGCCCGTATAGCCTCTTGTTGGCTAGCTACACTCTGTAGTAAAGCTTGGAGGATCGTGTCCATCTTTGTTTCCGACATTATATTTTCACTGTATTCTTTGTCTCAAAACTGTACCCGCATTCTCCACCATATGTAGCAACTTCATAGGCTGTGTAGAATATGCATACAGTACTTTGTAGCAGGACAGTATTTAAACAGAGGCGAAATATTGTGAAGTTAATTCCAAACAGGGTGGTACCTGTTAGTGCTTTATTTACATGTCCATCCAGCATAGAATAGTCGGTGAAACAGGCAAAGGTTCATACACAATCCAGGGTTTTCAAAACAGTCCAGGTATAAAGCACAAAGAAGGCAGTCAAACAATCCAAGGTCAATAACAAGTAATCCAACAATCCCAGTACTCACTTCCTGTAGCATACCGCTTTCCCCACTCTTACCACTGGTACTTGCCTGGACCTGCCCTTTTAACCCCCTGGGAATGCACTTTTTGATGATGTGGCATTAAAACCGGTCACTTCTGGTTTGGCGGCCATCTTGTTTCCGGTATGACCGAAGCCAATCGTCACTTCCTGTTTGGCAGCCATCTTGCTTCCGGTATGACTGAAGTAAGAATTTGCCATCAAGACTGCCCTAATGTATCTCCCTTTTCGCACCAATCCCCTTGTTCTATATATATATATATATATATATATATATATATATATATATATATATATATATATATACTTGTATTAGACTTGCTAATAAAAAAGAAACATGACTTTAGAAGCAAGATGACAGTTTTACTAGACATTTTATGTCTGCACTAATAGGTTACTTCATATTTTAAAGCCAGGGGAATTTATGTTCTCTCCACCCAAACTATAAACAGTGCTGTGCTTTAGTAGTCCTGCAATTACCAAAATATAAATACCACAAACCATATTTTTTCAGGAGTAATTGTTTTATGTACAGTACCTATGGTTTTGTGTTTATACTCATCTTTGGAACCAATTCACCAGTGAACACAGCTATAAAACAAGCTATTTCCCCATTCTTATTATGGGACATACTTTTTAGACTTTTGTAATGTTTCACTATTTTATATAAAGTGTTTTGCATGATAAACTAAACATATCAACTGAGTAATAGTGTTTACTGGGCAAGTTTCTGGGGGCTGAGATGAAGCCCAAGAAGAAAATCTCAAATCTTCTCATTAAAGCAGGAATTCAATTACTTTAATAATATCATTAGAATTCACCCTGCATGCTGCACGATAAGGCACTGGTCTGTCATATACAAATTACTGCAAATATGTGGGATAGCAGAAACAGGCACTGCGGAACACAACCGGCCCCCAGACTGGAGGCAATGGCACTTCTGTATTAACACATTCAAAACCACACACAGCAAAACAACAACTCAGCAAATACAGGACTCCTTAATGTGTTCTGATTTTCCTAAAGCTTTTTTGAATTGTATTTTTAATTTCGTTTCCTAGAGAAAAAGGACTGTAAAGCTTCTAGTTTCCATGCAGCTTAGAAAGTCATCACTCTCTGTCCACAGTGATTCAGTCATCGCTCTCTCTCCATGTCAATGTAACATTATTCAGCAGGTTTAATTCAAGTTTATGAAACTTCATTCTATAGGGTGATGCAAAACTTTTGGCCATAGCTGTAGGATGGTTAAATCTAATTATTTGTTGAATGTTTCTATTAAGATTCATAGCACTAAAGGGATTCTTTAATGTGCTATGCTAAAGTTCTGCCAACTTGCTACCTCTACCGCTAATTTATTTTTTTAAATTATGTTAATATGTGCTTTGTTTTTTGGTTACTCAGCATTGCAAATCGCTACGCTGTAACATTAACTTCACAAAATATATGTCCAGTAAAAGATGTACAACTCTTAACTTAATTACCTTCATAAAATATACAGTATGTCCAGTAAAAGATGTACGATTCTTAACTTCAAATCTTATCTCGATGGCAGAACACTGTGTTTATTCATTTTTAGAAAGGTGATGCAATTTGATTGCAGTTTTCTAATGCAACAGTGTAGGTGCTGAAAGAACAAACATGCAGCACTCTGATTGGCTGAAACACTTTCCAGCATGGTGATGTAGAGTCGTTATCAGCATCAGATGGGATGTCAGTGTGACATCCTGACAACTTTTTACACTTATAACTTTAAAGTCTGTTTTAAAGCTCTTTTCAAAAATGTCTGCTCTAGTGCACGGATAATGCAAGGATTATTGCCCACATTGTCAAATAGGTAACACAGCAATAATGATCCATGATGTGGTACGGAACAGAACAGAAAAGCCAGAGTTAATTTTTTATCACTTTTCCTCAGTGATTTAGAAGACAGATCTCAAACCCGAGCGGCCATTTTGAAAAGAGCTTTGAAACCGACTTTAAAGTTATAAGTGTAAAAATTTGTAAGGATATTAATAATGAAAAGAAAAATTACAGGTACGTTATTTAAACAGTTGTAGCAACACATGGGGATGTATAACCAGTGGCTTAGGCAGGATTTTGTTTTGGGGGGATGGAGATTTTTGCAGAAGGGAGGGGCACCAGGATTTCTTTTTTAGGGAGGGGGGAGGGGGGTTAGTGCTGGTGATGGATTGAGATTTTTGCACATGACTTTTTTGGTCCCACGTGTAACACTGTATTTCTTGGAGCCCTGCTACTTACTTTTAATCCTGATAGTACTGTTTGTGCAGAAACTTGTTCACTGTGTGATCAGAAAGTTTATTCAAAGCTTCCTAGCTGGCTTTGTTAGAGAAGAGAGCACCGTCCTGTAGTTACTGTGATATGCTGAAAATGAAATTAAGTTGCTGAAAGTACTCAGACTGCATCCAGTTGTTTTGATTTCTTCAACTCGTCATTCAAACCAGAGACTAGTTGCTATATATATATATATATATATATATATATATATATATATATATATATATATATATATATATATATATATATTTTTTTTATGTATTTGCTATACTGAATTTAAATAGATAGATTTGAACATATAGAAGCAGACTTTATCTACACCGACAGACAACATCCAGAGGGTGTGTACCAGAACTGAGATTTTCTTTCATCAAGTAGAAAAAAGGTAAAATACACAAATACTGTATTTACGTATTTTCTGGCTGGTTGCTTTGGAACAGTGTAAATCTAGTTTGAAAGATAACATTGAGGTCCTTTACCAGAGATTAAGGCCCTCGTATTGACCAATCAGGTTAAAGGACATCTGATCCATTTTCTAATAATATTTCAAATAATAAACTAATCAATTGTTCCTTTGTTTTTTCTAGTTTAATTTGTGCTATGAAGCACACAAGCTGTGTGTGTTTTGTTTCTCTGCATTAATGGCTTAGAGTTGCCTCAAGGCAATCAAAATATATTAATGACAAAGTGGGGTGAAGATTATAAAATAAATAGTTATTGTCCTAATGCTATGTATTATGTCTAACTCTGTGGTAGACTGTTACTTTGCACTTGTGATAACTCATTTTTGGCAGCTACTTAGCAGGTGGTAGGCATCAGTGGCGGTGGAAGCTTTTTATGATTGGGGGGGGGGCGAAGCTTCCTCTGTGCTATTTTTAGGGTTCCCACCAAAACACAATTCGTTAGTTAATATTGAAAATAATTAAGGGATTACATAAATTGCGCCGAGATGCGGCTCCATTGAAAATGTGGCTCCATTGAGATCAAAGCTTGAAAAAAGAAAAGAAAAAAAAAACACAGAAATGTTGTTCTAGTGCCTTAATTATCAAGGTAATTAAAAAAAGCCTTACAAACAGCATTTCGTTTTCTTATTTCATAACAATACCGATCTGAAATGGCAGAAACGTGAAATAACTAGCATTCTTTTTTAATGGCAAGTTTAAATTGCTTATAAAAAATCAAGTCCAGCAAACTTTGTAGACTGACCGGTGCATTTACAGTATTTCACAGTTAATAAAGTTGGAACACAAAAGCCAGCCCAGACATACCTGTATATTTACAGTTTACAGGCATTCAATTTCAAACAAATGTGCTCGCCACACTTCAGATACTGCGAAGCATACCTTTTTTTGAAACTGTTGCAGACTTTCTTTTTGTTTGAATTCATACTGTACTGTCTGCACAGGAACACATGTGATGATGTGAGCACTCCCTCTAGGGCTTTACAAGGATAGTAAAAAGAAGGATAGGACAAGCAAACTTGCTATCCCATGATTCAGTGTGTGTAATCACTACAGGCGCCATTATTGGAGCCCACTCAACAGGTGAAGGGTAACGCAAACCATTGGACTGACAGCAAATTTTGTAAGAGAATTTAAGGGGTACGGTGCACTTAACTCACATACACATAAACACAAATTTCTACCACATTTCTCAACCTTGACCTTTATTATATTAATATAAAGAAAAAAAAATTGTGTAGTAAAACAAAGTTCAGCTCTAACTTTATAACACAGGAGACAAAACTGCGTGCAGGACGGCGCTCAGTGCTATAAATTTTCTTCAGCTAACTGCATAGAATATTCGCAGCGACCAATGAATTGTAATGGATACATTTCTATTTCAGGGAACCAGGGTTATGATAATAACCTAACGTTCCCTTTCAAGTACGAAATGTATTCCATTACACAATGGTTAAGTATACCCAAGCCGTCTCAAGGACATGACTTGCAGAACAGCCAATCTTTCGAGACACATGGCCTGCCAGTTATAATGCATGGTAACACCACAGATCGCAGGATTACCTATGCATGTGCTTCTGAGTCCAGCTGATACGCTGCTGTCAGAACTCTGGTTCTGAGGATCCAGGACATTAAGCTTGTAAAACCTTGTGAAGATGTGGGGCGTGGCCCACACCGCTGCACTGCAAATGTCAGAGACCGATGCACCATGAAACAATGCCCAAGAGGTAGCAACAGCTGCACCAGCGTGGAGAACCACATACAGGGCCACTAAAAACACCCTGGCTCATTCCTGCCTGATTTTATCCACGTCGGAAGTAATGCTACCGGTGGAAACACTCGTATGCAAAGGCGTCAACTCCCAGGGGACCCCCGTTCCCCAGAATGGAGAACCAGAGGGGACATGAGCAGATTCCAGGTAGGCAAAAAGGTCGATCTCTGCTCTCCTGAACCTGTCCCCAGTCAGGCTCATCACCTCAGGATGGAGCCTCTGCTCTGAGCACCACGGGACTCACCTTGATAGGAGGTCTGTGGCGTGTTTTTCTGCTCTTGGCAGATGTACTGCTCTTAGAGCGAGCCGATTTTGTGGGCTACCCGATGACGAGATGACCGAGACGGGGCTAGTGCAGGCCTCCCCTGAACATGTTGAATCTTTTTCAGACGCAGTTTCGTTCAGACGTGATCAGTCTGTCTGTGTGCGGCGGTTGCAGACCAAGACTGACTGAGACTGATTAGTCATATGGGTGTCAACCAATGGTGAAGCAGGTTTAAGTGACGTAGCTTGTCATGTAACTTGTCATACAAGATGGTGGAATATTGACAGCTTTAGTTCCACAGGTAAAAATACCTTAGTCTTGAATTGCTCCGAGTGTCCAGAATTCAAAAATACCAGATATGTGCACATTTGAATAGTTTTTTTTAGGCGTTTACTAATCAAAGGTAAATTATCAATTTACCTTTTTATTATCAATCTACTGGCAGCCTATATTTTCTTACTGCGCTAAAACAGAAGTAACCGGTGCGTCGATCTCCAATAGGTCACAAATCACAAACCCCTAGATCCACACGCTGAGAAAAAAATGCCAGTCAAATAAAAAATCAACAGCTGGATTTTATTTACCACAGGCTAAAGTGTAGTAGACAAGCTATACAAAAAGTCAAACACTGCCTGAAACGTTTGCACGGTGTAAATGGTCAATAGCTAAATTAATAGGTTAAGCGCTTCTTTTGGTGCCTCGCGGCGCTGTTTCCATCGTCTTATCACCATACGATGCCATGCATAATATGAGGGTCGCTGTGTTGGGCTAAGTTAATACAAAAATGTGTACAGGCTAGTATTAGGGCAGTATTCGTGACCGAATGTGCCAAAATTGGTTGGTCATAGATCAGCAGTTGAAAGTGATATTAAGTAGGAGTGAAATTAATTGTGTGTCTGTTAAATTCGATTGACATTAACCGGAGTGTGACAATAACAGAAGTGATATAATGAGGAGTTTGATTCCATTGACTTAGATTATATTCAGGCCGGAACATTTCAATTTGATGATAATAAGTGGAGTGTGACATTAACAGAAGTGACTAAGCGGATTTGACTGTAGTTTAAATTCACAAAATGCTTGTAAAAAACAAGACTAATACAACTCCAGCTGGAGTTAAAGTAGAGAGATAGAAAAAACAGTATTAATAGTACTGTGTCACAGATCTGCGGAGTGCAGGAGCAGGCAAGCAAGAAACAGACGGTAAAACAAGTACATTATTTAAACGTTTTTTGTTTCGTTTTTTTGCTTCAGCGGTTTATCCCAAGGGGGAAAAAAACAGAAATAAAATAAGACAAGCTTATCTGACTGCTTTGGTCAAAGACAGCAAATTTTCCCTCTCTCGAACGCTGGGTGCCATAGAAAATGGCACCGAGCGCCGTCCTGCATGTGTTTGTGTTTTTGAATCTGTCTAACTGGGGTATATTTATAGCAGTTATTTATTTGTAATTATCTGTAAGAGTATATATTTGTGTGATTATCATTTATACTTTGATGCCCTGGTGAAGGTGTGAATGCACTGAAATATCTGTTTTTGACTTTTTTTTTTAAATATGTAAAATAAAATTATAACAACTGAACTTCCATATGTAGTTGCCAATGTTTCTGTACATGTGAAATATTTGTGTGCGTGATGCATACATTTTACTTCACCACATGTTATGTTCTTTGTTTTGAAATGTTTATAAAGCTTTAAAAAAAAAACTTGCTGTCATGTGTTTTTGTTCATACTCCAAAGAGTGAACATTTCTATTCTGATTTAATTAATGAGCATAATGGCTGTGGGGAGCAATAAACTAATAAAAATACTGAAAGTCGATTCTTACCACTTCTTGACTGCATATTTCGCTTAATCACTTACAATTATTTTTTGAAAGTGTTTAAATATTACAACAAACAGCAGAGGTGAGATTTGAACACAGTGTCACAACAACTTTTGACCCATATTAACAGTATTAACCGAGTAAAGACACTGTTTGGTAGCAGTTGCATGCATTACAAAATTACAAAAAAATTAGTTATACACTATAATCCCGTTGTAACGAATATGTGAAATAACTGTTCTGCATATAACATACAACCTCTTTTTGATACCCCTTTAAGAACGATAATTTAAGAACGCATAAGAATGAATTTTGCATTTACTGTCGAGAGTCACAGTAGTGTTTACTCCAGCCTTTCTTCTAACTTGGCTAGACACTAGTCGTCATTGCAAAATACCTGAAAAATGTATTAATTTCTGCTAGTCTGTGAGGAGTGCAAAGCCAAGGGACAGAAGTCAGGGAAGAAATTCATTGTCTTAAATACACGACCACCAGTATTCATACATTTGTTACAGTTTTCATTATCTGAGGTCTGTTTTTTTTTTTTTCTTCTTCTTTTTCATATGTTAAATGTTAACTGTATTGCGCCTGACACGGCTGACACCTGATTGAAGGCTGTTTCTTGTAAAGTGTATGTCTGGTTTTGATGAAGCTATGGCATTTATAAGATACTTTTCTACAAGGATGTAGGTCATGGTGATTTATTTTTCATGGTACTTATACTTCTAATAATGTGCTATCCTTGGCAGGAGATATTTGTTATTTTTTCTTGCAATTCAAGTTTGCTACAAAAGATAATATGAAATTGAAAATACTTATCTATAATAATTATCTACATATAAAAAATTATTTTATTTTCAAATTTTCTTTTACTTTAAGGTATATGGTCAGGCCCGGTGGCAGCATAAACGGGGGGGGGGCATCCACTTTTTTAGGACGGACTCATTTTGGAAAAACAAATCAATTAGCTTGTATGCTCTACTATTTTACTTAACTGTAATGACAATAAACAAACAAATAAATAAATAAGTCATATGACAGCGCAATATTATGAACTATCCACACAGCATGAATTACCACAGCTCTTTCTGGAAAAGTTTTTTTTTTCTTTTAAATTATTATTATTATCGCATTAGCAACAAAGGGGTGTCTGAGCAACAATACTTGAGCAAGCCCTCTACATAGATTGAAACAGATTCCAACACGTGCCAAAATTACTGTAAAGTAAAGAATGTACATATAATGCTTACTTTCAACTGCCTATTCAATACTGAACATAAAAAGCAGACGCTTGTGTAAACAATCCGACAAGGCAGCCCTACGAAGGGCTTTCCAAACACCAGAAGCAACTACACATTTATTATTATTATTATTATTATTATTATACTTTGCTTTACTTTAATTTGATTTGATTAATAATTTCTCATAGATTTTTTTTTTTATTTAAGCGATACTGCCTGTCGATGATGGCCTATGTGTGGTAGCTAACCGCGACTGGAGTTATGCGTACCGAGCCAAAGGCGAGGGCACTAACGAAAGTCAAGGTCAACTATCACACGGTAGAGCCATCATCGAAACACCTTAAAACCTAAATTTACCTTGAACTTGTACTGACTCGTCGGGTATCTTTCTGCTGAGTAAAGACAGTCTAAGAAAATAGTCCCCAACATTTTTTTAAAATAAAAAACAAGGTTGACATACATATAAAGAGAAAAATGATGCATTTTTAATTAGTAAATCGATTCAAATGTTTTATTAACTTGTTAGGGTTTTAATGTGGACATTGCCTGAGGAATTAACAGAGGAATTACTGTCCGTGTACGATGGAGTCTGAACTACCAATACAATCTCTCATTAAACACCACTCTAAAATGCCTCCTAACTCACCATGTTTCAACCTTCAGCCAAAGCCTTTCTCTTTTTGAATCTACATATGAATGAAGCAATATTACTGAACTGTCCGCTTCTCGCTTTGTTGTTGTTGAAAGATGCCGTGTCTGTGCTCCAGTCGAGCTGACAGTCTGTAATTGGCTCTCGGCAGTTGCAGGTACAGTATTGGCTGCTTTCGTCGATGCAAAGTGTTGATTGGCTGGTTTTGGTGGATAATAATTTGGATCTATTGTGTCTTTGTTTAGTATTTACTGTCCAATAGTGAACTACGCTTAAAAATACAGCAAGTCAAAAAGAAAAAGCCAGCACTTGCACGGATTGATTTTAAATTTGATTCACAGTTGGTGCTGAGACATTCCAGCGGGCATCTATCGCTAGAACTTGAAGCTGCCGGTACTGAATCAATTTAGAATCTGAAGCTGGGGGCACCTAAACTGGACGTGCCAGGCCCCCTAAGGCCCACCCGTAAAGCCGGCCCTGTATATCGTGCCCCGCCATTCCATAACTAATAAATCAAAAGATCTATCACCATTTGTTATTCATCTTTATGTTCTTGAGACTACCTATTATACTAAAATGTAAAAGCAATACAACCTATAGCCTCCTCACAACAACAATAAAAGGGTCATATTCGTCTATATGCTTCTAAATGCGTAAATGTCCGGGAGAAATGTTTCAATTAAAACACCAGGTTTTTACCCTTCTGTTTATTGTGCAGGTGTTTGTGTAGTTGCAGACCCATCTTTTTTTCAATGAAAGTGTGTCTGCTTTATTGAAATTGTAACTTCAAAAGGTAAAATATACCTGCATTACAGTGCCGTGAAAAATTATTTGCCCCCAGTCTGATTTTCTGCATTTTTGCACATTTTTCACATTGTATTTGGTCAGATTTTTTTGTGGGTTGTAGTAGTATATAGAGGGAGTCTGAGAGAAAAAATGACACCAAAGTTTGGTGCTTCTTTCATTTGTTTGGAAAGGGTTACAAAGCCATTTCTAAGGCTCTGGGGCTCCACCGAACCACAGTCAGAGCTATATTGTCCAAGTGGAGAAAGTTTGGGACAGTAGTGAATCTTCCCAGGAGTGGCCATCCTGCCAAAAACTCTCCAAGAGCAAGGCGTAAAATCGTCCAGGAAGTCACAAAGAACCCTAGAAAAACATCCAGGGATCTGCAGGCCTCTCTTGCCTCGGCTAAGGTCAGTGTTCATGACTCCACCATCAGAAAGGCACTGGGCAAAAATGGCAGAGTAGCAAGGCGGAAACCATTGCTCACTAAGAAGAACATGAATGCTCGTCTCAAGTTTGCCAAAAAGCACCTGGATGATACTCAAGAGTTCTGGAACAATGTTCCATGGACAGATGAGTCAAAAGTGGAACTTTTTGGCCAACATGGGCCCCGTTATGTCTGACGAAAACCAAACACTGCATTCCACAGTAAGAACCTCATACCAACGGTCAAGCATGGTGGTGGTAGTTTCATGGTTTGGGGATGCTTTGCTGCATGAGGACCTGGACGCCTTGCCATCATTGAATTCTGCTCTGTATCAAAGAATTCTACAGGAGAATGTCAGGCCATCCGTCCGTGAGCTGAAGCTGAAGCGCAGCTGAGTCATACAGCAAGACAATGATCCGAAACACACAAGCAAGTCTACATCAGAATGGTTGAAGAACAATAAATTTTGGAATGGCCTAGTCAAAGTCCAGACCTAAACCTAAGCAAGTTCATGCTCGAAAACCCACAAATGTCACTGAGTTGAAGCAGTTCTGCATGGAGGAGTGGGCCAAAATTCCTCCATAGCGCTGTGAGAGACTATTCAATAACTACAGGAAGTCTAAGGGGGAGATTACTTTTTCACATGGCGGCATTGGGTGTTGCATAACTTTCTTTAATAAATAAATTAAATATGTATCAATTTTTTGTGTTATTTGTTCACTCAGGGTCCCTTTTATCTAATATTAGGTTTTGGTTGAAGATCTGATAACATTCAGTGTCAAAAATATGCAAAAATGCAGAAGATCAGACAGGGGGCAAATACTTTTTCACGGCACTGTATATCTCTCCTCCCATTTTGTGGTGCCTTACATTTTAGGAATTGTTTGACTTGATGCTGCTTTCACCTTAGCATTAGATTTAATCTACCCCAGGTGCATTGCATTTGTGTTTATTCTGAACGTGCCATTACTTAACAGCACTATTGTAAAAAGGTAAATCACTTTATTATAGTGTATCACTGAATATTTTTTTTTTCATTCTGTTACTTGTATGTTGATGTTTTAAATCAGAGCCAGGCTTCCAAAATGTATATATTGTAAATGGGAAATGTAACAAGCTTCTAATAATGTTATTTCTTTTGAATGAATTGAATCCTAAAATTCAATAAATACCCCATCTCATTTCCACTGAAACCCAATGGGGTTGACTTCAAAGTGTTTAAATTCAATTTACTTTTTGTTCTCATGTGCGGAACAAAAGGGCAATCAGCAGATGGAATCCTGATCATGAGTTTATATATATATATATATATATATATATATATATATAAAATCTAAATCAAATCCATATTTGGTGTGACCACCCTTGCCTTCAAAACAGCATCAAGCATCAATTCTTCTAGGTACACTTGCACACAGTTTTTGAAGGAACTCGGCAGGTAGGTTGGCCCAAACATCTTGGAGAACTAACCACAGTTCTTCTGTGGATTTAGGCAGCCTCAGTTGCTTCTCTCTCTTCATGTAATCCCAGACAGACTCGATGATGTTGAGATCAGGGCTCTGTGGGGGCCATACCATCACTTCCAGGACTCCTTGTTCTTCTTTACGCTGAAGATAGTTCTTAATGACTTTCGCTGTATGTTTGGGGTCGTTGTCATGCTGCAGAATAAATTTGGGGCCAATCAGATGCCTCCCTGATGGTATTGCATGATGGATAAGTATCTGCCTGTACTTCTCAGCATTGAGGAGACCATTAATTCTGACCAAATCCCCAACTCCATTTGCAGAAATGCAGCCCCAAACTTGCAAGGAACCTCCACCATGCTTCACTGTTGCCTGCAGACACTCATTCATGTACCGCTCTCCAGCCCTTCGGCGAACAAACTGCCTTCTGCTACAGCCAAATATTTCAAATTTTGACTCATCAGTCCAGAGCACCTGCTGCCATTTTTCTGCACCCCAGTTCCTGTGTTTTCGTGCATAGTTGAGTCAGCTTGGCCTTGTTTCCACGTCGGAGGTATGGCTTTTTGGCCGCAAGTCTTCCATGAAGGCCACTTCTGACCAGACTTCTCCGGACAGTAGATGGGTGTACCAGGGTCCCACTGTTTCTGCCAGTTCTGAGCTGATGGCACTGCTGGACATCTTCCGATTGCGAAGGGAAGTAAGCATGATGTGTCTTTCATCTGCTGCAGTAAGTTTCCTTGGCCGACCACTGCGCTCTACGGTCCTCAACGTTGCCCGCTTTCTTTGTGCTTCTTCAAAAGAGCTTGGACAGCACATCTGGAAACCCCTGTCTGCCTTGAAATTTCTGCCTGGGAGAGACCTTGCTGATGCAGTATAACTACCATATATATATGTGTGTGTGTGTGTGTGTGTCTGTGTGTGTGTTTAGCAACTCATTTTCATTCTGCACTGCCCTAAACTAAGACTGCAATTAAACTTTTCATTTAAGTAACAAGACAGATGTTTGCATATTTGCAATTCCCTCTAAAATTCAGTTACTCATTTCTTGTTGCTATTGTCCTTTGAGTGCATCAGCAAAAGTAAAGCATGGTCCAGAGATTTCATTTTAATAACACGAATGATCAAGTTATCTTACGTTGGCCATCTGTTGTTTTTCCTTTTGGTAACAGAGATTCAAAATTGTACAGCTAACTGTAACAGTTCCTCAAAAATCTATTTAAAATGTTTCATTAACTTTAAATTATGTTTTTGAACCTTTTCCCCTATACCAATAAAACACTGAATTAGGTACGTACTGGTGCGAAACATGGACTAGAAAAGGATGATCTTGCTTCTTAATATGAAAACTTTTCCTTAAAAAAACAAAATTGTTCACCTGTTGTGATCTTTGTTTCCAGATTGAACAGAGTCAGATTCTGGGTCGTAAAACGAATATATCCTTTAATGATATGGCTTTTTTGTGTCATGCTTCTCAACTGTAGCATCCAGGATAACATATAAAGACCTTACATTTTAAGGTTTTCGTTTGTGTTTTTAAAACTATTGATTTGTAATTTATTTGCACCTAAAACACATTTAAGACATGAATTAATAAATGAATTCTAATATAATTACCCTATTGAATAATTCAAACACATACATCTGAATATTCAGGCAACAAAGGCATTTAAAAGCAATACAAACCTTTAGATGCAAGGGGGTTAAGTTTCAGAAGTAACTAAGGGGTTTAGATGGGTGTAACTCATGATTTTAGATATTTAGATGGGGTTCTACTGTAAAAGCAATTTTTTAAAATTGTTTTATTTTTTATATGCATCAAATAGTTGCATATTAAGCACTTACTAGTAAGGTCCTAAAATATGCTAATTCAAAAGTATTCATCCCCTTTGATGCTATGATAGTATTGTCTACATACAAGGTGCTAGAAATTTCTAAAAAATGCTGGCTTGTAAATGAACATTGTTAGAGTATAAAAGGGTTAATAGGGTGATTGCTGTCATTACCAATAAGTCAATATGGGATAAAGTAAAAGAGCTATCTGAAGACCTTAAGCAGAACATTATTTATTGTCATAAAGCTGAAGAAGGATAATATTTCCAAGCATTTGAGTGTCCCAATTTCAACTATTGTTTTTATTATCAAGAAGTACTGTCACAACGCTCCCTCGGTCTGGAAGAAAGAAGGTTCTTTCACCAAGAACAAGTAGAAGAATTGTGAGGAAGGTTAATAACAATCCGAGACTGACTGCCAAAGATATTCAAAGTGAACTGGCTGCAAGTGGGACTGGGGTTTCTGTTTCAACCACAGGTTGAGTATTGTATGGTGAAGGTCTCAATGGTTGCAGACCAAGGAAAAAGCCACTCTTAGGAAAACAAAGCACACATCAAAATCTACTTCTGAATGGTTAAAGAAGAATAAAATCAAGGTTCCGGAATGGCCTAGTCAAAGTCCCAATCTAAATCCGATTGAGAATCTTTGGTATGAGTTGAAGAAGGCTGTGCACAAGAGAAGTCCTCGGAATTTGAATGAAATGGAACAATTGTGTGTTGAAGAATGGTCAAAAAAATCACTAAAGAATCATGCCAGAAGTTCATTGATAAATATCATAATCATTTAAAATAAGTTATTATTGCTAAAAGGTACCTCAACTAGCTATTCATTTTATTTTCCTTATCAGGGTATGAATACTTTTGAATTTGCATTTTTGGAGTTTTGCCAAAAAAAAAATTGCTTAAATAACTTTTTTTCCTCATCCACAAAAGCAAAACTTTTGCTACATAAGATTTTTCCTATAATTCTTTGTTTGAGAAACTTCTAGAAATTATAAATTTCCATTGGGGTATGTAAACTTTTGACTACAATACATATGGGTCAGAATATATTACTACACAATAATATGGTTTTGAGAGACATATTTTTGTGTGGCAAGATATTCTGACCCATATTATTTTATATACCGGTATTCTATGTTTCTTACCTTCTTTCTTAAGACATTTTTGTTTAGCTGAAATAGTTTGTTTTGTTTGTGTAAACTGTGACGGGCTGCTGTACAAATTGCTGCATTTACAGTTATGTTTGCGCTAACGCTGCTAAGAATGCTTTTTTACTGATATGAGAAAATTCAAAAGGTGTTTGTCCGGGTCTTTTTCAGGTATTTGCGCAAATATGACTTTGTATATGTGAATAAGTTTTTTCTCTTCTTATATTTTCTTGCTCTTTTAAAAACGTTATTGGTGTGAACCTCTTTTTTTCAGATTGTCCATATCGTTGTGAATGTAGCCGTTGTGAATTATTGTCCGCTTACAGTGCTTGTTGTAATTAGTGATAAATATGGCGGCTGTTGACATTAAGCAGCACAGGCACTGCACACTGAAGGAGGGGACGACCTAGGAAGGAGTGTAATGTGAAAACAATATTAGTCACTTTCATATCTATTAGGGATCTATTTAAATAATCAACTTATCTGAACGAGAGCAAAGAGTGAGACCTCTCTTTCTTCAGTTAAGTAGTTTTCCTGCAACTTATGTTAAGATTTACTTAAATATTTAGTCCAGTAACCATTGTTGAAATGTTTCACGGCTGCATTATGACAAATAAGATAATGCAATAAATATTAATTCCAAAGGGACACCTTAATGTTATAATACTATATATATATATAACACAACATGCAGTGCTTTTAATATAAAAACTACAAGTTTAGCTAGAATCCCACACTGCAGCTATGTTGGTTAGTTTTGGATACTGAAGGTGAGACTGAAAACGACTGATTTTAACTTTATAAATGTGTCTGCTCCATGTGACGTGTCAGTGCCACAGCAGGAAAGTGGAACTGTGTGTGTAGAGGGACCTGAGAAGGCACATATGGATGAAAGGCAAGAAGTGAGAGGGGACTGCGTAACTGTTAGAAAAAGTACAGAGGACGACACCGAGCAGTCAACATAGAGAGGCCATTGATCTAGCTAATAGATTCCAAGCACTGAGCAATGATGACCTAGCGCTGGATGAACACAGGGGTGAGGTGTTGTTAGAAGGTGATTCAGTTATACTCTATGTCAACAGTGATCCTGCAAATAGGTTTGTTACCTGCCTCCCTGGAGCAAAAGTAAAGGATATTGAATCAAGAATGCACAGATTATTAAATCACAAAAAAGAGAGTCTGTGGTCATTGTACATGCTGGTACAAATAACATAAGGAACAGAAAATCTGATTCTGAAAGAGGATTTTAAATCATTAACAAGACTGTGTCAATCTGCAATCCTAATGCAAAGTCTATATCAAAGGCTATTAGTGACTGGAAATAAATATAACGTTAGGTTATTATCATAACCCTGGTTCTCTGAAATAGAAATATTAACCATCACTAATGGGTTATTCCCCTTTAAGAACCCAAGAACTGAAAAGCATTATGCCAACAAACTCTCGCAAGAGTGCATGACGCAATGTGAGTTGCCCCGACAAAAGCACATTGCAGCCATTTGCAAATTCTCTTTTTACTTTTGAGTCTCGCGGCTCCGCAGCGACTGCGAAGACTGATGGTTAATATTTCTATTTCAGAGAACCAGGGTTATGATAATAACCTAACGTTCTCTTTCAAGTACGAAATATTAACCATCACTAATGGGTAAGTATACCCAATCTGTCGTGAGGACAGGCGCAAGACTCTTATGAGCTAACCGCTCTAGCAGTCCAAGGTGACAAGTTACTCACCGATCAATCTGTAGTTGAGGGGACCACCACCGAGGCAGCCCTCAACACTCGTGATCCAAAACCAGGACACAGCGGATCCACGATGTTCATCCTGTAGAACCTCGTGAACGTGTGGGGGGTCGCCCACACCGCTGCATTGCATATGTCCATGACAGATGCATCCTGGAACATTGCCCAAGAAGTGGCCTGCCCTCTAGTGGAATGGCCAGTGATCTTCTCAGGCGGGGGCAACTTTGCAAGTTGATACGCAATCTTCACGGTCTCCGTTAGCCACCTAGACAGGCGCTGTTTAGACAGAGCCTGACCTTGGGACTGAGAACCGTAGCAAACAAAGAGTTGCTCCGACTGGCACCAACTTCTTGTCCTCTCCACATAATACGCCAGCGCTCTGACAGGGCATAGCGTGTGGAGCATTCTGTCTCTGTCGGACTGAAAAGGAGGAGGGTGAAAAGCCTCCAACTCCACCGACTGATTGACATGGAAAGCCGAAATAGTCTTCGCAAAACGCAGGGTTGGTCCGAGTGTCACCCGTGACCGACCTTTCGCAAAATATAAACAGGCTTTTGCGACGGAAAGTGCCTGCAGCTCACTTACTCGCTTAGCAGAAGTGACTGCCACCAAAAAGCTGTCTTAAAAGACAAAAGCTTTAGCTCTGCGGAATGCATGGGCTCAAAAGGAGGTTTCGTTAGTGCATTCAGCACAACATTCAACCGCCAGTGAGGAACAACGTCCTTCCTTGGAGGACGGAGTCTCCTAGCCCCTTCAAAAACTGTCCCGCCAGGAAATGTGCTCCTGGGGAGACTGAGTCTATCTTCACATGGCAAGCTGAAATAGCTGCCAGGTAGACCTTTAGGGTAGAAGGGCTCTTCCCATCGCCCAGCAGGTCTTGCAAAAACTGCAAGATCACTGCCATTGGACACATTGTGGGATCCTCTCCTTCGACAGACACCATGTCTGAAAACGCCCCACTTGTAGCCATACTGGGAACGAGTGGAGGCAGCCCTAGCGCTCTGTAGGGTGTCAATCACCCTATTAGACAAACCCAGACGGCTCAAATGGAGCCGCTCAGGGCCAAACCCAGAGCTGTAGGCTCAATGGGTCGTGATGCCACAGAGCACCCTGTGCCTGGCTGAGCAGGTCGCGGCGACTGGGCAACTGCCAAGGCTGTCCGCACAGGAGCTGTATCAGTGAGGCAAACCAGGCTCTCTTGGGCCAGTGAGGTGCTACTAGTAGGACCGTGGCCCTGTCCTGTCTGATCTTCTCCAGACACAGAGGTAGCAAAGCTATCGGGCGGAAACGCATACAGTGGGCGCTGGCCATTGGTGAGCCAATGCGTCGACCCCTAGACACCCTTCGCCTCTCATTATGGAGAACCACAGGGTGCAATGCGTCGACTCCTGGGAGGCAAAAGGTCGATCTCCGCTCTCCCAAACCGTTTCCATATGAGGCTGACAACCTCGGGATGGAGTCTCCAATCTGCGCCGCCGGAACCTGCCTCGAGAGGAGGTCTGCGGCAATGTTCACCACTCCAGGCAGGTGTACCGCCGGAGTGAGAGGAGATGGGTGTGTGCCCAGACCAGAAGCCTGTTGACCACCTTGTTGAGACTGGGTGATCTTGTACCACCCTGGTGGTTGATGTAAGCCACCACTGTCGTGTTGTCCGTCCGGACAAGCACGTGTCTCCCCTGATTTCCTCTAGAAAGAACTGAAGAGTGAGAAACACTGCTTGCAGTTCTAGAAGATTTATGTGTCGGCCCAGCCACGGAGGCCGCCAAACCCCTTGTGCACCCGACCGTTCCACACCCCACCCCAACCATGGTTGGAGGCGCCGGTGGTAACGACTTCTCTTCTTGTGACTGCTCCCAGCCTGACGCCTAGGCGTAGGTGGGCCGGTTGTTTCCACCAAGAGAGAGTTCGAGACAATATCTGGACACTGTCACCAAACGGTTGCGGTTCAGCATTGGGTGAGGGACCATCCTGTTGAACCAGGCCTGAAGGGGCCGCATATGCAGGAGGCCCAGGGGAAGGGATTGAGAAGCTGCTGCCATCAGGCCCAGAAGTTTCTGGAATGTCACCACTGGTAAAGCTCTGCCTAACTGGAATAGGTCTAGGCAGGCTGATATGCTTGACACCCTGTCGTCCGACAGCACTGCTGTCATGGATCGGGCGTCCAGACTCAAACCCAAGTAGCGCGCTACTTGAGCTGGCGTCAGTTGACTTTTCGCATGATTCACCTTCAGACCTAGTCTGGATAGGTGATTGATGACAAGTTCTGTGTGTTGCAGCGCCTGACCTGGTGACTCCGCACAAATGAGCCAGTCGTCCAGGTAGTTTAGAACGCTGATACCGTTGAGTCTCAGAGTGGCCAGGATAGCGTCCATGCATTTCGTGAAAACGCGTGGCGCTAGGGATAAGCCGAACGGCAGTACACGGAACTCGTAGCCTTTCCCTTGAAAGGCGAATCGAAGATACTTCTGGTGCCCTGGTTTTATGGGAATGTGGAAGTAGGCATCCTGCAAGTCCACTGTCGTGAACCAGTCGCCCGGCCTGATGGACTGCGACAGCTGTCGCAAGGTCAACATCTTGAACCGCCTGCGGCTCAGATACAGGTTGACCTGTCTGAGATCGAGGATCGGTCTGAGGCCGCCGTCCCGTTTGGGTACCAGAAAGTATTTGGAGTAGAACCCCCCGACCATGTCGGAGGGTGGTAAGATGCGAATAGCCTGCTTTTGCAGGAGGGTCTTTAGCTCCTGAGCCAGTGAGTCGTTGGCACAGGGGTCCTTGACCAGCGTATGGACCACCCCCCGAAAGGGGGGTGGTCCATGGCTGAATTGTAAGGAGTACCCCCGACGTATAGTGGTGAGCACCCACGAATCGCGGGTGCACTGGCCCCAGTACTCCAGATGAGCTTTGGAGAAGGGGCCCTGGGCCTGTGGCAGCAAATTCCTAGGGCTGCTGCTTTGGTTTAGGCGCCTGCGGTCTCTTATCAGGCGCATTGCGCTGGAACCGCCTTTGCCTACCGCGTCCCCGGCTTGACCTATCAGTGACCGCTGGAGAGCCCCGTGGACCACCCTGAGGCTGCCACTGTGGCCGAGGCGGTGGCCTCTGATACCACTGCTTCTTAGGCAGTGGTGCCGGCTTAGGGGCAAGGTCACTAAATGCCTTTGTCGCTTCCCTTGCCGCTTTGGACCGAAGCAACAAATCGTCCACTGCAGGGCCGAATGTATGCCCTGGCGTGATGGGCGCGTCCAGCAGAGCAGCCTTGTTATTCTCCGTCAGCCTGGCTTGAGAGAGCCACAGCTGACGGCGCGCAGCCACCAATGCTGCCATACTGCGCCCTGTTGCTTGACTCAGAAGCTGTGCTAGTCGTAGCAACATTCGGGAGATCAGCCGCAGCTCCTCTGTCTGATCGAGGGTCAGTCCCCCCTCAGCAGCGGAGCCCCAAATGTGGCTCTGGTAAGCCACCAAACAGGTATTGTAGTTGCCCAACCGGGCAACAAAGGCATTAGTGGAGTAAGCCTTCTTTACAAGGACCTCCGTGACCCGACATTGCTTGTTTGGGCAAGCCGCATCTTTGGATAGCAGCGCAAGGTTCGCTGGTTGCGCCAAAGCTGGAATAGTGGACCCGACAGGGGGAAACTGGACCAGACCCATTTTATCCCCCTCGTGAACCCTATAGGTCGTACCTGACCTAGGGACCGCAGGGGCTGTGGCCGGGTGCTGCCACGATGAGGTCAGTTCCTGTCAAAAATCCGGGTGGATGGGCGGGGCCTCAGAGGGTAGCCCCTTACGCTCGTCATAAACAGAGCACCTCTCAACTGTCGCACTCGGCCATGGCACCCTAAGTGCGTCATTGGCTCGACGCATCAGGGGTATGAGCTCCCTAGGCAAGGGAATCAGAGGCAGCGAGTCCGACGCCGGATCCTCTGAAAAGAACACCTCACGCTCCTCAGCTCCTTCTGAAGCGAGGACAGAGAGAGCGTCCTCCATTCCCCCCCCCCCCAACTCAACCTCTGCCAGGTCAGGTGGCGGAGGGGGGGAGAGAGAAGCCGCTTGTGAAGGTGGAGCAACAGGTGCTCGCATCACAACAGGTGCTTGCACCACAGCAGGTGCCTGCACTGGCAGAGACCGCACCTGCAACAACTGGGTCAGAGTTGACTGCTGTTGCTGGAACATCTCACACATATACCGCCAGCGGTCCGATGATTGGGACCTGTGCCTCCTTTTCTTACCCCTTGGGGAAGGAGAAGCAGGAGAGGAAGAGGATGAGGAGGAAGAGGGACTCCTCCTTCTGTGCTTCCTGGACTCCTTGGAACCCCGTGCCCTGGCACCGTGCTCAGCGGAGTGAGGCCTCTGGCTAAGCTCCCTGGAATGGCTGGAATGGCGCTCCGTGGAGCAGCGCTCTCCAGAACTGCGCTCCCTAGAGCGCCCCCTACTACTACCAGCTGCCTCTGCAGGAGGTAACTGCGCCGGGGTAATGGAGACATCACTGGACTGGCGCATAAGCCTGGACCGTAGTGATCGCTTGCTGAAAACAGCGCACTGCACACAAAAGGCAGGGTCTGCCAGAGCTCGCTCTGCGTGTTCCTGACCTAAGCAGCGCACACATCTTTCGTGGCCATCAGCCACTGGCAGCTTGGCGCCACAGTCAATACAACCGTGAAACATAGTAGTGTAGGTACCAACAGGCTTAGTAAACTAGTGTGGGTACCCAATGTAAAGTACACCCAACAGTTAGCTTGGTACCGAACCTGGTACTGAGCGTTTGTTCTAGGTACTGAGGGAGTTGGTACCAACAGACTTAGTAAAACTAGTCTGGGTACCAATAAAAGCCTGGTACCGAACGTCAGTTCTGGGTACCGTTGGTATCAACAGACCTGGTATGAACCAGTCTGGGTACCAAATACAAATACCTACCGTCGGTACCGAAGCGTATGCTTAATGCAGTAACGTCCGTGCAGGCGTATGCAAATGCGGTACCGAGCGTATGCAAGCGGTAGCGTCAGTACCGAGCGTATGAAAACGCGGTACTGAGACGCGGTACTGTGTCTCAACAGAGAATCAATAAGTCAAAGGCTGCGTCAACTCTGGTACCGAGGTACAAAGAAGAAAAAACGCAAACCTATGCTAATGCACAACAGCAGCAGCCAGCAATCCTACAAAAGCAGGAGATCTCACAAAGAGATGCACGCCAGCTAACCGTACAGTGAAGAAGACTGTGTAACAGTACTATACTTCAAAGGTTGCGTCAGCTCTGGTACCAAGGCACAAGAAGAGAAAACGCTAACCTTGTGCTAATGCACAACAGCAGCCAGCAATCCTACAAAAAAGCAGGAGATCTCACAAAGAGATGCACGCCAGCTAACTGTACAGTGAAGAAGACTGTGTAACAGTACTATACTTCAAAGGTTGCGTCAGCTCTGGTACCAAGGCACAAGAAGAGAAAACGCTAACCTTGTGCTAATGCACAACAGCAGCCAGCAATCCTACAAAAAAGCAGGAGATCTCACGAAGAGATGCACGCTTGCTAACTGTACAGTCAAGAAGACTGTGTAACAGTGGAATGAGCAGCACGAATACTACACTCAGTTACAGGTTATTCTCAAGCCTGAAAATAACCTCTGTACTACAGCCGTAATACAGCGTCCTGTGAGCCCACAGAACTTGATCCCGTTTTCTGTAAGAAAAAACAAGGGAAGGGGTATACAGTAATGTAAACAACACTGAATACACAAAATAATAATACAACAAAACTATCTCACGGGGATAGAGCGTTTTTTTTTTTTTTTGTACTGGAACAGAGCCCTGTCCAGATGAGAGTTATCTGCCGTAATAGTGAACTAGACCCGGGGGAGGGCGAACGCAAATCGCAGAGCTCCGCTGGCGCACTGCCAGGTCGGGCTGACTAGATCAAAAACTCGGCAATAATATAATATTTTAAACAACGGTAGCGACCATGAGGAAAAACACTGTTAGAGACAGAATACTGCAAAAACAGGTTAAACAAGGCAATACTACTAAGTAATAAGAAATACTTAGCTCAGATGCTTTCACTCTTAGTGAAAAAGGAAAAAGAGAATTTGCAAATGGCTGCAATGTGCTTTTGTTGGGGCAACTCACATTGCGTCATGCACTCTCGCGAGAGTTTGTTGGCATAATGCTTTTCAGTTCTTGGGTTCTTAAAGGGGAATAACCCATTAGTGATGGTTAATATTTCATACTTGAAAGAGAACTCCCCTGAAATCATTTAAATACCAGGGTAGCAGGATAGAGCAACAGAGCCAAGAAAACTGCAGGATAAGTCAGGTAGAATTATAACCAAAAGGTGTATTACAACTGAGCAGAATTTACAACACAGATAGCACGCCAGAAACAATAATAAATGTTGTTCCACAATTCTCCACACACCCACCAACCATTAACCCACCATATTTATGATATGCATTATTTACAATTGCAAAACCTGGAACGACCTGAAGAGGAAAACAATGTAAAAACAGCAATGAAACATATGCCAATGATACATTGTTTGCAGTTTTGTTTGTCCATTCACATTGGATAATTTCTTAAACCCCACCAAACATTAAACAGCCATATTCATAATAGGCATTATTTGCAAACGACAAAACCTGGAACAACCTGAATTAAAACAATGCAAAGACCGCATTGAAACATGCATTCCAATAATAAATAGTTTGCAGTTTGTTTAACAATCCACATTAATACCTACAATCCCCAACAGAATGACTTATACTGCATCCACACCAACAGGTCATGCAATTATGACAGATTTGAACCGTGGGGTTCCGGTCACACGACAAAAGTTTAAATATATATATATATATATATATATATATATATATATATATATATATATATATATATATATATATATTCTATGTCTTTTGTGAAGCACAAAATCCCAGGCTTGCAAAAGTAAAGCAAAAAAAAAAAAACTCTCAAATGTCCCAAAGCACCACAAAAAAAAAAACAGCAAACAATTAAAGAAAACAAACCCCGCTGAGCTTCTGTCAGGGGTGCTCGTTTAAACCCAATTGAATATTTATGTATCTGAGCTTCTGTCAGGGGTGCTCGTTTAAACCCAATTGAATATTTATGTATCTGAGCTTCTGTAAGGGGTGCCCATTTAACCCCTATTACATAATAATCTGAATGAGCTTCTGTATGGGGCACTCGTTTAACCCCAATAATTATAATCCTTGGCTCATGGAAAAGTCCTGCACTGAAATACGGCAATAAAAAAAAAGTCAATCGTAACTCAGCCCCCAGGGAGTGAAAAAATTGATTGATCTCAGGAGCTTCTTTCCTCTGCCGCTGTCTGCAACACCAGGAATGACACAGCGAAAAAGAAAGGTAGAATGGGTGTCCTTTAGCTTCCCAGGAAACAAACAGAAACGCTGATTCACTGTGTGTTGTTACATGAGGAACAGGCTTCCCTTGACTTGATCAGCAGCAAACTAAAATGAATAGCTAGTTGAGGTACCTTTTAGCAATAATAACTTATTTTAAAATAGTTTTTCATAGTGAACTTAGAATCAAACAGGAAATTGCTGAAGGTTATTCATCTTTTGAAGTTTTAACCTTTACATTAAACAGTCCATTACCTGTTCATACTGTAATTATTTATGTACCACCTAAATCAAACTTGCTATTTCTGACTACATTTGGGGATCTGCTATCTATATTGACAGTCAAGTATGATAGGATTCTTTTACTGGGTGATTTTAACTTTCACGTTGACATTGATTCTGATTCTAAGTCCTTGGAATTTTTGAGGCTACTGGATTCCTTAGATTATATCCTGCATGTCAGAGGTTCTACGCGTAATTGTGGCCACCCCACCTCAGCCACTGACTCATTGTGTGATCCTGAGCAAGTCACTTAACCTCCTTGTGCTCCGTCTTTCGGGTGAGACGTAATTGTAAGTGACTCTGCAGCTGATGCATAGTTCACACACCCTAGTCTCTGTAAGTTGCCTTGGATAAAGGCGTCTGCTAAATAAACAAATAATAATAATAATAATAATACTTTAGATCTGGTAATTTCTCGTGGTTTAGCTGTTAAGAACTTCGTAACCCTAGATCTTACTATTTCTGATCATCTTGCCATCCTTTTTTTAGGTGAATCTGCCAGTATCTACAATGACTGTGGACCGTACATCTGAATCCCGGGTAATGAATTCTTCAACAGCTGTTAAGCTTTCTGCTGTATTGATCTCATTACCACTCTCTGAGTCCTTATCAGCAGATGAGTTGGTTAATACCTACAACACCATCTTGACTGGTATCTTAGATACTGTAGCACCAATCAAAACTTGGAGAGTGTCTTTTAAAAAAAGCTCACCGTGATTTAATGATACAACTCGTAAGATGAAATATGAGGGTCATAAACTAGAACAGAGATGGCGGGAATCTAAACTGCACGTTCATTACATCGCATGGAAGGGCTACCTGGTTAAATATAGGAAGGCTCTGGTGTTGACTAGATCATCATATTATTCTAATTTAATTGAAACAAATAAAAATAATCCTAGATTTATTTTTGCTACCCTAGATAAGCTGCAATGACTTCTTACATTTCTTTAAAAATAAAATACTAGACATCAGAAATTAAATTCCACAGACATCTTCTATTAAGGAGGACTCCAGCACAATTTTACCAACTACACCTATTAAGGCTACTATGGGGGCTGTTTCTTTGATTACCTTACAGGAACTGACAGAGCTAGTTCAACATATGAGAGCTACCAACCATTCTTAGATAAGGTTCTTGAGAGAGTTGTTGCAGTTCAATTACAAACATTTCTAACTCTTAACAGTATATTCAACAAGTTTCAGTCTGGTTTCGTACTGCACATAGCACCGAGACGGCCCTTGTCAGAGTTGTGAATGATCTGCTCATAAGCTGTGACTCGGGCTTTCCATCAGTTTTAATTCTTCTAGCTCTAAGTGCAGCCTTTGATACTGTAGACCACTCCATCCAGATAGTTCCACAGTGGGACTATCTGGCCTTGTCTTATCCTGGTTCAAATATTATCTTTCTGATAGGTTTCAGTTTGTTTCTATTGGGGAGGTAAAATGGTCATTTTCGAAAGTTGTCTGTGGTGTTCCACAGGGCTCCATTCTAAGTCCCTTGTTGTTTTCATTATATATGCTACCGTTGGGTGATCTATCATTTGAGACTCATATTAGGAAGTTACTAAAGTATCTTTTTACCATTTAAGAAATATAGCCAAACTTAGACCGATTATTTCCTTATCTGATGCGGAGAGACTAATGCATGCCTTTGTTTCATATAGAATTAATTATTGTAATGCACTTTTTTCTGATGTCCCAAAACATGTGGTATCCTGCTTGCAGCTTGTTCAGAATACCGCCTCTAGAATTCTGACTAAAACCAGGAAAAGTGAACATATTACTTCCAAGGCCCTCAATGGATTAGCACCTAGTTATTTGCAGGAGTCACTGACCCCGTATTTTCCAAACCGCACTCTGAGATCACAGGATGCGGGGCTGCTGGTTATTCCTAGGGTTAACAAAAGCAACACGGGAGGTAGGGCTTTTTCTTGTAGAGCTCCTAAATTATGGAATGCTCTGCCTTTGTCAGGGAAGCTGGGACAGTTATAGTTTTCAAGTCAAGACTAAAAATGCACTTTTATAAAATGGCTTTCTTTTCTTAGTGGGTTTTAAAGTAACTTTAAAATTGCTGCTTTTGTATTATATGTAGGCTTGCTACTTTTAGATATTAATCGATAAAGCTTGTTAAACGTCGAATTCCCAAAAAATATGAGTTCGACTGAAATAAATTTATATAGGATAAACGTCGGTGTCAGTCATCTCAGTGGTCCATTAGTACTGTAGTTTCATCCTGTTCTGACAGATCTCGTTGACTGAAGCAGTGCTAGAATGCTGTCATTTGTTTAAATGACTGTCAATTATCAAGACCTGCATCGACTGTGCACTTTCATTTGCCAGCTACAGCGCCTGTCATTCAAAGCGCCCACTTTGAAATTAGCGGGTTAAGGTGTACGTAAGCTTTTGCTTTAGGTATACAGTGAGAGTTACTAGTTTGATTTGAAAATGGGCAAGAGAAAAACACTTAATGAATATTGTGCACAATACCCTGGCCGGCGGCTGAAGTCTCTGCGGCAGGACATTCTGTGTATATTATTCTTACTCGTAAATTTATGCTATAAATGTCTGTGCAATACACTTTTATATGCTGCGTTATCTACGGTTTATTTCAGACAATTTTTTAATTTGTGTAGGATCTTTATCTTTACAAGGTATAGCTCCACTATGACCAAATGTTATTTCAATTAGAATGTTGGTAACCATGGTTTTGTTGCATGTTGAATATGATAAAGGGGTTTTGTTAAATGAGACTTTTTTCAATGGCATAAAAAGTCTGTTTTTTTTAAAAGTATAAAGGTCGATTTCTCTGCTTGAATTGAAAAATAAAGGTTGAAAAAAAATTGTAAGTTCTTTCTAAAATAAACATTGATATTAATCTGATCGGAAAGAAGGCTTTGAGTAAAACTTGGTTCACGTTTGATGTTCCGTGTGTTGTGTTCCACTTGTTCATTTGGATGTTGTGTATTAGTAATTGGAACGTGGGATCAGTTGTAGTTTCCCTTTGGAGGTCTTGCAGCTTCATAGCCCTGGGGACAGCATTTGCGGTGAGTAAATGAATGTACTCTTCGGCTATTTTGGAGATTCTGCTATCCTGGCAGGTCAGGTCTTTCAGTGGGTGCCTGGACATGTAATCTGCTGGGTTGTCTTTGCCTGGTTTGTGGAGCACTTTGAATTTGTATGGTTGCAGGCGCAGTCCCCATCGCTGTATGCGAGCAGGTGGTTTTGATTTGGGGATGTTGAATATTAATTCTAAGGGCTTGTGGTCTGTGATCAGCACAAACGGAGCACCATAGAGGTACAAATGGAAATGTTCGCAGCTCCAGACGATGGCAAGCGCTTCCCTTTCTGTCTGGGAATAACGTTGCTCGACCGGGTTTAGGGCTCTGCTGGCATAGGCTATTATCTTGGTGGTATTCTTGGAAATATCTTTCTGGGCCAGAATGGCACCTAGACTGACTGGGCTTGCATCAACTGTGACTTCTGTTTGTTTGGATGGGTCAAAGTATGCCATCACAGTGCTGCTTGTTAATTCTTGCTTCAACTGGTTAAGTGCTGTTTGGTGTTTTGCTTCCCATGTCCAAGGGGTGTCTTTTTTTGTGAGTTCTCGAAGTGGTTTGGTGATGGTTGCGAAGTTTGGAATAAACCTGGCGCAGTAGTTTGCCATTCCTAATAAGCTTCGCATTTCACTTGGGTTGCATGGTGCGCTGAGGTTGTTAATAGAGGCTATTTTCTTTGGATCTGGAGTTATTCCGTCTTTGGTGTAAATTGTAGAGAGAGCAGCTTCTAGGAGATTTTTTTCATCAAACCGGCAATAAAACATATCACCGAGGGGATGCTTCCCGTGCCAGATGTCATCCGATTTTTTTTTCGTGGAGTTTGAAAAAGCCTTTCTTGAGTGTTGTGTGGATACCATTTAATGCACCACTCATTACAGCTGCAACGTTATGTTTGCACAACAAGTTATGTTTTTAAATTGTAAGGCTCCAGATCTTGCTTCAAAAGAGTTGCTAATCCTTTAGCAGTTCAGTCCCTAGCTTAAACAAACCCTAAAACCTCAGCACAAGCACTAGTTGAGTTGTACATGAAACATCTGTAGTTTCGTCAGCTGGTACCAATATGAATCTTGCGTTTTAAACAGTGTTCATTTTATTCTTGTACAGTTCGAGCATACAATCTAGAAGTTTGTTTTGTATGGTCTTCAATTTATTTTTAGACACAGTTGCATTTGCAAGGTGGTCAGCTAACTAATGGTCAAATTGAGAAAACACTCCCTGATTTAAAGAAGTGGCAGCTCATGACTTCCACAGAATATGATGCAGTCAATTATCTGGGAAAGAACACACCTATTCTTATGTACAAGCTCATTCTGCCTTTGCATGGAAATATGGTAACCGTCATCAATTTGAGTAGCAATATTAACATTTCCCATCATTTTTCAGTTTAACACAGTTCCTGATATGAGAAGCACTGCACTCATGTTTCTTAAATCATTGATTGCGGTTTTGGTCCAAGCTGTATCCCCTCGATAAAGATGATTTTGAAAACAAAACACTGTTATTCTGCTTCACTCACTGTCAGTCAATCCTTCCTATCAAACCTGACACACAAAAGCTTGGGTTTTGTTTCATGTCATTTTGTGTAATTTTAATATCCCGTGGTTGGTGTACACCCAGCCTTTTAACCTCCAACTTTTCTTCTGTTGACATAGAAGAAAAGGCTTCTAAAGAAAATTGTCAACGCAATTCATCATACAGTAGCCGTTTATAAACACACTTTGCACTTGCTGAATAACTGTAATTGGCAGGCTCAAAAGTTACATCTGTAGTTTCTGTAAATACATCTAATTCCTGGCGTGCTTTGTGTGAACTGTAGGGAGTCCCTACGAGCCCTGACTGATGAATGCATAGCAAGTTTAACAAAGGAGGGTGCACCTTTGCTGTAAAATTAAATGGATTGAAGAGAAGCTAATAATGAATATTAGCGCAGTAAGTAACGTGTTGCAAGATGTCCCTGGAGGGGCTTGGCCCTTTCAGCCCTTAATGGCCAGACGCCACTGGAATGGATATATTGTTTTAATACTTTAATTCACATATCAAGGGGTAAATTTCAACTGGGGAAGGAATCCAAACACATATCACAAAGTATTCTCAGCAGAGCTTGTCAAGAGATGCTAAATAAAGCCTTGTGTCCGTCCACGCCCCCTGTATTTATATAGTAAAAATAATATATACAGTATGTGATACATACAAAGCAGGATACACCACAGGTAAATGCATTTGTTGTAATACAGGCTGCTGTGTGACCCTTTATGCCTATTATTGTTATTAAAATATACACCATTGTGTGTTTCAGTCTCTGTACGATGGATTCAAATAAAAAATAGTTGTGTTTTAGACAGGCACAGAGGCTCAAACATGATTGTGCATCTGACATGTTTCTTTACACACAAATATCTTCTGATCTTGCCGGATTTACTTTTGAATAACATTTAGTCAAACTTATTAATTTTGTTTTCTTTAACCAAGTAGAAATGTTTACGATCAAGTTTTTACTATAATATGACTGTGTAAAGTTAACAGACAGACTTGCATACAGTTTTACAATAAACCATCTCCATAAGTATGTTTTTTTATGAATAAAATATAATTTGATATTAATGACAGTGTGTGACAGTCTGGCTTGCAGTGGTGACGCCACGGACCAGGAAGTAACTGAGTCAAACAATGGATGGAGCGGGTGAAACTGAGTGCAACGGCACTCAGCTGGATTTATTAATAATTAAACAAAACAAAATATTTAAACAAAACAACAAAACACAAACCAAAGGGCACGAGGGCCAAACGAATAAACAGACAAACAAGTAAGTGGCGTGCTGGCTAAACCAGCACGCTTTAGCAATTGTTTTGCTCGCTCTCCCGTGTTCTCCGCACTTTCCTCTCTGTACACCCAACCAACGCAGAACGGACTGCTGCAGGTTCTTATACTCTGGCCGAGGGGTTAACTAGCTGTTAATTATCTTATTACCCCTCGGCCACAGTCTGCATCGTTTAGTAAGGATGCATGACTGTCAGCTAGTTAAATAATCAGTAGCTGATCAGTCATGCATCCTCACGGGTTTTAAAATATAAAAGACGCGGCGCTGATAACAGCGCCGCAAACAATAATACAAATAATAATAGGGGCGGGACACTCCGCCACACATGCCCCCTTGTGCAGCACACATGGCCTTTTCGGCCACCTCCCCTTATTCCCTAAAGTCCCGGCTAGCAGTCCCGGCGCAGGAACAGGGGCAGCAACGGGCCAAAGGTGGCGGCCACGGTGGGATGTCCTCCTCCCACCCAAACAGCCGTAGCGCTCCAATGGCCGCGCACAGGCCGGCTCCTCTGGCCAAAAATTTTTGGGGTGGTCTCCAAACCTGCCCCCTTCTTCATGGCCGGCAGCTCCTCCGTGGGGCTCCGCCATCCTCTCTCCTGCAGCGAATTGCTGCGGGGAGCTGGTCTCCTGACCTCCCCCTTCTTCATGGCTGGCAGCTGCCCTTCATGGGGCTCCAGCCACAGTATTTCCTGCCGCGACAGTGCGGCTGGGGAGCTGGTCTCCTGACCTCCCCTTTCCGTGGCCGCAGCTCCCCTTCATGGGGCTCCAGCCACAGTATTTCCTGCCGCGAAGTGCGGCTGGGGAGCTGGTCTCCTGACCTCCCCCTTTCCGTGGCGGCAGCTCCCGCTCATGGGGCTCCAGCCACAGTATTTCCTGCCGTATGGCAGGACTGGTAGCGACCCAAGCAAAACAGGACCCTCGGGAGGCGATGGCAGCAGCAGCGGACCTCGGGAGGCGACGGCAGCAGCAGCGACCCCGGGAGGCGACGGCAGCAGCAGCAGTAGCGGACCCTCCAGAGGCGAACTCGGGAGGGGAGCCCCTGGCCATGGAGGCGGCAGCGGAGCTCCACTTCTCCCTCGCACTCCTATAACTGGTGGCTCTCCAGGCGATGCGGAGCAACAGGCAGCCCCAGGCGATGCGGGCAACAGGCAGCCCCAGGCGATGCGGAGCAACAGGCAGCCCCAGGCGATGCGGAGCAACAGGCAGCCCCAGGCGATGCGGAGCAACAGGCAGCCCCAGGCGATGCGGAGCAACAGGCAGCCCCAGGCGATGCGAGACAGGCCTTCTTGGGCGGCGAGGCAGGCATCCTTGGGCGAAGTGAGGCAGGCATCCTTGGGCGGCGAGGCAGGCATCCTTGGGCTAAGTGAGGCAGGCATCCTTGGGCAAGTGAGGCAGGCATCCTTGGTAGGTGCGAAGCAACAGGCATCCTTGGGCGGTGCGAGGCAGGGCAGGAGCAGTTCTTCCCATGATGGTGGATGTGGAACCAGCAGGTATTCACCCTCTGCTGGTGGAGGTGGAGATGGAACCAGCAGGTATTCACCCTCTGCTGGTGGAGGTGGGAGGGGCAAGCAGTCCTCCCACGGGGTTGAGGCGGAACCAGCAGGTATTCACCTCTGCTGGTGGAGCTGGGAGCGGCAAGCAGTCCTCCCACGGCGGTTGAGGCGGAACCAGCAGGCATTCACCCTCTGCTGGTGGAGCTGGGAGCGGCAAGCTGTTCTCCCACGGCGGTTGAGGCGGAACCAGCAGGTATTCACCCTCTGCTGGTGGAGGTGGGAGGGTCAAGCAATCCTCCCACAGCGGTTGAGGCGGAACCAGCAGGAATTCACCCTCTGCTGGTGGAGCTGGGAGCGGTAAGCAGTCCTCCCACGGCGCTTGAGACGGAACCAGCAGGCATTCACCCTCTGCTGGTGGAGGTGGGAGGGGCAAGCAGTCCTCCCACGGCGGTTGAGGCAGAACCAGCAGGCATTCACCCTCTGCTGGTGGAGGTGGCGGAGACAGAGGCAGCTCTTGCTGCTCTGCACCTGGCGGTGGTGGAGACAGAGGCAGCTCCTGCTGCTCTGCTCCTGGCGGTGGTGGAGACAGAGGCAGCTCCTGCTGCTCTGCTCCTGGTGGTGGTGGAGACAGAGGCAGCTCCTGCTGCTCTGCTCCTGGTGGTGGTGGAGACAGAGGCAGCTCCTGCTGCTCTGCTCCTGGTGGTGGTGGAGACAGAGGCAGCTCCTGCTGCTCTGCTCCTGGTGGTGGTGGAGACAGAGGCAGCTCCTGCTGCTCTGCTCCTGGTGGTGGTGGAGACAGAGGCAGCTCCTGCTGCTCTGCTCCTAGTGCTGGAGACAGTGGCGAGGGCCTCACCCTCTAACGCTGGAGACGGCAGCAACGGCTCTCCTCTGGCGCTGGAGACGGCAGCAACGGCTCCTCCCTCTGGCGCTGGAGACGGCAGCAATGACTCCTCTCCTCTGGAGAAGGCAGCGATGACTCCTCTCCTCTGGCGCTGGAGACAACAGCAATGGCTCCTCTCCTCTGGCGCTGGAGATGACAGCAATGGCTCCTCTCCCTCGGGCGTTGGAGACGACAGCAATGGCTCCTCTCCTCTGGCGTTGGAGACGGCAGCAATGGCTCCTCTCCTCTGGCGCTGGAGATGGCAGCGGCTGGGCTTTTCCCGATGGAGCTGGAGATAGCGGTAGCCCTGCCATATCTGCAGCCAGGTAGCGGATTACCATGTCCGCAACCTCCGCGAGGGACACTGGGCAGTGTTGCTTTTCCCAGGCTTCCCATCGCTCTCCATCTCTGGCCCACAGGAGGTTGATCACATCGGGAGGGCCTCTTCAGCATTCCTCCCAGGCTCCACCAGCCAGCCCCAGATTCCCTCAGAGGAGAGTGAACTCGCCTTAGCCAGCGGCCCTCTCCCCTGACGCCGGACGCCAGGCTCCTCCATCTTCTGCCATGCGTGGCTCTGGCTGAGTGGAAGATACCTTACCTCGCCACACAGGAAGCACCACCCTTCCTCATCCAGACAGGCAAGGCAAACATCCGGCGTAGTAGAGACGCCGACGGGACCTGTGACCGGGCCCGCTGCTCTTGATGCGCCACCTGCTGCTGTTGCTGCTTTCTTCGGCCGCTTCTTCCCATTTTTTTTTTTTTTTTTTTTTTTTTTCAAACACAAAAACACTTTTCGAAAAAATAAAAACGCCTTTGTATTCCTGGTCCGCTCCTGGAGGCGCTTTGTCCCACGCAGGACACCATATGTGACAGTCTGGCTTGCAGTGGTGACGCCACGGACCAGGAAGTAACTGAGTCAAACAATGGATGGCGGGTGAAACTGAGTGCAACGGCACTCAGCTGGATTTATTAATAATTAAACAAAACAAAATATTTAAACAAAACAACAAAACACAAACCAAAGGGCACGAGGGCCAAACGAATAAACAGACAAACAGTAAGTGGCGTGCTGGCTAAACCAGCACGCTTTTAGCAATTGTTTTTGCTCGCTCTCCGTGTTCTCCCGTACTTTCCTCTCTGTACACCCAACCAACGCAGAACGGACTGCTGCAGGTTCTTATACTCTGGCCGAGGGGTTAACTAGCTGTTAATTATCTTATTACCCTCGGCCACAGTCTGCATCGTTGGTAAGGATGCATGACTGTCAGCTAGTTAAATAATCAGTAGCTGATCAGTCATGCATCCTCACGGGTTTTTAAAATATAAAAGACGCGGCGCTGTTATCAGCGCCGCAAAACAATAATACAAATAATAATAATAGCGGGACACTCGCCACACAGTGTATGGACATCTTTAACAGTCTAGATTTAATTTTATTTAAATAACTCATGAGTTAAAGCTAAAATGGCCCTATGCGTTTATAAACAAAAACTAGACTGCACTGAATGGTTGTGTTTGTATGGAATGTTTCACCTACCCATAAGGAACATTCAGATAAATCTACTAAACAGTTTGCATCAGCACAGCAATGAAGAATGAGCTGCCTTACATTAATTGATTTTGATGCTCATTATAGTAAGAAATGATAACAAAAGCCAGTGTGTCAGCACTTTGGGTGGCTATCATGTCATGTTTAAATTCGCAGTTTCTAATTATAGGTAGGATTTTTAATAGAGTTTTACATGTTTGATGCATCACTCACTTACAAAAACTATAATAGGTCATGTGAGTAATGAAAACCACATATCCAAGCAAGTAAGCTAAGGCTACTTTCAAACTCAAGCTATTCATTATGGCTTAATTTGTATTTATTTTTTTTATATATAGCATTATTCTTTAAAAAGATTTTCTGCAATATATATATATATATATATATATATTTTTTTTTTTTCTGGAAATGTTTATGATGCCACATTCATCGCCCCACCTAGTGGATTTTTAACACCAGTCCACAACACTTTTTATGATACCAAATGTCTATTTTATTTGTAAAACAGACTTATTAAAACATTAATTTAATAGGACAGGTGTTAAAGCTTTATGAAAGGGGCCCCACTGCTGCATACTAAAGCTTCAGTAATAGACCCTTATTAGATATTAAAAAATGTACTACATGTATTTGGTTAAATCAGATTGATTATTCTTTACCATGTATTGTTACAAAAGTCCAACATTAATTCATGTTTAATGTACAACATAGGATTAAAATGGGTAATACTTTAGAGCAATTGAATAGGCCCTGAAATCTAATCAGTGGCAGATCTAAGTACTGTGACAGTTTAAACACTAAACATAGAAACAAACCTAGTGTTTTACTTACTTTTAACAAAAAGTTCATTAAAGAGACTGTCGAACACAGAGAGCTGTTGGTTTTCTCAAACTCCCTTTTATAATGAGTGGAACAACAACAGTATTTAGATCTGACACCATTTAGAACAGCTAAATATAATGTACCCCTTTGCCTAGAATTCAAATCTACTGAATACATTTGAAGTAAACTGTTTGGGATCTATTTTAATTCCACTAGTACAATTACAAACCCTATTTATATATTTTTTTGTGTGCACTGACATAACTTAAATTAAAACATAGCTCCTTACTTTGCATAGTCTCTTACTTTACATTTTATTATGACTGCCATGCCTATTGTTTTCAAATGCATGGTGGATACAATTGGCTACCAGTCACATGTAGTATGCTTCACTAGCTTAATGTACTCCTTAATAGTTCCAAGAGGGAAACAGCTGCAATTTTCAATCGCTCTATCACTCACTGTGGCAGGGATGGAGCCCTATGCATGAAGAGTTTTATATATATGCGTGTGTGTGTGTGTGTTAAAATAGTGTTAAATAGTGTCTAATTATTGTAAATAGTTAATAGAGAACCTGTCGCTCCTGGGAGAGCCTACCTGCTGTGGAATCCTAATCAGCAGATAGATGTGTTCCAGTGGGGCGGATTCGGATTCGGCCTGAATACCTACTTTTTGGAGATGGGTATCTCTGCAGCCTGGATCCTCCAGCCTCGCAGCTCTCATCGTGCAACTCCAGCCGTGCAGTCATGCATGCGCAGATTGTAAAAGATGTCATTATTGTACGCGACAATAAAGTTTGTGTTTAAAAGTTTTTTTTTCCACTTTGAATTCAGTTGTTTTATTTCCTTGTTTGTTTGTCTGCTAAATGACTGTAAGAATGTTTTTTAAACTATTAAATAATGATGGTTTAATCAAATCAAGGCATAATATTCGGTTTTTTATTATTAAATGTTTTTTTCAAATATTTTTTCAAATAAATACTTTTCAAGATCTGCTCCTGGGGAGCTCCTACACATTGATTTAAATAATCCTCATCATTATTTTCTGAAGCCAGACACATAGAAGTGTTCCTCATATGCTTCTTTTTTCAGCTACTGAGATTCATTATTATTGGGGAAATGTCATACAGTGTGATATGGATAACTATAATAATATGTAATAATGCACACAGTGATATGCATATTACCATATAATCTGACATTCCCACTGCAATCGTGTACTACAGTCATCTGTATTTAAATAATAATCTTCATCAACACTGTTTGTCCCTTGTATGAACAAGGCAGGGTCTCCCCTAATAATGAATAAATCAATGAAAGATAAAAAATAAAATATATATTTATGCAGTCAATGTAGGGTGACCAGACGTCCCGGTTTATCTGGGACAGTCCTGGTTTTCTATTAAAGGTCCCAGTGCCCCGACAGGGTCAGGTTTTTTTTTTAACTCACATCTCTAAACTGCAATGTATTCAACATGTAAAGTGAGGGTGAATTGCTTGAACAGTTTAGTAAATGTATTTAATTGTTTAATTGTGGTGGCGAGTCTATCTGGAGAGCCTCGTAACAATGATTAAGCGTATTGCTTGCATTTTTTTATAAAGTAAACAATATCTATCAAAATTGTGCAACACCATTATTATAGATAACTTTGCACTAACCTGCACTCTTTCATTTCACCTTGTGGCAGCAGGTAAAGTTTCTATTTGTTTAATATTTCTTGCTTCACACAGTCCCG
Source organism: Acipenser oxyrinchus oxyrinchus (assembly GCA_030684275.1). Taxonomy (NCBI): domain Eukaryota; kingdom Metazoa; phylum Chordata; class Actinopteri; order Acipenseriformes; family Acipenseridae; genus Acipenser; species Acipenser oxyrinchus. The sequence goes on along the minus strand of CM060247.1, from coordinate 61,231,529 downwards.
CCCAGTCAGAGACTCAGAAAGCCAATCAGCTGCTGTACAGGTCTGATTGATGGAAACGATCCTCGCAGGCATGCGTGTGCTTTTGGTAACAACTAAGTAAAATAATTCAATGAATTTAGAGACAGTTCGCACAATTGACACTCACTTTACTGAATACATTGCAGTTTAGAGAGGTGAGTTACAAAACCCAACTTTCCTTAAAGTGTCCTGAGATTCTGGAGCCTGTTGGCAATCCTACTCTCAGATCAGGTGACACAGGTTGAAGCGGCATTAAAGAAAATAGTGGGTTATGGCAAAGATGCAGCTCTCCTTTCTTGTAAAGGTAAAGTAAACAGTTCTGTATTTTGACATTTCTGTTGTGGGGGAGGGGGCTAGCGGTAAATTGTGTAAGTTTCAAACTGAGATCTTATTCAGGGATATATTTCCATTCGGTAATAAAAAATACTATGAACTAAAAGGCTCAAAACAATAGATTGTGCGCCTCCCTTGCTAGTAGCTGCCAGTGTTTTTCATTCAACAGTTTCCTTAAGTTTTTCTTGACAGTTTTTGTAGATTCGGTTCGGTATTCGGCCGAATCTTTTGAGATGAATTCGGTGCATCCCTAATAAAAATGTCCTGTTTGTACACCTCAGAGCTGCTGCAAGGCCATAAGACAAAGTGAACCAGGATCATAGCTTAAAGAGCGGGACCTCCCATGTAGGGAAGTAGCGCACACCGTGTTCACGGCTACTTTTATTTGTAAATTTTGTGCTGTTTTGTTTTTGCTTTCTGTACACTTTGTTGTATGTCCTCCGTGCGCTACAAATGCTGATAGTGTTACATGAGCAGTCTGTGTGTTTGTTTGTGAATAAAACCTGCACGCCCACGGGCGTGTCAAGTTCAAGCTCCGTCTCGATCTCCTGCCTGTCAATTAGCAGCAAATACGCACCCACACCTCTCTACAATGTTACACTCACAAACAACCAAGCATTAAATATTTACAGGTATTAAAAGCAAGATAAAAGTAAGACAACTTCACCATATTCAGGTTAATAATTCCCAAAAACAGATATACCCTACTCTATAGTGGCACACATACAAATACATTGGTAAGCACAATGCAATTTAGGGCCAGATATTTAAAATTTGGACAGATCATGACGCATATTCACGACTATATATAGTATCTGCATAATACTGCCTTTATATATTTAGCACAATTGCAATTTATTTGGAAAGAAAACACAGAGGCAATATTTTCATGACTAAAAAACAGAAAATGTGTTTTGGTTCTAATGCAATAATAAAACTGTGAATCTTTTACAGTACTGTTTTTCATTGTTAGTATTATTTACTTGATGTTACTAAGCACCAAATAAAATATACTGCACCTTGACTATAAGCACTGTGTTGTGAACTGAGCTGTGAATTTATTTTGGATTTATAAATTTGGATCAGCATCATTTTACCGTACAGATATACCACTTTTGAGTAAGTATGGTACATTTCTTACTCTCTATCATTCAAGTAAGCATGTGTCATGCACCAATCATCAGTTATAGCACTGAAAAAACTGCGTAAGTACTTAAAACAGTTCAATCATCTTTTCATAAGGCTGTCGGGTGAACACTGAGAATACCATTTATGTTGGGAGAAACAGCAAGGCACACTTTAGTATGAGCTGTCAAGAAGGATGCAAGACGTTAAGCGAGATTCCATGGAATGACAGACAGACTACTTTACTGACCAAGCTTTGTGCCAGCACAAAAGCAGCAATAAAACAAAACACTGCCAAAATAACAATCCTGTCATTCTAGAGAAGAAAAAGTTTATCCTTTGAGAAAACAATGAATGTGTACAAGAATATGAAAAATCAGGCAGCAGATGTAAAACCATATGGACATGTACATATTCTCTAGTTTAAATGCAGCATGACAGTGAAGGCAATGGCAAACACAACAGTCTGCACTACACCATGTGTGTTTTTCACAAGTAGGCAAAATCAATGATCTCTTCAGCATAACAATAGAAATTAGCAAAGCCTTTTACTCCGGAGTCATGAGCACCATTTTTTTTCTTTAAATGAGTTAATGTTACAAAATAAAATTAAACAACTTAAGAATACCAATCAAATGTATTGATGCCTGTTTTTGCATAAACTAGGCAAATGTGTTGCCTCTTTTTGTTTTAAAACAAGAGCAGCTTGTGCTCCCGTTTTAGAAGCTGATTTGCAAAACAGCATTTGAATGATGGATATGAGTTCTGGTCAAAAGTTTTGTCGAGTGATGAAATAAAAATCAAGCTATTTGGTCACGCTGATAGTCGATAAGTTTGGAAAAAGTCTGGTGAGGCGTACAAAGAAAAGAAAACCATACCTAGTGTCAAGCATGGAGGTGGTAATATCCTTCTTTGGGGCTGTTTTTCCTCTAGTGACACAGGAAATTTATTTCCAGTACATAGTAAAATGGATTCCATAGCATATCAAAAGATGTTGGTCAATCATGGTTCAAAGCGCAACTGGACGTTCACACAACAACGATCCAAAGCACACATCAAAATCTACTTCACAATGGTTAAGAATAATAAAATCAAGGTTCTGGAATGGCCTAGTCAAAGTTCTGATCTAAATCTAATTGAGAATCTTTGATATGAGTTGAAGAGGGCTGTGCACAAGAGAAGTCCTCGAAATTTGAATGAACTGGAACAATTTTGCATTGAAGAATAGTCAAAAATCACTAAAGAATCATGCCAAAATCTCATTGACAAATATCCTAATCGTTTAAAAGAGGTTATTAATGCTAAAGGTGCCTCAACTAGCTATTCATTTCATTTTCCTTGTCAGCGTATGAATACTTTTGAATGAGCATTTTTGGAGTTTTGCAAAAAAAAAAAAAATGTTGAAATTAATAATTCTAGATCTATTTCTGGTAACTTTTTTTCCCCTCATCCGCAAAAGCAAAACTTTTGCTACAAAAGATTTTTCCTATAATTATTTTTTTTCGAGAAATTTCTAGATATTATAAATTTCCATTGGGTATGTAAACTTTTGACTACAACTGTATATGAGCACCTCTAATAGCCCAATCACTATGGAACTGTATTCCCTACAAGGAAATAGGGGCATCAAGGTTATACCAGCATACATCCAAAGATGTTGAACTGTTTTGATCCATGACAAAGTAAATGAACCTTAATGCAATAGATATGAACTGTTTTATTTTAAAACTATGATCCATCTGTTATTGCTGCTATTGTTGCAACTCAGGAACACTTATATATCAATACATTCAGCTTTATCATAGCTAATCTGCTTTGATACAGATTATTCAAAAAGAATGCAACTGAGAATCGAAAACCATCGAAGAGCAAGAAGAGTGTATATTAGATACCGCATGGGTCTTACTATGCTTATTTCTGCTGCTGCCCACAATATTATACAGTTATAATTCTAGTAAACAGATATGGAAAGGCTGCAGAACAAATTGTACACTACAAAGCTCTGGCCTCTAACTTCCTTAAATGTGAGATTACCATGCATTTAGAGACTGGAGATAAATACATATTAAAGTGCACTCACATGAAAACCAATTACGTAACATACGAATGTTCCACACTTTACTGGTTTTGGAGAAAGTAAAATTAAATTAATTCAATTTTTTTTTTTTTTAGATGCAATTAATTGTCATAACCCTGATTTCAAGATGGAATAAAAAAAAGATACATACATAGGCAATTCTGATACCTGCATGTCATTTCCACATGAATTACACCAAATGAAATTTAATGTAACATGTCAGATTTAACTATATTGGACTTCTCACAACATTTGTTATGAGGTGTGGAAGGTCACCAAACTCAAGTATTAAAGAATCCTTCACATATCCATAAACGAAGAGAACTTGGGCTCAACTTACGATGACTTTTAAGATATTTCACATTCAGAAATAAGTCTGTCTACATGGAAGGGCATATGGAGTTTGTTCAATATTGGATTTGTCCAATTACCCTTTCTTCTGTACACACTACAGTTGGTTGGTTAAAAGAAGTTCGTTCCAATGTCATCCTTGCGGTTTCTATGGATATAAACATATGGATATTACTTTATCTAAGGTTAGATTTCTTGCAGATTTTATAATATATTCTTCTTTGTCTTTTTCATCTCCCTGTTTTCTTCTTATTATTATTATTGTTATTCCATTTGAATGAAAGCCCAGAAGGGTTAAATGACAAAATGGGAAAGCATAACAAAAATAACGAGGATTCTTCTACCTTTTTATTTTAATTAAAGGTAATTCTTCTGTAAAGGGACATTCATTTCAGTTATGTTGCTGCCTTCAAACCAAAGCAAAGAACTCCATTAACCTATGTCAGTGTAGAATAAGTCGACAATCAATTATAGTCTAATTACACAATGCGGTTTTTGTATTTAATGTTTTATTTTCTTCGACAGTCAATCACCCAGGGTAACTTGTAAACTTGTGTTGAATGTTGAAATTAATTTTTGTTGTTGTTGTTGAATGGCCTTTTAATCAACCCTTCAAATTCTGAAGTATCACAAGTATGTATGTGGAATAAAATAAAACTCACCCATGTGTTGTGTCTAGGGCTTTTGGTTCTCTTCCTGGAATCTTATCAATAGATGTCTCCATGGGTGAGTGCATCAGTGCCAAACATGAGGCAATCGACTGGTTTGAATCCTCTCTGTAAACTGCAATTAAAGATTAAACACACATTTAAAGCACCAATGCTGATTTATACTGAAGCTGACAAGTTCAAAATGGAAACACCTGCCATAGCTGCCATAGCATTGTGGTATACAACCACTGTGGGAATAACTGATTCAACAGATATGAGGGATATGCCACCATCCCTTAATGATTACGCTCAGGAAAGCTGAGGGTGGAAATGCACAGAAGTCTATACTCTAGACTGGCCTAGTGGTTGTCACCACTTTTTATACTATTTCTCATAAAACAAACACAACTACTGCATCAGCCTTTAAAGTCTGTCTGAATTGAAGCAGGGAGATGATGCTTTTATATTTTAGTCAGGGATGTCATTCACATAACAAACGATTCAGTAATTTACACAGAAGTAGGTGCTACATATAACAGATGCTAATAATGTATTCTTCAATCCTGATATCTCTATAATTAAAGATATAAAATGGGCTCATTAAAAATTGCCTGCAGCAAATGAACTGAAACATTTTTAATTAGAAATGTGGAAGAATTCAACAGTCATCTGCATACATACAGTGGTTTGGTACACCTTCTGCACTACAGTCAGAATATTAATGAGTTGACAAATATTCAGATAAATCTTCAGTTTATGGTCCGAATTTTTGTATTTTAGATATTTTTTTTAAGAGAAATCTAAATTGTGTAAAAATACAGATACATGCATTGAACTACACTGTATGTCATTTCCGGAATGTGTGCACCCTGTGTTATGAATCATATAGAAATGAAGCAGCTAGGTTACATGCCTTGTATAATATCTATAGAAATACTTTAGGGTTAAGTGATAAGCTTTCCTTTTGTTTTTCCATTTCATGTGAGGTTTAGGGTGAACTAATATATCTACACACCACACTGCAATGAAGTCGATAGACCACAGAAACCATTAAGTCTTAATAACTTAATCCGACTGATCTTCACCAAGAGTCCACATAGACAAATAAACATTCTTCATAGCGCCATTTCTTTTAGCAACAGTTTCTGTTTTGCCTGTGGTGACCTACATAACAATTTTAAGACGGAATATTGATGGCCCTAATTCTATGCCTGGCCCCCTGACTCAATTACAGTAGACCCTGACTAATTAGAACCAGCTAGAACTGGAACCTGTTTAATTCAGAGATTTATCTTTGTTTTATGAATTTGATGCTCGCCCAAATTACATTTTATCAAATTATTTAATCAGTATTCAAATTATGACCCACACTGTATAACACCTGCAGTGTTTGTATTTTCAATATTTTAATTCACCTGTGAGGAAATTTTGTTTCTACAGTTGCTTTCAGCATGCATTTTATTAAAATAGCATGGTTTGGATTATAGGTCAGTTTATACTACCGTGCTCCAGATTACCAATAATCTACTGTAGTTGTAATATAACACTCACTACTGCGTAAAATAATTTCAAACTTATAAATCTTTGCCCCAACCCATTTTATGACTAACCAACTGCTGTGGGTCTTATATAAGACACAGTCAATCACATACAACATGATGCATAGCATTACTACATGATGGGTACACATTTATCCCCCTATAGTTCCTAATAAAAAGCCCACCCACTTTAATGATACAAATACAGTGAATAGACCTAAATCAACCATCTCCTCAAATTCCATCAGGACTTAAGTCATAAGTAAAACTGGCTCATGGCTTACTTTGTTCTATTGGCTCGTAAAATAGCTATATTGTTGGGCTATATGTTTGGGAGCAGAAAAGGACCCAAATTTACAGACCCCAAATTGCTTGAGAGTTATATATGCACAACTTGAGTATCTAAAAATAAACTGCCTGTTTGAACGTCTTCATTTTAATTTTATTGCTGATCACTCTGCTGAAACAGAGTTAATTAAAGTGCTAAATGATGTGATCCAGCACCGCAACCAGTGTCATTTTACTCTTCATTATTACTCTTGATCTGTAAAGCAGGGTTACAGCATCAGTCTGATAAGGTTTCAAGAATAATTAGAATCAGTAGATCCTGGACTGGGCAACGGTTCTATCTTTGTGATGATTTCATGAGATAATGCTGTCCAATTTATACCAACTGTCTGTTGAAGGGTCCTATGTGTTCAACTTGCTGACCCCTATTTATCTTCTTTTACTTTTGTAATAAAATTCACACATGGTTAAAATATGTCCTTTCCAATGTCATCAAAATATACTGTAGATCACCATGACCTACATCCACCATAAATGTACAGTACTGTGCAAAAGTTTTAGGCAGGTGTGTAAAAATGCTGTAAAGTAAGAATGCTTTCAAAAATAGACATGTTAATAGATTATATTTATCAATTAACTAAATGCAAAGTGAGTGAACAGAAGAAAAATCTAAATCAAATCCATATTTGGTGTGACCACCCTTTGCCTTCAAAACAGCATCAGTTCTTCTAGGTACACTTGCACAAAGTCAGGGATTTTGTAGGCATATAGTCAGGTGTATGATTAAACAATTATACCAAACAGGTGCTAATGATCATCAATTCAATATGTAGGTTGAAACACAATCATTAACTGAAACAGAAACAGCTGTGTAGGAGGAATAAAACTGGGTGAGGAACAGCCAAACTCAGCTAACAAGGTGAGGTTGCTGAAGACAGTTTACTGTCAAAAGTCATACACCATGGCAAGACTGAGCACAGCAACAAGACACAAGGTAGTTATACTGCATCAGCAAGGTCTCTCCCAGGCAGAAATTTCAAGGCAGACAGGGGTTTCTAGATGTGCTATCCAAGCTCTTTTGAAGAAGCACAAAGAAACAGGCAACGTTGAGGACCGTGAGTCGCGAGTGGTCGGCCAAGGAAACTTACTGCAGCAGATGAAAGACACATCATGCTTACTTCCTTCGCAATCGGAAGATGTCCAGCAGTGCCATCAGCTCAGAATTGGCAGAAAACAGTGGGACCCTGGTACACCCATCTACTGTCCGGAGAAGTCTGGTCAGAAGTGGCCTTCATGGAAGACTTGCGGCCAAAAAGCCATACCTCCGGCGTGGAAACAAGGCCAAGCGACTCAACTATGCACGAAAACACAGGAACTGGGGTGCAGAAAAATGGCAGCAGGTGCTCTGGACTGATGAGTCCAAATTTGAAATATTTGGCTGTAGCAGAAGGCAGTTTGTTTGCCGAAGGGCTGGAGAGCGGTACACGAATGAGTGTCTGCAGGCAACAGTGAAGCATGGTGGAGGTTCCTTGCAAGTATGGGGCTGCATTTCTGCAAATGGAGTTGGGGATTTGGTCAGAATTAATGGTCTCCTCAATGCTGAGAAGTACAGGCAGATACTTATCCATCATGCAATACCATCAGAGAGGCATCTGATTGGCCCCAAATTTATTCTGCAGCATGACAACGACCCCAAACATACTATCTTCAGCGTAAAGAAGAACAAGGAGTCCTGGAAGTGATGGTATGGCCCCCACAGAGCCCTGATCTCAACATCATCGAGTCTGTCTGGGATTACATGAAGAGAGAGAAGCAACTGAGGCTGCCTAAATCCACAGAAGAACTGTGGTTAGTTCTCCAAGATGTTTGGGCCAACCTACCTGCCGAGTTCCTTCAAAAACTGTGTGCAAGTTTACCTAGAAGAATTGATGCTGTTTTGAAGGCAAATGGTGGTCACACCAAATATTGATTTGATGTAGATTTTTCTTCTGTTCACTCACTTTGCATTTTGTTAATTGATAAATATAAACTATTAACATGTCTATTTTTGAAAGCATTCTTACTTTACAGCATTTTTTCACACCTGCCTAAAACTTTTGCACAATACTGTACATGCAACAATATAAGTGCAAAATATGTATCTTAAGACAGATAGACAAGTATCCCCAGATTCTAATAGTGCTAAACCAGTAGTCCCAACCATCACAGCTGAATGGACGGTTCTTTAGATGGATGCAAAACACCACAGTTGGTTTCCCGTTTTATTCTCGCCATTGTTGTGTATGTTGCAACTGGTGTAGAACTGCTAACTGCGCCCTGTAGCGTTACTCCCAGGACTTTTTAAATGATTTATATAGTGATGAGATCATCAGCTGAGCAGCATTCATTAGATCTACAAGAAAAGTTGCCAAAAGATTGTACAGGAGTGTGGCAGCAGGGCAGGGTGAAAGCCCTGCTGGTGCACGGTGTGTGTGTGTGCTTTTGTGTATGTGTGTGTGTGGGGAGTATTGGGATGTGTATAAATAGGGTGATCATTGGTGTTAGTTAGGCAGTGTTGTGATGGTGAAGGCATTGCGGTTTGTTGGTTTGTGTTATGAAACATCTAGAAATGAATGCGCGTAAGCACTTAAATTGCGTTTCTGGTCTCTGAGTCTCCTTGCCGACACACACCGTCAGATTGTTTTATTGTGTTTATCAGAGAATAATGATGCATCATTATTGACTCTGTGTTGACTCTGAGAGAAACCTTTCAAAACACAGGATCATTAATATTGTAACATGGAGGTGAAAAAAGAATCAGGTAACAGTTATGCAGCAGGGTCTTTATTTGCAATACAGGCAGCAAACTGATTCAGACGATTTACATCACCAACCCTGAGTAGCTTGCAGGCTCTCCTTAAATAGCCCCACAGACATACGCACAGAGGTCCAGATAAGCTGCGTACCTGCCGTTTTTACACATTAAAAAATCTGAAATACGCACTAAAATTAAATTTAATGCATAAAAATATGCATAGCAATTTTGCTGCACAGCGTGTCTGCCTCCCCTTCCGTCTCCCCTAAAACTTCCACTAACAATTACATCTCCTAGACTACAATGGCTTCAGTTACTAAGAAACTGTACACAACAAAAACCAACCCAACAAACATTATCTAATCACTGGCTAGTCCTGTTTTCTTTACAGCCAATCACAGTAAGAATAAGAAAAATTCAAAGCTACACGGGTTGAAGCATAAACACCCCAGTCCAGCTACAAATCCAACTGGAACCATTGTCAGAGGCAACCACTAAAAAAAGGTGCCTATAATATTAAACAAACTGCATTTCCTTATTTTATTGATCTGTTTGGCTTTATATTGAATTTGAACATGTTCACTGAGTTTCAGAATTTAATGTTAAAATATAAGTAATATAATTAATTTGCAGAGTCAGTGTGATGCCTCAAAAACAATGCACTGAGCTTATAAAGAACCTTGTAGAACACACGCATGGTTGTACAGTAGTTCAAAGTAACATTGCAGTTAAAATGGAAGGCTGTTTTTTAATGCCTACCCCATTACCATTAAAGATTGTACAGTATTTATCAAAATTAAAGGCAATTAAAGCAGGCTGCGTGCTTTAGTTTGGGCAGCACACAGTCTCTTTGCTTGCTCTACTATAATTATAAGTCAAATACATTGGATTTACAGGGTTTTCCCATTTTTTAAAACAAGTTCCTGTGATGTTTTGTTTCTACGTGCTGCTGTAAACTGTCTCCACACTTTGAAAATGAAATGCCCATCTCACACAAAAAAAATAACAAGCAGGCTGTGAAAGTCAATCCCTCCCCTATCCAATGATATGTGTTAACAAGCTGTACTGCAAAGTATGATGGCCCAGTAAGTCAAAGAAATGAAGTGCATTTATCGTGTTTTATCGGGCCCAGAATTACATTTCAGTATGATCGTGTACACACGATCATGGTCCTAAAGGGCTGAGGGGGAAGATGAAGGCACAGTCTCGGCTCATCGACTCTCAGTGTGCCTTCTTCTTGTGCATATAAGTGCAAGAAAACGGATGGGCCACAGTCAGGGCCACTGAAGGGGGCAAAGAAGGGGCCCCCAGAACAACAACTGCCTCAGATTTCCTCCTCTAGCGACGACTTGTGTTGCTGTGGAGGGGGGAAAGGACACATCCCCTGAGGCAGTTTCGGGCTCCACAGAGAACATGGAGCCCATGCAAGTGGCCGCCACTGACGGACCGGAGGGAATAACCTGGCGGGCAGGAGGAGGTAGTGCCCTTGAGGTGGATCCCCTCACTACTGCACAAATGTGCAAAGAAACCAGTCCTAATCCCACTACTGAGGGGTCGGTTCCAGTTGGGGTCACTGAGGATGCACAGGAGGGGCACCTAGAATAACTGCCTCAGTTTTCCTCCTCTAGCGGCGACAAGGGTCCTAGCTCTTGTGCTGCTGTGGAAAATGTAGTGATGGCCTAGGTTTAGGTGTAAGCAGGAAATAGACAGGAACAGAAGCTATCGATTTCAATCCAAATACGTATTTTATTATTATGCAAATAATTGATGAAAACAAACAAAAGAACTTCAAACACTATTAGCACTATGTACAAAAGAAAAATAAACATTCTAAATGCAGGATTGAAGAAACAACCTGGTTTAAAGCAACCAAGGTTTTCACAGTCAGGTTTCAATAGCATAACCCTCTCTCACCTTTTCTCTATACTCAATGCTCTGGCTTTTATACCTGCTCAGATAGCCCCTCCCATGGATTAAACCAAAAAATCAATTAATAGATTCAGCAATGTACTTTAGCTCAAGCAAGCACAAATATACAAAAATGATCACCTTTTCATAAATAACATTTTAAATCAATTTTGGAAACAAAACCCATTACAACTTAATATTCATTTTAAAACCAATAAGTACTCCCCTTTCCCTTAGCGTAGTCCCAACAAACCTAATAGAAGACATAATAAGTCAAATGTAGCTGCCCTCTGTTTACTTGAATTATGGTAAAATAGAGGGCTTAACAATTCCCTCTTCCAAAAATGGCATTCACTAGGCAATGATACCCCACACAACACTCCGCTCAGGACTTACTGCTGCAAACTTAATATAAAAACTTTACAAGGTTTTTCCAAAGGTAAGTTTTATTTTACTTCATAAAATTAAAAAATACCTAAATGACCTAAATACCTAAATCTAATCCTCAACCCTAGAGATTGAGGAGCTCTCTGCGAGGACTGAGGACAAGCCTGATGAGATCATGCCTTGGTCCTCTGAAGAGAGACCCAAACAGGGGACAGAACCATCTGGTTCGGCAGCATATGCTGAGCCCACATCCGCACCTCCCAAATCAAGGATGCAGATGGTCCCCAAGACGAGCCCTCCATCGTTCTCTCTTGCTGCGTCCCCTGGGGGTGGAACCTAAAATTAAAAATAAAGTGCAACACACTCACAAAACAGCATGGGTGTGTTGTGCTTTTCCATCAAAAGGAGGGCAATGGAGACCTGGCGGAGAGGGAGGAGCAAACAGAGTCCATGTGTAACATGGAATCAGAGAAGTTGTCCGCCTCTTCTCCAAACATCCCTGCAGTGGAGCTCCTAGAATTTCTGAAAACCACAATCCACTGCAGGAAGAAGGAAGAGCTGGCCCTGGGCAAATGGAAGGATTTCCAAAAGATCTTACTATCTGTGAGATCCTTCCTCAGGGCCAGCAATGCCGAGAAAACTTCGGGCTCGGGCGTGTACATTCCAGCCCAAAAGTTGAACAACGAATTGTAAGCTACAAGATAACTCAGGGTCTCCTGTCAGAGTCACCAACAAATCCTGACAGAAGATTATCACGTATTGGTACACTAAACACCAATGGGTGTAAGGACCACTTCCGCAGGGCCCAGGAAATCTACTACCTGAAAAAGGGAGGTTACTCTGTGTGCTTCTTGCAGGAAACACACACCACTCAAGAGGCTGAAGCCAACTGGTTACTGGAATTGGGGGTATCTTCCAGCCACCTCGCTGAAATATCTTGTGGGGTTTCGACGTTCTTCTTTCAGTCCTTTTGTCCCAAGGTTCCTTCGGGAGATGGACCGCGGCACATACTTCTACAAGTTGGAGGAAAAAAAAGGAGACCAGAAGAACATCACCTGTCTTCTGTCTTGCAGCAAGCTGATATTAAGCCCCATATTTGTCTTTTTGAACACGTTTTCGTTCTAATGCTCAATGAATTAGGTTTAAGAGATTTTACATCAACTACAGGTGAGGTGGTCGCTAAAGCCTGGTACTGTCGATAGTCCACACCAATAATACAGGAGACCACTGGCACCAATTCCCAGCTATGCTAATGTAATACATTTTGGGGTACAAGACATTTTTGTTCTTGGTAGGTACCCATGAAAGATGCTACTTAAGGCTAGTGTACAATGAATTGCATCTTATTGCTAAGGGACAGAAAAGTCTAGGCTTAAAGCAGTCAGCTATCCGATCACCAAACACGAAGATAACAAAAGTGTAAAGGATGAAAACAAATTATTTATGTGCTTTGCAAAGGGTTTTGTCATTTATTTATTTATTTATACAGCTTCAGTATTTTATAACCTTGCTTATAAAACAACTAAACTATAATTTTATAAGTCAAATGGCAATAATTTGAAAGATTGGATAAATGGTGTCACATAAAAAAAAAAAAACACAGAATGAAAAGGTCTCTAAACCCTTCGTACTGTATGCTTATTTTTTTCCTATTTGGTGAAAGAGTTTGCCAGGACACAGTTATTAATAAAGCATTGCTTGGTACAGCCTTTAGTTATAGTAGAAAGTTGCGTGTGGTTACGTCAAAAACAGAATTTTCACTGTTGAAGTCTCGTGAACATAAGGTACAGCTTTCAGACATGTTTCCATGCAAAAAAATTGTGAATTTGCACTGCTTTTAAGCATGAGAAGGCTTCAAGAATTTTAAAACAAAATGTCTCTTCTCTTCCATCGCAATTTTAATTCCCAAATGACTCGCTTCAAATTATACATCTGTGCAAGTGCTAGTCAGAGCTTCCGTTTCCCTTCAGACCGTGTCTATGGTAACGGCTGAGCCTTGACAACTACGACTGCAAGTATTTATTTAAAGTATGTTCTGTATAAACCTCGCAATTTAAAAATGTCACTGCTTGTTTTACAATGATTTTTGGTGTTGTTTCTTTTTATAGTTGCATTTCGTTTTATATGTTGCATTTCGTGTTATTTCGTATTTGCGAAAAACACGGGGCTCTAAACATAGTATATCATGATAACAACAAAGTCAGGAGGCTTTGAATAAACTTGATGAACACACTATGAAAAAGTTACTGAACAAACAGCATGATCAGCTCCTAGATATCTTCATATTTATCAATTTTATAATCTGAAATTGGAAACTAAAAGTTGCCGTTGTTAAAGAAAATACACAAGAATATGGTTAAACAATATTATGTCCATGGATTTGTACCTGCTTACCACAGTCTGCTGTGTCTTGTTAGATCTTGCGATAAATTAAGTGTTGCTAGGGAATGCTCATTTGATCACATCTCATTTGATCACAGTACAGCATGAATTCGAGCAAAAAGAAAGTCAGTAAAAGCTTCAAAAAGACTTATGTTTGTCAGTGCTTTAGACCATGCTAGGCAGAATCTGAAAAAGTTTGCAAGAGCATTTTTATTTGAAATGTAATGCCTTTAAAGTTAACTGTAAATGTACTGGTATGTCTAGGCTTGCTTTTGTGTTACAACTTTATTTACTGTGAAATACTGAAAATGCACTGATCAGTCTAAAAAGTTTATTGGTCTACCAATAAATGTATGTCAAATTGGTATTAAAAAAGGCTAGTTATTTCACCTTTCTGCAATTTCAGATCACTATTTTTATTAAATTAGAAAATGAAATACTGTTTGTTGTGTGGCTTTGTTGTCTACAATTAATAAGGCAATAAAACTATTTCATGCTTTGGCCACAATTGAGCTGCATTTTCTTTTAAAGATCTCGCTGAGATTTAGGTAGGACCTCAATTGTGTTCACTATTAAGAATTGTGTTTTGCCGAGAACACTAAAAATAACATTGACGGAGCTTCGCCCCTCCCCCCAATCGTAACAAGCTTCCGCTGCCAATGCTTTGAAATGAAATTGCCTCACAGTGAATCCAACCCATCCAAAAAATATATATATATATATATGTATTAATAATAATAATAATAATAAAGTGTTTAATAAACTAGTGTTGGTAGTGTGAACATAGCAGATGAGAGATGCCTGAATTGATTAAAATGCTTCTGTTTAGATCATTAAAATATACCCCTGTATCCCTTTGTTATTTTAAGTGATTGGACTTTTGCTCAAGAATCATTGTCACTCTCTGTAAATCATGACTAAACCTTATTGTCTGACTGTTAACCAAATTTAAACTTGAATAGAGGCAATTAATCCTACCTTTGTGAAAGTTTCAAAAAAGCATTTCCTAATGCCTGCTTAGTCTGAATCTGCCAACATCATATATCACTGTTGGATGTGTTTTTAACCAAAAATGTCTAATTAGGGTTAGAATAATTCAATATAAAAATAGTATTGGAAGCTTGAACGCTATGTGTACACTTGTTTGAAGAAAGACTCCAACCATAGCTGTCTGCAGTATATAGGTTTTTTCTTGTACTTGAACAGGTCTAAATGTCGATTTAAAAGCTGAAAATTCCGTCATTAGTAACACATACAACTGGTTTCACAGACCTAGATCAGGACTAATGTTATTTTTGGTAAGGTAATCTAATATTAGTACTATTCAAGGTCTTTGAAAGTAGCCAATAGTGTACCACAATTAGACAAAATTAGCCAACAATTATTTAGGTGTTCTACCAGGCTAATGGGAGATGCAACACCCCATCATGTGCTAAATGATCATCCTTATACAGCGACAAAGTGGTGTCCATGGCCTCATTATGTAGCACAAATAGGCTTTGGAGTCTTAATCCTCTCAGACTGACTGCTGGTGTTTTCCTTGCATTAAAATTAGTATAAAATTGTTATTACACATATCAACACATTTGTGTTGAGAACCAGCATTTAAAATTGCTTGCTGTATAAAGTTTTCTTTAATTGACTCACAATTCACAAAGAAAGCTACTAATTGTGTCTAACCTTCATTTATTTTCTTTTAGAATTTAATTAATGCTTTTCTTTATTACCTGTCTCACATAAACCTTGGGTTTAATGAGGCATCTAAAGAATTCTGTTACATGGTTCCAAATACTGTCAATCATACTGTCAAACATATGCATGCAGTACAATGTACTCAATTAGAGGGAAATCTTCTGTAGACGGCAGACGTGAAACCTGAACAAGACCATGTGTTTATTGTGCAGTGCCATATGCTAATTTACTGCAACATATGAAAAATGATCAATAAGCACTGGCTGTTGACCACTCATTCTCACGATTTTATCTGGATGGGGAATTCCAACCCCATCCAGGCTGTAATCAATAATAATAAAACGGCATATTTTTACACACAAAACAGTACATTTAAATAATACAAGGAATACAAAAATAACACAAAACATAATATGCACAGGGGTGGGAAGTAACCTGTCACAACATGATTTGTGTGATTAATATCTTATACTACTTCATCACACACATAAGTAACAAGACATGTTAATCCCAAATTACATTAAAAACATTTTGGCTTGGTTTTATTTGGTGCTTGTTAGGGGTAATACAGTTCTTGATATTTAATTCTATAAGAACAGAAAGTTAAGGGGGAAAAAAAGCTTTCAGAAACATAAGTCAAACATATGCCATTTATTTAAAATGTAACTAAGAAATCTGAAAACACAGAGTGAAGCAATACATGTACATTTCAATTTTGTAACCTTTAACACTAGAACCGCCGAGATTTCGGACTACATACAACCGCTGCACTCACAGAATGTGCGGCTCCATTTTAAAACAGCTTCGATATGAAAATGAAAAACAAACAATCGGATACAACTTCATATTTTTATTTATGAACATCATACATAACATTTTTAGAGCAGAAACACCGTATTTACATCAAAAATGTTCTTATTTTTTTCAAAAAGAGCACATACATAAACATGAAAAACTGTAATAAAGTAAACTTTACTCAATAAACTTCTGTGTAAACAGGTGCAGAAAGCTGTATGCACATATACAATTATACAACACAGATAACTAGATAACTAGTTATAAAACAAAATATAACATAACTTATGCAACATGAAAGCGCTTTGAGTGAAACAGAGTTCAAAGGCTGTCCGTCTGTTCAGAGTTCTATTACAGCTTTCAAAGTACAATCTACGCAGAAAACATGCTTTTCAACTGTACAAGTGCATTTGCCACAGACTTGCCTTTTCACAACGGGTGCAGACATCAAAAGTTCTTTTTTTATTGCATTTAGCAACCTGGCATTGTCTTTTATTCCATGTGCCAGTGGGTGCAGTATTGGCTGAAGGTTGAGGGGCATTTGCCAGTCAGCTTTAATGTCTCTTATCAAAATGTTACTGCTGTAGCTCCAGGGCCAGCTGCAAAATGATGTAGCTCTGAGTGATTGTGGTGCCGGTGCACTCCTTGTACAAAACCAAAGCGTTGATGGCTGCCAGGTCCAAAACATTATAAAAAACAGACACAGGCCACCTGCGAGTACCACCTTTGACAGAATATAGCTGTGCACATTTAAAAAAATAATAATAATTTTGCACCATCACACTCAGGGTGGCACAGTCATTCTGCCTGAGAAATGTAGTGTAAATAATAATAATATATGAAATGTAGAATGACTTTCATCAGTGTTTCAAGCACTCAACAGGATTATAATACGTTATTTCACAATGATGTTGATTTTATTACAAAGCCCAGACTAAGTTGTCGGCCATATTGTATTGATTTCAATATGCCGCATAAACTACAGGTCTGGCAGTTGTAGAAGCAAGTGCTTATAATTTATTAATTTTTACGATTTTGCAGCTGAAACACTGCATGGGTATTTAATTCAAATATTTAGTAAGACTTAAAAACGGACATGCACGAGATATTCACATACGCGGAGATGTTTAAATTTGAATTGCTTTCTGTGTGGCAGTCAATGTGACTGCTCCCGGGGCTTTTAGGTATAATATAATATATCTCCTTTATTTCTGCACTCCCGTGTTTCATGCTTTGTGAGAATATTTAATACATACGGACAGAAAGGTACACGAACGCACAGCCCCGTATGTGTTACACGACTGGAGAAAATTACATTTTAAAACCAAAAACTGCCAAAATGACCGCTGCGGGGCTTCTAGTGTTAATGGTGGATGCGAAATTTGGCAGGGAGGCGAAATTTACCATGACAGTAGTGTCACCAAACTTACATATCACATTCACTGGTATCACCCGGGGATCTTACTTGCAGAAGGAAATTCGAGTCCCAGTGAACAAGTAAAGGCTAGTACGTCGATTTCATGTCAGCAAACCATCTATGCTCAGGAGTGAATTACCAAGCTAATTCAGCAGGGGCGAAAATGATCACGGAAAAGCGCACGTTTTTTAATTAAAGAACTCAGGCCATACAATATGGTTGATTCTGCAGACTTTAGAGGCTTGGTGAACGTCCTGGACGCACAATACCAAGTACCCAGCAGGAAACAATTTTCAGAGGTTATAGTACCACAGATGTACAACAAAGTCAAGGCTTGGGCTCCCGAGTGGCACATCCAGTAAAGGTGCTCCGCGTGGATTGCAGGATGCGCCCTATAGTCTGGACGTCACCGGTTCAAGTCCAGGGTATTCCTTTGCCGACCGAGGACGGAAGCTCCCAGGGGGCGGCGCTCAATTGGGCGAGCGCCGCCCGGGGGAAGGGAGGGTTAGGTTGGCCTTGGTGTCCTCGGCTCACCACGCACCAGAGACCCCTGTGGTCTGGCCGGGTGCCTGCGGGCTTGCCTGTAAGCTGCCCAGGGCTGTGTTGTCCTCCGACGCTGTAGCTCTGGTTGGCTGCATGGTGAGTCTGCAGTGTGTAAAAAAGTGGGCAGCTAATGGCACACGCTTCAGAGGACAGCGTGTGTTCGTCTTCACCCCTCCCGAGTCAGCGCAGGGGTGATAGCGGTGGGCTGAGCCTAAAAATAATTGGACATTTCTAAATTGGGGAGAAAAACAATAAAAACGAATTGGCGACTACTAAATAAAAAAATAAATAAATAAAAGAAAAAGTCAAGGCTGAAGTGAAAGCTGAATTGCAGACTGATAAACAAGTGTTAACTTATAATGACTCTGGCATTTATTCACACGTGTTGAGTTTAGAAAAAACATGTTTAATATAAAATGAAAATAAATATATTTATAATAAAATAAAAAAAATTACATTTAAAGTCAATGTTTTTAGAGAATTTTAAATAGCTAATTCAGTGTTTTTGAAATATGCTAAATTGCAATATGCATACAAATTTGATTAATAACTGTTCAGTTCTCATTTTGGTAGTAATAAAATCAACATCAGCATCATTCAGCATTGAATTCCAATATGTATCACAATCCATATCACAATATTGTCTTCAGTATTGCAATATATTGCAAAACAGATCCTCAGTCCCAATGCCAACCCCTACTAAACGGCATATAATTTAGTTTGAAATTCTTCCTCTTCCGTCTCATCATCACTGGAACTCCAGTCCATAATTTGTGGCCAGTTTGGCTGTATTGGTAGGGGCATGATTTACTTTGGAAACCACCGCTGCATGTGCTCCCTGCACCGCTCATGTGTGTCCCAGGCTTCAGGGTCTATGCTAAAAT
Source organism: Acipenser oxyrinchus oxyrinchus (assembly GCA_030684275.1). Classification (NCBI taxonomy): domain Eukaryota; kingdom Metazoa; phylum Chordata; class Actinopteri; order Acipenseriformes; family Acipenseridae; genus Acipenser; species Acipenser oxyrinchus. The sequence continues at coordinate 61,212,347 of CM060247.1, read as the reverse complement.
CACAAGGACTAGGTCTTCAGGAAACTGGTAAATTTGCACAAGCAGCACAAGTTACTCGTTAGGGAGTAACTAGTTGGACTAATTAGTCATTGTATAAAAGCTGTGAAAGAGAAAAGCACAAAGGGGAAATGTTCCATAGAAAATACTGGCATTAAACAGGAGTTGATCCAGTTGTTTGATTGAAAAGAAACCCCACTTTCTGAGTTTGAGTGCTATTATATTCATTTGTGTTGCCCCTGTTCTGCCATTAAGAAGCATGGACGATAGCATGATTATTTTTTTTGTATTTTTGGTTTGTTTGTTTGTACAATGACAATAGCACTCTTGTTCGTTCTTTCATTTTGTTTTGTTGAAAACTTAATCCTACCAATAAAATAATATTCTTTATTTTTTAAACTGTGGCAGAACCCTGTTCTTTTATACACTTCCCTGCAAGGCCTAACAAACCCACTTACAAGATGTTTGCTATAAAATATGTTTCTTTCAAAACCGTCCATTCGAGATATAGATAGCGGATGGAAGTGGGGTCAAGATATTCAGAGATGTTGCAATTTTATTCAGATTTGTTCAATTTTCATGCAACTCTATGGGCCTCATTTACAAAAGGGCACTAAATTTGGAGTTAGCGTGCACCTAAAGTAGTGAGCCTAGTGTGCACGATAAATCTGAATTTATTGCCCCATTTACTAACAGAGAACTCATTAATTTACGTGCACAGTATTTGGCTAATTTACATACCATACCGTGCACGCTCCATGTATTGTTAGCGATAATTTAATGTGCACGATAATGTCAGAGACTTACCCGTGACCACCGTGATTCAAAAGACCCAGCAGTCCCAACATATATTTTGGTCAGTATCTTATTGTGAAGGTGAAGGTGGCTTACACTGACTGAAAATGAGCGATCAACAGACACAGCACTCAGCGTGGGACAGACAGAGGCAATGTAAAGTGAAACTGCACTGCTTACCTTTTACTTTTACCATGCATTCCAAGCCGTTTTCCTTTCTCCTTTAGCATACGGTCTTCCCATTAGTTTCTAAAATTGCGCTGTACTGTATCGTTTTGGAATTCTTCTTCAAAACAGCCCACCTCTTTAATATAACACGTGTGATCAACATGTGCAGTCTGCATTGTATGAGTGACATTCCGATTAAGCCAATCACAGCTCACAGGTAGTAAAATAGCCAATCAAATAGCACACATGATCAGTTTCCTTACGCACACACAGCACACATAATTTTCATTAGGGTAGCGAAGTGAAGGCTTGTTTAAACTATTTATTTTATTTTGTGTCAAATTTAAAATCAGTAGCAAAAAAGTAGTTGGAGATGTCACAGAAGCAGAAGGTGGAGGCGGAACACAGAAGATTCCAAAATCGTTAGCCAGATGATTATTTTTTTACTGAATAATTTTGACGACAAGGCAAAATGTCTGACTTGCAGTTATGAAAGATTATAGCATACAACGTCACTATGATACGCTGCACAAAGCCATGTATTTTGAGTTTACTGGAAATTAAAGAAGCTATGGAGTCTCAACGAAAGGAAAGGACTTTTTTAACTTCAAGAAGCCATGGAAAGTGCAGAATTACCCTGGAATAAACAAAGTGGTGGGATTACAACAGAGGGTGCATCATATATCATATGACTGAGCAAAAGAGTGGATCGACTTGCAGCGGAGTGCTGGAAAAAATTAAAGAAAGAAATGCAGAAGTACCCATTTTCTTACACTCGATTCTGCATCAACAGGCATTATGTGGAAAAGTTGTAGAATTAGAACACGTAATGGGCATTGTTATCAAGTGTGCGAGAAAATAAGTCAAGTGTCTGGACAGAAGTCATAAAAAGGCACATTTCAAAGTGGTACTGTTTATTATTTCACATTCTCACAGCTTGTCAGTATCTTTTTTTCCAGTGCTATTAAAAACATTATATTTTGGAATATAAGTTAAATATTGAGACTTAGCATTATATACTCTTCTATTTCCTCAATTATATTACATTTGTATTGTTGAAATTTTTTGTCAGTGTTCTAGGAAAGCTGCTTATAGTTAATGTGTTTTGTGTAAAGTAGTATATTTGAGTATATTGGCCTACATACAATTTACATATGCGAATGATAGTCAGCACGATTGATAATCCAACACACATAATAGCTGAAATAGCAGAAAAACAACTTAGGTCGCACGTTGAGAAATTACCAAGCTATGTTAAGGATACAACACAATTTTTAAAAAGACTTGAATCACTAAAACACAACCTTCCAGAGAATACAATTTTATTTTGCATGGATGTAAAATCCTTGTACCCAAGTGTCCCTCGTAAAGAAACTTTAGAAGCTTGTCAAAAAGCACTAGATAATAGACTAGACAAATCAATACCAACAGCAGAGGTGCTGAACATGATCAATGTGGTTTTAGAAAACAGTTGTTTTACATTTTGTTAATAAGAATTACAAACAAAAATATGGTACAGCAATAGGATCTAAATTAGGAATGCATTTTGCCAGTACATACATGGGGAAATGGGAAGAACAAATACTTAGAAAATCAGAAAGAGAACCTTTAGAATACATTCAGTTTGTAGATGACATTTTGGGGGTTTGGACACATGAAGAAGAATCACTTTTCCAGTTTCATAAAATGGCAAATGAAATACACAGTAATATTAAGGTGGACCTTCGATGGACAAGGAAAGAAATAGAATTTTTAGATACCATAGTAAAACTTGAAGAAGGTTCAATTGAGACTGACCTCTTCTGTAACCCTACTGACATGCACCAGTATTTGTGGTGCCTTAAGAAATACTTTTTTTCAATTTTTCTGAATTATGTAGAATCTGCAAGTGTCTCCAAACTACCTTAGAAGTATTGGGCAAAAGTTTAGAGTAAGTCATTACTAATGGGACTCTTTTGACCTTTTTATCTCTATTTTTATAATCTAGTAGATCATCTCTTTTTAGTTTATCCACTGTCTCTATAATTCTTTCTTTGTATCCTCTTTTTTAAGATTTGTTTTTAATATATTTCTTTGGTTTTACATAGTTACTTTCATTTGAGCATATTCTTCGTATTCTTATTTCTAGACCCTTTGGGATTGCCCTTTTAGTGTGTATCGGATGTGCAGAGGACATGTGTAAATACTGGTGCATGACAGTAGGTTTACAGAAGAGGTCAGTCTCAATTGAACCTTATTCAAGTTTTACTGTGGTATTTAAAAATTCAATATATTTTCTTCTCCATCCAAGGTCCACCTTAATATTACTGTGTATTTAATTTGCCATTTTATGAAAATGGAAAAGAGATTCTTCTCCATGTGTCCAAACTCCAAAAATATCATCTACAAACCGAATGTATTCTAAAGGTTCTCTTTCTGATTTTCTAAGTAATTGTTCTTCCCATTTCCCCATGTATGTACTGGCAAATGCATTCCTAATTTAGATCCTATTGTTGTACCATCGTTTTATGTGTAATTCTTATTAACAAAATGTAAAATAACTGTTTTCTAAAACCACGTTGATCATGATCAGCACCTCTGCTGTTGGTATTGATTTGTCTAGTCTATTATCTAGTGTGTTTTGACAAGCTTCTAAAGTTTCTTTACGAGGGACACTAGGACACTACAAGGATTTTACATCCATGCAAAATAAAATTGTATTCTCTGTAAGGTTGTGCTTTAGTGATTCAAGTCTTTTTAAAAATGGTGTTGTATCCTTAGCATAGCTTGGTAATTTCTCAATGTGTGACTTTAAGTTCTTTTTCTGCTATTTCAGCTATTATGTGTGTTGGATTATCAATCGTGCTGACTAGGGTGATTTTCTTTGTGCATTTTAGGATTTCCTTTTGCTAGGCCTGTTCTTGCATTTTGTGGCAGCATGTATTTTTTTTTAATTCTTTTGATATAATTCCTTTATTGTATAGTCTCTCTGCAATTTCCTTAACCTATTTTACCAATTTATTGATCTTATTGCTTTTAACTTCTTCATATGTATCCGTATTATTTAAATCACATTCTACAGATTTCATATAGTCATCTGTGTTCATTATCACTATTCCCGAACCTTCATCTGCTGGTCTTATACTTATATCATCATTATTTAACAACTCAGTCATAGCTTGTTCTTCAATATTGGTTAAATTAAGTTTACATTTTTTCTTTAGTCCTACTATAATTTCTTGTTTAACTACTTCAATATACATATCTAACCATTTATCTCTTCCATCCAGAGGAGTCCATATTATTAACCTTAATCTCATGCTCATAATTACTCTCGGAATCTGAGATATTTTCATTGCAAAAATATTCTGCTAATCTCATGCGTCTCTGACACTCCTTTAATTCGGTGGCCAGTTTATCTTTATCAATGTATTTTTAAGTCCGTGTGACAGGGTTGGCAGAGTGGTGACATCAGGCCAGATACAGGAAGAAAAACAAACAGGCAAGTACTGTGGTGCAAAGGCGATTGCACCGTTTTATTTTAACAAACAAAAATAAAATAAAAGGTTTGACTAAAAACCACTGGAAAAACAAAAGTTTTAAAAAAACCAAATCACAAACACCAAAATACAGGTCAGGCTAGGCAGATTACTTTCACTGATCCTACGTGTATTGTAATCTCCGTTTCTTTTAAACTCCCCTCTCTCGCTCCCGTTCACTCCTCTGAACACCCACCCTGATTATTCAACAATTAAACAATTAATTAACTCAGGAGATGGTCACCTTCTGCACAAGGTTTTTAACGGGGCTTCCCATCCACGCTGCAAAACAATACAAAATGTACAGCTCTTTGCCGTCACATTTACAAATAATAATAATAATAATAATAATAATAATAATAATAATAATAATAAAAAAATAATAAATCGCACAGAGGCGGAGGGTACCCGTTCTAAAAATAAACAAATAATCATGTACAGGGCTCCTCGCCCTGTTACAGTTGGTATAAACTTAAGTCCTTTACTCAGTACTGCTTCTTGGGATGTGGTTAAACTTTTACTTGATAAATTAAATACTGTGTTTTCTGTCTTATCTTTAGTGTATTTGGTACCATTTCCATTTTGGGGTCTCCTATCTGTTTTGAATTCTCTGTCCTATTCATGTTTAATTCTCTATTTTGCATTTTATTATTTACTTTAAACTGGTTTATTTTTACTGTTTTAGATTTATTTTGATTATCTTAATTATGCCACAGTATTCAGATTTTCTTCCAGTTTCATTGTCTTTAAATACAATAACTGACATATAGTTATTGTTGTATAAAAGATTAATTGGATTGTTCTTATTTTTAATAGTTTCTATTGTGCCTTCATATTTAAAACAATCCTTATTCTTTAAGTCTATGTATATGTGTATGGGCCTATTTAGGAGGTCTACAGCTGCCAGAACTTCTGCCTCTGTAGCCCAAGAATCTATACTCCCGTCACTTAATTTCATTTTTTCAATATGGGTCACTGAGTCGATGTACATTTCATATCATTTTATATTGCTTTCCATTAGTTCTATTACATTATGTCTAATTGTTCGATGGTCATTTTGTGAACCATATAAAACCACACCTAAACAGCTAAAGAAACAGTTTCCATCCTTCTCTATTTGAACTATGCTGTAGCCGTCATAACTATTATATTCACATTGCTCAAGCAATCTAATCGAAAGTGTTTCAGCAGTGTTTTATTTTTTTACGGTGTGGCCCACCAAGTTAACAATCTTAACTTAAATGGCCCTTGCTGCCAGATTTTTCTGTTCAAACAAATTTTCATAACCAAGTAATTCAGCAAGATGTATTTATTTCAAGTTAGTGAATCAGTGAATCAAGCAAAAAAATCTGTTGAATTGATTCACTAAACTGAATGAATCAAACAAATCGAGTCAGTAAAAAGAATCAAACTGTACATCACTAGATTTCAGCCCAGAAAAATGGGTTTAAATAGCGCAGCTATCAGTGGTTAAAGCCTGGTGTCCAAACAAACTAATAATCGCTTACTTTAATGTGCACAATACAATTATCGCCCTTTAGTAAATACGGTGTGAATGAAGCTCATCTCATTATTCAGAGCGGGGTGCCTCATTTAAATACATCATCATGCATTACCATACAAATCACATATTTATTCTGATTACCACAGTATAGCACAATAACATTAGTCTGCACCATAATATGCCCACTATTTCACACGATGATCAATACAATTGTAATAGTAAATACGGAAACCATTAACGCGCACAGTAATTGCAATTACCGAGCACCATAAAGTTTAGCGCCCTTTCGTAAATGAGGCCGTATATCTTGTGAAATTGAAAAGAGATGCACGGACAATTGCTTATATCTCAACTCAGGTTGAACATTTAATTTGACTAAGTCCAGACTTCTGACACTGCTGTTTTTTGTTTGGAACATGAGCTTTAAAACCCTATTGCCTTTGAATACATAAATAAAAAGGCCTTGGCTCCCTTAATATAGTTTATGCAATAATGGCTTAAAAACTTCAGACACCCTTATCTTCTTTTTTTGTATCCCTTAGCAGATTACTGCTAGTCTTTCCTTTTTTCCTCCTCCAAGCTGTTAATCGGCAGCATCTGATAAGAACTTCTGCCCTGACCCTGTCAAAACACAAGACAGTGCAGCGTCGCCTGCTCTGTTATCTCTACCGCTCTCCTGCCACACAGGGTGCGCCACACTCCTTCTTTCACTGTGTCTCGCATCCATCTGTACAGAGCACAGTCTCAACACTTTCACTAGACACACCTCCCACATTGCAGTTTCCCTAAAATAGGCTGCCACTGTATACACACACTATTCTAAGTAACAGGCTTTCTTAAGCTGTCCTTTTACTGAAACTATTGCTATAAGCAATAACTATACTCTACATTGGTAGCACTACATAGTTTGCTTGCTGTCTTTCTTCGATGATCTCAAGCTTCAGATGAGATGCATCCCATTACATCAACAGCCTGTTCTGTCATACTGGCACTGAATGTTCTTGACAAATATAAACAATAATCATAATACTTTGACTGTTTTTGTTTTATTTATTAGGTAAAGCTCTTTTAACATTTTTTAGACTGAAATAAATTTACATTGGATAAACGTTGGTAAAACCACTAGTTATTTTATATTTTCTTATCAAAAATTATAATTTAGAAATCATCTCTAGATTGTGTAGTTTTTGTATTTGGTGTCTGTCCCGTCTCCGTTCCACTCTGAATGGCTAGGGGTCGCTGTCAGTCATCTCAGTGGTCCCTTAATAGGTTTCTGTAGTTTCACTGTCAGTCATTTCACCCTGTCCTGACAGATCTCATTGACTGAAACAGAGCTAGAATGCTCTCATTCATTTAAATGACTGTCAATTCATTTGCCAGCTACAGCGCTTGTCATTCGAAGCACCTACTATGAAATTAGCAGGTTAAGGTGTAGGTTAGCTTTTGCTATAGGTATTAGGGCTGCTACGATTAAATTGAAAATCAATTTTTCGATCGATTCCATTCCTCATTATATACATCAATATAAATACTGGATTATCAATTCAATAATTATGTTTTTGTAATGCGCATAGTTCACATTATTTAAGTTTATTAACGAAAATGCACCAAATGCCCTGTCTTGCTATTTACAGTATTTCTGCCAGACAAGCAGTGGGCGTGCTCTTCTTTTCCTGCTCGTGTTAACTAGCATCTGATTTGCTGGTCCCATCCTACCAATGAATCAGTTTTGAAAATGCTTTGTAAGTACACCCCTCTGTGTATTCCATGTAAACAAACAAAAAAGCACACCGCCTTGAATCCAGAGCAGGACGACAGGCTTGTATTCCTGGCAAACAACATGTAAATAAATTGTGCATATTGAAGAAAACTGACTGTATATAGTGTGTGCTTCTTTCGAGTATCAAAATTAATTGTTATATAGTGATTATTTAACAATATTAAATAACGTTAAAAAAAAAATTATTTGTATTATTATTATGGTGATGATGTTTTAGGCAGGGATTTCCACATTGAATGTTTCACAGATAGTGAAGGTTAGGTGGTACAGTATTAACAAGATGCAATGCGCGATGCTGCAGCTGTTGCTGAATAAAAAAAGACTGTTTTCATAAACGTGTGTCTAGTTTATATAGATTACATTCCACAGTACTGTAATCTGTTTGGAATAAATATTTTAGTAACACCCCTGTAGTATATTAAACTTGCCTTAGGCTTGTTACGAATGTTTTTTTTTTTTTCTCCTGACGCTACCAAGGTGTAATTACCCCTTGCATTCAATTGTTGTGCACAAGCTTTTACTTAACAGCAATGATATTAAAATAATCACGTCGCGGAGAGAAGAACGGAGCGAAAATGTATGTGGGCAGTACAATCATCAATATTTATTTGAACGATTCGATATTGTGTGCACAAATTATTCAATTGCTATTTGGAAGCTTAACTGACAGCCCTAATAGGTATATGGTGACAGTTACTAGTTTGATTTGAAAATAGGACACAAGAGGGAAACACTTAATTAGTATTGTGCACAATACTCAGACCGACAGCTGAAGTCTCCGCGGCAGGATGAAGCGGGCCCATCTGCCTTGCCTTCCAGTGACTCTGAGTCCAACTGTGGATTTTTACTCATACATTTATGCTATACATTTATGTAATACACTTTTATATGCTGTGTTTTCTACGGTTTATTTGAGACAATTTTAAAAATGTGTGTAGGATTTTTATCTTTACAAGGTATAGCTCCGCTGTGACCAAATGTTATTTCAATTAGTATGTTGGTAACCATGGTTTTGTTGCATGTTGAATTTGATAAAGGGGTTTCGTTAAATGAGACGTTTCTCAGTGGCATAAAAAGTTTCTTTTTTTTTTTTTTTTTTTTTTAAAGCATAAAAGTCGATTTCACCCCCCCCCCTAAAAAAAATCGAATAGTAGCAAGCCTAGTTATAGCGTCTGGTTGAATTTGCTTTCGGTGTTTGATAGAGTACAGCCAAATCATTTTTATGTTTGCTTTAATACATTTTTTTTTAGCATTGTTATTTATTATAGTTTTATCTTGAGATTCTTGTTTTGATATCGTAAACAGTTTAAATGGCACTTAATTATATAATTATGTGAGATGTAAATGGTAATGTGAAAAACATTTACAGTGCAGACTATTTTGGATTATTTAAATTTTTGTCGAATAGAAAGCAAATATGTGAAGAGATTCCCAAATACTGTCTTTTGATTCTGTGCACTCAAAGACCTGTAATTAAACGTTTTAAGAATTAGGCCTACTGTTTGGTATTCTGTCCTAAGCCAGCAGCTTGTCAGTCCCAAACTGTTGTCACATTAATTATATTTTAAATAAACAGGAAAACAATGTTAATCTGATTATTCTGCCTTTATTGCAACTGAGGTGTCATTCAGTAGAGCGAAAATTGTAAAGGGGTACTTGAGCTGAAACATTCAGACAGAAGGGGTACAGTTTTAAGAAAAGGTTGAAAACCACTGACAGGATAAAGTTGCATGCAAGTTGTTTTTCAATATTGAATTACCTTGTCAGTGTTCATTCATTGATTATATGGGGCATACTAACGAGACATTATTTTTGTTTGTTTTACGGTATTTATTATACTATGTAAGAAAACCGCTAATACTAGAAACTCATCCAGATCTAGCAACCAGGTAATTTGTGGTAATAGTTTCCTGGAAATAGTTTTTCATCAAATAAGTCAGTGAAAGCAATCTTAAATTCTGAGGTAAAACTTCTTAAATGTCAATGACATAAATAAGTCTGAGTGTCGCTCAGCATCAATAGATTATAGTTTTACCCATTTAGGATTGCCTTTCAAGTTTTTAATGAAAGCTGCAGTGTTCCTCAATTCTGCATGTCCTACATGTATTCACAATGAATATCAATCAGTTTATTTTCTTTACTGCAGAATTGTTTTTGCTGTGTGGTGTGTTGTTTAGCTTTGTGACGCTGACAGTTCAGTATTTACAAAAGAGCAGTAAGTATTCAAATGACCTTGTAGATTAATTGCTTTTGATTTTCTAATTAAACCAAACAGCAATTGTGTTAGACAAAAAAAAGTTATTTAAATAGTTTGAAGCAAAAGGACAGAGTGCCCTGCTGTCATGATAAATGAGCAGATCTGCAGCATATAACCCCATGACAAACCCTGACCCATAACATGCATACTGACTAAAATAAATGATACTCCTGAAGAGCAAATGAAAGAGCGCAACACTGGTGTGCATTGAGTAAATACGGTGCAGGTCCAGAGTGTAATACACATTTCCAAGCAGTCAAAATATCCTAGAGCCGACCTTTAAAAACTTTCAATGGTAAGTATGCATCAAACATTAGGTTATGTCTTGGATGATTTATAGATGGAAAATAAATAGTATTCATAACTCACATAGAAAGGTAGAGTATATCAATTATCTAGCCTATCTGACACCTGAAAAAAGCAACACAAAGTAGAAAATGTAGTACTTCATTAAGATTCACCCTGCACATTCACTGAACTTAATTAACAAAATGAATTTCCTAGTTAATGATAAAAATGATATGTTTTCAACCAACTACAGTACTTGAAATGCAGTGTGCATAAAACTTGTCATCTTTCACTTCAAATTATTCGAAAGACTAGTTACTTTCATAAATCATTGCAGTGATTTAAAATAGCAAATTGGTTCGGTTACCTCAACTAATGTGTATTCCCTTGTAGTTTAGATTCACATTTGATCATTTTCCTATTTCAGTCATCACATCCTGGTGACTTTAAAGCTCTCAGAGTGATGTCTAAATGAACTGCAATCATGCATTGAGTTGGACCACCGTTTGCCCTGATCACAGCCTTGACACGACGTAGCATAGACTCTGCACGGTGCTTGAAGGTGTCTGAAATGTGAATCCATTCAGTAATTCATATTTCACACAGCTGGTGCAGGGTTAGAGTAGGCAGAGGATTTTGTTCAAGTTCATCCCAAACAAATCAATTGGATTGTGGTGGACACTGAAGATGGCTGAATGAAGGCGGAGGAGTGCATTATCATCTTAAAAGTAGACATCACCATCAGGGTGCAAGTGCAGCATTGTTGGGTGGACTTGATCCACAACGATGATTAAGTAAACTTCAGAGATCACTTGTCACATCACATGATCAAACTAACTTGCCTTTTAATTCAGGATGATGCGAGAGAGAGAGAGAGAGAGAGAGAGAGAGAGAGAGAGAGAGAGAGAGAGAGAGAGAGAGAAAGCATTCCTGCAAAATGACCCCAAGAACAGAACCATCACTATGCAATTTGGACAGTACTGCTGAAATGCTTTCAGCCTTCATCTGCCCATGACCTTCATTTGGGAATTATCTAAAAAGAAGGCAGATGCAATAAAACTGTTTTCCTGTAAAGTCCTCACTCCATTGGGCTTTGAGACTTACCAAAGTGATGTCGCTGATCTTCTGGGATATCCAGGTCCAACATGAGGTCATCTTCATCCAGCTCACAGGAGCTGAGGTTGTTTAAGACATCCTAGTTGTAACAAGAAGGGAATATATATATCAGAAAATACAAACTTAATATAGTTTAAGAAGACATCCATGGAAACTACCAAGGTCACTATTTTCACATGCTTTTAATATCTTTTTAATACAGTGAAACTATTTTAGCAAGGGGTTCCTGTGGGGGCAATCTGTTCATCAGTATTTACATTTTGTGTCATCTGTGCTTGACTTAGATTGAAGATTTAGCCAGTCTGTAACATACTATTTTTATATCTATTTAATTATAAACACCATAAGGACCAGAGTTCAGCAACTGATGCAACAGTTTCTCAACAGACCATCATTTTTCTAACTAAAAAGCTGTTAAAGCACTCAAGAGTGGAAGGCTACTTTTACAAAACTGTTGCATGACTGCCATTTATTCCAGTACTTTGCGAAATGTGTTGCCAAGTTGGATGGGCACAAATAATTTTTCAGAGTACAACTCTTAAAGAACTTTCAGTTGTTAATGGTATATGATCATCTTATCACTCACATTTTGGTGACAGAACCCAAAGAGCTCCCAAGAACACTTGAGACAAGGTGAACTTAAACAACATGCAGCATCAGAAGAGTGCCCTTTCCTATGTCTGTTATTTTGTGAGGGTTTTCTTTCTTAGCCCATTATGGACAATACCATTTTGCATGTATTATGATTTTGCACTCTATGAGAAACCTTCAAAGTGATCACTTAACTATTTATATATATATATATATATATATATATATATATATATATATATATATATATATATATATATACAGTATATAAAAAATTTTTAACATTGTGATGAATCTTCAAAGTTTAATATCTTACCACATAAGAAATTCAATCAACTGTAAATCTTTGCTGAAGGAAAATATTAATTAGAACCTTGGTTTCTTTTTATAATGTTTAAGAGATTAAGGCTTTTAAAGTAACCAGTTAAATAAAGAATGTATTTCACGAGGCAGGAGCAAGACCTGCGTAAAGGGACTACTAGAAAAAAGACAAAATGCTTGTGATTTAGTAATATAATATAATAGGGGTTTCCCCTTGACTACTCGGAGAACCGTCCTCGCAGAGGTGAGACCGAACCGATCAACCTCCAAGGCTGGGAAGCGACGGACTTCCCCCAAGGGGAAATTAAGGAAGGACAGGAGGACAAACCAAGGTCTCCCTGTCTTACTGAGTTGTCTATTTGAGAAAGGTCAGACTGAGCTGACGCTCCGAGGCCGCATGGAGAGCCAGGGGGTCTCCTCTCCTAGCTATAAGAGCCACCTTTGATAAGTTGAGTTAAATGACTAGCTCACTTGCCCCCAAATGAGGACCCCAGCTCCCAGCAACTGCGCCACCAATGCAAAGAAGAGAGAAAATTATGAGTTAGAAAAGAAAGAGTGATTAATTAAAAATATTGATTAATTACAATTATTATTTTTTTACATTTTTTTTTAATCTAATCTAACCACTCGTCGGAGAGGAAAAACTCGCCTTTTGTGGAAGGAAACCTCTGGTGGTCCTGGCAGAGAGATGGCCCACAACTCCAGGCATGCTAGCAATACTTTGTTTAGTGGAATAATATTGAGGATAGAAGAGTGAATGTAAGATTCCACCACTGAGGAAGGACTGGATGATTTTAATGTTGGCTGCTGATGTTGCTGCACCTATATGGATGAATGGAACAATGTGATTGGGGAGAAAGGATGGCTTAGAATGAGCTGAAGACAAAAGATTGCAAATGTATGACTTTTGCTGAAAACCAGTTGGCTGAATGGAGGAATGGGTAGAGGGAAAGGTTGAGCTGAGGGAGCCAGATGTCTGAATTGTGCAATCTGTAAAGGAGAAATAGCGTCAGCAGTGTTATTAGTGACACCTGGAAGGTGTTGGGCTTTCAAAATAAAATTATTGGTAACTGAAATCCAGACTAGCTGGCGGAGAAGTTGCATAATTAGAGGGGAAGAAGAACACCATTTATATAATATGAACAGTAGATTGATTATCACAAAAGATTAACCCTTTGCGTTCCACGTATTCAGCGCCTGTCAGGTGTGTCAGGTCTAATTTATTTTCACATGAGCTGTTTATTTTACACTCACTGTTTAAAAGTAATGTTATTCACAGTAAAATTGGTTTAAAAGGCACTGCATATCAAAAGGACACTCTGTACTGCATCTCCAGCCCTGCCCCACTCCTTGTTCGCTGTATTTATCACATGTCTCTTCATAGTAGTGCATACTGATAAATAATCTTCTGATCAGGATCAGCTTCTATCGGCCTCTCTGGGCCATTGAAAGCTTTTCTCGACTTTTTCCGGAAAAAAAAAACTACTAGGGACCTGTGTATGATGCCTTTTTGATGATGTCCGACCTGGTCCGACATAGGACCTCAAAGGGTTTTCTGCCAAAATGGACCCCAAAGATAAAGCTGCAATGACGATAGGGAATACTTTGAGTATGGCTGTGGATTTACGCTGAGGAGGAAGATTGTTGATTTCTGGAGGCCAGACATCTGAGAACTATTGATTAAGAAAAAGTCAGCCAAAACTGATAGAAGAAGCATCTGTATGGAGTGAGAGGTCATGGGGGGCTGAGAAATGGATAGGAGGAACTACAGACGCATGATTCCAAAAAAAAAAAAAGTGTTTTCGAGAGTATGGAAACAATAGTTTGAGGCTGTTTAGGAGGTTGAAGGGGAGGCTGCGTTTGGAGAAAAGAGAGGTAGAATGGGCAGTGGAAGCACAAACTCCGCAAGCGTTAGCACGGAGACCACTGAAGAATCTATTAAAGAGATCAAGATCAGGTTGAGATCAGCCAATCAGTTTAATGTCCAGTGCTAACCGAGAAGCTGCTTTGACTGAAAAGGCTTTATGATACTCATAGAAAATGGTACCGCCATATCTGAACGAGAGAGTAACAATGTTAAGTAAATATGAGTCCAGTTCTTGTTGTTGGTGAGCATAAACTTCACAAAGTGAAAAACTGAAAATGCAAGCAAAAAGAGTTATTTAGGCAGCCTAGGATCCTGGATTTTCAAGTAACAGACAGATCTCCACAATCTCCACAATCCAGAAATTATGAGGTTGCAATAAGAATAGAGACCAAATTAACGTCTTTGCCTTCAATAATATTGCGTCTCAGTTGAGGAGAGAGAGTTGCGATGACCAACTGAAGCAGAAGAGGATCCTGAAGTAGAGGCAGTTGCTAAAGTGACGATTGGCAGCTTGAGGGCAGGTGTGGGTGTGGCTGAAGCAGCGGGAGAAGTGATGAAATGGCTGCTGGTTCCAAGCGAGTGATTCTGTTATGAAGCGCATCAAGGCGATCAGATACTGTAGAAATGGAGGTGGAAAAAGGGTGAATGAGTTGCTTGATATTGTTAAAAATCTGAAAACTTAAATCAGAGGAAGGATCAGATGAAACTGAGAGCTGAAGTGTTGTGGTAGCTGAATCAGAAGTGAATGGAGACTGTACTGGGACGGAGCGTGAACTGACAAGTTTGGATCTCTGCTGTGCCTTTTGAGGGGGAAAAATAGGCTCGGTTGATATGAAATTGCAGTATGAAATAAATAAAGCAGCCCGATCGCTTCCTATTCAATGGGCAATCTTTTTTTAAACAGTGCTTTCAGGAGTTTGTTGCTGGGCCAATCTTTGTAAAAAAAAGTTGCGCTGAAGAATCATCCTGAGGTCCTGAGGTCTTGATGTGTTTAGAGCGACGAAGAGGAATGGCTGTGGGCACAGCTGGATAAGCAGAGGTTGAAGGAGCAGCATTGTCAGATTGAGGAGAAGCAGGACGGGTGGATTTGCTTGAAAGTTTTTTTCAGTGGATTATTTGTTGGAGAAAGGAGAGAACAATTCTTCATCTGTGTCAGATGAAAACGAAAGCTGCCTCGGGTGTGTAGTCATTTTATCCTGATTGAAAATAAAGGTTTGCTCTAAGGTTGGTTCTGCAAGTCTCCGTGGTAACCGCAAACTGAAAAGCAAGACGAGAATTAGGAAGCTGGCTATAGTTTAAATAGGGTGACTGACAGGTAATTATATGTTGACTGACAGATGTTTTAGCAGGATAAAATAGGAAAGGAGTCCCGGCTCCAGCCCCCCCCGAAATGCACTAGGGAACATGATTTTCTTTCATGTTCCACAAAGATTTTTGTTCCATTAAATTTTATTAAACTTGAGTAGCTCAACTAAATTAGCGTGACATCAATCAAACATCAAATTTTAAAATGTACTTAACTAGAATTGGCTTTCCATTAATCAACATCATGTATGTATTAAGTTTTATAACTGATTTGCTTTAGAAAAAAAAGGTCTGTCTCAGTTTGCTTAGGAATTATATTTTAAAAAAAAAGATTATTGCAAACAGATTCTCAAACCTAAAACAGGACAGCTAAGCTGTTTACCTGTTAAACAAAAACAAACAAACAAAAACACAGTTTTTCACAATTATCAAAAGGTTTTACACTACCTTTCGTTTAACTACGGCTGTACACGACGCACGCACGCACGCATGCATGCACAGTAGGGCTTATTCACACAGCAGCCCTGAGCAGACTGGCTGCTTCCTTTAGATACCCTGCACCTGGCTGTAATTTACAATGGTAGCCAGGTGCAGGTGATAATTAAACAATAAAATAATTAACATTTTAGTTTGGCATATATATATTGTGGCAGACTAGGGGGGGAGGAGGAGAGACAAATGTAGTCCAGGAGGGGTTAAAGGGCTATATCCCCCAAAATGCCACAGGAAGGAACCAGGATGAGATTCACCTGGCTCTAATATTTAATGAATGTCACCTGCCTGTGATTAGGAGGCAGGTATATTAAGGCCAGAAATGTTTGTTCAGGGCGGTCTGCAGTCTGTGTGAAGGCAAGAGGCTGTTGTGAAACCTTCGTGTGTGGTAGAGTGTTATTGAAAACTTACACTGTTCAGTTTCCCTGAAACCTCCTGGAATGCTCCAGTATTATCCCACTAACTCTGTGGATGTCCTGTCCCCATTTTTGGGAAATGTGATAATTGTTTTAAAGCCAGTGCAGAAACAATTTAGTATGTTTTACCGTCTTTTTCCAAGAGTCACTGTAACATGCTTTTAGTTAGTGTATAGACCACTAATGTTCCAACACACTGTGAGATTGTGTCAGTCCCCTGCCTCGTATTAATTCAGTTTAGCAGTTTACCTGTGCCTACCAGAAAAAAAGGACAGTGGCTTGAGAGGATTTATTGCTGGCTAATTGTTTAATTAAGAATGTAATCATTTTAATTGACAGTTTGGCAATTACATGTGAATTACAGGCTGTGTGAACTATGCTGTGAGTTTATAATGTCTTCAAAAATGTATTGTATTACGATAGATTAGGGCCCAGCGTCAGGGAGGGTGCAAGGGGTGCACTTGCACCCGGGCCCAGCCTTTGGGAGTCATTTTTTTTTTTTTTTCTGACCCCACTTTAATGACTAGACATAAAAAATATATATAGGTGTGGTCTACTGCACTCGTATTAGAAAAAAAAACAAACATAGCAAAGTAGTATTGGCGGACTGTCAATCAAAACATAAATTCAAAAATCACAGCTGACAGATTATCTATCTGGAGGCGGGATGCGGAGCAAGCGCTCTGGCAATAGGTCAGTGTTAAGGTCATGTGATTGCTCTGCTGGGAGATGCGATACTATGGCCTGAACAGAAATGGACAATCTGATTTGGCGAAGCCGTTCCACCTTCCTGCCATGGAACATGTTCTGCTTGTTCGGTCGAACAGCCCGGAATGCTCAGAGTTGCAGATACAGCTATGGCCAAATGTTTTGCATTACCTACATTTTTTCTTTTGTGGCTTGAGACATAAAAAATAAAATATATATTAACGTAATTTAAATGTTTGATTTAACATCATGTAATCAAAGAAACTACAGAATGATATCGCAAAAGTCTACCAGAAGCCATAATAATAGTACAGTATTTCATGTTGGAATGGAAAACTACAAAGCGGTATGTAATTCAATATGTTAGTGTTGCATTATTCAGCAGGCTTCATTTGACTATGAAGCAAAATAATTTAATTATATAGGGAGATGCACAACTTTTGGCCTTAGCTGTACTGCTAATTCACTGTATTTTAGAGGTAAATTACAACTGTACTTGCAATTACTGGTAAAATAAAAAAGTAGCTTGATTTACGATGGCCTGTACTGTATAGAGAGATTTTTCTATATATTCGACCTATAATATAACTGCTATAGTTTATTACATACAATATAAATATTGCTTGGAACTTTCTGTCTGAAAAAACAAATCACCACAATGCACAAACATCATTATTATTATTATTATTTATTTCTTAGCAGACGCCCTTTTCCAGGGCGACTTACAATCGTAAGCAAATACAACATCATCCCCAAACTGCTGTCAGCCATGATGCTGGAACATAAATGGAACTAAATGATTTTACGAAAAGACTGAAACCTGTTCCATTTACACCGAACCAGCTGAACGTGTCCAGTCTGTCCGCCTCACGATATTCCGCCTCAACTAACAGTTGGTAAAAATTCTGTATTTAAAACAATTACATGCGTTTTGGGATATTAATTTGTTAAATGCGTTCATTGAATTATATTTTTGCTTATTAGTTGTAATGAATG
Source organism: Acipenser oxyrinchus oxyrinchus (assembly GCA_030684275.1). Taxonomy (NCBI): domain Eukaryota; kingdom Metazoa; phylum Chordata; class Actinopteri; order Acipenseriformes; family Acipenseridae; genus Acipenser; species Acipenser oxyrinchus. The sequence goes on along the minus strand of CM060247.1, from coordinate 61,194,228 downwards.
CATTTGTACTATGGCCTAAGTTTTGAGATGCAGACATGTTTTTTTTTTTTTTTATAGAAACTGTGGCAGGATGGACGTAGTGGTGACATCAAGCCAGAATGCAGGAAGAAACACAGGCACTGCAGATACGGTGCAATGGTGCTTGCGCCGTTTTATTTTTAAATAACAAAAATAAAATAAATGTTTAAATAGAAAACACTGCTCACAGAGCAAAAATAAAGGTTTTAAATAAAACAAATCTCGAACACAAAACAAAACAATACAAGTCAGGCTGGGCCAACGCTGTCACTGATCCTGTATCCTTTTAATCTTTTCTTTTCTTTTCTTTGCTCTCGCTCTCACTCTCGCTCCTCTGTACACCCACCACCCCGAAGTGCAGAGAGCTGCAGGTTTTTATACAGGGGACCAAATGAATCACTTAATTAATTTGGGAGAGGGCCACCTTCTCCACAAGGTTTTTAATTATTCCTGGCAGAGGACGAGCACCCAACCTCGCCTCTGCCAGAACACATTTAAAATAAAAACAAAACAATAACAAACTACGCAGCTACGCCGTCATATATATACATAAATACAATAAATAAATCATAATACAAACACAAATACGACCCAGGGGCGGAAGGGGAGACCCCGTTCTAAAAATAAATAAACAAATAAATGTACAGGACTCCTCGCCCTGTTACAGAAATGTTTTCATACTTTTGTACTTTTGTACTAGAACATTCATTTAAAAATCCAATTGATGCCTATGAATAACTAAATTGATTAATCTTGTTACATAATTGATTTATTAAGGTGTTTGGATATACCGTTACTTGATTGATTACTGTCTTGTTCACAGTCAAGAACGTTTCTTTCTTGTGGTGCAGCAGCACTGCAGGTTTTTGTGGGGGGGGTGCTCTACTTGCAGCAGGGCCCAGTAGAACCTAGCGCCGGCACTGCTAGATAGATTAAGGTGTTTATTTTGTGTTCTTTCTGAAGGGGAATACAATTTGCCTAGAGTAATATAAATGACACTGCTTTGTCCACTCTTAACTATTCTCCACTTCGACATATTCCACTTCAAAAAGACAGAAAGCATACTGTAGGTATAAATAAATTGGACAAACAATTAGATATGGGATCAAAGAAACAAAAGATGAACAATACCATATAATGGTATAAAAGCAAGCAACATGTTTTCAGACCAAAAGTAGATCTGACATTTTAAATATGGTTCCTGAATTTTGATTATAGAGTTTTGTTTGTGGAGCTCATGCAATTTGATGAAACAAATAAACAAATACAATCAAATAGTCTGCTGTTGGATGATTTGTAGCCTATGTTTATTAGTGACTACTGCATCACATTAGGAATAAAAAAGGCTTTGAAGCAGACCTAAATAAAAACAAAGTATATGTTTTCTAATACTGACGGGGGAGTACAGAATTTGCTTTCATTTTAATTCCAGCCTAGAGGTATATCACATCTGTCTGTGAATACTTCCAGCTACCGCACCTAGGGGTACCAAAAAAGTAATGCTATGATAGCATGCTACTGTATGTTAAAACAGAATTACTGTACAGCTACATTTTAGATAAGAGCAACAGCAACATGAGAGAGGCAGAATAAAATGAAAGTATTGAGGACTGACAACTTTACTGCATTGTCCTTCTGAAAAAAACACTTAATCAGTATAGCAACTGTATTCCATTTGTATTGTGAGCGGTACATGAACAATCCATTCCCCACATGAATATACAATTCAGCATGGAGAATCCGCACGGATGAGATGTATTGATTGCAATTGCAGATGGTTTAGTGAACTGTGATGGACGCTCTGGGCCCGATTACTCTGATGGGTGCTCAGGGTGAATAATAAATTTGGCCGGCAGCCTCGTCCGTGGGTGCGCAAAGGCTACCTGCGTGAGGCCAGCTGAAAAAACATGAACAGTTACATGCATCCCAGTGCTGCAGCTAGGAAGTGGCTAAGAGCCACCTCCCCCCAAAATATGTAATGAAATTGACTACACTGGAGGAAAGAGCCCAGCCTCTCCAGCCTGACCATGCACCCCGCAGAACTAAATACGAACCGCTCAGCGCTCAGGTAAGGAAAAAAACCCTACTCACATATTTTTTAATTTTTTAAGGGGAAACCTCAGGGAATCCACGGCTGAGGGCAGCCCTTCCTCCAGACTCTAAGTGGTCGAATCCAGTTTCGGCTGCCAAGCGCTTGACTGAGCGTCCGAAACAGAAGAAGCGACATGAGAGAATAACACACGGAGCCTTTACACGCTTGCTGATGACGTGTTGGTTAGGGGCAGATTCTCTTTCAGAAAAGCAACTGAGTTTACAATCAATGACATGAATTTTTAAGCATTTGCTATTATACCATGAAAGATAACTCCAAAATATAGTTTTAGGTCACAATCTATGGTAATGGTCATGTTTTCATTTATGAACACTGCAAGCTAACTAACTGATGTTAATAAATGTTATTATATGGTTAATGGTTAGTTATTTTATAAAAAAATAAATAAATAAAGTGTAAAGAAAATTGAAAAGTATTCTTTTTTTAATGAAACACATTTCACTGATAAAATCAACTAAAACAGATGAGAATCACTTGTGAGATTAGGGTATTTTGTTAGTAAGCTAACTTCACAAAAGTGAATAAACTGTCCTTTAAAGTAAAGCAACACTTATTTTTAGATGGTATGTCCTTTGTTAATAAATTTTGTCAAAAAGCTTTTTGATTTAGATAAGTGGTTTTCAACCTTTTTTTAAACTGTACCCCTGCTGTCTGGAGGTTTCACCTCAAGTACCCCTTTACGATATTTGCACTACTGAATGTTACCACGGTAGCAAAAAAAGGCTAAATATATTTATTTATTTTTTATTATTTATGTCACAACAATTTGGGACTGTCAAACTGCTGGGACAATTAAAACTTTTAATTACAAGTCTTTGGATGCACAGAATGAATAGCTTCGCCAACATATGTATTGGCTTTCTATTTGCTAAAGTTATTATAAATAATCCAAAATAGTCTCCACTGTAAATGTGTATCACATTACCATTTGTATTCTTGAATTTCGTTTTTTTGCAAGTGAGAAATTCATCCACTCCAGGATAATCTGGATGTACTCTATCAAACATCGAAAACAATTCAACCAGCCGCTATTGCTTTTATAAAATGCAGCCGCGCCTATATCAGAGTGGAAAACTGCTCACTCGAAATCATGCACATGTACAGGCGGTTGATAATGTTTTAAACTGTAAACTTTCAGCTGCTAAACAAAAATTTACATATTTATGTTCAATGGTTTAGAGATAATATATAATACCGTTAAAAATCAATTCAAGATCATTATTTTCTTTTACCTTCATTTTTAATTTTGCATTTCTCAGAGTACCCCCGGTTGAAAACCCCTGGTTTAGATAAACATTAGGATTCATTTTGCGGATATAGTGTTGCAGAAACCTACACTACACTGGTTTAGCAAATGGATTTGACTTCAGGTACAATTAAATCCCTGTCTAACCATAGTATTCAAATTATAGAACAGTGGTGCACAAATCTGGTCCTCAATATCTGAAGTCATCTAATTGATTAAGATCTGGAAGGAGGTATAATTGGTTCAATGTACTAATCTAGGGCATAGGGAGAACAAACCTCCAGGACCTGAATTGTGCACCCCTGCTATAGAATATGATGTCCTCCTCATATAAAAAGCAAGCAAACATCATTGAGACATCGATGAAGTACCCCACATAACATTGCTGTACATGGACTGGAAATATCTCTTCAGCTGCATCCCTTTATGTAAATAAATATACAGTATACATATATATGGTTCTTCTTCTACTCTAAGAATCAGGAAGGCATTTCCCAGCTGACTGTTGTCTGGACTTGATCACGTGCGAAGACATTCAACACAATATTTCAAGCAGCATAAGACACCTGTTTTACTTTGAGTCTTCACTAATAATCCCAGAACAAAAACAGCTGATTTTACACTCATTTAAAATACTCTGCTGCCATCTGCCGGCAAGTCTCAGAAGTGCATTTTGTAGAGCTTCTGTAGCTGTTTCTCAGCTCTAACTGTGTAAAAAAGATACGGTAAAAAAACATTCACTACATACAAAAATCTGAAAGCATTTACATGAAATGTGGACCTCTTTCATGTATTCTTTTCATATGCAATAGTTTTATTGATGCACTTTTAGATCTTTTAAGGTAGCCACATCTTTTGGTTTCTCTTTGCTGCCATACAAAGCTAATGGATTTTTTGAAGCAGTTCACTGTTCTTTCAATTATCTTCCCCTCTCTCCTTACCATGTTCCAGGTGTGTTCTGCTAACATGTTTGAGTCACTGTGTAGCATAGGTAAATGTTGTATTACAGCATTTAAACAGATAAGTTATTTAAGGTAATGTATTTGAAAAAAAAGTTATAAATACAAGCACGTCTCATAAATAAATGAGAAGCTTACAGAAATGCAGTGTTCCTGTCATTTCTTATTTGTTTTAAAATACACACTTTTGCAATAGGAGTTTTCTTATGGTTGAGAACCATACAGGGAGCTACAGTACCAAGAGTTTACTTTTCTGTACAACATCTTGTAAATTACTGTTGGCAGTTGGCATGCATTAAGATTTCTCTGCTGACTTGATACACAGGTTTGTTTGTAATTGTTAAATAAATACAATATATAATAAAATCCTTTATAAAAGTTTCCATTTCTATTATAAATGCACTTTGCACATATTTAAGAATTCTGTGTAAGCAAATATAAACATACAATAGAAAATTTTCTCATCATTAACTTGCACTTAATTTTTATTTTTTAACAATTGAACCCCATGATTTTATAGTAAAGTAAGATGCACATTGATAGAGCATTTCCAGATAGTTGCTGCTAATTTACAAAACTATGTTTTTGGCAATATATCACTACCAGTAGAATTTTGGATTTAATATGCCCCATAGATATTCTTGGTAAACAAGGTCAGTGAAGGGAGTCTTCAATGCATTATATGCTAGTGACACATCTACTTTGCCATCCTCCATTAGCTGCATATTTGCCATCCTGCCATTCAGCTGCAGATTGTTTACATATGGTTTACAGACTGCAGCACAGAGATTAATAAACCACGTTTAATGACTTGCCGTCACTGCCTTGTCCCTCACACCCATTTCTGTTGAAATTATAAATTAATGTTAATGTATTATTCAGCAGGTTCTAAAATATGTAGCCATGAAATGCTCAGGAGGTTATGTCTATTAATAACCAAACCATTAAGATTTGTCTGGGATTGAAATTACGAGTGCAACATAAATCAGGACAAAAAACAAATCATGGTGTTTGAAAAGTGATGGGGTTTATAAAAGTTTAGCACATTGTGTCCAATATTCCCAGACACTACGACAGGCTGTCTATAAACTCTCTAGGATTCATTTCCTTAAGCGACTAAGGGCATGTAAGGTGTAACTCAAGCTTTTAGATGTTTATATTGAGGTTTAAGAGCATTTTTTACAAGCATCAAGTAGCTGTACATTAAGCACTTAACCATTACAATACAGGCATGATTGTTTGGACCTCATTAACCGGTGTGATGTTTAAAATTAGTAGTTTAGGCATCCTGAATTACAACTGTTGATACCTGATGTAGTAAATCTGGTCTTAAAACACAGTTGTCTCACATAGGAATGCTGCAGGAATTGGGCTTTTTACCTTTAATATCAGTACTGGGAGTTGTGTTTTGTTAGGATACATAAAATTAGTTTATGTTAACTTTGCTGTTAGGATGATAGCCCAGTATAATGTACCACTGCTACTACAATAACATGATATTCTATGTTTCCATGGAAACAAAACACTATATATATATATATATATATATATATATATATATATATATATATATATATATATATATATATATACAGTGCCGTGAAAAAGTATTTGCCCCCTGTCTGATTTTCTGCATGTTTGCATATTTTTGACACTGAATGTTATCAGATCTTCAACCAAAACCTAATATTAGATAAAAGGGACCCTGAGTGAACAAATAACACAAAAATTTGATACATACTTCATTTATTTATTAAAGAAAGTTATGCAACACCCAATGCCCCCGTGTGAAAAAGTAATCGCCCCCTTAGACTCAATAACTGGTTACGCCACCTTTAGCAGCAATAACTGCAACCAAACGAATTTTGGCCCACTCCTCCATGCACAACTGCTTCAACTCAGTGACATTTGTGGGTTTTCAAGCATGAACTGCTCGTTTCAGGTCCTGCCACACCATCGCAGTGGGGTTTAGGTCTGGACTTTGACTAGGCCATTCCAAAACTTTAAATTTCTTGTTCTTCAACCATTCTGATGTAGACTTGCTTGTGTGTTTCGGATCATTGTCTTGCTGCATGACCCAGCTGCGCCTCAGCTTCAGCTCACGGACCGATGGCCTGACATTCTCCTGTAGAATTCTCTGATACAGAGCAAAATTCATGGTTCCTTCAATAATGGCAAGGCGTCCAGGTCCTGATGCAACAAAGCATCCCCAAATCATAACACTACTACCACTATGCTTGACCGTTGGTATGAGGTTCTTTTTGTGGAATGCAGTGTTTGGTTTTAGCCAGACATAACAGGGACCATGTCAGCCAAAAAGTTCCACTTTTGACTCATCTGTCCATAGAACATTGTTCCAGAACTCTTGAGGATCATCCAGGTGCTTTTTGGCAAACTTGAGACAAGCATTCAAGTTCTTCTTAGTGAGCAATGGTTTCCGCCTTGCTAATCTGCCATGAATCCCATTTTTGCCCAGTGACTTTCTGATGGTGGAGTCATGAACACTGACCTTAGCCGAGGCGAGAGAGGCCTGCAGATCCCTGGATGTTGTTCTAGGGTTCTTTGTGACTTCCTGGACGATTTTACGCCTTGCTCATGGAGAGATTTTGGCAGGATGGCCACTCCTGGGAAGATTCACTACTGTCCCAAACTTTCTCCATTTGGACAATATGGCTCTGACTGTGCTTCGGTGGAGTCCCAGAGCCTTAGAAATGGCTTTGTAACCCTTCCCAGACTGATAGGCATCAACTACTTTTTACCAGAGGTCTTCAGGAATTTCTTTTGTTCGTGGCATGATGTGCCTCTTGAACCTGTGGGCTGACAACTTCACTCTGATGGTAAGGGCCAAAGTTAGTCAGATTTATATTGGGCAGGGCTGGCCCAAATCAGGCCTGGTTGTTAACCAAAGTACTCAAACAGCTGACCCTAATTATCCCTTTAATTGGGTTGAGTTAACTAGGGGGGGCAATAACTTTTTCACACCTGAAGATTGCATGTTTGATTACCTTACACACCAACAAATGAAAGAAGCACCAAACTTTGGTGTCAGACTCCCCTATATACTACTATAACCCACAAAAAAATCTGACCAAATACAATGTGAACAATGTGCAATACTGCAGAAAATCAGACAGGGGGCAAATACTTTTGCACGGCACTGTATATATATATATATATATATATATATATATATATATATATATATATATATATATATATATATATATATATATATTTGTAATCTTCATGTACATACGTAGGTATGTGCAAAAAGTATATTCCTATAATATACATGTTCCTACATCAGGACACTCTCTGGCTGGCAGCTTCATTTAAAAACAAACTGCCATTATCACTCTCGCTACAACAAGCACAGTACAAAGGAGAAGAAATAATACATTCAAAATGAAGACATGGACATTCAACCAAACAATGATGAGAACCCAGAAACAATGAGGTTCAGACCAATAACAGAAGAATTTATGGAGACATTTTTAAAGAGCAAGAAACTGAAAATACAAGAAAAAAAACAGTGGGAGACAACAAGAGAAACAAAATAAGATAACACAACGCACTATACCTTTTTATCTGAGAGCTTTAATATAATCCCCTAGACTTGCAAAAATACAGCCTGTTCAGTACCACTTGAATGTAACAGTACAGTACATATTGATTCATACTGATTGATTGCAATAGAACATGATCCAAGTTCTACTGACAATGTTTTATCTTTCATCTTTGTGTTTTTTTTACAGTGATATTTTAAAACAGTTACTGCTGTTTGCGTCTGAAATAAATAGGTTACACAATATATCCAGTATTTCAACTTTTCTTCCTATTCTTCAAAGACATTTTCCACAAATATCTTGGTACAACTTAAAAAAATCTTCTCACGAGCTATACCAAACATTGATCTGCTTTATATTCATTAAAACAGGAGAAACTGTCAGATTTTTTAACCTTGCGGCATCCACACATGCTAATTTACATTTACAAATATTGCAGAAGAGCTTTAATACTTTACAGCAGATGGTCTATTTCTCTCAGAAAAAGGTGTATAAAAGGAAGTAAATACAGGTATTATTGTGCACCAAGGTATGAAATACAAGTATCATGTTAAGCTATTTACCAAATTATGTTTTACCAGGAATCATCACACTGGGAATGACAGTATTTTCCTAAGAAAATGCACCGATTAATTATGGTTTCAGAGCTGTTTAATTGCTTAGAGACAAAAATAGGTTTAAAATTAGACTTCTTACAGGAACATGGTGCTAAGTGAGTACTGGTATTGACTTATTATGCATGTTTGTTTGAGAAAATTGGATATATTCATAGCTGCTTCTTGGCTTAAAGTGTATTCATTTTAGAATGTATTGGTTAAAGCCAATCTTTTGTTAGTGTTTGGACTGTTAGTTCTATTCATACTGTGAAAAGACTGAGAATGAGTATTGGCCTTGTTTACCACACATTATAATATATGAAGTAATTGACAAAGTCTTTTCTTTGAAACATTTGTCAAGAAACTTAACTATAGTATAGTGTTCTGGTTATTTGATTTTATGGATAATTGACCCGCACCCTGAAAGTAATAAAGATACATGAGAAGAATGAAAAATACTGCATATACCTAGCTTAACATAAGCACAGCGCTGCCAGTTCTAAACTTTTGTAGCCAGCAAAACCCAAAATAAAGCTGAACACATGTTAAAGATAAAAAATGGTTTTATTGAGACCAGGATATGGTTCAGTTAATCCAGTGAATAAATGATCATCTGTAGTAATCAAATCTGTCCTGTCATTTATTTTAGGGCTGCTTGGCTGTTGTAAAGTTATAGATGAATGTTTACATGCCACCTAGTTCATTATGGTACATCAGTACAGCAGGCCCCAATCCAAACTCAAGTGCTTTGATATTTTATTCAGTATCCAACACTTTGTCAACCATCATATTAGGCCGTGACAGAAATAGGAAATAGGTTACATTAGACATCAAACATTAGACACACACACACACACACACACACACACACACACACACACACACACACACACACACACACACACACCAGACTTGTAGGATGCGTCTGGGACTCGGTCTCAAGTCGCATTTTTCGTGACTCGGACTCGGACTCGACCTTGTGTGACTCCTTGTGTAGTGTGGTAGCAGTGAGCTGAGCCTAAAAATAATTGGCTATTCCAAATTGGGGAGAAAATGATAAAAACAATTGGCAACTACTAAATTAAAAAAGGCATATCACACTGATAGAAAAAAGAAAGACAGAATAACTTAATACCACTTAATTTACCAAAATGAAAATAATTTATTATGGATGCAGGAAAACGTTACCGTAACCCTGGTTCCCTGAAAGAGAAGACAACCACCAATATACTTATGGGATATGCCTGCCATAGGTAGGTATTCACTGAGCATTTTATATCAGAGGTGCCGATAGGCCCCTCCGTGGGGTGACGTCCTCAGGCCCGCCTACTGAGGGATTAAACAGTCAACCCGCGGAGACCATTTTCTCTTTTGCATTGAACCCATGAGGGCGACCGATGTGACCTCACTGGTTGGTGGTCATCTTCTCTTTCAGTGAACCAGGGTTATGGTAAGTAACCTAACGTTCCCTTTCAATTTGAAGGTGACCACCAAAATACTAATGGGAAAGTATACCAGAGCAGTCACGAGGGAGAAGGAACGACAGCAGATGAGGAATGCATCAGAACCGCATAACCCAAGGATTAGCAGTGCGAGCTTACACCCTCAAGGACCCTCGTGCCTAATGAAGGCAGGGCAGGATCTACCACATTAAGGTGGCAGAACCTGGAGAAAGTATGCGGCATAGCCAAGCTAGCTGCTGTACAAATATCGGACAGCGAGGTCCCTCTGAAGAGGACCCAAGATGTAGCCAACCCTCTGGTAGTGAGCAGCTACCTTCCCAGGTGGGGGCAAGCCGGCATTGTCATAAGCAGTTGAGACTGTGTCCACAATCCAGTGTGACAGACAAAGAGCTGGTCAAAATGATGCAGAGCTCTTGTTCTATCCATGTACCACCTCAATGCTTGCAGCAGGCAGAGGGAGTTCAATCTCCTATCCTTCTTTTTTTCCGAAGAAAATGGAGGTGGATGGAAAGACTCCAGTTCCACAGACTGGTTAATGTGGAAAGCTGGTTACTGGTTAATGTGGAAGCAGGGTTTGTATATATTGACAGCCTGCTGCCATCATCCCAAATGCTCATACAGGAGCTGTGCATCGACAGCGCCTGTAGCTCATTGACCCGCTTTGCGAAGGTGATAGCCAAGAGGAAGTCTGTCTTCATAGACAGATACTTCAACTCTATGCAGTGTATGGGCTCAAACGGGGCCTTCATGAGAGCCTCCAGAACAATATCAAGGCTCCATTCAGGGAGAACGTCCCTTCATGGAGGGCATAATCGCCATGTACCTTTGAGAAAATGGGTTGCCAAGAAATGTGCGCCTGGAGATACAGAATCAATGGGGGAATGGCACGCCGATATAGCTTCTAGGTATACCTTTAAAGTAGAAGGTGATCTACCAGCCTCTAGCAATCCCTGCAGAAACTGCAAGATAACTGGCATAGGACAAGATACATGACTAGTCAGACACCAGTTCTGAAAATATCTCCACTTATAGGTGTATAACGACCTAGTGGAGCCTGCCCTAGCGTTCTGCAGCGTGCCCACAACCGCGTCAGCCCTAGGGCTGACCAGCAGTCCCGTTAAGGGGCCAGACCCATAATTGGAACCTGCCTAGTTCCGGATGCCAGAGAGTGACTTTCGTGTGACTGAGGAGATCCAGGCGAAGCAGAATCTCCCAGGGTTGGCCTTGTTGGAGCTGGCACAGTGTCGAAAACCAGATTCTCCTGGGCCACCGGGGGGCCACCAGGAAAACTGTCACCTTCTCTATCCAGACCTTCACTAGGAAGGCCAAGAGTAGCTGTATTGGTGGGAATGCATAAAGGAGCACCCTGGGCCATTCGTTGGCTAGGGCGTCGACGCTGAGTGGACCTAAGCTGTGGAAGGAGTACTATAGGGGGCAGTGTGTCATCTCCGCTGTGGTGAAGAGATTGACCTGCGCCTTCCCGAACCGTTCCCAAAAGCACTCCAGAGAGAGTGGAGCCGCCACTCCGACGGAAAGAGGAGGTCCACTGCCCAGTTTGGGAAGATGCGTCGCCCGTAGGGACAGCAGGTTCTGTTGTGCCCAAGTCCGGAGCTGGAAGTCAATGCGATGCAACCCGGGGACCGAAGGCCACCCTGGTGGTTGACATTCGCCAATGCTGATGTGTTGTCCGTCCGGATCAACACATGTGCACCATGGAGCACTGGGAGAAAGTGCTGGAGAGCAAGGTAAACAGCCTGCAACTCCAGCATGTTTATGTGCAGGGATGTCCAATGGCCCGACCAGGTGCCGTGGACTCCTCTGCCTTTACAGACTGCCCCCCAACCCAAGTTAGAGGCATCCGTCGTCACCACCTGATGGTTTACCACTACTCCCATCTGCACGCCTTCGCGCAGCTGAGAGGTCCACCTCCACTAACGCAGGGCTGCCGATGGCTGATATGGCTGCGGCTATCAGACCCAATAATTTTTGACACAACACCAAGGTCGGAAGGCAGGAGGCCCCACGTGGAATTGTAGTGTGTATCCGGTGTACACAGTGGCGAGCACCCAGGTGCCTGAGGTGCAAGCACACCAATATTGCAGCTGGGGTGTTGTGAAAGGATGGGTCTGAGGCCGCAAGCCTTCAGGGCCCCTGCTGAGCCTGCTGAGGTTGGAGCGGAGCACGCAGAGGTGGCTGCCTAGAACGATGGCCCTGGAGCTGCCTTCTGCAACGCTGCTGTGTGGGTGAGCCATGCCCTGCATTCCCCCTGCCTTGTGGGAGGGCCTGGTTGCCTTCTGCCGCGGTGTACTGCAGGTGGTGCCTCAGGTTACCCAATGGAGCCGTGGGGCCCGGGACCGTCTGGGTTATAATGCGTGCCTGGGGAGACTGCCAGCGATTCGACCTGCCCCATGCCGGAACACAGGGAGGGAGTAGCGCAGACACTTGCCGAGACACTTTGCGTTCCCGATGGGAGCGCTGCAGAATCTCCTCCACTGCTGGCCCAAAGGTATGCCCCGGGGATATTGGTGCATCTAACAGTGTCACCTTATCCTCATCGGGGACCCTCGCCTGTGATAGCCACAGCTGTCTGTGAGCCACCACCAGGCTTGCTGGGCTCTGGACTAGAGCTTGCCCTTGAGGCCTGAGATCTGGAGCAGCATGCCTGAAAGGAGGCATAACTCGGAAGCCACCGGCTCAGAGAGCGTGGCTTCCCTTAATATGCCATCCATGTAGGCAGTCAGGATACCCGCCATGTTCACTAGTCGGGTCACCTGTGCCTCCGCTGCATAAGCCCACTTCAGAAGTGTCTCTGTGACCCTGCACTGTGGGTTTGGGCATGCAGGGTCCTTAGGTAAGCCCCCCACCGGCGGAGCCTTAACCAAGGCCGCAATGGTGGAATCTACTGGGGGAAAACCCACCAGGCCCAGCTTCTCCACGCCTTCCAGGGAAGCACGATCCCAGGAAGAATGCACCTCCATGAAATCGGGGAACGCTGGAAAGGGCTGAAATCAGGGAGCGACAGCCTGCATCCGGAACACGGACCTGCGTGGCTCAGCTGCTGTTGTCTAAGGGACCTGCAAAAAGGTTGCAGCGCATCCTATCAGTGCCGACATGGAGCTCGAAGGCGGGGGCACATTAGTTTCCTAGGCAATCTTGGAACGAGACTCCGCCTCGACCGAAAGCACAGGCTCCTCTCCTTCCTCCATCTCGGTGGGGACAGCCCTCACACCAAGAGGCTGCTAGCGAAAGCGCGTCCTCCTCTGCCATCAGTGTAGGCGATTCCCGCTCACCCTAAGCTCCCCTGGGGGAGACAGGAGCTGGTACTGGGGCAGGCAATGGTGGAGTGGCTAAGAGGGGTTGACAACCGAGCCTGTGCACAGGGAATATTCTGCGAGGGGCTGTGGGACAATTGGAGGAAGGGGGGGGACCGGGGCCCCCAGGACCGCTGATGGCTCAGCCACAGGGGACGGAGCTTCTGCCCCGTGGCCCTAGCCAGCCTATTGTGGAGCACCCTGGGCTGAAAAGCTGTGCAGATGTTGCAAAAGGTCTCATCCCCAAGGGCCAAAGTGGCGTGCTGGACGCCCAAGCACCGCGCACACAGAGTATGCCCATCCTCCTGGGGCATGTTCGCCCGCATGCACCGGCGCCCGTGCACAGAGGGCTTATGCGCACCGAGTACTATGCACACTGACTACCGTGTGCACTGAGTACCGTGCACACTGAGCACTGTGTGCACCGAGCACCGTGTGCATGAGTGCACTGAGGCACTGAAGTACCGTGTGCACCGAGCACCGTGTGCATGAGTGCACTGAGGCACTGAAGTACCGTGCGCACCGAGCACCGTGAGCACCAGGCACCGTATGCACTGAGCACCGTGTACCAAGGGCTGAGCATGCACCAAGGTACCGAAGCTCAATCTTGTAAATGCATCATTGTATTACAGACTTTATAGAAGTGTAACTGCAATGAGTAGCAGGGTAGCATCAAAAATGAGACTCAGAGACAAGGAATCTGCAGTTTAAGCGCTAAAGTGCACATTTAATAAACAAAATGGCACAAAAACAAAAACAAAAGGGCACAAGGGTCAAAATAAAGGTTTAAGCAAAATACCACAAAAACTGTCCTGGCTGGGCAGAGCCTTCACCAACTTTTTAAACAATATGGCAACATACAGATTTTAATTATATATTTTAAAAAAAAGAAAAAATCTACTCCTCTCCACTAGGGATGGGGAGTTGATTCCAAAAGAACCGATACCCGATTCCGTTGCTTTCAAGCATGGGATTCGATTCTATTTTTGGCATCACAGAGAGTCGACTTTCCAGCACCAGGATTGAGTCCAACTCACGGAATGGAATATTACACATAATACTTAACTGAAATGTAATATATTACACTTGGTTTTTATTTTATTATAATTATTATTATTAGGGATATGATTCTATCATGGTGGTCAAGTCATCACGGACCCTTGAATTTTGACCAACATGACAAAATCACATCCCTAATAATAATGTATTAATACTAATTTAAGTAAATGCGGTTAGCAAACGTAAATAAAATACTTACACAGAACTATAGAAAGTGACAAAATTAAGTTCTACTGGCAGAGCAAATCCCAAACAATTTCATGAAAGATGTTATAGTAATAAAATATGTCATAGTAATAAAATAATGACGGATCGTATTATTGAGGAGTTTGGTGATAAAATGAGTGATCAGGAGATGATTTATCAGTATTATTATTTATTTCTTAGCCAACACCCTAATACAGGGTGACTTACAATTGTTACAAGATATCACATTATTTTTACATACAATTACCCATTTATACAGTTGTTTTTTTTTTTTACTGGAGCAATCTAGGTAAAGTACCTTGCTCAAGGGTACAGCCTATTTAAAAGCCAGTAAGATTCTGCGCCGTCTGCCTATTGGCAGCCGGCGCACCAGCTGCCCAAGGGCAGCCGGTGAAAAGATTCAGTTTGGCAACCCCTAATCAAAAGGGGTGCCAACAAAACCGCCATTAATTAACCCAGTTTTTTTTTCAAAAATTAAATATTCAAAACAAAGGGGTGGTACAGAGCACGCCACCTAGAGCCCACTGGTCGACAAAAGCCGTCATGTCGCCAGTGGACTCCGCGTCGGCGTGCTCTAGCACCACCCGGAGCGAAGGAGGGCTCCTGAACATGGCCCCGCAGTCAAAGAGACCCTCCCGGTGATCTTACGCTTCCTGGTCTTGTAGATGGTAAGTTTGCCAAGAGCCAGGAGCAGATTCACCAGGAGGTCTCTCTTCTTGCTGGAGCCACGAACAGGGTGCCCAAAAATAAAAAGGGTGGGGGAAAATGCAGCCAGAACTGCAGCAGGAGGTTCTTCAAGAACAAAAAGAACGGCTGCAGCCTGGCGCAAAGGAAATAATGTGGAACACCGACTCGGACTGACCGCAGAAAGGGCATGCGGGTCCGAGTCGGTGAAGTGACGCAGGACCTCTCCTGACGCTGAAGCGCCCGTAGCACCCTCCATCCCAGGTCCCCAGCACCTCTGGGGACCAGCGGGAGTACAAGGCCTCCCACTGGGGACTCTCGCCCTCCGGGGTTGGAGGGCTCCCGCCAAGCGGTGTCTCGGCGGGAGACGAGGGCGAGGAAGTGGAGGGTGTGGAGCGTCATCGCAGACAGGGTCCTCCTCGACACGGAACGAAGGGGGTCGAGGAGAACTGCGAGATCCTGCTCAGGTGATTCTCGAGGGGAGGCTGAGGGGAGCCCTGTCCTTTGGTCTTATCAGCAGGACCGAGAGCCGGGGTAGGGAGGGACGATGGCTCCCCGTCCTGAGGACCCCTCGAGGTACCTGACAGAGTCTGGGTGCAAAGCTGCTTTGCACTCCCGGATCGCCGCGGGCCGTTCTGAGGGTCCCCAAGTCGCCCTGGCGACCAGCGACTCGGGAGTCAGCCACGCCGGCGTTGGTGATCCAGGAGATCCCAGACTCTGGTCACCTGGGCCGAGATCAACAGGCTCCGCACCGCTGGGATTCCAACGCCTGCGCACCTAGATGGGGGTTGTGCAGCAGGGGCTCCAGAAGGAATCTCTCCCCTCGGTCGGAACCGCGCCTCGGCCGATGTCGAACATGCTCCGGTCTTGAGCAGGTCCCTGTAAAGACCGGCAGCTCGGGAGACGGATCCCCGGGAGGTCGAGCCAGAACAGCTGCCGGTCGTAGCCCCAGCCGCGCAGCTGGCGCAGGAGGAGGGAGGCCAGCGCGCACCACTGCGGGGCCGGGTCTGCGTACAGGTATCTCTGCAAGGTCTGGAGGCGGAAGGTGTGCACCTGAGTCCTGATGCACACCAACCCTTGTCCTCCCTCGGCCAGAGGGAGGCTCAGCACCCCCGCAGAGACCCAGTGCTTTCTGGCCCAGGAGAAGTCCGTCAGCTTCCTCTGGACCCTGGCCATAAACTCAGGGGGCGGGCTCAGGACGGTGAGTCGATGCCAGAGCATCGACGCCACCAGTTGGTTGATGACCAGAGCCCTGCCCCTGAAGGAAAGCACTTTCAGCAGACCCGACCACGACCTCAGTCTCGCAGCAACCTTGTCCTCCAACTCCCACCCAGTTGGCTGCGACCGAGGTCTCAGCGGGGCTCAGGTGGACTCCCAGGTATTTGAAGCTGTCCGCTCCACTGGAATTGCTGGAGCGCGGCAGGAGGGAGTCCACCCGCCAGGGGCCTACTAACAACCCGAGCATTTGGTCCAGTTGATCCTGGCAGAGGACGCGCAGAGTAGACGCTCTGGCAGCTCCGCATCCTCTCCAGATCGACCGGATCGGAGGCCACTAGGAGCACGCCGTCGGCGTAAGCCGACAGGACCACCTCGTGTCCGGCGCGGCGCCATCCCCGTGAGCCTCCTGCGAAGGAGGCAGAGGAAGGGCTCGATGCACAGCGCGTACAGTTGTCCGGACAGAGGGCAGCCTTGACGTACTCCTCTCCTGAACGCGAGGGGCGCGGTCAGGGACCAGTTCACCTTCAAAAGGCACTCGGCAGAGGCGTACAGCATTCGGAAGAGTGCTGCCGACGAGAGAGGGTAGTGTTCTTGCCCCCCCACCCTGTCCGCGGCCTCGAGGGTGCCGTTGAAATCACCCCTGAGGACCACGCACTCGTTGGCGCTGATGTTGTTCATGTAGGTCGACATCCGGCGAAAGAACTGGACCCTCGCCGGACCCGTGGACGGCGCGTACACGTTCACCAGGTGAACGATACTGTCGCCGTCCCGGATCCGGTGGTGTAACAGACGGCCCGGCACGACGTCTACCACATCGAGTACCGTGGGAAGAAAGGACCCGGAGAAGAGCGTCGCCACCCCACAAGAGGTGCTGGTGAGATGGCTGAATGACACTCCCCCACTCCAGAAGCCAGTTGGCTTCCGCCTCTGGGGTCGTGTGGGTTTCCTGCAGGAAGCACACAGAGTAACCCCCTTTTTTCAGGTAGGAGATTACCTGGGCCCTGCGGAAAGGGTCCCTTCACCCGTTGACGTTCACAGTACCGATGTGATACATGATCCTCTGTCAGGAGTTGTCGGCGACGCTCACGGGAGATCCTGAGTTCTCCCGAAGCTCACCAACTGGTCGTGTAACTTACGGGCCTGAATGTGCACGTTCGAGCCCGAAGTTTTGTTGGCGTGGCTGGCCCTGAGGAAGGACCTCACAGACTGTAAGATCCTCTGGAAGTCCCCCCATTTGTCCAGGGCCAGCATTACCTTGTCCCTGCGGTGGACAGTGGCCTCCAAGAATTCGTGGAGCTCCACCACAGGGATGTCTGGGAGAGAGACGGACGGAACCTCTGAGCCCATGCTGCCCGTGGACTCAGCTCTCCATCGCCCCCCTCGCGATGGTAAAGCACAACGCACTCCCGTTGGTGGGTGAGCGCGTTGCGCCTTATCTTGAGCTTCACCGGTCCTCCCTGCGCCCCACCCCCAGGGGACGCGGCGGGAGAGACCGGCGGAGGGACCCTCGCGGGGACCGTCTGCACCCTGGATTTCGGGGGCGCAGACGGGCGCTCGGCGTACACCGCCGAGCCAGATGGTTTGGTCCCCGGTCTGGGGCCCTCCTTTGAGGTCCGAGGCACGGTCTCAGGCCCGTCCTCTTTCCTCGAAGGAAGGGGATCCACCCTCTCGGGTCCTTCCCCTCCCTCCCCTAGAGAAAGGGGATACACCCTTTCGGGTCCTTCCCCTCCCACCGCATCAGTCACCGGTTGTTCTTTCGGGGCTGGGTCGGGACTGTTCTTGGCCCCGTTGCACTTCGGGAGGGGATCCACCTCGAGGGCACTACCTTCTGCCCTCTCTGGTCCTTCCCTCCCCTCTGCGCCCGGAGGCCAATGTAGCGTGGGCTCCGCAGAGCCCACGTCTGCCTCAGGGGTGTTTCTCGTCCCCTCCGCGGCAGCACGAGGGCCGGAACCCGTCGCCGCAAGAGAGGGAAGCCTGAGGCAGTTCTTGTTCTGGGTGGGGGCTCTTCTCCCCCTCCGCCCCTCGGCCGGGTCGCCTGCATGGGCTCCCACATTGTCCGCGGAGCCCACGCCAGCCTCGGGGCCAAGTCCGCCTCCTCCCCGGAGACGGAGCCAGAGGCAGCTCTTTTCTGGGAGGCGGTTCTTCCTCCCCTCCGCCCCTCGGCGGGGTCGCCTGCATGGGCTCTGCGTTATCTGCGGAGCCCATGCCTGCCTCGGGAGCTGTTTCCGCCGCCCCCTCCTCGGCAACACAGGTTTCAGGACCCGTGTCGCTGTCGGAGGAAGGCGGTGCCCGAGGCAGGTGTTCTTTCAGGGGCCCCTCCTGTGCCCCCTCGGCGACCTCCTCTGTGGCCGGCCCCTCGGTGGTAGAGTCGGGACCAGTTTCCGAGGTCTCTTTATTGACGGGGAGGGGATCTACCCGAAGGGCTCCTCCCTCTACCCTCTCGGGTTCCTTCCTCCCCTTCTGCCCCTCAGTGAGGGCCTCTTCCATGGGCTCCGCTTCTTCTGCAGAGCCCCGGACCGCCTCGGGGGATGGATCCTTCACCCCCTCCGTGGCATTACGAGGGCCGGGGCCCTCGTTGCCGGTAGAGGGGACGCCGAGGCGGTCGCTTTGGTTTTGGGGGCCTTCTTCGCCCCGGGACCCTCACCATGAGGCCGGGACGTGTGCACTTGCGGCACACGGGAAGGCGCGCTTGCCTTCCTCTTCCCCTGATGCTGCCGGAGGCGGTCCCCTGCCCTGTCGCGGCGACGGGGAGCTCGCCTCCGACAGCGCTTCTCCTCACCCTCCGTGGGGATGAGGTGTTTGTTTTCGGGCGGCTTTGCCGCCTGCCTCGCGGGGTGCCGCCGAGGGAGTCCCTTTTCAGGGCCTCCCCTGACCCGCCGCCAGATGGTGCGGCGGCGGGCTTCATCGCCCCTGCTTGGCCTCCCGGTGGACCTGGCCGCCTTCTTATTGCGGCGGGCGACCACGGTCCACTCGGCAGCCTTCTCCCCGCGCTTCGGAGGCGCTGGAGGGTCCGCCACCTCGGGGCCTTCTCTCCTTCCCCCGGATGTTACTGGGAGGGGGCGGGTGCTTTGACCCCTCTGCGGGCCTCTTGGAGGGCCCGGGGCCAGGTGGACTCGGAGGGTGCGGTGCAGCGCGGGTGGCTTTGCGCCCTGCTGGAGCTTGGGGCACCTCCTCTTCTGGTGCCCCAGCTCCTTGCAGTGGTAGCACCGCACCTCCTCCGAGGAATAGAAAATGACGTAGTTGGTCCCCTCGAAGGGGACCACAAAACTACCCTCCGCCACTTCCCGACCCGCCAGGTGGATGGTCACCTGGCGGCGGAAAGATAGAATGTGGCGGAGGGACTGGTCTTTGCAGCCCAGGGGGAGGGGGTGGATGGAAGTTTTAATCTCCCCCAGGGCCTGCAAGTGGGGCCTGAGCAGGTCGTCCTTCAAAAAGGTGGGACGTTTGATAGGACGACCCTTGTGCCCAGGCCATGCAAGGGTTCGACGGGATGAAGATCCCGCCACCGCGAGACCCTCTCGATTGCCGTGTTCGGCGGCCTCCGATTTTAAGAAGAAGACGGCTTTGCCGTACATCTTGGAGGCCGCCACGATGGCCGATGGCCCCACCACCTTGGCCATGGCCTTGACAAAACCCTCAATCGAGAGGGAGTCCTTCAGGAGGCACCTGACCCCGTGCCTCCTGGTAATGTTTTTAAAGGGGGCTGCAGCCTCCCCTGCAGCCACCTGTGCCCACTTTTTGGGGGCCTGTGGAGCTTGCCCGCTCATTTTATTTATTTATTTAAAAAACAAACAAACAATAATTCAAAATAAAACAAACACAAATTGCACACCCCTGCACTCCAATAGTGCAGGGGCACACACACACACACAAAATAAAAATAAAACAACCAAAAACAAAACACAAAAGGCTTTTTTTTTTTTTAATTTTTTAATACAAACAAAACGTATTTATTTATTTATTTTTTAAAATAAATAAACAAATACAAATGCACACACCCCTGCACTCCAATAGTGCAGGGGTAAAAGAAAAATTCAAAAATAAATCAAAGTTTAAAACTAAACAATCGTTTTAAACTTAAAAGAAAATCAAAAAATCACAAACTAAGGGCAAACAAAGGAGCACACGGCCTGTGCTCCCTGCCTGCCCTTCCCCCACTCTGCACAAGGCAGAAGCAGGGGATTTTTAAAACAAAAACTAAAACAGTGTAGTGATTTTAAATAATTTAAAAATAAACTAAAGAAAGTTCTCTTTAATAAAAAATTAAAAAGCAAATAAATGAAACTAGTTTAAATTAAGTAAAAATTAAAAGAAAAAAACAAAGGAAAAAACAAGCCAAAATGGCTGCCCTCCTACACTTGCAAACAATGCAAGTGTAGGCGAACAAAAGAAAAAAG
The DNA here is from genome assembly GCA_030684275.1 of Acipenser oxyrinchus oxyrinchus. Lineage (NCBI taxonomy): Eukaryota > Metazoa > Chordata > Actinopteri > Acipenseriformes > Acipenseridae > Acipenser > Acipenser oxyrinchus. Next base: position 61,173,391 of record CM060247.1, on the reverse strand, counting down.
TGTGTTTTAAAAACACTAAATAAAAGGTTTTTAACAAAAAGGTGCCCTGCTGCTTTATTAATAAGATCAAATAAAAAGATTTTGAAAATAAAAAGTTTAAAGCACTTTTTTTTGACTCTGAGCAGGAGCTCTCCTCTCACACGACTGCTCTCGCTCAAGGGTGCAGCAGCAGTGTCCCCCACCTGGGATTGAACCCATGACCCTCCGGTCAAGAGTCCAGAGCCCTAACCACTACTCCACACTGCTTGATTATGAAGAGGTATGTGAAAAATCCAGCAAACAAGGGGTGGGGCGGGACTGGAGATGCAGTACTGAGTGTCCTGTTGATATGCAGTACCTTTTAAACATGTTTTTTCTGTGAAAAAAATACTTTTAAACAGTGCGTCTAAAATAAACTGTGCGTGTGAAAATAAATTGGACCTGACACGCCTGAGACGCATTGAATAAATGGACCGCTAAGGGTTGAAATCCAATCTCCAGGTAGACCCAATGTCTTTCTTTGAATCATTCATAACACAATTTACATTTAAAATCAATCAATTAAAACATATTTTAATTACTATTTGATAATTATTTTTGCTGTAAATGATTCTCTAGTTATTTACTGTTACCACCATCACGTCCGCATATTTTAAGCCAATGCAATTTAAGGTGGCCTGGTTTGGAAAGGGTATTATTTTATTAAGTTGACATATTTCCCAGACAAATACAATTTTCAACAATATAACAATAATCATTACCACAGCATATGACGTAAACCAGAATTTTAAACAGTAATAGCCTGATTTTCAATAAAGGTTGCAATGCATTTGCATTGCAAGTTTTTTTGCCACCTAATTATACTTCTCAATTTTCAATAGGGACAGGTTAATTTCTCCAAATCACACGGCCTTTGCGACTCCTGCTTATGAATGATTTAATTGAAACGACAATTGATTTTCAGGTTCATTAACAAGCCAATTAGTCAGAGTTCAATAGTCTGGACATCCATTTAACTGGAAAACAACAAGGCAGCGCACATGTAGTCACAACAATTGGAAAAAGCAAGGAAAAATATATTCTTAGCCATCCAAGTTGAGATTTTGCTCGATGATATTTTAGAACACAACACTGTTATTTTCGGCAAAAAGTCCGGAGCCACTGCTAAATTTAAAATACGGAAGGATACATCCGAAAAGATAAACGCAACCTCTTCCATAAAAAGGTCAAATAAAGAAGGCCAAAAAAGATTCTGGGATCTAAAGTTGTGATACACCTCCTAGTCTCTGTAAGTCGTTTTAGATAAAAGTGTCTGCTAAATGACTAAATAATAATAATACTAATATTAATAATAATACAGCGTGCCATAGAAAAAAAAACAATCCTTAATTGATTTCAATATCACAGTGTATTCTCTGATGCAATATTAATATTCTTTACATGCAATATCTGAACGTTGTATGTTTGTGAAAAAATCATAATAAAAATGTTAAACATTAATATGCATTTGTTGCAAATGTTTCCGAATGGACATATGTTAATGTCATAGAGACAAAGTGATTCTTGGTGATACATCTCCCTCCCGACCTGTGAGGGCGCTGTGTAAAGGGAACAGAGTACCCTGGACTGGATGGCCAGACAATTCATTCCCAGGGTTAGGCGGTTGGTCATCTAGAAAGGGGGCGGAGCTACGGTACACTAAATAATCGACCCGGAAGGGAAACGATGTGGCAGCCGCGGATTGGAGGAGCTGGCACTCGTTAACCAAGGGGATGGAGCGATGTGATCTGTTCCTTTGTAAATGGTTAAAGTGAAACCAAAAGGAGACCTGTGTTGTGAACCGTGAGTGTTTTATTTATTTATTTAAAGTGTACTTATTTGTTATTATTAGATGGCTAACCTCATCCGGAGCTGTCACCAGAAGCCAGCACTAAATCCGGACAACACTGCATCTTGTTTGCACAATAAACTGTATTTGCACTATGAGCACTAGAACACGCACTGTGGACTTGTGTTTGTGTTTGTGTTACGTGTGGGTGTAAAAGATTGGGACTTTATTATTTCGGGACCAACCCGCGGATTACAGTAAAGCAATACACGCCACTGTATTGCTTATCATTGTTATTATTTACTGCTGTTTCGCCATCAGGCAATTGGATTATAAAATAAAACATTATCATTGTCTGTCTGTTTATTACCTGCACACTGTTAACCACTTTGCCACAGTTAATTATGTATTTAATATATTCTAAAATTAGCCAGCCTCCACTTATAAGCCCCTGTTAGAATTTTCTGAGCAAGGCACTGTTTTCCACGATAAATGAGTCATGGCATGAGCCAGGTACTTAGCAACTAATCTGTGATAATACATTGAGCATCACATAAAACTTGCACAGTTAAAGAATGATGATGTTTTCATCCTTGAATCTGGGGATTTTGCAACATGTGTGCAATCTATTACACCTAGCATGCTTGGGAAGCGTGAGAGAGGGGTGGGAGGAGCACAAAGGCTTGTCCACAAATGTAGTGAAGCATGTGCGCCTACTGAGAGGTCGCCTGGATTTGATTGGTCGATTGGCACAGGACAATCTAAAAGCGGCTCAGCACCACTAAGAGCAACAGTACAATAAAAATGCATGAATTCAAACTTTTCGACCAGGAGACAAAGTAATGTTGCTCCTTCCCACATCGAAATCGAAACTGTGTGCTAAATGGCAGGGGCTGTATGAGGTGATTCAATATAAATTATGAAATTAAACAGCCCGATCACGGTAATGAATGAGAAATTTACCATGTGAATCTGTTGAAGCCCCGGCAGGCAAGGAAGGCCTTATTTATAGCCCCAGGCAAAGTAGAGGATGATTTAGGACCCTGCCTAGAGACCCCAAGCACCAGAGACATTTCAATGGGGGAGCAGTTACTTCCAGATCAGTAAACAGAGCTGCGTAAGTTAATTGAGAAGTTCAATTATGTTTTTTCTGACTTGCCCGGTAGAGCTAACCTTGTTGAATATGCCATTATCACTCCCCCAGCTGTCACAGTTCGAGAGAGACCTTACCGGATCCCAGAAAGTCGACGAAGTGGCGTTAGCAAAGAGGTATGGGCAATGCTCAAACTTGGGGTGATTGAGCCTTCCAGGAGCGAGTGGTGCAGTCTGATTGTGATAGTCGCCAAAAAGGACGGCACCAACCATTTCTGTGTTGATTTCCGTAAGGTAAACGCTATTGCCAAATTCGATGCCTACCCCATGCCTCGGGTCGACGAGCCTCTAGATAGACTGGGGATGGACAGGTTTATCTCAACCTTGGACCTGACGAAGGGATACTGGCAGATCCCATTAACCCGTAATTCTAGAGAAAACTGCATTTTCTACCCTTGATGATCTGTTTCACTTTATAACCATGCCGTTTGGGCTACATGGTGCGCCCGCTGCCTTTCAGAGACTGATGGACCAGGTCTTACACCCACATCGTGAGTATGCAGCAGCGTTACAGTAGCAATACAGTAGACCTTGGAAAGCATGACGTAAGGTAAGCTTTTTTTACTTTTACAAAATTACACGTAGGCTTAGCCTCTGTAGCCTGTTATTATCGAGCCGCCACTGATAAATAGATATACAGAGAGGACTACAATCTAAATGGAGGGATCTGCTTTCCATTGCATTTAAATATCATGTTTTAAAAACAGCCTTCAACTGAAAAAGGAATGGATATTAAACACAAAAAGCTATGTTTTATTTTTATAATTTTTACACCATGTGCCTTTAGGGGTTCCGTACATACTATGCCACACATAAATCAAATTTCTTTTCCAGCATATCAAACACATGTTTTTGTGTCCTTCATAAACAAAACCAAAATCCAAAAAAAGAAAGAAAAAAGCTGAAATGACAAAATATTTGTATACTTGGAAAAGTACACAATAAATAACTCCAGATGTGTTAATAGTCCAACTATTCTAATTAGCTTTTCAAAGTCACATATAATTCTATGACAACATGAAAACAACCTGACCTGCGCTGCCCAGTGGTGACTACACATGTTGTGTGAAGTGAACCCACCTACTGTCGCAGTTAAGCAGTGTGTGCTGGAAAGCCTTGTCAGAACATGGGTCAGGTAAGGGTGCAGTAGCCTGACAATTTCCCATCTTTTTCAGAATTGTCAGCTCTTACCGTCAAATAAAACAAAGTTTTTTGTGTTTAATAATACAGTAGGGCAGCGGTTCCCAATTTTTTTCAATGTAGGGACCACCTTGGTGTTTGGATTTTTCTCACAGACCATTTGCCAAATCTTTTCACAACAGCATTTCTAAACTACGTTTTTATGTGTATATGTACAAGTACATGTAGAATGTAAAGTATTTATATAACGTACCTAACGTAATGATATTCCTGGGCTTGAATCTTCACTACCAGGTGAGCAAGGAATGTTGTCATTTTGCACATTGAAAGTTGCTGATGGCAAAGTTCCTGTTTCTTTTGTTTCAATTTTTTTCACATTCTGAATGATTTGTAGATAAATGGAATCTCAATTTTGCAGGTTTAAGAGTTTTGTTTGACAAAACCTCCTGACAAATAATGCACTGTGGCTTGGGGCGTCCTCGGATCCAGTAAATGTAAATGCCTGTGCTGGTCCCCGTAACCGTTACCTCGTGTAGCAAATTAATCTATCTAATTCTAATGCAACTTATTATTCAACAACTTTGCTCGATGTACAAATAAAAAACACCAGAATATGAAAAATGTTTAAATGATTGGAGAGTGTACAGGATGTTAACACTTCTGGTGAGCTGTGATGTGGAAATTAAACGGGATTGATGGCACGCAGTCGATAGGATTTATAGCATGTTGGTTAAATATGACAGCGTCAAGAACAGGCTGTACACATTATTTCCAGAAGTGTTAAGAGAATTTCCTTTTGGCATTTAGTCTTATGACATATTAAACCTGGCTGAATAAACCCATATAATAACATGGAGCTGAAATCAATCATTCACACTACGGTACAGTTCACAAGTCAAGCTACAAATATAGCCTCTTTCTGTTTCACATTAACTTCTGTTACTATACGCAGCTAACCTCTCCAAAAACGTATATATGGAAATAATAGGTATATTCCTGTATCCCACTGTAGCACATATTGTATATTGTTGAATATGAAAAGTACTAAAACTGTGGTTTTTTATTTAGTGTTCGAAAAGGCTGGGACAGCCAGATTACATTTTTCCCCTAAACAGTGAACACAAGCAGTAAAATGAGCACAGATTAGAAAGATGTCATTTTGAAAAAACAAATGTGCCTTCATAATGTGTAACTTATTTAATTAGTACTTGTTTCACATTAGAAAGCTGTTTCAGTTAATGGCAGCTTTGAAGGTGATGGTATTGTATCCAAAGGAGCTGTAATATATTGTGATAGCGAGAGAAAGGATCGATGCTGTAAATCTCCCTCCCGATTAGAAAGGGCGCTGTGTAAGGGGGAAGGTAAGCTGCCTCCTAGATCTAATACCTCGGTGGTAGCTGGAAACCGGAAGGTAACCATATTAGGGAGGCCGTGGCTGCAAGTACTCAGGACGATTCCATTGCAGTCAGCTGCGGGCAGCCCTCTATTGGAGAAACCAGGCGACGCGTTGACTGCAGGGAGGAGTTTGCTGGGTACAAAGGGGAAGCAGCTACGTCAAAACCTCCTTGCGCTGAGGTAATGAGCGACCGGCCGGAGCCGATGTTTGTTTTGTGTGTATTACCTGTTGTTGTTTTGTCTGTAAATAGAGGAGCCGGAGGACGGGAGGCTGTAGCCAAGATATTGGGTCTCCTGTTTGCCAAATGCACACTTGCCCAGCTTGGCTGTTACCCCCGCCTCCCTCAGAGACTGGAGGACGGCTGAAATTCTAACAATATGCTCCTTCCAGGTGGAGCTAAAAATCACCACATCGTCAATGTACGCGGCGGCATACTGATGATGGGGAGCTAAGACCTGGTCCATCAGTCTCTGAAAGGTTGGGGAGCTCCATGCAACCCGAAGGGCATGGTCCGAAATGGAACAAGCCATCTGGGGTAGAAAGCAGTTTTCTCTCTTGAGCTCTGAGTCAGTGGAATCTGCCAATATCCCTTCGTCAGGTCCAAGGTCGAAATCAACTGCGCCTTACCCAGTCAGCCAAGGAGCTCATCCACCGGGGCATTGGATACGCATCGAACTTGGAGATGGCATTAACCTTCGAAAGTCCACACAGAACCGAGTAGAGCCGTCCTTCTTGCCCACCATCACGATAGGACTGCACCACTCGCTCGGGAAGGTTCAATGACTCCAAGCTCGAGCATATCCTCCACCTCCTTGCGAACAGGAACTCTGCGACTCTCTGGGATCCGATGCGGTCTCTCCCGGACCCTGACCCCTGGTGGAGTAATAATGGCATGAGAAATAACATTAGTTCTGCCGGGCAAGTCAGAGAAAACATCATTAAACCTTTCCACCAACTGGTAGAGCTCCCGTTTCTGATCCGAAGTAACTGTTCCCCATCGGAATATGAGTTGTAGCTGGTGGATTGACAGTGGGACCAAAATCCTCTTCCAAACTGTCACCGGCTACAAATAGGGCCTCCCTTTCATTCCAGGGTTTTAGCAAATTGATATGATAAATTTCGGTTTTATTTCGCGATCGGGTTGTCTAATTTCATAATTTACTTTACCAATTTCCCGAACCACCTCATATGGCCCCTGCCACTTAGCATACAACTTAGATTCCGATGTGGGAAGTAGCAACAGTACTTTATCACCTGGCGAAAAGTCCGAATCGTGCTTGTTTATTGTACTGTTGCTCCTGGCGATGCTGAGCTAGTTTTAGGTTCTCTTGTGCCAAACGACCAACCAATGCTAGGCGGTCTCTTAACATAATTACATATTTGACTATGTTTTTAGAGGTCTTTGTTTGCTCCTCCCACCCTTCTTTCACAAGATCAAGGATACCTCGTGGTTGCCTCCCATACAGCAGCTCAAAGGGAGAAAACCGGTCGAACTCTGAGGCACCTCTCTCACTGCAAACATTAGGTAAGGGAGGAGTTTAGCCCAATGTTTTGCTCTTGGTTGACAAACCGCTTCAGCATCTGTTTCAAGGTCTGATTAAAGCGTTCCACCAAACCGTCCGTCTGCGGGTGATAAGCGGAGGTTCGGATCGACTTAATTTGCATCAATTTGTATAATTCTTTCAAACATTGTGACATAAAGTTCGTTCCGTGATCAGTGAGGATTTCTTTTGGAATCCCTACTCTCGATATAATGTTTACTAACTCTTTAGCAACTGCTGCGGCACTAGTGGATCTCAATGGTACTGCCTCTGGATATCTAGTCGCGTAGTCCACCACTACCAAAATGTGCGTATATCCAGAGTCAGACTGGCTCAATGGACCCACTATGTCCATAGCAATGCGCTCAAAGGGAACTGAGATTAGGGGCAGTGGGACCAGCAGGGCTGGGCGAACTTCGCCCCGGCGCTACTTGCTGGCATTCCGGGCATTCCGCTACATATCGCGCCACCTCACTAAAAACTCCCATCCAATAAAATCGAGCCAATATTCGTTCCCGAGTCTTATCGATACCTAAATGGCCCGAACAGGGGACAACGAGTAGTTGTGTTACAATCTGGCTTGTGCTCGTGGCTTGGGATACTCTATATAGTAAGTGCCCGACAATAATGTGGTGGGGATATGTAAGCGGCCGGCTATCCTCTACATCCTTCCCCTCGATAGACCAAACCTGCCCCCAGATGTGTACCAGCGAAGGATCGTTCTTTTGTTCCAATGCTAGGTCCACATCTCGGTCCCAGAATTTCGGGATATCGAGCGGAGCTAAAGTAGCTTCAGCACTGGGGGTCTCAGTAACCTGTCCCCGCAGGTCACACTGAGTCCCAATCCCCTTACCCTTACATTTGACCGATTCTGAAGTTTCTAATTTGGTGAGGGGGTAGTCCTTGTTATCCCCATGGATACAGGAAATGACCACAACCCCCCGTGACCACCAAGGTACCCCCTTCAATAGAGCTTTCAAAATCAAAGTTTGCCCACATCCTGAGTCCACTAATGCGTGGGTGCTCACATCACCAACCCGTACATTAACAATACAAGGCCCCTCCCAATCATTACCCCTGGACTTACCTGGTGCTGTCAGGACATAATGGGAGGCCACACCACATTCCATGGCCGCGGGCAGTTCCTGGCGAGGTGGCCGACCTCCTGGCACCGGTAACAAGTGGGGCGAAAGGGTGCCCACGGAGCCAGTGTGTCCCGTTGCCGATTTGGCAGCGGGGAGGGTACTCTGCTCTTACCCACTGGGGTCACCCTCGCTCTCCATTGTGTTTGGAGGGAGGCCGCCCATGGGGTGACGCTGCAGTGCTGGTCCGTGGGTGGTGGGGGTGAAGCGTGGTGTTGGTGATGGTGCCGCCGCTCGCGGCCCATTGGAGGTAAGTAGGTAGGGTGACCACTGGAGCGGTAGGCAGGGCGTCCTCGTATCCTTCGCCAATCTGACTGCCGCATCCAGCGTGGTGGGGCGGTGGCGACTGACCCAGTTCCGGTGTCCGGCCCCAGCACCCTCACAAATTGCTCGATCGCGATGAGCTCAGTCACCTTTTCCGCATCATTGGTGCCGGGGCAGAGCCACCAGGTCACGTGGTCCACCAGTTGTTGCGCCACCACGCGGGGTCGCAGTCCTGGGGGTCGCTGGTATTCCCGGAACCGGCGACGGTAGGTTTCTTCAGTGATGTCTAATCGCTGGAGAATGGCCTGCCTCACTCGATCGTAATTGAGGGCGTCTTCATTTGTTAAGGCTTGGTAGGCTGCCTGGGCCTCCCCAATGAGATTGGGGCCCAACTGGGTAGCCCACCCATCCCGAGGCCACTGTGCTGCCGTAGCCTGCCTTTCAAAGGCTACTAAGTAGGCCTCGGGATCATCCTCCAGCGACATCTTCACCACCCTTATTCTTGGTACGGGTGGCGCTGGTTCAATCGCCGGTCCTCCCCCCCGATTGGCCTCCAGAAACATGGCATGCATCCGCTCCATCATGGCCGCCATTCCTTCCTGATGTCTGCGCTCCTGTGCCTCCAATATTGCTCCCAACACGGCGGCGTCCATCCCGAATCCCTCTTCTGAACACCAACTGTGACAGGATGAATGGTGCAGTGCAAAGGATGTGGAATGTCCAGACCGTTGTCTCCCAAAGAATAATCCTTTTTAATTATTAACAAAAATATTACAAAATAATCCAAAATGAAAACTAATAATATACCCCGCTATCAGCAATGATATTGGGGTAAAACAAAACAAGTCCCGACTCAAAAAGTAAACAAAAAGGCACTCCTTAAACCACAATCCTCCGTGCACAAAACTGTGCTCTTCTCCTCGGTGGATCGTGGTGCGTGCGCTGTGCTGTGTTGTGCTCTGTGGTGAGGGCGTGCTCTGGGGTAAGTGCTGGCTTGCTGGCTACAGCCTCCGTCCTCCGGCTCCTCTATTTACAGACAAAACAACAACACGTAATACACACAAAACAAACATCGGCTCCGGCGGTCGCTCTTTACCTCAGCGCAAGGAGGTTTTGACGTAGCTGCTTCCCCTTTGTACCCAGCAAACTCCTCCCTGCAGTCAGCGTCGCCTGGTTTCTCCAATAGAGGGCTGGCCCGCAGCTGACTGCAATGGAATCGTCCTGAGTACTTGCAGCTACGCGCCCCTCCTAATATGGTTACCTTCCGGTTTCCAGCTACCACCGAGGTATTAGATCTAGGAGGCAGCTTACCTTCCCCCTTACACAGCGCCCTTTCTAATCAGGAGGGAGATTTACAGCATCGATCCTTTCTCTCGCTATCACATATATGTATGCCATAAGGCCTGACAGGCGGTCCGTTTACGTCGAATAATAATTTGACGAAGTAAATCAAATTGTTAGTTTTTTTTAAATTAAATATCCTTACGCCAATAATGTAGTCCCATTTATAACTTTGAACTATACACTAAGTTAAGCTGAGTAAATTAATTTTATTGGAACATTTTTGACATTGTGGGCATTGCCATTGAAAAAATACACCAGGGGGCGGGATTGAGACGGCACCAAGTCATTTTTTTCCCCTGTCACTGACAGTGCAGACACACTGTTTGAGCAGAACAGAGGGGAGGAATAAAAATACGTTGTCTCAGATTTCAGTAATTTTTCAAGGTATGTATGTGTCTGAGAGGGGTGGATAATGTGCAGAAGTGTCTTTTTGTGTTTTTCTGTAGAGAATTTTTTCTCAAAATATCACCAAAAACATAAAGAATGCCCTTATCAAGTTTCAATTATATTTGTGGTTTGTATGTAAGGTGCCTTAACCATATCTTCATCAACAGGGATAATAACGAGTCTGCTGGGATGTAACAAAAGCCACTGGGATGTAACAAAATTGTGCAATGTGTAAGGGTGGCAAAAATGACAAATCACTTGTCAGTGGAAAGCAGACTTTGGCACAGGAACTGAAACAGTGACATGTATCTGACATAAAGCATAACACAAAGGGTTTTGCCTGGTGAAAGGTCCTTCACTAATATACTTTATGCACCAAAGCCTCAGCTTTGTGTTGTACCTGATTTAAATTCAAGCATGTTTCCTTAAAGCAATGTATTTTTGCAAGTCACTTGTATATCTTAGACATTGTTTTACATGTACTGTAAAAACCGGTGTATAAGTCGCCCCACCCCCCCCCAGCTTTTTGAGTCAACAATTTGAGTAAAAAGCCTATAGGTCACACCAGTGTATAAGTTGCTCCCCCTTTTTTAGGACCACCTAAAAATACCTAGAAAATAGACTTATACAAAGGTTTTTACAGTAAATGAAACCTCCAGGCAATAAAATCAGTGTATGAAATTGGCAGTACATTTTTCATTCAATTTTTAATCCCCTTGATAATAAAGTTAATAAAGCCTTTTCTAAAAAATAATTAGGCAGAATCTGTTCTTACAAAAAGACACAATGTCCTATATCATGGTAGGTCCTATTCAAATTGTAAGAAAAACATTTTAAAGTTCTAGGCCATTATGTAAATGCCTGGAATTGTAAAATAGGCTAAAACACTTGTACCAGATACAAGGGCCATCCCACTGCTGGGCAAGTCTCACATCAAAATACTAAAATCATCCGTGTTTCATCACATGCCAGTTGGAGGAACAACACACAAGAAGTATAACAAGAATTAATAAATCTTACATTTAACTACACAAGTAAGCCAGTGTTTGATAAATTTTTCGCAAACCTTGTTTCTTGGCAAACTATTTTGAAATTCCATAAAGCTTTGCCTTATTTCTTTTATCAGAAAGCAGACAATTAAATTTGTTTCCCCAGAGGTAGTTTCAGCTGCATGGAAACAGAAGTGTTCTTCTCCTTGAAACCTGCTTGTCAAAACTTTACTATACAGTATATAAAAATTGTTATGTTAAATTGTTATGTTATATATATATATATATATATATTGAAAATACCATATACCATACAGGTTGTCTGTACATTGAATTAGACCACACCTTGTGTCACACGCAGCATACAAGACAAGTGACTTGCTCCTTAATATTGACTGATACCGCTGTGATTAGCAGGAGTACTGCAATCAGCCTATGATAGATTATAGTAATGCTCCTTGCCTTCCTGCTGCGTGCCCCTTAAACTGCGACTGACCCAGCTGACATGCTTTACGTGAAGCCATCCATCTCTGAGGAGATCATGTGAAGAAATACAACACACCACTAATTACAGTACAATTAAAGTGCCAGTCCTGGGCTCCACAGCACCCACAAAATACAAATGAGAATTTCCTGTAACCAAGGACTTTTCCATAGTGTTTCTCCTTTCTGTGCTGTGTGAAAATGTTATAAAAGCACTTTGCAGATTGACAGGTCCTGTTAGCTACCGGAAGACAAAGGTCTGAAAAGAGTTGCTAATACCAACAAAAACCTCAGCTGGGTTGGCTTCTACCTTAATGAAACCTGGCAGCTTTCTCCTACTAAAAAATGAAAATCTCTGGGAGTGTGAAATAGTTACATTAACTTGGTGAATGTCCCCTGTACTGCCGAAATATAATTATTAGAAAAAATATGTGTCATGAAACTAAATTCACCCCTTACATTTAAAACAAATTTACAGGTTTCAACTAGCAAAAAGCCAGTCCCTAGTCATCTTGCCTTGCCAACCAAGTGCATGACTGCACTCTTCTGACCAATAATAATACTCACCCTTCGTTAAAAAAGTAACAGAAGGAGTAGAATTATGTACTAATATCCAAATTGGTTGGCAGGTTTTTTTGTACATTATGTAGCAATGATCTAAATATCCTCTAAGGTTACATTTTAATTACATTTACACATCAGCTGTATTGCAACAATATCTCACCATTATGTCATGAGAAATAAGTAATTTGTAACATATTTCTGTAGTAAAAGGTCAACAATTAGGAAAATGTATTCTTTACATATTTTCAAAAAGCCAAATTATATCTGGAAATTGCATGATCTTGTTCATTATTATCGCAAGTGAAACATGCCTGAAGTGAATTTTAAGTAGATGAACTACAGTGGAAGCAGATCAAAAAGGAACCCCAAGCATCCTCTTGTCTTTTCTTTTGTTCTTTTAAATGGGAAAGCCCTGCTGGACATATCAAAAACTAACATCACAAGGTAGTTCTCTCCTTTGAACTCCTTTAGTTAACAGAGCTAACAGGTACCCAACAGTGCAGCTGAGGTTATACTTTTTTGATAAATTATATTTAGGTTTCTTTGTTAGCCAGACTTCCTAAAGGGGTACACATTGACACAGTTCTTGATCTTGAATAATTATTTACTTTTTTCTGTCTTAGTAAGCACAGCTTCCACAACTTGACCCCTTTCTCCTATGCCTGTAGATGTTAGCGTGAGACTGCCGGGTCAAATTAAAGCATCAAGTTCAGGATTCTGCCTGCTGGGATATGCGCTGGCAGTTTATTGAGGCCTTCAATGGGATATACAAACTGACCAGCCACCCCCTGATGGGTTTAAGGCTCCAGTGAAACTGCAGGCACTGTTGTCAAGGGTGACTACATTTACCATGACGCCATGTTATGCCTACTTTACAAGCACTGAGGTGAGGAGGACACTTAGAAAGTGCAGTGAAACTTCTGTTACAATTAATATATTGTGGTCTGATCAAATCTGTAGATACACGGGCTGTATTGATAAAACAAAGGACCATGCTTATGTATTCATGCACAGTGTGTAATTACCAGATTGTTTAGCAAATGTTACAGCTAGAAATCGTTCTCAGTGGATGGATTCACATGCAGTTTAGAAACTCCAAATTCTCTCTTTTACCATGCAAATACCTCACACATTCCTTACGTTATAGAAAATATTAGGTAGGGTGGATAAACTGCCTTCATACACTAAAAAGCCATGCAAATTGACTAAAAACAACGTTTTTTTCTTTTGTATAGCGACAAGTATGAAAACAGTGTCATATATTCAAAACAGCAGTGAGGGTCTCGCTTGTGACACTTTCTACCCTCCCATGTGTTTATATTAATAGAATAGGGTTTTAATTTTGCAGGAGAATGTCTCTCTATTTAAAAAAAAAAACTACATGTAAGTCCAAATTACTGAAAAGTTACTTCAAAAACAGTGTGATAAAAAGATGAGACTTATTTTTATTATTGCATGTAAACCAAGCCAATGTTGAAGACATTGAAGACACTGTTTTAGTATTACTACGTATTCTATCATTGAGTGTTTTTATAGCTATGGATCAACTCTAAAGATAAACTAATGATGTGTGAGGAATGGGTACTGTGGCTCTAAAAAAATGATTTATTATGGAAGATCTTTATTACAGAAACAATTTCCTTCAGAGAGTTTTCACAACTATTTGTCTTAATTATCTTGATACTGTATTACAAATATTATGAGTTTTCTCATAATACATCAAATGCATATTTTATGTTCCCACCATATTAATTTTACCTTGAACAAATAAGCTTGGATATCAAATTGAAGAAGCTTCAAAAGTAAAGAGAAAATGTAAGACTAGGAGTGATCTAAATTCTGTTAGTGAAACTGTTTTAGCCAGTATACCTGTTTCTGGATGATATTTATTATGATGCTGCTGCTTCACGTTTTCACCATACTACAACTTACAAGCACTGACAACATGTTAACGTCAATTTCTCTGCAAATCTTTACAGTACTTGTTGATTACATAATCATTTACAAATATAAGGAATAATGTACGCCGTACATGTCAATCCCTAAGTGTTCATACCAGTCAGACCCCTTCTGAAAAACCTTGGGATTGTTGAAAAATCTTAATCTAGACCACTAGATTTTTTATTTATTTTTATTTATTTTGGGGAGGGGGTTTGCACATGGCTGACAGCTATGCCACTGACCTAGACTTAAGGGCTATGCACACCGGGAGCGAAGCCAACGACACAAATACAGCACGAGTACATTAAAAATAAAAAAATAAAACCTGTAGTTAGTCATGAAAAGAAAATACTGTCTGCTTTTGCTCCTTTTGTGGAGACAAAATAAAATAAATAAAACAAATAAATAGTCTGGGTACACCACACACTAAAAGAAAATGACATTTACCAGTGAATGTTTACATGTGATCTGGTTAAACGTGTAAATCATTCAATACAAAACATCTACACATATTTCTTTGTAAATACTGATAAAATTGGTTTAATATACATTTTTTTATTGATTGTCAGTTTTAATAAAATTTTCAATTTGTATGTGAATGTGATTATTATTATTGGTCCACATTATTAAAACAAGAAGCGTCATTTTACAGAAATACGAAACCAGTGTGTGGCGCTCCCCGTCACTTTGACTAACATTAAGGTGAAATAAAGAGAGATAGACATACCATCAATTTCCAATTGTTCTGTTATTTCTTACCATATGGCGTCTTTCTTTGTATTGTCTTTATAACCACTGACACTGGCATCATAAAGAACATTATATTTTTCGACTTTAATAATTAAATTCTCATTGATGTCCATTTCTCTTTTATTTCTGTGGTAATTTCTGCGTGAACGAGACAGTGACAGTCTGACAACCTCTCCTTCGACTCTGTCCGAGTAATGACGTGTTGTGTACAGAAACATAGAAGGCTTGCACTGACAAACCGTCAGTTTGAGACAACAAGGCAATTCTATCTTTGGAGTAAGAGGGGAGTTTGCGTAGCAGCTACAGGAATGTAGAATGGTAATGTACACCTCTTCATGCTGACCCCTCCCCCACTCCCCCACTCCCCCAAAATGAAATAATACGCTTGGACAGTTGTATTGGATTTACCGCTGTATCATGTATAAAGGGTTTTGCAGCCTCACAAGCAATAACAAAGCTGTGCACAAACGTGAGAATCCATTGCATGGCTATGAGACTCTCTAAATTGTGAAAAACCGTGAGTTTTACAGGTAAACTTTGAGACTTGACATCCATGGTACACCAAACTGTGCATCATAAGGCTGTAATTCTATCAAGGGTTTCTGGTGACATATAAATCAAGAGAGCAGTAGCTCTAGTGATTTGCCAATGTCACCAGAAACCCAAGATAACCATCTGCTTCAACCAAAAATCGCCTGCTTCACCCAATTAGTCTTATAAAATAGGTTGTTATTTTGACACTGAGTGTGGCCGTACTGAACACGCACATAACGTGGCTTTTTGCGGTCGGTTTTTCCCCTTTATAAATTTTGGCCTCAGTGTAAAAAAGTGCTTCCTACCTTCTGTTCTAAACTTACTTTTACTCAGCTTCCACTTAGCCCTCTTGTTCTTCTACCTTCTGTGCTAAATTTGAAGTAGTGTCTTGGGTTCACTTTATCTATACCATTAATGATTTTAAAGATTTCAATCAAGTCCCCTCTTTCCCTTCTTTTTTCTAGGCTGAAGAGATTTCATCATTATTGCCCTTCTCTGTACCTTCTCGAGTACAATGATGTATTTTTTGTAGTGAGGTAACCAGAACTGCATACAGTATTCCAGGTGGAGTCTAACTAGGGTATTGTATAATCTTAGCAGAACCTCTCTAGACTTGTATTCCACGCTTTTTGCAATATAGCCTAAGATTCTATTTGCCTTTTTAATTGCCTCATCACATTGGCAAGGTACTTTTAATGATGGCTCCACTATAACCCAGACATCCTTTTCAAAGTCCTCATCCCCTATTTCCATCCCGTTCATTTTATACTCCTAACAAGTCTTAGACATGTTGCATTTTTTCTACTATTATAACAACCTTGACTTGCATAAAGGAGGAAACACACGGAGTGAAATAGCTCGCATCATTTGATTTTCAAGGTGTGGTATCCGAAGCATAATCAACAAGTACAGAGGAGGCAGTGTGGTCCAGTGGTTAAAGACATGGGCTTGTAACCAGGAGGTCCCCGGTTCAAATCCCACCTCAGCCACTGACTCATTTTGTGTCCCTAAGCAAGTCACTTAACCTCCTTGTGCTCCGTCTTTCGGGTGAGACGTAGTTGTAAGTGACTCTGCATCTGATGCATAGTTCACACACCCTAGTCTCTGTAAGTCGCCTTGGATAAAGGCGTCTGCTAAATAAACAAATAATAATAATAGAAACATCATCTGTAATTGACAAACCCAGGACGGGAAGACTCAAAAAGCTGTTTAACAAGGATAAGCAATACTTGAAGATAATATCCTTAAGGAATAGAAAGAAGACAAGCATTGAATTGACAACAGAACTGGCAGAAGGCACAGGTGTCGTTGTTCATCAAATCAACAGTACTAAGGCCACTCTTGAAATCAGGACTTAAAGGATGTGTTGCAGTATGAATACCTCTGTTAAGAAAGGGGAACAAGAAAAATCGAGTGATGCGAGCTATTTCACTCAATGTTGTTCCTTCTTTATGCAAGTCAAGGTTGTTATAATAGTAGAAAACACTAGTGGAGGCTTTGAGTAAATTGTTGATGCTCATAATGCATCAGAGTAGAAAAATGAAACATGTCTAAGACTTTTGCACAGCAGTGTATATACTGTGTGTGTGTGTGTGTGTGTATATATATATATATATATATATATATATATATATATATACACACTGTATATATATAGAGAGAGAGAGAGAGAGATAGAGAGAGATATGAAACAGAATATTTAATTGAAGTAAACAGCAACATACCTAAAAAAACGACTGAGAACCAAGACCCAACAAAAGTCAAACATCTAACAGTGCATGCGAGTTTCTTTAGTGCATTTCTGTCTGATAATATCAGAGAGTACCCTTTTTAGCAATATAAAGGATGGTGGTATTTACTAGATCCAATATTTAGCTCAATAGAATAGACACCTTTGTCTTTAAAATCTTCCAGTCTCATTTATAGCAATGAAACAGCTGGATTTAATACAAAACAGATTATCTTGTTTACCATTACATGTAAAAGCTTTATTCAATTATAAATTATAGACTATGGTTGGTTTCTGTATCAGTCTTACCTCTTTTTATCTTCTTTATCATAGATAAGAAGAGTTTTATTCATAAAACAGTTTTAAAAACCAGTCATTAAAAAGTGTGATTTAGGCCCAATGTGAGTGTATGACAGAAGTGCTATAAACAAAACATCTTCTTATTTCTAGTCCTCTACTGACATCTAGTGGTAATATATAAAACTTACACAAAAAACAAAAGAGAACACATTTGGTTTTTAACACACATATATGTAAACTCCACCCTTTAACTGATTGTGTGATCCTGCAGCTGCTTGAGGAACTACACCGACCATTGGAAAACAGAGACACGAAATACTGGGATCTGGCATGTTACAGCTGCCACTGTCTTTGCAAAAAGTAACTTGTGGATGAACAGTGCTGTAGTTGACAGTAATCTTGGTGTCATTTAAGAACATAAGAACATAAGAAAGTTTACAAACGAAAGGAGGGCATTCGGCCCATCTTGCTTGTTTGGTTGTTAGTAGCTTATTGATACCAGCATTCTCTTTGTCTCCTATTTTCTGTTCTGAATGCCCCTTTATCTAATCTCCATTTGTGACCCCTAGTCCTTGTTTCTTTTTTCAGGTCGAAAAAGTCCCCTGGGTCGACATTGTCAATAGGAGGCTGTGTGGTCCAGTGGTTAAAGAAAAGGGCTTGTAACCAGAAGGTCCCCGGTTCAAATCCCACCTCAGCCACTGACTCATTCTGTGACCCTGAGCAAGTTACTTAACCTCCTTGTGCTCTGTCTTTCGGGTGAGACATAATTGTAAGTGACTCTGCAGCTGATGCATAGTTCACACACCCTAGTCTCTGTAAGGCGCCTTGGATAAAGGCATCTGCTAAATAAACTAATAATAATAATAATACCTGTATACATACAGCTTGAAGTTTTCAGGTTTTATTTTTGATCACTTGACGTCCCTTTAAACTCCCTTTAAGCAGATTCTGTTTCCTAATTAAACTTAGAAAAAGCTGTTCATTACAAAACAATGTCACCTGCTTTTACCTTCATATCTTGACTGAGCCTGATTCTGTTTCACTTAATTTTTATTTCAAACAGACGTGACAAATTATGTTAATTGCCCATCACTGATCCTAATTGCATTTCACTTGTTTAACAGATTCCTGACAGATTTCCTTTTCAGTATAAAATACCCAGTACGGAGTACAAAACATTAGGTTACTTACCGTAACCCTGGTTCCCTGAAATAGAAGACGACCACCAAACATACTTATGGGACATGCCTGTCTTAGGTAGATATTCACTGAGTTCTTTATATCAGAGCTGCTGATAGGCCCCTTCCTGGGGTGACGTCCTCGGCCCTGCCTACGGAGGGATTAAACAATCAACCCACGGAAGCCACTTTCTCTTTTTGCATCGAACCCGTGAGGGTGACCGATGCAACCTCGCTGGTTGGTGAACGTCTTCTCTTTCAGGGAACCAGGGTTACGGTAACAAACCTAACATTCCCTTTCAATTTGAAGATGACCACCAAAGCATACTTATGGGAAAGTATACCAGAGCAGTCGTGAGGGAGAAGGAACGGCAGCAGATGAGGATGCATCAGAACCACATAACCCAAGGTTAGCAGTGCAAGCTTGCAACCTCAAGGACCCTCGTGCCTAATGAAGGCAAGAAAGGATCTATCACATTAAGGTGATAGAACCTGGAGAAAGTATGCGGTGTAGCCCAGCTATCCGCAGTACAAATATCGGAGAGCGAGGCCCCTATGAAGAGGGCCCAAGATGTTGTCAACCCTCTGGTAGAGTGTGCGGCTACCCGCCCAGGTGGGGGCAAGCCAGCATTGTCATACGCAATCAAGACTGTGTCCACAATCCAGTGCGACAGTCGGTGCTTCGAGAGTGGTTGTCCTAGGGTCCATAAACCTTGACAGACAAAGAGCTGGTCAGTATGAAGCAGAGCTCTTGTCCTATCCATATAACACCTTAATGCTTGCACCGGACAGAGGAAGTTCAATCTCCTATCCTCCTCCGAAGAAAACGGAGGTGGATGGAAAGACTCCAGTTCCACAGACTGGTTCATGTGGAAGGCTGTGATCACCTTAGGGAGGAAAGCAGGGTTTGTACGTAGTGACACCCTGTTGCCATCATCCCAAATACGCATGCAGGAGCTGTGCACCGACAGCACTTGTAGCTCACTGACCCGCTTTGCAGAGGTGATAGCCAAGATAGGAAGGCTGTCTTCATAGACAGATACTTCAACTCTATGGAGTGTATAGGCTCAAACGGGGCCTTAGTGAGAGCCTCCAGTAACACATCTAGGCTCCATTCGGGGAAAACGTCCTTCTTAGGAGGACGTAACCACCAACCACTCCCAAATGTGCTGCACCACCTGAGGGTGCAGTCGCCATTCTGAAGTGTGAGGAGCCTCCTGGAGAGGAGTTCGCTGCCCAGTTCACCGCTCCGGAGATGGACAGCCCGAGGTATAGTAAGTGCCTCTGTGCCCAGATCAACAGCCGAAAGGCTATGCGGTGTAACCCCGGAGACCGAAGCCCTCCCTGGTGGTTCACGTACGCCACTACTGACATATTGTCCATGCGGACAAGGACATGTTGAAGCATGAGGTGGACCGCTCTCAGATCCCGCGCATTTATGTGCAGGGATGTCCAGCGACCTGACCTTACGCCTTCGCTCAGGTGAGAGGCTTGCCTCCATCAGCATTGGGCTTCCCAGCATAGGTGAGACACGGACAGCCGACGGTGTCTGTCGCGCTTGGAGTGTAGCCGAAAGGCACTGAGCCACGCTTGGATTGGGCGCATGTGGAGTAACCCCAGTTGGGTGGCTGATGAAGCTGCGGCCATCAGACCCAATAGTTTTTAACACAACACCAATTGTACTGTGAACCCTTGTTGAACAGGGCCAGACAGTTGCGAATGGCATCTACTCTGTCATCCGACAGGTAGGCTCGCATCGTAAGGGAATCCAGTCGGAGACCCAAGTAGACCGTACTTTACACCAGTATTAATTGGCTCTGGCATCGTTGAGGGTGAGACCCAGCCTCAACAGATGCTGCGTCACAATCACTCTATGGGCCACTGCTCCTTCCTGTGACTGGGACAGATCGACCAGTCATCCAGGTAGTTCATCACCCTGATCCCCTGCAGCCGCAAGGGAGCTAGGATGGCATCCATGCACTTTGAAAATGTGCGGGGGTCAAAGGAGAGGCCGAATGGCAGCACGGAAAACTCAAAGACGCTCCCCTGAAAGGCGAAGCGGAGATACATCCTGTGTGCTGGACGAATAGGGACGTGGAAATACGTGTCCTTTTGGTCCACTGTTGTTATCCAGTCGCCAGGCCGGACAGACTGTAGAATGTGACGGTGTGCATAACTATTGGGGGCTGCCTGGGGCAGTGTTGGGACTACCTCTGAGATCGCTGCTGTGTTGGAATCCCACGTCTGGCTCCCACCCGTCGCTGTGGATAGGCCCGGTTGTTAGCTGATGCGGAAACCTGAAGGTGGTGCCTCAGGTCATCACGTGGGGCAGTGGGGATCAGAACCGTTTGAGTCACCGTGCAAGTACATGCAAGCGTGGAATTTAGCCATGCTTGATGTCTGTATGGCCCCAAGGGCGTTGTTTAAATACCAGAGGGTGAAGACCTGTGTATTGAAGCACTCAGGCACCAAGGGTGCAGAAGCACAGAGGACACTGAGTGAGGTAGAATACAGTACTGGTGCACCGAAGAATCGAGTGCCGAGCGCAGAATGCAGGTGTTATTGACATGCTGGGGCGCTGAAGCACTGAGGCAGGGAGCATCTAAGCAACCGAGGGCCGGGCACAGAAGCACCAAGGCTGTGAGGCACTGAGAGGCACCTAGCCTTAACCGCGTGTAGTCAACACAGCCCAGGGTAGAGCATAGCATACACCGGGGTGGATACAAAGGCTTGAGTGTCTGCGGTAGGCAATCAGGAGTGCAGTACAGGGAAGTGCACAGTGTTGCACCAGGGTGCAGCGTGGCGATAATCTGGTTCTGGGCCGCGTGCAGTCATACAACGGGGCAGTGCGTATCGTATACCGGAGTGGAGCACAGGCTCAAGGAGCTGCAGCGTGTTAGACACGAATAAAAAGTGTACTGCTTTTTTTTTTTAAACTGCAAAGGCAGTAATAGGAAAAGAAAACAGAGGCTCACACACACAGCAATTGAGTTATGGGAGAACAGTCACCACGCCAGGCGGGTGAGTTGTAAAATTATTATTGTTATTACCAAGCGCACCGAGCAGGCGGGCTGAAACAAGCCAGTGGATTCAACTCAATAGTGGGGTGCAGCAGAACTGGGTCCCGGTGGAGGAATCACGCTTATATTCTCTCTTTTTTTTTTTAAACTGCAAGGCAGTAAAGAAAAAACACACACACACACAACAGCAAAGCTGTGAGGGTAAAAAGAACAGTCACCACGACAATGCGGGTGAACTGAATTTTTAAGCGCACGAGAGGGCGGTCGAAACAATCCAGCTGAGTCAACTCAACAGTGGGGCTGTTGAACTGGAGGATCACTTTTTCTTTTTTTTGTTTAGCTGCAACGGCAGAGGAAAAAACACAAAACAGTCAGCGCTGTAAGGTTAGAAAAGCAGACTACAATCGCAAAGCAATGTAGGCTGTTGAAAAGAAAAAGAGTAAACACAGAGCAGTTGTGCAGCATTTATAGCTGAGTTCACAGAAGCGGAGTTTCTAATTCCAGGGAAGTTGCAAGCCACTCCAGAAAACTCGAGAGAGAGAGCAAGCTGTTTCACACAGGCTCATTCACAGCATCTGGACAAGGGTGTCTAGCCTGGACTGGTGCAGTCACACAACTGAGGCAACGCGTAGCCTACAGCGGAGTGGAACACCGCCTACAGGCAGAGAGCATCGGGGCACCAAGGGCCCGAGTCCTGTGCAGTGTGCATCGAGCACTGATGTGGAGGGCACATGGCTGACTGGCTGTTGTTGCTCAACAGCGTGGGCAGCAAGCCGAGCCCCGGCGGAGAAACAGTGTTCTCACTAAAGGTGTAGGTTGAAAGACAACACACACATACCTAATAGACGGCCTGTGACACAAGCGAAGCAGGCCGTAAGAAGAAGGAAAAAGGCACTCAAAATGGAGCCGCTGATTCCACAAGAGCGGCAAGCCAGCTCTCAGCATGAATGCAAGGGAACTGCAGTCGACTCAGAGGAGCTCTTTCAAAACACACTCAGGTTAGTGACACAGTTAGCTTACCTTACCATAGGTGAGAGGCAAAAGGGGAAGTGAGCTCTGCGGAGCGACTAATTATTCCGGTGGGCAGGATTGAGGACATCACTCCACGGAGGGGCCTATCTCTGACATAAAATGCTCAGCAAATACCTACCTAAGGCAGGCATATCCCAAAAGTATTGGTTGATGGTCATTTTCAAATTGAAAGGGGACTCCTTATTCAAATAATTGTCATCCTTTTTGAGCAGTGGTTAAAGATGCTCCCTTGGATTATTTCACAGTGTTTACATGATTGTGATACTTTCCCAAAGGTCAGGATAAATGGTAGTGTTCCAGTTTAAATAAGGTATAAAGTCAGACAATGACCAGTTGGGAGGAGCGACATCAATACTTGGATCGAGGGTGGACAGTTTTATGAGTCTGACATAAATCTAAAGTCGGATAAAAGGTACCGTATATATGTAACCCAGAGTAAATGACAAAATAAATAAATAAATAAATAAATAAATAATCTTGTTGTTTTCCCATGAGATTAAACATGGGTTCTGGGATGTATTTAAAGTCAGGAATGTATGTAGTGTACTCTAATCCAATGAACATTCAAATCAAACATTATAGCTTTATAGCTTTACAGGGACCTATGCCACACCAAGAACACAAATGTATGCTTTTAATGTATGTTTAGCTCCAACCTTTTAGATACATGCAATAGTACTATTTTAAATGCAACATCTTTTGGCAGATCATTATAAAAAGTAGTCAAACTTACCATTGTATTATTTTTTTTTATTTTTTTCATGCTTTGTTAATCCAGGTAATAATCCATAATAGCTATTATACTGTTTATTAGATTAACTATGATTTACAGATAAAAACAAAATCTGAAATATGCAAATTTAAACAACACATATTTCTTCAAATTCATTATAGATTATATGGTGCCATACTTGAAGAAGATACGTGTTATATCTTGAAAGCTAATGGTTGTGTATCACAGTTAATTGAAAAAAATAAAAACAGTATCAGCTCTTCAAATCTATTATTATTATGAAAACAAACCCATTACATTGTAGATCAATTCATCGTGGATTTTTGACACACTATAAAAAGATCTGACAAAAGGTAATCATACCCTCTTTCTCAAGTTAAAGAGTACCTATTAAATTTGCCAGAGAAAATGTTTAGAAGTTACATTGGACTTTTTTGTTTTTGACACAAGAAAAATCTAAACAAACTCAAAATGTAGCATCACCTACCAGGCTATCCAGTTTGGAAGATGAAGAATTTGCTTTCTGTTTCTGAAGGCTGCTGATCTCTCCAGTATGCACATCTCTTAAATTCAAGTGTAACCTGGCGCTTCCAGCAGTGCCCTCTGAAGAGGACCTCAAGCGTCTCTCCATGCGAATGACATCCCGGTATGGACTTAGACTGCTAGCAAGAGCAACTGTGTAGAAATATAATATGAAATCACCAAACCCTAATAACAGCTTTCCTGTACTGAACTGTAAAGCTATTTTAGAGAATTTAACGCATCATGAATTTAAGGATTATTAATATAAAACAGATAAGTGATTCAACCACTGACCAACTAGCACTATCAGTAGTTTACTGTCCAAGGCATTCCTTCTGTTTTGTTCTACCTATATACCTTCTGCTTGAATATTAATCTTTTCAAGGCCAAGGCCCTGGAACATTTACCTCAGGCCCGAGCCTGAATATTTCGGGCCCTGCCGTTTCACAGCGCTGCCTAATAGATCCACAGGCTGCAATGGAGTTGGTTTTTGAGAGTGATTTTGATTACTTCAGTGGTGGGGATGATCTGAATTTAGAGGATGAAGAAGCTTTGGATCCTACTTTCGTATTAGTACCAGATACCGAAGAGAAGTCCAGCGACACTGAATGTAAGACTATCCATGATTTGATTTTGTACATGTTCTTTTATTTATGTTCTTGCTCACACATCACTTACTACGATGCCATTCCATATATTACATCATCAGTATATATTTAGGACACATTATCGTGTTTGCCGGTTTATATATAAGTTACCTGTTAGATTGGTCACTTATCGATAGAAATTTAGGTAGATGATTTACTTTATAAAGCGATGTTCTAATAAGTCTGTCAGTATTTTTTTTTTTGTATGCCTCAATGAGTTGGTATTGCACAACAGACATTTTAGGCTGGCGTTTTGTTTTACTAAGAAGCAAATAATGTTACCTTTATAAAACTTGATCATAAATTTGCATGGTCATTTTGCAGTTCATTATCCTTCTCCCATGCTTCATATTATGCATTTACTGTGCTTTGTTTTTTTATTGTTTTTGCTGGTCGAGAACGTGGCTTTACTTTTTTGATTTACTGTGCTTGACTGCTTTACCGTCTTTATACATATACAACATAAACAGTTTTGTTTAATTTTTAAATTACATTTTAAATATATATTTAGTGCTGCAGTAACTGTACAGTATGTTGTATTTCGTTTTATATTTCAGAACCACTAGGTGTCACTGTGAACCAGTGTAGTTTTAAAAAAATCAAAAAATAAATGTTTCTGATGGTTTTTGCTTTTTTTTTTTGCATGAACAGGTAGACAAGTAGATTTGAGTTGTGTACACATACAGTACCTGTCTCAATAAGCACTCAATAAGCACAATAGACCCTTAATAAGCACAAACTGTTATAAAAAAAGCAAACTTTTTGGCTTTTATAATATTGTTCAGATCTAACTTTGTCTTCAAAAAGCATTTTAAGTATGTCTTGGGTCTCTAGGCCTCATGGTAGAACATCAAGAAACAAAGAGTAAGGGCTCCTGAGTGGCGCATCCAGTAAAGGCGCTCCGCGTGGAGTGCAGGATGCGCCCTATAGCCTGGAGATTGCTGGTTCAAGTCCAGGTTATGCCATCAACGATTGTGGCTGGGAGTTCCCAGAGGGCGCGCACAATTGGCCGAGCGCCGCCCGGGTGGGGAGGGCTCATGTCGGCAGGGTAATCCTCAGTTCACCGTGCACCAGCAACTCCTGTGGTCGATAGGGCGCCTGTGGGTCTGCTGTAGAAGCCATCAGATCTGTGTTGTCCTCCAGCACTATGGGTCTGGTGACTTTGAGACCTGCAGCATGAAAAAAGACGGCTTGGCGGGACACGTTTCAGAGGACACGTGTGTCTGTCGCCATTTCCGAGTCAGCGGGAGTTGCCGCGGTGAACCGGGATAAAATAATAATTGGGCATTTGAAATTGGGGAGAAACCCGGTGTAAAAAAAAAAAAAAGAAACAAAGAGTTAAATAAAATAATGCCAACTGAAAAGGGACTCAGAATGTCCAACAGTGTATGGCTGTGTTATAATGATTTAAAAAGTGCAAACATTGAATTAGTTCTTAAAAAAATTACCTGCATGTGTATTCTTTGGATGGCACATTTTGAGGTCTGGTTTTAGGCTGACAATGACTTGTGATGCTTCTTGAATCACTATTACATCACTGGTTTTGTTACCCACTCTCACTTCAGTTTGGTCAATAGGAATCTTCTGTGGATTATCGCTTTCAGGGTTGGTAATCTCTAGGACCTGTGCATGTACTTGGATTTTCTCTTCTTGTCCACTGATCTCTTTTCCATCGTCTGTATCTAAGGATTCCTCATCTATATCAAGTATAGTGGAATCTATTCTCAGAACAGTTACTGCACTCTCTGTATTCACAGCGCTAGTTTCTGCCTGATGACTACTTTCTTTGCACAGCAAAGAGTTTGATCTTCCTATTGATGTAACTGGGTTTAGGAAAACCTGTGAGGTAGTAACGTCATGGCCAAAGTTATCAACGTGGCTCACTGCAGGACTACAATTGGGCAACACATCCGCCTCTGAGACTGAGTCTTCAGTTATAGGGATGAATTCAGAGGGAGTATGAGCCGTTGTGTGGTCAGTTGAAAGCATGGGGGACTGCAATGAACATTCAGCAATCTCACCGGGACAAGACCCAGGGGTCCCTACATTGGTAGGCTCCATTCCTGCACTTTTAGCTATGTCTCTGGGCTGTTCCATAACACATGTGGACTGGCTCTGCTTGGAAAGTTTGTAATGTGAAGAAAATGACTTTGGCAGCAGCTTTTTACTAGAGTGTTTGGAGGAACGCTTGCTGTAATCATCTAAAAAGCCAGAGTCATCCCCTTCGTTGGTCCCCGAACTGATGCAGTTTGTAAACACGTTTCGGTTAGTCGATTGCTCCTTCCCCTTCTCAAAGTCTTCTGTCTGAGACCTGGTGATCTTTTTGCCCCGGTGGCCTCCAAAACCGAATGAATGCCTAGACTTGGATTTGATACTCTCCTCTAGGTCCACCTTCTGGAAGCTGGAGTCTGCAGCTTGGCTGCCATTGTGCAGGCTGAGATCCACAGGTTCAACAGTGTCCAGTTTGTGATCGCTGTGCTTCTTACTATGGAAGCTAATGGAAGAGGTGCGAAAGATGCTCCTGCGCTTGTCTGTGCTGCTGGAGCTGGAGTTGGTGCTGGACGGGGAGGGGGTGTGAACGCCATTGGCATTGCCAGAAGAGGGAGAGGACGGCAAGGAGTCTTGCTTTTTGCCCGTGCTACGTCTGAATATCGGCAACCTGGAAACTAGAGTTGAGCGTCCAGCCATCAGAGCATTAAGTTAGTGTTGCAGCAGGCAGCACAGTCTATCTGAAACAGATAAAAAACAAACTGAATAATGTCACCATTAACGAATCCCAGTGCACGGAACAACTACTGCATTACTGCATACCTCTTCTACTGTAATAACAAATACATTGACTTATAAAAGCTTTTACAGTAAATCAAGGAATCACAATGACAACTATGACCTACAACTAGCCATAAGCACTTCAGTTATTTACTTCAACATACACACATGTGAGCATTGCCCTTTTTAAACAGTATATATATATTTTAAAAAAAAACATTGGTGGTTTACTGCATTCTACAGGTACATGCTAGCACAGAACTCCAGTTTATTGTATTTAACACCAGTGGTGTAAACATTGTACTATAAGGAAATTATAGCATTGTTTACTAATTTTCACCCAATGATCATATTCTGTGGAACCTGCTATTTCACAATTATGGTAATTCTCAAAACAATTACTTTGGAAAAAAAAAATCAGCACACAATAACGCATAGACGAAGAGCAAAGAAGGTAAAAGATTAATATTGCTGGTATAAATAGCAATGTTGTGACAACAGATTGCAATACAAATGGCAAGGAACAAAGACAACTACAAATCGATGAGCAACATGTTACAGATTATGTTCATACATAAACACTACTTTGCTGCAAGATCTCTGATGAGACCCTTTTGGTAATAGCTTAGTGGAGATATCTAACCCTGTTTCCAGTTCTTAAATATACATTAATTGTTGAGCTTTTTTCAGCATGTTTTAGAACATTGTTAACATTGTTTTATTCCTAGTGGAATAATCTACTATTTACCAGTCAAGTGAAGCCCCATTATAAGCATTGCAAGCAGGTGGTGGAAGGAATCATTGTTGTAACATTTAGTGCATAATGTAGCTTATGTGCTGATTATTTATACGTATAACTTAGTAAAAGTAAAAAGGAAATAAAAACGAATTACAATAGAGTGCAGTGCACGAAACTGTCAGTAGGTGGCATTCACAAGCTATATTTGTATTGTTTTTAAATCACATCATGTAACAGTATTCTGCTTGAATGCAAGACATATTGCAGTTTATGCATTACTTACAGCTATATACCCAACAACAGTGGAGGCTCAACAAGATTCTGACAACAACAAAAACTGAAACAAATGTGTAGACCTTTTCAGAACTGATTTAAGGATGGTTGATCATGTAACTGTTTAATCATGTTCTGCCATGTGAACATTACATTTTTCATAGAAGCCCCCAGATAAGCAGCCAATGTAGATGACAACTCCTAAAAGTTTACCTTTCCAAACGTACAGATGGAACCAATTTCACTAAACGGTGGAAGACCAGAATTACCGCATAGCAAGGGGAAGCCACACCGCACGCAAAAATGAAGCAGCGGTAGCTCTATTCACTAAGCTAATTATATGCATAAATAAAGCAAGCTAAATGATTCATTTGCAAGTTGTCACATCACGTGGAATTATGCACAAGGTTTAAACACACTTTATTATAGTATATAAGGATGTTTGGGGGTCTTGCTTGTACACGTCTGTAGTGGATTTTACTGTTTATTATTATTACAATACAAACTGTTATTACCCACTGACACAACCTTTAATGACGTTGCTGGAATGTTGTAATGTACTTATGTCGTTTCTAGATTGTGTGCAGGCAGCTTTTTCATGATTGCATCTGAAGTATTTGCAGATGTTAATGATCTTACATAATAAACGCCGAGTCTCAAATAGTCGCCGGTCTCCAATAGGCGCTGGGGCTACTGGCAAATACTGTAAATAAACGCCGGGGCGTTTATTTAAAGTTTTACAGTAATTGCTAATGGAACATTTATGTTGAACTCTGCAAATCAAATAAATATGTGTTTGTTCAACTTGATGTCCCTGTGATTTATTTTGTAATATTACTCAAAATTTAGTGAAGCACTTGCTCAGTTAATTAAAACTTCACTATTTACATTTCAAAAAAGGCAAATAGGAATTTTTTAATGTTAAAAAAGTGATGCTGTTTGACTGCTTGTATTTATGACTGCACCTCAACTCTCACTCTGTACATTAATGGACCTTTACGGTTTCCATAATTTTCTTTTGTATATGTTAAAGCTATTTTAAGCATAGCCTACTTAAATATCACACGTACATGATGACTATATAAATATATTAATATAGCCGGAACTGTTGCATTTTAATTTTTTTAAAACAACCTTGAATGACATATTCAGCAACATTTTCGAGTTTTAAAACTTATGTTGACACATTAATTACAATGACCGTGTAATTCCCATAGCCTATTTTGCTGCCTTGAATCCAAAAATATTAAACACGGGAAAAACGTTAAATGAAAACCTGAAATGACAAAACCGAAGCTTTTGTGTTTTTCTTTATACACACTGTACACTTCTGGTAGTATGTAGAAATTATTTTTATGAAGTTTTAAACCACAGTTACCATCAAATTATTAGTAAATGATATAATAGCATATGCCTCTGGAGCCTATCAACCTAAAAAAATAATATTAATTAAAAAAAAAAAAACATCTTATACTACTAAGCATAGACATAAACAGCTAGTGTTTCTGCCTCTGTTACATTGTCTATTATTACAAATCCAGACACAGTTGAAAACAATGCCATTCTTCACAAGCGTTTTAATGACAGCCTGACCTACTACTGTTGTGTGGTCAAGGGTCAAGAAGCAGTGTATCTACTAAGTAAGCAGTACGTTCCACTGAATTAGCAGTTGTAAAGCTCTGTGCAATGAAAATAATGCATAAAACACAGTTGCCTTGATCATCAGTGACCTTGTCGCATTCAGAAAGCTTTTGACAAAGTCCAGCATAAAAGATTACTTCTCAAACTGAATGCAGTAGAGATTCAAGAATATGCATGCACATTGATTACGGAGTGGTTAACATGTAGAAAACAAAGTACTGATTAGAGCAGAAACCTCGAAATGGAGCGAGGTAACCAGTGGAGTACCACAAGGACCAGTATTAGGTCATCTGCTCTTCCTAATCTACATTAATGACTTAGATTCTGGTATAGTAAGCAAAGTTGTTAAATTTAGAGACGACACAAAAATAGGAGGAGTGGCAAACACCATTGCAGCAGCAAAGGTCATTCAAAATGATCTAGACAGCATTCAAAACTGGGCAGACACATGGCAAATGACATTTAATATAAAAAGTGTAAGGTACTGCACACAAGCAATAAAAATGGCCATTATAAATACCATATGGGAGACACTGAAAGAAGGAATCAATGAAAAAGACCTAGGAGTTTATGTTGACTCAGAAATGTCTTCATCTAGACAATGTGGGGAAGCTATAAAAAAAGGCCAACAAAATGCTCGGATATATAGTAAAAAGTGTTGAATTTAAATCAAGGGAAGTAATGTTAAAACTTTACAATGCATTAGTAAGACCTCATCTAGAACATTGTGTTCAGTTCTGGTGACCTCGTTACAAAAGGGATATTGCAGCTTCAGAAAGAGTGCAAAGAAGAGCGACCAGAATTATTCCTGGTTTAAAAGGCATATCATATGCAAACAGGCTAAAATAATTTAATCTATTCAGTCTTGAACAAAGAAGACTACATGCCGATCTGATTCAAGCTATCAAAATTCTAAAAGGTATTGACAATGTCGACCCAGGGGACTTTTTTGACCTGAAAAACTAAACAAGGACCAGGGGTCACAAATGGAGATTAGATAAAGGGGCATTCAGGACACAAAATAGGAAGCACCTTTTTACACAGAGAATTGTGTCTGGAACCAACTCCCCAGTAATGTTGTTGAAGATGATACCCTGGGATCCTTCAAGAAGCTGCTTGATGAGATTCTGGGATCAATAAGCTACTAACAACCAAAAGTAACCTTTCTTATGTTCTTATACAACTCAAACAGATTCAGAATCGTTCATTTTGCCATTTAAATATTCTTTGTGTGCTGCATACACTTTAGGGAGATACTCTCATCTGAGTGTGTCATTGTTAGGCATGGCGCCACAATTCAGGATTTTTTTCATTAAAAAACTTTGTAATATTTCATTGTCCAGCCGTTGTATCAGTATGTTCACTGCACTAAAGGCTTCCACTAATTCAAACATGTTGACATTACATGCTTCTCCACTTCCTGTGCTCTGTTTAAATAATCCTGTGATTGTGACCTGCTTGTTCAGTAATTGTTTAGCCTGAAGTTTGATTTTCTTGTTTTCGTGTACTGCACTGTCAAGATGCTTGTCAATAGTACCTTTTCTTAGCTGATCCAAAGACACATTACAAGTTGAGAAAAACAGAATCCCACCATCTGCATGCAACGTCCCCTTTTCGTAGCTCTGAATGTGATCTTCTGTTTAAATTAATTTAGCTTTTTTAAAAAGTGTTAGCTGTCTGCATTTTTTATGTCAACCATACACTGCAAACTAATACATCAACAATATCTAAACAATCATTTTAAACTTCCCGCCTCTTACTCGCATGTTACGTTATTGTACAGCTTGAGGAATTCACCAATCATGAAGCCGGTATTTGTTTGACCCCGTTGCCATAGTAACCAAATGCACGGCATTGAGCCAGACCATGTACAGCTACTGTAGCGCTGCTCCTACTTGATAAAAGTATGACATGAACAGGGGAGGTGAAGAGTAATGTAAAATACTGTAAGGAAAATAAAATACATATTTTCTCATGGTAGGCAGTCAAATACACAATTTCTGTGAAATTTGTGATATTGTGAATATAAGGCAAGTATGAACTGTGCTTAATCTGTATCTAGTTACTACCTCCTCCTCACACAGCCCTGGTAACGTCTGCCTGGTTTTAAACACTCTCTCCCTGACTCTTCTTCTCGCTTTCCTGTGCAACTCTTTTGCTAATGTGACACTGCCTGGTTTCAATAAGCGGTACTTTTAACACTCGCTGAGGTACCTAGTAAAGTTAGCACCTAATCAGTGTGAAATTTCAGCGTCCTGCCATACACACCACAAGGGTGTGGTTTCCGTAAACCTATAAATAATAAAAAAATGTCTGTGATTTTTGATCTGAACTAATTATCATATTAATAAAATCCAATGGATTTACTCTAAGTTTGTAACCCAGACTAGCGTTACACAAATACTAATACAAATATAAATATATATATATATATATATATATATATATATATATATATATATATATATATATATATATATATATATGTATTTGTATATATACAAATACCAACATTCCATAAGAAAACACTCTGAAACTATCCATGTACTAAATATTGTTTGACTGCATATATATTTACTATAAACCTATTATATATGTACATCTCCAGAAATGTTGGTGAACCGTTGCACTGGTAGTAGAAAAACGCATAATAAAAGGATCGCACATATTTATGGCTTTACAGTATATAAAGTCATGTTTACTGTCCAACCTTGCCTCTCATTATTTTGACTGACTTGTATATTAAACATGTACTGCAGACTCGGCTCATAATGGAATATTAAATGTGGTCTTTAACAAGAGACAATAGTCTTCCCTCGGCTCAATAATTTTCTACTTTAGTTCTCCTCTCTAGTCCATATATATATAATTTTTTGTTTTATTTTTGGGATCTATTATACTGGTAGTCCATACAAGTTCAACAAAACAGATGCTAATCTATCAGGTATTTTTGCGACTTTCTGGAACTTCGTTATGTAAGTCTTGCAGCAAGCTGATGTTAAGCCCTGAATTTTTTATTTTTCATGTTTTGGTTCTTCTGAAACAAATTTTGCTCAACGAATTAGGCTGAAGAGATTTTACTTCAACTCTATAGCTGGTCAGTCAAGCCTAGTGCTCTAGACTGCAGCAATGATACAGGGGACCACTGGTACGAATTCCCAGCTATGCTAATTTAATGCATTTTGGGTTACAAACATGACTTTTTTGTGGTTGGAAGGTACCCGTGATAGATGCTACTTAAGGCTAGTGTACAGTGAATTGGATCTTATTACTAAAGGACAAAAAAGTCTAGACTTAAAGCAATCAGCTATTCCAGTGTTTTTCAACTTTTTTAGGCACCAATGCCTCAGTGGTGGAATTTGAGAATCGAATAATGCTGCCACTATTATGAAGGCAATCATTTCAGACCGAAATCCAAAATTCACACTACTAAGTACTATGCGGCCTATGTGCTGATGATATTTACACCAGGAACGGGCAACTAAAGCAACAACTTTGCAGACTGTGAGAATTCTACCTTTTTTTGAGGGCCAACTGATATGACTTAACTGTGAGTGCACAGTTAGAGTGCAGTATTATACATTTCTAAAAAGCTGTTCTACAGATTACTAAATACATAATGGTTTCACTCTATGATCATGTATACCCTACATCAGGGGTCTCCAACTCTGGTCCAGGAGAGCTACTGGGTCTTCTGGTTTTCATTTCAACTGAGCTCTGCTACTTATTTGCACCAATCATTGGCTTAATTAGTCAAGTTTAACAGGTGTTGCAGATCTTTAGCCACTGATGTAAAGACACCTAGGGGCTCTCCAGGACCATGGTTGGAGATCCCTGTTCTACACAGACTTAGTTTGAATGTGAAAAAAAAGTTAAATAATTCACTTGATTTTTTTTTTCTTTAGAAATGTCCTCATAAGTATAATTTACTGATCTTCTACTTAAAATACTTTTTTACCTTCATAAAATTGCTTTAAAAATATTGTACATTTTAAATGTTACATGTTGAATGAGTCCAAAGTGTTTATTAATAAACATGCAAATACAGTTAAAGCTTTACTATATATAAACTCCTTCTTAATCCACATTTACCACATTTAAGTGCTTCATAGATTACTGTGTTAAAATACTGTATGTACATATAGACACACACAAGCAGCCTTATTTGAGGAGTCTCTAGTGACAGATTATCTTACCAGTCTTTCAACCTACTTTTAAAGAAGACATTGGTCTCTTTTTTATTTGACTGGTTGCAACTGTAGTATTATTTTAAGAGGAATACTGAGATTTCCTTTGCAAGCCTTGCATTGAATGCTAGATTTCCAAGATTTCCACAAAATGGTGCAAAATGCATGCTGGCATAAATTACAGTAGACATATTTTTTATTTTTTATTTTCCTTTATCACACAATTAAGTACACTTTGGAGTTAAGACCTTGATTAATATTACTCTAAGTAGCATACACTGCACATTTGCAAATCAGATCTGCAGATCTGACAGACTTTGGTTGACTGGTGCATCTTTATCCAGAACTGAGTTGCAAGCAGCTTTTCTATCCCTCCAAAGCTCTTCATATCAGTGCAATCCTGACTATGCACGGTGGCCTTACCCCCTATAAACAGTGAAGATGTTTCTAATTCATTGTACAATCCTTGCATGTGCCACATTGTAGATAAATACATATAACATTGTAGATGCCAGTAAATAGGTCTTTCAATTTTTTTTTGGTTTTTCACTCTTGTTCATTTAATCAGGTACTGACAAATTTACAGTCACAGACTTCACTTAATAAAAGATAATACAAGCACGTAGTGAACATTGTCCACTAATTAACATGACGAAGACCAAAAAACAAAAGCACTTTCAAATGTTTGTTCATGATTAAAGTATAGGCCCCCCTGCTTTAGTATTTCCTGTGCCCTCTTTGCCTCTATTACAGCTTTCAGGCGTTTATGATCATTCTTAAACGGTATGTTACATCTTGTTGGTGAAATTTGGTCGCATTCTGTCTTGCATATTTCTTTCAGCTCAGACAGATTGGATACACAGTGCTTGGCTACAGCTTTTTTCAGATCAGTCCAAAGCATTTCTATTGGTGATTACGAAGGCCATTCCAGAACTTTTAACTTAGTTTTCTTCCAGAATTCCAGAGTTGACATGGCTGTATGCTTTGGGTCGTTGTCATGTTGGAAGATAAACTGCCAATCAGCCTATGAGCTGATGGTGTCTCTGTACTTTGCAGAATGTTTTGATACATGGGTTTTGGAGATAGGTTAAACAAATACAGGAACAATTTAAGTGTAACTGAATATGGTGCTTGTGTCTCCCTGAGTGCCACACTAATCAACTGCAGCAGCATAAGTAGCACTGTAGTGAGACTGTATGGCATTCCATTGATCCTGTATCTATGCCTTACAATCAATAATATGAATGAAGACTAAATACTGCATGGAAATAGAACAACAGTGTGTAGAAGGGGTAATCCCTTTTGCCTACAAAAAGAATATGGTAAAGCCTGAAAATTTAACAAAAGTCCATTGCCTAGTCCAGGGGTACTTCTAGAAATAATAATCACAATACTCATAGTTTGACTGGTTTTGTTTTATTTATTAGGTGCGGCTGCATTTTAGTAATAGCAGTAGCGGCTAGTTGAATTTGTTTTCGGTGTTTGAAATGGATACATTTCTTACTTGCAAAATAAAAGGAAGAAAACAGAAAGTCTACAGAAAGTGCAAAGGCACAAAGTTATACCAAATCCGTGGGATTGTGACCCGGATAGCCAGAACCCGGGTTGGGACCCGGTTAGCAGCACCAGTGTGAAAAGGGCTCAGGTCGTTTTAAAAAAGAACTTGAAAGTGTGCTAATATTCGTTTTTTAATTTTTTTTTTTTTATTCAGGGTTGAAACAATTAAGATTGTGAGATCCAGCAGCTTAACATAATACAAAGTATCTGTAAAACAAAATATGTTTCATACTTGTTTCACCATCGTACATGTATCAAGTGATTTTATTAAACCAGGATAATAAAATCTTATAACAGCAGCTTGTAGTTTTATTTTGGTTTTAATCTCAATTATCAATAACACAAAATGTGATTGGAATATTGTTGGAAAATGGTTTCTAAGCTAAAAGGCTGAT
This sequence comes from Acipenser oxyrinchus oxyrinchus, assembly GCA_030684275.1. Classification (NCBI taxonomy): domain Eukaryota; kingdom Metazoa; phylum Chordata; class Actinopteri; order Acipenseriformes; family Acipenseridae; genus Acipenser; species Acipenser oxyrinchus. The sequence continues at coordinate 61,137,235 of CM060247.1, read as the reverse complement.
AGACTAGAAAATATTTTTGTGTTATCTAGAAATAATTTTAATTCAGCTACTGTAGATAACTCAGTGTTGAAATACATTAACTACAAATAATAAATGCTGAGTATTTTTCTTGAGACTCACACAATTTTGTCTATGTAAACCAAGAGAATTGTTGCAGTATCTGATAATGCCTACAGGCTCCAACGATGTACCAAGTACTTAAAAAAAAAAAAAAGATATGCATGTATGCATACAAAAAGTACATTCATTTAAATGTGTCATCTTAGAAAAAGTAAACTGAGATGACTCCTAACAGCATACAGCTATGGCCAAAAGCTTTCTATCACCTAGAATTTTAGGATTGAGACAAAATTTTAAAAAAATAAATAAATAATAATAATCTATATGAACATAATTTAAATCTTTTATTTAACATCATGCAATCAAACAAACTGCAAAAGCCACCAGAAGCCATAATAGTAGTTCAGTATTTCATGTTAGATTTTGAAATGTCACATTTTTCAATTTTTGTCAGTTTTTCGTTAAGTATATGGAAAACTACAAAGCAGTATGCAATTCAGTATGTTAACGTAACATTATTCAGCAGGTTTTATTCGACTTTATGAGGCAAAATTAGTTAATTCTACAGGGTAGAAAACCTTTTGGCCATAGCTATATATACAGTATGTTTTTTTTTTTTTTTTTTTTTAACTATGTACAACTGTTTATACAAGTCTACTTGGAAAATTCCATATTGACAGCTTTATGAAGGCAATTTTGTGAAAAAGCAGGAACACAAAGTAGCATACTAGGTGAATGCTTCTGTTTACATGAAAATATTAATCACATACATAAATTGCTGCTATTTGTGATGTACTATACAGTACACAATACAACAGTTTGAGTTTGTCCATGTAAAATTAATGTTCTCCCTGAGTTTCTTGTAAAAAAAAATCTATAGTGGTCTACAACCATAATATGAGTAGCTAAGGAAAACAGTTTAAGCTCAATTTTTACTCACTACAAAAGAGCAAACACAAGAAAAACATGTCAGTTGAAATAAATGCAAAACATTAACGCTATCTCATTTAAATTTCCTCAGTGTAACCGAGAAAATCTGCAAACAGGCAAAATTGGCAGGAAATCTCCAAGGACAAAGGATATGCAATCAAAGCATGTGTAAGTGTTGACTGGGGCTAACACAGAAAAACATACTGACTAAAACTGAAGTAGCACAGATCACTAATACTGTTTAACACAGAACTTTTACTCCTAAAGTTGATAGACGAAATGGTAGCCGTATCAGTCCAAAGATGAAGGACAAAGAGAAGATGTGATACCTTTTATTGGACTAAATAAACAATTAATCATAAGCTTTCAAGACCTCAAACGTCTCTTCTTCAGGTGGAAGTAGGAAAGCAAAGTTATAATGAACTTGAACTAAATAATTATTTTCTTACAGACACATAATACTGTATTTGACGGTGCATTAAACTCCACTTGATTTGTGCATGAGTACAAATATCATAAACCTGATGTTTTATAGAGTAATGCTTAAATTTGTTGTTCCTGGCATCTCTGTAGTCTGTAAACTTTAGCGACTGTGTTTTGATATATTCAACCAGTGAAATAGTGAAGCACTGATACAGTGCATGTAAATCCTCCACAACACCAGATGTACCGCAGAATGGGAATTTATATCGGAAGCAAGCAGCATTGTTAGTGCAATGCAATACTGCTTTGCAGTACTTTTTGCTGCACTATTATTATTATTAATTTCTTAGCAGACGCCCTTATCCAGGGCGACTTACAATTGTTACAAGATATCACATTATTTTTTACATACAATTACCCATTTATACAGTTGGGTTTTTACTGGAGCAATCTAGGTAAAGTACCTTGCTCAAGGGTACAGCAGCAGTGTCTCTCACCTGGGATTGAACCCACAACCCATCGGTCAAGAGTCCAGAGCCCTAACCACTACTCCACACTGCTGCCCTAATACTTGCCTTCACACACATTACTATTTTTATCTGCCAAAGTAATTAATTCAGTATCTAATCTACCTCCGGAGATATAGTTAGTTTGGGAGTTAGGTGAACTTGCTCCCCAATTTCCCTCTGGTGTGAAGGCGAATAGTAACAAATCTGAACTGAGTGCCATATTAAAGTCAAGAGAGAAAACAGTATAAATTAAACAGGTTTGAAATGTAATCACTATATACTAAGAACTTCTTGCATTAAAAATGGTCTAACCAAGTTTAAGGAATGGAAATACATATAAAGTACTGTATAACCTACGCAACCCCATTATGAGTAAAAGCCGATCAGTGGCTTTACAACTGTAAACCATTTATTTGTAAATATTGGAATTTTTTACGGATGTACATTTTTTCTTTCAATGTGTATAAACATCACACAAAAACTATTTGAGAAGGCTTTTATAAATAGCAACTCTAATGTTACTTCTCTCAACAGAGGAACTGTCTTTCCAAATAATTAAGAATTGACACATTTTCAATCTCATTATGTTTTTACTAAACCCTGCTAAGATTAAGGCATTTACATTTTTCTATCCACTAATTAGATCCACACAGTATTTATATAAACTTGTACAGCATGATGACCAGCAACAAACACGATCCTACTGAAGATGCTTTAAACCAAAAGCAATTGGTTTAAAGCATCTTCACATGTAAACACATTTAATGGTTTGTAACAGGGGGATTTGTTACGTGTGTGGGTCGTCACTGAATAATAATGAGGCAGACACAGAGCATTGAGTGTTGACACGCCACATGGATGTGCAGATTTATTTAACACACACGTGTTGCCACTAGGGTACCAGCAATGGTAGCCCTAGTGTCAGATTAAATACAGTAAACAAAAACAAAACAAAGCTAAAAATAAAAGTTTGCCACACAAGGCGAGCGCTTGCCTCACTAAAAGAGACGTCCCGTTCCAGGAACCTACTACACTACGCAAACCCTTTCTATACTGTTTGGGATCAACATCCCCTAAACTAACCTACTGCTGTTGCTCCCGAAGTCCCGGCCTCCCAGCGACTCCGGGTCGTTGTCTTGCAGTTGAAGGGTTCCGTAGACGCTCTCCTCCTCGATGTCAGCTCCGCGATGTCAGCTCCTCAGCTCTGTGCCGGGCGAGCCTACTTGCTCAGTTAGTTGCCTAGCAACACGTCTCCTGTTCCAGATCCCAGCTGCACACATTTGCGCAAGAACCAGCGACAGGGCTCTCCTTGTCACATGGTTGTCCTGCATAATTAGGAAAGCAAGACAGAACGACTGATGGAAAGGACCATCAAGGTGTGTATGTACAATATTTCTGACACCCAATGAAGACCGTGAAGATGGTTTCCTGCATGGGCTGTTTTCCCAGTTGCATCGTTCGCTGTCCCTTGGCATAGAGCCATGGGGTGAGGACCCAGTCACCTTTCTACCAGAGGGTGATGGAGAAGAGCACTGTGCAGGAGTAAAGGACGGAGAGCACTGTAGAGCTGCAGGAGAGACATTTCTCCAGCGTATGCTTGGAGAAATGCGCACAAAACTTGCAAAAACAGCGTTGCACCAGTGCCTCCTTTACATACTCTGGTCCCAGGCAGGAAGAGTATCTGCCGTGCTTGTCTTCAACAGGCAGACTGCTTAAAGTACAGTAATGGGTCTGTTAAAGCCTGAAGAAGATGCGTACAAGCCATGCCTCTTTATGAGAGGAACATTTGATAACATCGACTCGAGACTTTACCCCCGTGGCTCAACTTGAGTCCCAATTTGTGTGACTCGATTACAACACTGCTCTCACTACACGTGTGTCGCAGCATGCAATGCAGACAAGCCTGCAAATAGTCTCTGTAAAAACAGAAAAATATGAGAAGAAAAAATTTCTCTCATGCAATAATACAGTAATACAATTACTTAATTATACAAACCATCTCATAATTTTGGCCAAAGACAAAACGAGAATAAAATAACTCCAGCCGGAGCTATTGCAGCATGGGGGGAGAGCACAGCCAACTTACGTTGCTTGATCCCTGGGAAGGAGCGACTCAAGCTGCCGGCTTCACGTGGGGCACGTAACAAACAGGCTGTAGTGCACAAATATGTCTAATTAGTAAAACTAATACTGCGATTATTTGTAATATCACATATAAATTGTGTAAAACAGCGTTTCTCAAACTGGGGGTCACAAGGCAATTGTAGGGGGGTCGCGTGATCACAAGAAGTACTGACATACCTTAAGATTAGGGCTTCTGATTTTCCTGATAAAACACCCAATACAAAACACAAACACTGGAAATGGTTACTCAATTCACACAGACTTCACCCTTTTCCCATTTAAAATCATAAATAAATAAAACTACTACAGTACAAAAAAACTAAAACAAAACCACCTTTCCCAGTGCAGCTGGGCAATGCCCCTCCTTCCTGACTTGTTCCTATCATTACTGGCAGGTCATTTTTTTTTTTTTTTTTTTTTTTTAAGCTTACTTCACCTTTGTAAGTACTCCTAAGAAAAAAAATGTGTACTTCTGCATTTTGTTAAAAGTAGTGTTCTCATCCAGCAGCTAAAGCTTATGTAAATACAAATCATTAAAAAAAAATCATACTTATATGTAGAAAACGGAATCTGTAAAAACAAACATTTTCTTTTAGGAGCCTTACTATCTTTTAGTTTTTTTCTCCATATATTACAGTGTCCTGTCCACCCTCAGGAGGCAGCGCCATATCTCTTTGTGGTGCAAAACAAGATCGTCTGACTGGTGGGAGCGCAGAGCTAATGACAGCTTCACACATGCTGAGTGGATGGAAAACTTTAGAATGTCAAAAAGTACTTTCATTTACACTTGTGATGTACTATGCTCTGTGCTGCAGCGCAGAGATACCCGGTTTCGCTGTGCTATACCAGCAAAGAAGAAAGTGGCAATCACAATTTGGAAGCTAGCAACAAAAGTTGGATACCGGACAACTGGACACAATGCTAGTGTTTTTTATAGTACATTGTAATTCCACATGTTATTTTCAAGTCTTTAAATAAAATAAATGTGTCACTACCAGAATGAGTACTGGAGATTAATACTTCAAAAAAAATTTATTGTATATACATATATTAACATATTAAACATTTTAATTAAACAGCCACATTTAAGAACAAGGAACACATAGCATAGGAAAGTGCAACATGAGAACGTGAACATGGGATGAGAGAAAGTTAAAGCACTTTAGAATGAATGGTTGGAAAGTATAGCAGGTCGTTTCAACATGTAATCCTGAATTTGTGATATCAGAAATTGAATAGTTGATATCAAATAAAATTTGATAAACAATTGTAATTGCTGATATCACAAATTCTATCCTTGATATCAACAATTATAATTCTGATATCAACAATTATATTTTAGAGCAAAAATGTGAAAAATACTGGATATCAAACATGGAACTTCTGATACCAAAAAAATAATTGATATCAGGAAATACATTTTTGATATCAGAAATTCAGGAATAAATGTTAAAACATCTTGCCATAGGACAGTTCCATAGAGGAGCAGTTACTGGGTATAGTGAGAAATCTGAAGGCAGGTTTATTGATTATGGAGAGTGTGGATTGTTTGGGTTTGCTGTAAGGGCTGTAGCAAGTTGTGCCAACACATTGACAAGGAGCCTCTGGTTCTCAATCTCTTGCTTTTGGTGTTCCAATTCTTCTCTTCTCCATATCATGCCTTCTCTCTCTGTAATTGGAGGTAGTTGGCATCAATCTGCAAATCCAGATGAGGGCACTGACAGAATCTGTTTTTTTTTTCCTGTCTGAAGAGAAAAGCAAAAAACAAATTAGACACCTGCAAACATAAACAATGAAACAAAACACATGTTCTATGTTGTAGAATAACATTCAAACATGCTGTACAAAAATAGTTCAACTTATTTGCAGGGGTTGCTTTATGGCAACAATAAGATGGAAAATATAAATCATATCTACCATAAAACTTCAATTAAATGCCTCTGGTGTTTATTTACAATATTTGTCAGCAGACCTGGCGCGTATTTTAGACCGGCATTTATATTCTCTAGCTTCACATGCTGCATGCAGTCATTGAGAAGCCGCTAACACACAACCTTGTAGCAACATCGTAACTCAATTTAAACATTCCAGCAACTTTGTTAAAATGTTGTGTGTCAGTGAGAACTAAGTAACAGTTTTGTTTTATAACACAATTACATTGTATTGTACACCCTCAAGTATAAAGCAAAAGTATTATGGTCTTTTTATATGCACTGGTTAACAAGGATAAGGTAGCCTATGCAAAATGTTGGAAAATGAACAAGCAGAAGTATGAATTTATATTTAAAAACGGAATTAGATCTACCATTGTTATTATTATTATTATTATTATTAAGTCGGCCAGGGTGTCCTCTGCTCAATGTGCACCAGCGACCCCTGTAGTCTGGCCGGGCACTTGCAGGCTTGCCTGTAAGCTGCCCAGAGCTGCGTTGACCTCCAACGCTGTAGCTCTGAGGTGACTGCATGGTGAGTCTGCAGTGGTCGGCTGACAGCACACGCTTTGGAGGACAACGTGTGTTCGTCTTCACCGCTCCCGAGTCAGTGGTATCGGTGAGCTGAGTCTAAAAAATAATTGGATATGCCAAATTGGGAGAAAATAATACCAAAAAAAATGTCGATTACTAAATTTAAAAAAAAAAAACCAAGAGGTTTGTATCTGGTCTACTTTCAAAGAAGCACGCTTAAAATTATCAAAACTTTTAATAACTGCATTAAACAAATATGCATTACATGTAGGCCTACCTTAAATTACATTTTCTGTTATTATGCATTAATCCTGAGAGTCACTTTCATCGCTGTCACTTATTAGCAGTTCATTACGCTCAAACTCCTCCTCATCTTCAATGGCAATGACAGAAACCCGGCGTTTAATAGAGACCCAGCATTTATTTACAATATTTGCTAGCAGACCCAGTGTATATTGGAGACAGGCGATTATTTGAGACCTGGCAATTATTTGAAGTTTTACGGGAATACTATTTTGTGCAATTGTACATTGCTATAACTGCACAATTACCTCTGGGACGTGCTGCAGGTCCTGGGGAAGTCATGCGGGTCGAAGATCCTGGTGATCACCGGCTGTTTGTTCTGAATGGATATATATATTTCACATATGTTAGAAATACCCACAAACTGCATGCTACAATGTACATTTAATACAAGAATAATTGTTCTTTATGAAAAAAAGAATACCTCTGTCAAATTCTGCAGATTCTGGAGAAAAAGGTCCTTGTGTTTCACATTCCTCTACTGGAGTGGTTTGCAGGTGTATTGCCGTTCAGTGTTTCTAATGGAATAAAATAATATTTTAGAAATAGATTTAAAAAAAAAAAAAAAAAACTCATTTTATTTTAGCATGTGTTTTTTTATTTATTTTTAAAACAATAAACAGGTACACAGTTCAGATTAAAAAATAAAAACAATAGCGTACTTCCTTTGCGTATAAAGTTGCCGAACAACAACAAAGCTTCATTTAAAACAGGTAAGTCCACATACCTTCCAAACAAGGGCTTGTATCCTCCTCTGCTGCACTGGTACAAACAACGCCTTCAAGACTGTGTACTGGACGGCATCCCAATATGTTGTCCATTACCTCAAAGTATTTGAACGTTTTTCTGCTGTTGCCACTTTTGTTGTTGGCGTCCTTCACTTTTTTTTTTTTACTCTATTTTAAGTTTTATTTTTTATTTTGTCCTAGCAGCTGGATTGCCTTCCTTTCAATTCCTATTGCCTGCAGCATTTTCAAATGTTTTTCTTAAACTTTAAGACTTCGCACTGCACCCAATAACTGACCAAATATTCAAAAGTGCTTTCATTTCCTCCCCATCCCAAGGTAAGCAAACATTTTCTTTTCTTTTTTTCCCCACCATTGCTGCAGTAAAATCCCAAAACACACTGACGTTGCGTATCATGCTATGTAATGACACTTCCGTCTGGACCAGTTGGGACTCATCGGGTATGGGATATGAAACTGTACGGTACAATATTAATTTGGCTTGTGGGCATTGTAAATCATAGCGGGAACAAAAATGCCAATATTCATTTTAAGGCCAAACACAAATAACAATCTCCTAATTACGGACCACAACAATCACATTATAACGGGGTAGCACTGTGTGTGTGTATATATATATATATATATATATATATATATATATATCCCTCCCTCCTAAAAGTGGCAGGAGGGTGACAACAGGTTCTCAAGACGAAGTATGATGGGGTCCCCTGACTCAACCATGCTGTGAAAGCTTGAGTATCGAGTAGTGGAAGCGGCACTCACCAATCCGTCTTGCCAGCGTGGTGAGTCATGGCTAGGCTTGCTACTATTCGATTATTATTTTATTGCCAAATCGACGATTAATATCGATGTTTATTTTAGAAAGAATTTACAGGTTCTTTTCAATTGTTATTTTTCAATTCAAGCAAAGAATGGATGAAATCGACCTTTATGCTTAAAAAAAACCCAGACTTTTTATGCCATTGAAAAACATCTCATTTAGCAGAACCCCTTTATCATATTCAACATGCAACAAAACCATGGTTACCAACATTCTAATTGAAATAACATTTGGTCACAGCTGAGCTATACATTTAAAATTGTCTTAAATAAACCATAGTAAACACAGCATATGAAAGTGTATTACACATACCTTTAGCCCTTTGCGGTCCATTTATTAATTCTGCGTCAGGCTCGCCAGGTCTAATTAATTTTCACACGCGCAGTTAATTTTAGACGCGCTGTTTAAAAGTATTTTTTTTCACAGTCAAACGGGTTTAAATGGCCCTGCATATCAACAAAGCACTCACTAGGGCTCTCCAGCCCCGCCCTACCCTTTCGTTTGCTATCGCTTTCACATATGCTACCAAATAAAAAATAATAATAATAATAGTCGTACATACCAATCAATCGTCTCCTGATGACTCGTTTATCACCAAACTCCTCAATAATGCAATCCAAGTCATTATTTTATTGCTATAACATCTCAAAAAGCTCTGCAAATGTCCGTGATAGTCTCTGTGCGCTGATACTATACTCCCAGCTTGTTTCCATACGACCGCCCCATCTGATGCCAATGGGGTACTATGACTATTCATGAGATACGCCTTTTTTTTTCGGCTTGTCTCGGCTCCTGTCGCTCCCATTCGGCAATTGAATGGTTTTCTCGGCTTTTCCGGAGAAAAAACGACTAGAAACCCGTTTTTTGCGTTGCTAGAATGATGTCGGACCCAGTCCGACAAAGGACCTATGAGGAATAATTGCAATGGACCGGAAAGGGTTAGAGCATAAATTTATGAGTAAAAATAATATGCACAGAATAAAACATTAGATAGTTGAACAGAACTAACTTGCACTTATTCAGAGTCTTAGCTCCCCCTCACCTGTTTCAACACGGCTGGACTCAGAGTCACTGGAAGGCAAGACAGATGTGCCCACTTTGTCCTGCCACGGAGACTTCAGTCGTCGGCTAGGGTATTGTGCACAATATTCATTAAGAGTTTTTCTCTTGCACCTTATTTTCAAATCAAACTAGTAACTGTCACCGTATGCCTAAAGCAAAAGGTTACATACACCTTAACCTACTAATTTCAAAGTAGGTGCTTTGAATGACAGGCGCTGTAGCTGGCAAATGAGAGCATTTTAGCACTGCTTCAGTCAACAAGATCTGTCAGAACAAGGTGAAACTACAGCACAAATGGGCCACTGAGATGACTGACAGCGAACCCCAGCCATTCAGAGCGGAATGGAGACTAAAAACTACACAAACTAGAGATGCATTTCTAAATGATTATTTTTGGTAAGAAAATAAAAAATAGCGAGTGGTTTTACCGACATTTATCGTATATTAAATTTATTTCAGTCAAACTCATATTTTTGGGAATTCAACGTTTAACAAGCTTTACCGATTAATATTGAAAAGTAGCAAGCCTAGTTATGGCCAACCGCCCCCTCCCCCATGACAAAAACATGGCCCTAATTCCCTGGAGGCTTGATTGCTGCCGACCAAGGCAGCGTCCGGCTAGGCACTTACAACTGCAGATCTCTTTCAGGTGAAACAAGACTTCAACAGTTGGAAGAAGAACTTGGAAGAATCTCGTTGGACATAGCAGGATTAAGCGAAGTACGGCGAAAAGACGAAGGACTATTAGAACTCAAGAGTGGAAGCCTTCTCTTCTATTGAGGCACTACAGATGGACGAACAGGAGGCGTTGGATTCATTGTCCTCAAGAGAATCAAGAATAACATAGTAGAGATTGACAGCAATTCAGAGGTCCGGAAGACTGATAGTGAAAGTTTCAAGGAAGTATGAACTTCAGGTCATCCAAGTATATGCACCAACAAACAACAAGCTATTCAGATGAAGAAGTCATAGATTTTTATGAAGAAGTACAAGAACTACACGAAAATGGAAAGAGCCACTATAAATTCATCATCGGTGACTACAAAGCCAAAATAGGAGCCCAGAATCCGGTCTGCAAATTTGGACATGGCAACAGGAACGAGAGGGGCGACAGACTAGATCTTTGCAGAGAACAAGAACTTTTTCATCATGAACACCTGCTTCAAGAAGAAACCCATCAGGAAATGGACATGGAGAGGACCCAGCGGAGTGAAGAATGAAATGGACTACATACTCACGAACAAGAAGCACACTGTACAAGATGTCTCAGTATTAAACAATTTTAACACAGGAAGTGACCACAGACTTGTAAGATGCAAAATACACCTAAACACAGCACTGGAGAGAGCGAAACTCGTGATGACGAAATCCAACACAATCAACGTAGAAATGTTCCAGAAGCAAAGCCTGGTGTTTCAACTGGAACTGACGAATAGATTCAGCGCTCTTCAAGAAGATGAAGCAATCAAGTTAATCAAAATCTATGAGGAAGTGAAGCAAGTAATTGCAGAAACAGCCAAAAAACATCGCTGGAACACAGAGTACAAAATGCGAACAGAAGATCACATAAGAGACAAAAGACCTCATAAGGAAAAGCAGGGAAATGAAACAAACACAGCTCTGAAGTCAAAAATTGAATACATTGAGCTCTGCAAGACAGTAAGAAAGCGTATTACTGAGGATATACGGTCATTCAACTATAGGTTGGTAGAGAAAACTATTGAAAACAACCAAAGCATGAAGAAAGCAAAACAAACACTAATCGTCAGGGAAAAAACAAAATTTTAGCAATCAAACAAGAGGACAGGACTGACATCCATCGAGAATCGTGAATTGATTTTGAAGAGAGTCAAAGACTTTTACAGAAAATTACATCAAGATGAAAAGAGCAATGTAGCAAATGATGAAGATGAGACGGAAAAAACACAACCCGAGGAAGAAGTTCCAGACGTTCTACCGGAAGAAGTGAAACATGCTATCAAACATATGAAGACAGGAAAGGCACCCGGAGAAAATGGCATAATGATTGACATCGTGAAGGAAGGAGGTGAAGAACTGACAAAAATACTGTCTCGTATTTTTACAGATTGCATTGAGCAAAATAAGGTGTCAAACAACTGGAACAACATTCAAACAAATTTTAGTGACTGTCAGAAGATTACCATTTTCTGATCTCAGGGAACGACAAGTGACATATGGGGTCAGCAGATCTTGAAGATAAGAAGGTCCAAGACCATGTAAGGCCTTATAGGTAATAAGAACTTTAAAATAATAATAAAAAATAATAATAATAATAGCATCAGTAACAAAACAAATGAATGAGATGGATGCAGTAATTGTATCAATTAAATATGCAATTAAAACCAAGACTAAAAATTTTAATCGCGATTCATTTTTTTAAATCGCTTGACAACCCTAATATATATGTTACGGTTCATGTGTAAAATCAGTGAATCTATAGATTAACCAGTAAATGTGTAAATTTACCAGCTCAGCGGTCAATGTATAAAATAACCGGTATATATGTGTAGATTTACCAGCTCAGCTGTCAATGTATAAAATAACTAAGGAGATGGTAGTAAACCATCTCTTTTACTTACATCCATGATCACTGTCTGGCAACGATTCATAATACAAAATAATGTTTTGCTGGCAAAATGACGTAGCACACTGTATGATTCTCACTGAAATGTGAAACCTGCGTGCACTTAGATTATGCTTTTTTCTAAGCATGAGTTTTGCTGAAGAGATGTCATTATTACCACACCTAATGTTTGCCCTTTGGTAAATTGATTTAAAATAAAATTGGGAAAGTGCATTTACATAAAGCGAAAGACAAGGGGATAAAATTGTTAGAAATAAAACCAGAAATCTGTCTCTAATCATGTCTTTATATGAGACAAAACATTAATACACTGTCTCTGCTAAATACATACATTATTATTATTATTATTATTATTATTATTTTTATTATTATTATTATTATAATAAAGATTAATCAAATAATACACACAAAAAATAAGGCTGGAGTTTAATAAAAAATAAATTTGTTTTTATAGATTTATTTATATATATAGGGCTTAATTTAGTAATTTATTTGATTTAATTTTGTTATTTTTTTTTCTTTCAAACAACTTAATGGACTTTTAAATAGGCCAAGCATTCATTTTCACGTACATACGAGATCGCAACGTGTTAATAAGCAACTAATCTTTATTAAAGCTATAATGAAAAATAAAGCGTTTTGCGGGACACACTATTACAATCGTTATGATGAGTATCTGTATTTAATTAATTAATAAAGATGAGTCGCTTTGGCATTTAAATGAAAAATTAAGACCCATTTATTTGTTTCACAGAAAAAAGTAAATTAAACCAATTTTACTATGAACGCGTTTCTCAGTTGTGATTGAGCTACATGAATGGATTAACAGCTATCAATTGTAGGGCTGCTACGATTAAACAGAAAATTGATTTTTCAATCGATTCCATTCCTCATTATATACATCGATATAAATATTGGATATTATTGAAGTTTATCAACGAAACTGCACCGAACGCGCTGCCTTGCTATTTACAGTATTTCTGCCAAAGACAAGCAGTGGGCGTGCTCTTCTTTTCCTGCTCGTGTTAACTAGCATCTGATTTGCTGGTCCCATCCTACCAGTGAATCAGTTTTGAGAATGCTTTGTAAGTACACCCCTGTGTATTCACTTGTAACAGGGCGAGCAGCCCTGTACAGTATTTGTTTGTTTTATTTTAGAACGGGGTCCCCCTCCGCCCGTGTTATTTTGTGTTTGTTTGTTTGTGTGTTTATTTATTGTGTTTTAGGTTGGCGAAGCGCCGCATATATTATTATTTATGTATTTGTGACGGCGTAGCTGTTTATTAGAAAACTCGTGCAGAAGGTGGCCATCTCCCAAATTAATTATGTGATTTAATTTGTTGCTAATCGGGAGATGGTCACCTGTATAAAAAGTCTGCAGCTCTCCAGCTCGGGGTGGTGGTGTAGTAGGAGCGAGAGCAACGAGGGAGAGAGAGAGAAAAAGCTTTAAGTTTAAGAATAAGTCCAGGAACAGTGACGGCTACAGCTCAGCCTGACCTGGACCAGTTATTGTATTTCTTTTTTGTGTTCGTGACTTGTTTTTTGTTTAACTGTTTATTTTGCTAGGTGAGCACAGTTTTCTTTTGTTAAAACATTTGGTTTATTTTTGTTGTATTTTGAATAAAGACGGGCATAACGCCATTTCACTACCTGCGGTATCCTTTTCCAGTTCCTGCTTCTGGCCTGACGTCATCACACACGCCATCCTGTCACACGTGGTGTCCTGCGTGGGATCTACAGCGCCTCCAGGACTCAGACCAGAGTGGGAACCGCAGTTTTTTTTTGAAAAACAAAAGGAAAAAGAAATGGGGAGAAGAGGCTGGAGAGGAGCACAGGAGGGCAAAGGGAGAAAGGCGGAAGCAGGGCTGTGGTGTTTCGACTGTGGCCAAACTAGCCACACCACCATACCCTGCTCCGTCCACAGGACCCTTCAGGCAATGGCCCAAAGACTGGGATGGGGGGAGTGGTGCCCTGGCTGTGGGGCATATGGGCACACGTTGGCCCTATGCCCCATGCAGGATGAAGAAGAGGAGCCCTTGCTGCCACGTCCTATGTCTGAATGGGAGGAGCCTGAGTGTCCACAGCCCAAGTGGGAGGAGCCTGAGCGTCCACAGCCCAAGCGGGAGGAGCCTGAGCGTCCACAGCCCAAGTGGGAGGAACCAGAGCGTCCACAGCCCAAGTGGGAGGAGCCAGAGCGTCCACAGCCCAAGTGGGAGGAGCCAGAGCGTCCACAGCCCAAGCGGGAGGAGCCAGAGCGTCCACAGCCCAAGCGGGAGGAGCCCGAACGTCCTACGCCTGAGTGGGAGGAGCCCGAACGTCCTACGCCTGAGTGGGAGGAGCCCGAACGTCCTACGCCTGAGTGGGAGGAGCCCAAACGTCCTACACCTGAGTGGGAGGAGCCCAAACGTCCTACGCCTGAATGGGAGGAGCCCGAACGTCCTACGCCTGAATGGGAGGAGCCCGAACGTCCTACGCCTGAATGGGAGGAGTCGGTGCGTCCACAGCCTAAGAGGGAGGAGTCAGTGCGTCCACAGCCCAAAAGGGAGGAATCGGTGTGTCCACAGCCCAAGAGGGAGGAGTCGGTGCGTCCACGGCCCAAGGGGAAGAGGTAGGCAGAGCGTCCACCGCCCAAGTCTCCACCAGCAGAGGAAGAATGCCTGCTGGTTTTGCCACCAGAGCCAGAGGGAGAGGAGCTGTCTCCAGCGCCAGAGGGAGAGGAGCCGTTGCAGCCGTCTCCAGCGCCAGAGGGAGAGGTCCCACCGCTGTCTCCAGAACAGGAGGGAGAGCCGCACCAGTCCCCTGCAAATGAGGGAGAGCCTCACCAGTCCGCTGTAACAAGGGTAGACTACACGCTGCTCCCACCTCCGCCACCAGGATACTACACGCCTCCGCCACCTCCAACAGCAGAGGGTGAATGCCTGCTGGGTCCCTGTCCACCAGCAGAGGGTGAATGCCTGGCTGGGTCCGTGTCCACCAGCAGAGGATGAATGCCTGCTGGGTCCCTGTCCACCAGCAGAGGGTGAAGGCCTGCTGGGTCCCTTTCCACCAGCAGAGGATAAATACCTGCTGGTATCACTTCCCCCACCAGCAGAGGATGAATGCCTGCTGGTATCACTTCCCCCACCATCACGAGGAGAGGAGCTGGAGTTGCCTCTGCCTCCATCACCATCAGGGGGAGAGGAGCAGGAGCTGCCTCTCCCTTCACCAGAAGGACCAGGACTAGATGCTGGCGGTCCACAGCAGCCCTTGCATAGGCTGCTGGGAAAAGCATGGGGAAGAACCGCCCGGCCACAGTGGCCGAGAAGAGGGCCAAAACCCGCACCCCAGCTTGTCCTGACTCCCTGCCTCGCTTCGCCCAAGGATGCCAGCCTCGCACCGCCCAAGGATGCCAGCCTCGCACCGCCCAAGGATGCCAGCCTCGCACCGCCCAAGGATGCCAGCCACGCACTGCTCAGGGATGCCACGACCGCTTCGCCTGGGGCTGCCTGTTGCTCGGCATCGCCTGGGGCTGCCTGTTGCTCCGCATCGCCTGGGGCTGCCTTTTTCGCCAAACAGGGTACAGGGTACGAGGGAGAAGTGGAGCTCCCGCTGCCGCCTTCATGGCCAGGGGCTCCCCTCCTGAGTTCGCCTCCCGAGGGGCCGCTGCTGCCGCCGTCGCCTCCCGAGGGGCCGCTGCTGCCGCCGTCGCCTCTCGAGGGTCCTGCTTCGCCTGGGGTCGCCAGGGATCCTGCTTCGCCTGGGGTCGCCAGGGATCCTGCTTCGCCTGGGGTCGTCAAGGGTCCTGCTTCGCCTGGGGTCGCTACACTGTGGTCGGAGCCCCACGGAGGGGAGCTGCCGGCCATGAAGAGGAGGGGGGAGGTCAGGAGACCAGCTCCCCCAGCTGCACTTTCGCGGCCGGAGATCGTGTGGTCGGAGCCCCACGGAGGGGAGCTGCCGGCCATGAAGAGGAGGGGGGAGGTCAGGAGACCAGCTCCCCAGCCGCACTTCGCGGCCGAGATCGTGGTGGTCGGAGCCCCACGGAGGGGAGCTGCCGGCCATGAAGAGGAGGGGAAGGTCAGGAGACCAGCTCCCCAGCCGCACTTCGTGCAGGATATGGTGTGGCTGAAGCCCCGAAGAGGGAGCTGTTAGCCACCAAGAAGTGGGGTGGAGGACATTCCACCATGGCCACCCCCAGAAACACCTTGCTTCTCCCTCTTCCGGGACTTTAAGACTGAGGGGAGGTGGCTGTAGGGCCATGTGTGCGTTGCACAAGGGGGTATATGTAATAGGGCAAGCAGCCCTGTACAGTATTTGTTTGTTTTATTTTAGAACGGGTCCCCTCCTCCGTGTTATTTTGTGTTTGTTTGTTTGTGTGTTTATTTATTGTGTTTTAGGACGGCGCCGCGATATTATTATTTATGTATTTGTGACGGCGTAGCCGTTTATTAGAAAACTCGTGCAGAAGGTGGCCATCTCCCGAATTAATTAGGTGATTTAATTTGTTGCTAATCGGGAGATGGTCACCTGTATAAAAAGTCTGCAGCTCTCCAGCTCGGAGTGGTGGTGTAGTAGGAGCGAGAGCAACGAGGGAGAGAGAGAGAAAAAGCTTTAAGTTTAAGAATAAGTCCAGGAACAGTGACGGCTACAGCTCAGCCTGACCTGGACCAGTTATTGTATTTCTTTTTTGTGTTCGTGACTTGTTTTTTTTGTTTAACTGTTTATTTTGCTAGGTGAGCACAGTTTTCTCTTTTTGTTAAAACATTTGGTTTATTTTTTGTTGTATTTTGAATAAAGACGGCGCAAACGCCATTTCACTACGTGCGGTATCCTTTTCCAATTCCTGCTTCTGGCCTGACGTCATCACACATGCTATCCTGTCACATCACTGTATAAACAAACAAACAAAAAAAAAACCGCGCTGCCTTGAATCCAGAGCAGGACAACAGGCTTCCTAGCAAACAGCTTGTAAATAAATTGTGCACATTAAAGTTTCAAAAGGAACTGTTATATAATGAATATTTAACAATATTCAATAACATTAAAAAATAAATAAATAAATGATCAGTAAAGTTAAACGCAATTTTGGAGTAAGGATCAGCTAGCGGGTATGCATGTTGTCGTAAGTAAATCAATTTATTATTATTACTATTATTATGATGATGTTTTAGGCAGGGATTTCCGCATTGTGTTTCACTAGATGGAATGGTACAGTATTAACAAGATGCAATGCGTGATGCTGCAGCTGTCACTGGATAAAAAAAGTCTTTAATAAATTTGTGTCTAGTTTATATAGATTACATTCCAAATGACTGTAATCTGTTTGGAATAACTATTTTAGTAACACTCTTGTAGTATGTTAAACTTGCTTTAGGCTTGTTGCGAAAGTTGTGTTTTTTTGTTTTTTTTCTCCTGACGCTACTCAGGTGTAATTACCCCTCGCATTCAATTGCTGTGCACAAGCTTTTACTTAACAGCAATGATATTAAAATAATAATGTTGCAGGAAGAGGAGTGCACTGAAAATCTATGGTGCAATCGTCAATATTTACTAGAACAATTATATTTTGTATGCCCAATTAATCGATTGCTATTTTGAGGCTTAACTGACAGCCCTAATCAATTGCATTTAAGGAGAGTAGAACATCCGATGTAAAAGACCTATTTATAGACATATATGCGGTCATTTATAGAAAGCTGTTTATTTTAAAATGCTCAGAGCCCTTGCAGCTAACGCACTTCCCTCAAGACTTCCGTTTTTCTTCTGCTGTCGAGACCGCACAGAGGGGTCACATATTACCCCCCTTACACAGCGCGTTTTCAAAATGTTTTTATTTTACCGTTTAAACGTTTAAACTATATATATTTTTAAAGTGTAAACGTTTATTAAATTAAACAGAATCTGGTACCCCTAGTCTTGGGGTCCCCTTAAGCCACCAGCAGAAGAATCTTATTATTATCTTCTTAACGTTTTACCCCAATTCAAAGCTGCTAAACACAATTTCTCCACCAGTCAGTAGAAATAAAGAAAACAGTAGCCTGCTGTAATTTACTCAAATAAGCTTAACTATTACACACTGCCAACATGTGTTTAAAATATAGCATTTAGATTTCAAGACCATGTCACTAACATACTTTTTCATAAAATATTTTCTAAACAAAGTTGTTAAATCAGGAGAAAGGAAGACAAAAATCAAGCACACCCTATCGACTTAATTTGTTAAACTTAATAAATGGCCAACAAAATAATTATGTACTGTTCTGTGCATCTATTTAATATAAAAGAAGCAATTCAGACAAACTTTAGTTCTGGAGCAAGGTACACCACTCAGCTGTATCTCTTGAAGCAAAGATAGAAAAACTCTGCTCAAAAGTAATTATATAAAAAAACCCCACTGAAATAGTGATTTTAATTATAATTAAAAACATATGACGGCAGTTGAAAGATTGAGTAAACCAATCAGTGTGCCTCAAGACACTCGTGATTACAAGTCACTTTTGAAAAGACGGAATAAACCATATTAATTTAAGTTTGATGATGATGAGTTATCAGCAGGGATCCTAGTTTTCCGCAATAAAAAAACAACATTCTCTAATAAGAAATAACAATAATCTTCATTATTCCACAATTAAAATAAAAGGCTAAAATTTAGTCCCCCCCCCGTCACATTATAATTAGGGACCTACCTAAATCGCGATTTCGCGGAAATCGTGAAATTGAGGGGTCACCGCGAAATTCACCTCTTAGGGGCCAATGCATACAAACAAGTACGGAGAGGAGAAAAAAAAGAAAACTTGTTTAAATGAACTACTGCACAACGCAAGTGACGCAAACTACGTATCTTCCTTCTGCAGATAGCCCTTTTTTTATTCCTTCGCCTTCCTGTGTGCATTGCACTTAAGCAAAAAACAAACAAACAAAAAATGTCCACAAGTAACATTTACACAAAAAAATTCTCCAAAGCAGTTAACATTCTTGTTTATTATTCAAATGACAAAGTTTTAATCAGCCTATCAGTGCGTCTTTACTGCTTTTATGTGACCTGTACTGTGCAGGAGGGGGCGGGACAAAGTTGGTGCTGCATTGTTTTGATTTAGGTTGCTAAAATCTAGTTTTCAGCATTGGAGGGAAAATAGTAGAAATGGACAACAAAAAAAGCAAAGTATATTTCGGCTGATGATCGTTTTATATTTCCCAAAGAAACTACATGCAGACCGAGGTAATTGTTTTCCATATCAATGTGTATTTGGAGAAAATCCGATCAATCGCTATTTAGCTATAGAATCACACATTCACACAAAAGGCTACTTCAGAGGCTGCTGAACAGAACGTAAAATAAACAGCTTTCAGAAACCAAACTGGAAAGTCAGCGTAGACAAAAAGTATTCCTGTCTGCAAGTTAAATCAGTACTAAAACGATCCAGCACAGCCACCTCGCTTCAACCTGCTGCTTACAGTTGGAATTTTAGACCCGAATAGCCACATACTAATAAAATAAATTATTGGATGGGACAAATAACAACGACAACGAACGTGCTGCATACATTGACTTTATTAAAGTATGCCAGATGCCCTTGTGTAACCGAGTTTTTGGGCTGTTTCTAATCGATTTCCACATCTGTATAACTTGGCAAAGCTTTGCCTTAACTTCCAACCAATTCACTGGATGCAGACGTGCAGTCTCAATGTATGGGCAAGTCAATTGCAGGGGGATGCTGCATACTCGCCTTTAACAAATGCCAGCACTCTGTTTTAGTAAGGAAGCAAGTACCACTATTTTTAGGCTTTATAGTGTTCTGAAATACTGTCTACTTAGGTTTATTTAATGTTTAAACACGTCCGCGAAATTCTAATTTTATTCCGCAACACACCCGTGAAAAATACGTAAATTTACCGCGATTTAAGTAGACCCCTAATTATAAGTTACACAAAGTACAAATGAATTACAGTTAACAAGGGAAGTACTTATTGGTACACTTTCACATCCGAAGGAAGTTACACGCTCACCAGAGTGCCATACGTCTATGTAGTAATACGTCTGTGTAGTAATAATACAAACCAAAAAATAGTATTCATATTAGTTTATTGCAAGTTAGTCTTTGTCACCTGGGTGGCTTTTGCCAAACTCATTGGCTCGATCTTTAGTGGTGATTTTTATCTTTTTCTCCATCTTTACACAGCTTGTTCAGTAGTAACAATGCACTGGATAGTGAAGTAAACTGCAGCTATGTTTCAACACGAATGTGACACTGACAGTGCGCCTCGTTCAACCTTGACTTCTGTACACCAGAAGCAGTTTTATTGAACAAAGTATGTTTACTTAATTTAAAGCAAAATTGCTTGTTGATGATTATATATGATAAGTGCATGTTTTATTCCCCGCCCCAAGTCTAAAACAAAAACTTCTCCGACAGCATAGAAAATCTGAGTTTTTCTGTGTTATTCCGCAGGAAACAGATTCCTAGAATCCCTGGTTATCAGGTTCCAAAACAGTACTGTATCAGTTGTGAACGAATCGCTATTGGTTCCAAGAAGTACTACGTCCTTCATTACAACCCACGCCACTTTCCTTTCACTTTCGTCAATGTTAGCATCTGAGGTCATCAATGTGGGATGGCACATGGCCGGTGATTGGCTAAAACAGGCAAAAGAGGATGGGAAGCATGCCACCTTTAGCTATTATTTTAGATGGCTTTACTCGCATGTTCCATGCTAGCCATCTGAAGAAATGGAAGAAAATGATTGGCTAATAGAGGTGCTAATCATAACTATAGAGGAGGCACAAGCACGTCTGCCTCCTCCTCCAAACAACTGAGTGGAGAATTTGGATCGGGTCGCTGCCTCTGCGTAAAATAAAGAACTTATTTATTTTAAAATTATCAAGTAGTTAGTGCCTCCTCTGCCTTCTCCGATGATTTATAACTTGTATCCTATCAGTAGTTAATACAAACAAAAAATATTGTTTCAAGGCAAACTCCAACAATTTTGAAAATGGAGTCAGTCGCAGACTGTAATAAAAAATGGAATCAACTGATACCAGTACCCAGTTGTCTTAAGCCCCTTTCACATTGGCATGCTCTACCCGGGTCAGGACCCTGTGTCATGAGGGTTGGCTACGCGATTTCACGCTGCTTTCAGGGTTGACCTGGGTGACAAACGCAAATAAACTATATGCGTATCAATGCCCCGGAAGCAGTTTGTTACAGACGCTTCCTCCAAGCTTCTCTGGATTGAACCGTCGGCTCAAATGTTGATTAGAGCAAATGTGTCTTCATCCCTGCTGCAATGTGGCTCATAGTGTCTCAATCAACAAAAATATGGCTAAACAGAATAAACAAAAACCTTCCTGCGGAAGTCAAACCTTCACGCAGGCGTGGCTGTTTGTTATTTCGTCAGCCATCATGCATTTTGTCTCGCTCAACCTGAGTCAAAGCATGTCAACCCACATCCTGAGGTGTGTCACTGGGACCCGGGTACGTGGTTTCACACTACGCGGGATTGTGACCCGGGTAGAAGTGCCAGTGTGAAAGGGCTTTCGAATGTTGCTGTCCTTGTTGCCTTCAGCTGCCAAGTTTA
Source organism: Acipenser oxyrinchus oxyrinchus (assembly GCA_030684275.1). NCBI lineage: Eukaryota > Metazoa > Chordata > Actinopteri > Acipenseriformes > Acipenseridae > Acipenser > Acipenser oxyrinchus. The sequence continues at coordinate 61,115,633 of CM060247.1, read as the reverse complement.
ACCACTTCGATGTCAATGTTTTGTTTTTTGTTTTTTTACTGGCACATTACAAGAGGCATACCGTTCTAACTTTCTTTATAACCACCTTGTACTGCTCTCAGTGGTGAAGGTCATTTTCACTTAATAAGTACTTAGTGTAAGGAAGCTTCCTTTTTATCCTGTGGAGTCACACTCTTTATCATTCAGTGAACATGCTGTCTCTTCTGACTTACAATTATCTCAGAAATACAGGGGTGAGAAAATGAAATCCAGTGACCTGTGATCAGATCACAGTAATGTCTTAAGAACACAGGTGTCCTTTTGAAACAGGAATAAAAGTAAAATAGCTTTTAAAACGTTATATTAATATAGTGTTAAAGAATCCTTGGTGCTTAAGTTGCCTCGTGCAATGTTTTGGAAGCTTCTGCTGCAGCAGAACTTAAATCTGCAACAACACTTGCTAGTTGCATAAAGATCCTCTTCCTTAAACGCAGAGGGAAACGTTCAATAATTAATATAAACCTAAACATAACATGTTATAAAGTAAAACAATGACCACTGCAAAAATTATATATTACATATATATATATATATATATATATATATATATATATATATATATATATATAGATAGATAGATAGATAGATAGATAGATAGATAGATAGATAGATAGATAGATAGATAAACTGACTGTCAAAATGTGTTTTTACGCGTAATATTCCCACGCATTGAACATAATTCTCCCGCATACTCCACTGACCAATGTTGAAATCGCTAATATTAAATGTACACACAGAGACATGCATCTGTTTGCTCCTTACTTGTGAGTTGGCTATCACGTTTCTTCACATCAAACATGCTACTCTAACGGTGTAATAAAATGTGACATGTTTTGAGAGTCAGATTTTAAAAAGGCCCGAAATGTGAAAAGCTTGCACATTCCCTGCAAATTATAGGAAGCTGGACACAGACAACGGTATAGACTACCTGTGAGCCACTGTATCAACTAACATGCGAGAAAAATAGATATAATGTTACCTTTAGCAGACGAACACACTTGGCCTTGTCTGTTTATTAGGCAGTCTGCCAAACTGCAAAGCTGTATCCAGATAAAACTGTAATCCACAAGCCGTTTTTTTAATGCAATGGTTGGATTTAAAGGTCCGCTGATGTATTTTCCACTGAATGTTAGTGTTACCTCAATGACGTGTAGTCTCCTTTTCCTCCCCTTCCGTATCTGTAAAGACAGAGACATGTGACGCTGCACCGAAACTCACACCTCCTTCATGCAACCAGCTCATGACACATTTAACTGCGAAAATCACTCATGTGCAGTGCACTGCTTGCCTATTGCGAAGAAATGTCGGTAGCAAACCATGAAACTGGCTTCGTTATTTAATTTAAAATTAATTGCCTACAGTACTGTATTGTTATATATTAATCCCCGATATGCAAGCACTGTAATTTAAATAAAGCCACTAGGTGGAATCGTACAGTTAAAGCACGACAGACTGCAATTCCATTACGAAAATGCCCTTTAGAATCAATTATAGTGTATAGGACTGAAAATGTTTTAAATAAATAGTACAGGATTCCTTTAAAAAGGTATCCTCCTATAGTACACAAAAGGTCTTCCTCTAGTATAATAATATGACTGTTTAGGACTGAAAAGGTAAGACTCAGAATATTTATATTACTTTATGTTTCTATACTACAGTACTCAGTTCTATAGGACTGTATCAAACTGAACATTTCAACCAATTTCTTTTTATAAACCTATTTCTTTCATTACTACAAGTATTGAAAGCAGCCCCCTAGTACAGGAATATAGGTAGAACAAGTACAGAAATGTATAATAACATTACATTTAAGTTAAACCGTTTTTGTTTTAATGTATTCTCTTTTGAAATAGTTCTGATGCAATTGATTTGTTTTTAATATATTTGTTTAACTTTTTAAAATAAATAGTACATAAAAACACCATTAGCTAAAGAGAAGAGTTGCCGGCATAAAACTTGAAAGTATTCATTAAGCCTTAAACATTAAAAAGACAAAGCAGCAGTCAAAATTAATCTGAACATAATTTATTGTCCCACAAAACTTATAATCAATAAAGCAAATTAATTACTGGAATTACAAAACAGGACAATATTGTCTTAATATGATGCTTGATTTCACATTTGTTTGTCTTACATTTATTAAATATGTAATACAAACATTTTTATATTTAAATAAAAAATAGACAGACTTGCAAAACAACCAAAAAACAACTCAAGTTAAAGGGCATTGTTAATATACAGCTCAGTTTAAGGTTTAATGATCTGAATGATGGTGGATCTAAACAACACCACTGTTTAAAGTACAATAATCCGTCGTGTATCCACCCTAACCGTTTATCCACCACGACCAAGCTCTTCAGCAATGTTTTTTGTTTTTTTCATAAACCTATGCATTTTGCTACTGTGTAAATTACCTGACAATAATAAATGTGTGTACAGCACTGTATAAATATAATGTATATAATCTTTATGTTTATGTATATTTTACATTATTTAATTTTTTAGGACAGACAGTAAATACATAAAAGTCCAGTCATCAAAATGCTTAATTGTGGAGAACGGCATGAGTATAGAGCCCTTTGTTTCAAACACAGATTTTATCTTTAAACTGAATAGCTGTATAAAGTTACTCTCTTATTCCCAGCACATCGCCACTCTGGCACGCACTTGCCGATTGTTCCTGAGCAACATACGAAGAATCCGACCCTTCCTCTCCAATTACGCCACCCAGCTCTTGGTCCAGGCCCTGGTACTCTCCCGCCTAGACTACTGCAACTCCCTCCTGGCTAGACTCCCGGCTCTTGTTGTGAGGCGCTTCAGTTGGCTGGCGCGGAAATAGCCTAACTGACTAATATAGCAACTAGGTGGCTAAAAGCTGTGTGTAAACCAATCAAATTGCAAATCAACCTCTATTCAATTTAACCACACTCACTTGGCACTAATCAAACACTAGATCACCTAATTAAAACACCACCTTTATAATGTTACTTAAATATAGCTAATGTAAATTACTTGAAGCAGGATCACTTACTTGAAGCAGGATCACTTACCTATCGGCCTCAGACTCTGGTTACCTGTAGACTGTTATTAAATATTAAATTCAAATATATGCTTACCTTCCAGTATATGGAAGTGTAGTGTAGGATATATTGAAAAATAAGCACTGTCTTCAAAAGGCAGAGACTTGACTTCGACCAAACAGCAATCAGTTTTTCAGAGATCCTCAGACCATGTACCACACTACTTGTAGTAAGCAAGTCGCGCGATAATTGACTGGGGTTTACCAAGCGCTGAAGCTCTATTTTTGATAACAAAACAAAAATGAAAATGAAAACAAACACCTTGCTCTTAGGAGCCCTAACTAAACATGAGCAGGAACCTACTCTATATAAGTCGGACAGCTAAGCTGTTTACTGGCTGAAAACAAAACACACTGTTTTCTTTATCGACACAAAAGTAACACACAGCACCTCTCTGTGATGGCTTGGCAGCAGGGTACACCTCCTGCTTCCTTCTACTCAGCCGTCCCGAGCTGACTGCTTTGGGCGGCACAATGGCCAAGCACCCGCCCGAGGGGGAGCTTAGGTCGGCCAGGGTGTCCGCGGCTTACCACACACTACTGAACCCTGTAGTCTGTCCAGGCGCCTACGGGCTTGCCTGTAAGTTGCCCAGAGCTGCGTTGTCCCCCGACGCTGTAGCTCTGAGGTGGCGAGATGGTGGGCCTGCAGTGTGAAAAGAAGCAGACGGCTAACGGCACACGCTTTGGAGGACAGCCTGTGTTCATCTTCGCTGCTCCCGAGTCAGTGCGGGGGTGGTAGTGGTGAGCTGAGCCTAAAAACAATTGGCTATTCTAAATTGGGAGAAAAAATGATTAAAAAAAAAAACAATTGGTGACTACTAAATTAAAAAAAAACATAAATAAATTTAAAAAAAGAAATGGCTCTGTTTAGGATGCAGTCTGACACTTTGCAACATTACTAGCTAGACGTCAAATGTTATATTGCTGGAAGCAAGTTGCCCCCCCTCTGTTTGTCCATTGGATCTAATGCAAATGCTCCAGTTGGAGAAAATTAAATTCACAATCCACGGTTCTAGTGACAAATTTTACTCTGCCTGGCAGCCCTTCCTGGCCCACTTTGAAGAGCTCAGGTTTCCCCCTCTCCCCTGACCACCCACACTGCCCTCTGGGTGCAAGACGTGACATGTCTGCTCCTGTCTCCTTTCTGTTTTCTCTTTCTCTTTTGTTTTCTTTATCTTTTAGTTGTTTTTTTTCTGCTATCAGTGTATGGATTGAAAAATGAAAAAAGAACTGGTGCATGCATTAAGTACTTGAAATACAAACATAAACCATTTTCTGACCTTACACGGGTCACGTTTTGTTATGCGTACCACATTCTGATGATGTACCACTTTCTGGCCCTACCCCGGTAAGAAATTATATATACTGTGGTAAAGTATGGGGTAGAATAGTAGAGGCTCCAGTGGTTAAAGAAACAGGCTTGTTACCAGGAGGTTCCGGGCTCAATCCCAGCTCAGCCATTGACTCACTGTGCGTGACCCTGAGCAGGTCACTTAACCTCCTTGTGCTCTGTCCTTCAGATGAGATGTAAAACTGAGGTTTTATTGTAAGTGACTATGCAGCAGCAGTTGTGATGCAGAGTTCAGCAATTGTGATGCAGTTGTAAGTCGCTTTGGATATAAGCGAATGCTAAATGACTAAATAATAATAACAATAATATTGGTCCCCGTCTCGCTAGGAGCGTATACCCTATGTAACAGTGGAGAAGGAGAGATGTAGTTCAGAGGGAAAGAAAACTACATTTCCCAGAATACAACTGTCTAATGAAGCCAATTGTGTATGGCAAATTAGTTAATTGTACGAGCTGGTTGCAATTGTAGAAAGGCTGGTGTAAAAGACCGGTTCAAACAGTCCTTGGTTGGTGGTGTTAGCATGGAGCATGGTTGTGGGCGCCACTAAAAGAAAGCCAGCGAGAAGGCGGACCTGCACTGGATATACTGTGTGATTACCACAAAGGTAAAACCAAAAATGCCCTTTTGGTGTACAAAAGGGGAGCAGGAATTAGCCCTCTCCTTTTATAGTCAGGAACTAAACGGGTGAAATCACAGAAGATAAGTTAGAGCTCAGAGAGAGCTAGGCTTTGTTTCTGGTTTATACAAATTGTTTTGTTTGCATTTAAAGAGCCAGTTGTCCTATTTTGGTCTTGAAAGTAAAATAACTTTATTCACTGCATATTATGGGCTCCATTTAGCAAATATGTGTGCAGCCGCTTCCAAAAATGACAACTTCAGCGAACCACCGCAATAGCGCACGAAAAAGTAATTTAGAAGTCGGGTCTAATGCGTGGGCAAACTCACATCAAATAGCAAATCATGCGCCCAGCCAATCAAAGCACAGTGGGGGGAATAAGGTTACAACCAATAAGGATTCAACGTTGCTTTAAGAGCACCTGCACATTTGCATTAGCGAATGGAGGACATTTTGAAACCAGAAAAAAAGGAGAGACAAAAGTGCAAAAAAATTAAAAATGCCCAGCAGCCCAAGTGAGGAGTCTGACCTGCCTGGCACTTGCAGCATCTGCAACCTCCACCACTGGGGCTTCAAGTTCAGCATCTGCTTCCCTCAAACCTTGTAATCTTTCCTCTGTATGTTCAACATCCATTACAGAGAGCTATGTTATGTAAAACACAACAAGCCAGGATGATATTGCTAACCTTCTGAGGAGTGTACTGTAGTGTTCCACCAGAGACATCCAAACATCGGAATCACATTTTGAGGATTCCAAATGTTCGCTCAATTACAGTACGAGCACATTTAAAGGTACGATTATACCTTCGGCAGGGGTCGTGGGGTTGAGCAGCGGTGTCAGTAGCCACCGCTTCAGTGGATACCCGTTGTCCCCCATCAACCAGCCTCTCAGACTGTCAACCCGCTGAAAAGCAGCTGCCAAATTTGCGGTGATAAACAAGTCATGAGCGGAGCCAGGATAGTTTGCATACATATTGGTGATATAGTTGTTGGCCTCACGCACTACTTGCATGTTGACAGCATTCTGTGTTGGTGCGTGTAGCTGCACATGTGTGCAATGGATGGCTCCTAGGACACCAGGAAACCCATACTTCTCAAGAAAACCCTGCTTTGTATTTTGTTGCAGCTCGTGAGAGACAGGGAAATGGATGAATTCTCCTGCCAGCTTTAATAAAGCTGCAGGTACATCTCGCACTGCACATGATACAGCCGACCTGCTCATGCCTGCAGTCTAACCCACAGCACGTTGGAACGTTGGTGAAATTGAAATTGCTGCATACATGGTTTGTCAGTTGTCCGTTCACACTCTGTATTTCATTTATTTTTATTTTTTTCTCTCTTTTCTTTACCTGCTTCCCTGGTAGTTTTACTGGTATTTATAGTCGACCATGTAATTTGCACACAGTTTAGACCTGGTTTTCACATATCAATTGAAATGCAAATGTTAGCACCTGTTGATAGTTTGCTAAATCGATGATTTGCTCCATTCAGATATCTGGCACTGTTCAGATAAACTGTAAGCAGCCCCAACAAGTGAAAAAGTTATTTGTTTTAATAAAGTGTTTTTTTCTCAAATTATGTGTGTAATCCTTTATGAAAATTTTCAGGACTATTTTCCTAAAACTTCTCAGCGGAAGGGTACCTGACGAATCATAACAAGTTCAAGGTAAATGTAGGTTTTGAAGTGTTTTTTTAAAGAAAATAATGAGAACAATAGTTTTCTATTAGCGATAGCGCCTGTTGATGAAGGCTCTACCTTGACTTTCATTAGCGCCCTCGCTTTCTGCTCGGGACACATAACTCCAGTCGCAGTGAACTAACACACAAGGGGGCCCTCAACAGGCACTATCGCTTAAGTAGTCTGCCTACAACCTGGAAACCCCAGAAATTATGAGACTGGGTGAGGTTTGCAGCCTAGCCACACTACGAAAAAGGGGGTATACAGGGGTTCACATAATGTTTATTATTAGGTTCTAAAATTAGGGGTCATCATCCAAGTCGCTGTCAAGCTCCACCTCCTCCGACAACAGTTCAAACAACTGGGATGTCAAGACATCAACAATAGTTTATGTAGGAGTCCGGATTGCTGGTTATTAAAAATTTGTAACACATCATCACACATTCTCTGTTTATTTCAATAACCTAACACCAAATTCCAGCACTGGGGATTCAAAAGCAAAAAAAAAAAACACTTCTTCATTTTATATTACTGTTATTAACACATTAGCTTGATGGTACAACTGTATTTATAGAAGGATATAACTGAGGGAAACAAAATATTATTTTTAAGTAAAATACTTAAGTAAATGTATTTTTTAAACTCACATTTAAATGTAATGGCTCTCAAACATTGATACCTCCTCTTCTCATCCGCTCTTGGGAAGCAAGCTTCCACAACGCCACTCCCCGTAACTACATCCCTCTTCTCTGAATGGACAGCTAAATCGAGATCCCTGCTATGATTGGTTGTTTCAAGTGTTCATTAAAATAAAATTATTGATGTTTTCAACTGGAGTCACTGATTCCACCTATCGCTCTCAATAGTTTTTTTTAATAAAAACTTGAAGCAGCCAATGATAGCGCTAGCAGGGATGGACTTTTCAGTGAATTGGAACCCTCTGGCCTTAAGTGAAATATGAGGACTGGTATTTAATTATGGTCAGTGACAATAAACTCAGTTACCACCCTCGACCTGAAGCAAGGACTGTTGCACGTATGGAGAGGGGGGGGGGGGGCGGTCCACTGCACTCAGGTTACGCTCCAGAGAGGGTGGCGAGGCTGCCGAGGGAAACCTGACCAGCCCTGCCCCTGCCAGTCAGCATACCAGCCTGTCCCAAGTTCAAGTTCAAGGTTATCGTGATTGTTTTGCCCCTAAGTCCAAGAACTGCAGCTGCACCAGCCTGGTCCATCAGGACCAACCATGAGTCGCTCCATTGGCTGCTGCAATTGAAGGAACTAGAGGGGCAGCGATGAGGTGGATCGAGGCGCTACAGGGGTTTGATTTCCAGTTCGTCACCGGGCAGGTCGGCAACATGGGAATACCGATGCCTTGTCGCGCAGGCCATGCGAGGTTGACCAGTGCCACCATTGTGCACGAGTGGAGGTGAAAGAGGCTACCAGACAAACCCCGGAGCGAGTCAACGCCGGTTCCATCAGCAGGGGCCCAAGGGAGGGGCTGTCAGACGTGGAACTGGGGAAAGTGCAGGCTGAAGATCCGGAACTGGGCCCTGTGATCAAGGGATTGACCCTCTTGGGAGGAGGTGTCCCCCCTGCTGCCCGCAGTGAAAGGGCTCATCGGTCAGTGTACCAGGGGTGTGACGCCACCCCGCTACCCAAGCTGATCCCTGGCAATGGGTCATGCTGGCCACCCTGAGGGAGAGAGTGCTCTGGATTGTGCATGGGAGCCCAGCTGCGGACCACTTGGGTTTACAAAGACAATCCAGCAGCTGCAAGCTTTCTGTTACTGGGTCAGATGTCAGTGTGATTTGGAGACTCAAGTCCGTCGGTGCGATGTCTGCATGGCCAGGAAAGGGCAGCAGGTGCAGTCAAGGGCCCCACTCCAGCACTACCAGGTTAAATGGATGTTTTGTTGCCGCTGCCCCGGTCTACTGCATGTCTGTACTCCTCCTTCGGTCGGTTGAATCTCCTGCCCCTCCTGCACAGCTGTGTGATCTGTGATGCAGGGTATTTATAAAAAGCATCTCAACAATCACTTCCCCGGATAATTCGTCATCGTTGAATGTTCCCGACGCAGCTTTTCCTTTTATTGCATCTGTGCTCTCTGGCTTAAGAGTAGCCTACTGAAATTGACAAGCGGCATCGGGAACTAAAATTGACGTGACAACTGGTTTTTAGAGGGCGATTGCATTTTTGTTTTTTAACACATAACATGTGTTGATTCATTTAACGCCTTTCTAAAATAAACTAAAATGAGCATAATAGCTTAACTTGTTTTTTCTTTCTTTCTAAAACTGACCAACTGAACACGATCCAACAGACTTGATGAAAAATATCGATCCTGCGTTCCTAGCAAGATCTCTCGATTTGCTGAAAATAATTGTGAAAGCTTATAATATAAAGCGAAAGTTGTTTAATATCATATCAGTTGTTTACACTGTTTATACTAGACTATAATATAAAGCCTTCTGTTCTTTATTTTATTGCATACATTTTGTCGTGTTTATTTTTTATTCGTGACCTACTATTTTATCCGGTTTGTAATTTCTTTTTTCTTTATTTTTTTAAATTTTATGCATTCTGTTTACTTGTGTCTTATTTCTGTGTTCTGTGATGTCTGTATGGTCTTTTTATTTTTTATTGTAAAAGACCTTTGGGATATACTATATTGTATGTAAAAAGGGCACAAGGGCCAGTTTCATGGTCTTTGTTTTACGGCTTAGCATACAGCAATCATATTTATTCGATTGGACGTATGCTATTAGTGTGTATGCTATATTGTGGTCATTTTGAGGACTTGTCTTATTGAAGAACTGAAAGAGTTCCTTTGCTATATTGAATTGTGACTGACTGCTGTGTCAAAGGATAACATTGTGCCACTTTGAGAGATGGCCTGCAGTGTGTTGATACCAAGCTTTTTCTATTTTGTGGACGAAATATCTTTTTGTTTCTTTCCAGTTTTAAATAATTATTGTCTAATCCTAATTGTAAATGCTTAAACAATTTTATTGGGACCAGTTAGGAGATGTGAATAGTCAGATTATTTTCCAAATGGTTTCATGTGGGTACATCCGGCATTAAAATTGTTTAAATCCAGTATTGCACCGTGTGGCAGGATGGCTTGCAGTGGTGAGGTGTGGTGACGTCACGGACCAGGAAGTAACTGAATCAAAACAATGGATGGGCGGGTGAAGCTGAACGCTACTGCGGTCAGCGTATTTAATTAAATAATAATACAAACAAAAGATTTAAACAAACAACGAAACACAAAACAAAAAGGCGCGATGGCCATACAAACAGAAACATGTATAACTTTTAAATATAGCAATTGTTCTTTTTATATTCTCCTCGCTCTCTCTCCACTCTCCCGTACTCTCCTCTCTAGACTCTACACTCAACCCTGCAGCACGGACAGCTGCAGGTTCTTATACTCTGGCCGAGGGGTTAACTAGCTGTTAATTATCTTATTACCCCTCGGCCACAGTCTGCACGCGTTTGGTAAGGATGCGTGACTGTCAGCTAGTTAAATAATCAGTAGCTGATCAGTCACGCATCCTCACTGGGTTTTAAATTATAAATAATAACAAAGGCGGGCGCTTTTATCCGCCGCCAAACAAATACAAATAATAATAAATAAATACATAGGGCGGGACACTCCGTCACACATGCCCCCCCTTGTGCGCAGCACACATGGCCTTTTCAGCCACCTCCCCCCTTAGTCCCCAAAGTCCCGGCTAGTAGTCCCGGCCCAGGAACAGGGGCAACAACGGGCCAAAGGTGGCGGCCACGGTGGGATGTCCTCCTCCCACCCAAACAGCCGTAGCGTTCCGATGGCCCGTGCACAGGCCGGCTCCTCTGGCCAAAAAAATTTTGGGGGTGGTCTCCAGACCTGCCCCCCCTTCTTCATGGCCGGCAGCTCCCCTCCGTCGGGCTCCGGCCACGGTATTTCCTGCCGCATGGCAGGACTGGTAGCGACCCCAGGCAAAACAGGACCCTCGGGAGGCGACGGCAGCAGCAGCGGACCCTCGGAGTCGACGGCAGCAGCAGCGGACCCTCGGGAGGCGAACTCGGGAGGGGAGCCCCTGGCCATGGAGGCGGCAGCGGGAGCTCCACTTCTCCCTCGTACCCTGTAACTGGTGGCTCTCCAGGCGATGCGGAGCAACAGGCAGCCCCAGACAATGCGGAGCAACAGGCAGCCCCAGGCGATGCGGAGCAACAGGCAGCCCCAGGCGTCACGAGGCAGGCATCTTTGGGCGATGCGAGGCAGGCATCCTTGGGCGGTGCGAGGCAGGCATCCTTGGGCGGTGCAAGGCAGGCATCCTTGGGCGGTGCGAGGCAGGGCAGGAGCAATCCTTCCCATGACGGTGGATGTGGAAGCAGGTATTCACCCCCTGCTGGTGGAGGTGGAGATGGAACCAGCAGGTATTCACCCTCTGCTGGTGGAGATGGGAGGGGCAAGCAGTCCTCCCATGGCGGCTGAGGCGGAACCAGCAGGCATTCACCCTCTGCTGGTGGAGGTGGGCGCAGCAAGCAGTCCTCCCACGGCGGTTGAGGCGGAACCAGCAGGTATTCACCCTCTGCTGGTGGAGGTGGCGGAGGCAGAGGCAGCTCCTGCTGCTCTGTTCCTAGCAGTGGTGGAGACAGAGGCAGCTCCTGCTGCTCTGCTCCTGGCGGTGGTGGAGACAGAGGCAGCTCCTGCTGCTCTGCTCCTGGCGGTGGTGGAGACAGAGGCAGCTCCTGCTGCTCTGCTCCTGGCGGTGGTGGAGACAGAGGCAGCTCCTGCTGCTCTGCTCCTAGTGCTGGAGACAGTGGCGAGGGCTCCTCTCCCTCTGGCGTCGGAGACGTCAGCAATGGCTCCTCACCATCTGGCGTTGGAGACGGCAGCAACGGCTCCTCTCCCTCTGGCGCTGGAGACGGCAGCAACGGCTCCTCTCCCTCTGGCGCTGGAGACGGCAGCGACGGCTCCTCTCCCTCTGGCGCTGGAGACGGCAGCAACGGCTCCTCTCCCTCTTGCGCTGGAGACGGCAGCAACGGCTCCTCTCCCTCTGGCGTTGGAGACGGCAGCAACGGCTCCTCTCCCTCTGGTGCTGGAGACGGTGGCGAGGGCTCCTCTCCCTCTGGCGTTGGAGACGGCAGCAACGGCTCCTCTCCGTCTGGTGCTGGAGACGGTGGCGAGGGCTCCTCTCCCTCTGGCGCTGGAGACGGCAGCAACGGCTCCTCTCCCTCTGGTGCTGGAGACGGTGGCGAGGGCTCCTTTCCCTCTGGCGTTGGAGACGGCAGCAACGGCTCCTCTCCCTCTGGCGCTGGAGACGGCAGCAACGGCTCCTCTCCCTCTGGCGTTGGAGACTGCAGCAACGGCTCCTCTCCCTCTGGTGCTGGAGACGGTGGCGAGGGCTCCTCAACCTCTGGCGCTGGAGATGGCGGCAATGGCTCCTCTCCTTCTGGTGCTGGAAACAGCAGCGGGGCCCCTCCCATGTCTGCAGCCAGGTAGTTGAGCACCATGGCTGCGATGTCTGGGAGGGATGCTGGGTGGTGTTTCTGTTCCCAGGCCTCCCAGCGCTCCCCATCTCTCGCCCACAGGAGGTTGATCACAGCAGGGAGAGCGTCCACGATATTCCTCTCATGTTCCGCCAGCCAGTCCCAGATCCCCTCAGAGGAGACAGGATTCTTCCGCCTCGGAGGATGCGGGTCCTCTCTCACCCTTGCTGGACGCTCAGTCTCCTTCCTCTCCTGCCATGGAGGGGGTTGGTCGGGTGCCACGTGCCCGACCTCACCAACCGCAAAGCACCACTCCTCACCCTTCAGGCAGGTGAGGCAAACGTCCAGCGTGGTAAGGACCCCACAGGACTTGCGACCAGCCCCGCGCTGCTGTTGCTGCGCCTCCTGCTGCTGTTGCTGCGCCTCCTGCTGCTGTTGTTGTTGCTGCTTTCTCCTCCGGCTACTTTTCCCCATTATTTATTTGAAAAAACAAACAAACGAACAAGCAAAAAAAAACCCGCACTTTTCTGTCCTGGTCCGGCTCCTGGAGGCGTTGTTTGTCCCACGCAGGACACCATATGTGGCAGGATGGCTTGCAGTGGTGAGGTGTGGTGACGTCACGGACCAGGAAGTAACTGAATCAAAACAATGGATGAGCGGGTGAAGCTGAACGCTACTGCGGTCAGCGTATTTAATTAAATAATAATACAAACAAAAGATTTAAACAAACAACGAAACACAAAACAAAAAGGCGCGATGGCCAAACAAACAGAAACATGTATAACTTTTAAATATAGCAATTGTTCTTTTTATATTCTCCTCGCTCTCTCTCCGCTCTCCTGTACTCTCCTCTCTAGACTCTACACTCAACCCTGCAGCACGGACAGCTGCAGGTTCTTATACTCTGGCCGAGGGGTTAACTAGCTGTTAATTATCTTATTACCCCTCGGCCACAGTCTGCACGCGTTTGGTAAGGATGCGTGACTGTCAGCTAGTTAAATAATCAGTAGCTGATCAGTCACGCATCCTCACTGGGTTTTTAAATTATAAATAATAACAAAAAACGCAGTGCTTTTATCCGCGCCGCAAACAAATACAAATAATAATAAATAAATACATAGGGGCGGGACACTCTGCCACACACCGATAGCCTTGCAGCCAAATAATATTTCTCAAGAACAGGCAAGGATAGCCCTCCTAGTTTACAGAGTCAGAATCTTTATTCTTGGCTGGTAACCTTCCACACCAAATCTTCCCAACAATGACATGTTCTACTATTAATTTTAATTATTATACTGATTATTGGTAACCTAAAACAATGATTTTTTATGGGCCCAGGCTCCCCAAATAATATCTATAGATCAATGTCTTCGTCTTTTAGGTGTAAAATTGCCTGCACTACCACTGTAAATGTGAAAAAATCCCTAGGCTTTGACCCGGGACCCCACTGGGTTCCTCATTGACACCCAATACGCATGCCATCATCAGTGACACACTGTCGGTTATGGTGAAAAGCGTACAGTGTTCACTGCTGCTGGTGCGTAACACCTGTAATATGCAGGTCAGCACTGAACCACTGATCAGCAGCCAATAGCATGCTAGCAAGCCAATACAACACAACTAGCAACACACACACACACACACACACACACACACAACACACATGTGTGTGTGTTGCTAGTTGTGTTGTATTGGCTTGCTAGCTTGCTATTGGCTGCTGATTGGTGGTTTAGTGCTGACCTGCATATTACAAGTGTCACGCACCAGCAGCAGTGAATACTGTACGTTTTTTACCATAACTGACAGTGTGTCACTGACGCTGGCATGCGCATCGGGTGATAATAAAGGCATTCATGCACAGCAAGCTTTTTTTTTTCAAAAAGAGGCGCCGACCATAAGGCACTTTATATATTAATGTCTCTGCAGAGTGTGAGAGTGTAGTCCTAGGGGGACTACATCTCCCAGAAGGTCACAGGCTGAAAAGCCTTTTGTTTAATTGTTTTATTGGTGATTATCCCAGGCACCTGGTGATTATTGTAAATTAGAGCCAGGTGCAGGGTATTTAAAGGAAGCAGCCAGTCTGTTCAGGGCTGTTGTGTGTTGTGTATAGGTGCCTGCTTGTTTGTGTGCACAAGCGTAACAAAAGAAACAGTAGTGTAAACCTGTTTTGTTTGAATGTTTTGTTTTGTTTTACAGATAAACAGCTAAGCTGTCCTGTTTATAGGTAGGTTGCAGTGTGGTGTTTAGTTAGTGCTCAAAAAGAGAGAGGTGTTTGTTTTGTTTATTTTTGTTTTTGTTATTATTAAAGAAAATAGCGCAAAAGCATTTAAAAACCTTAATTTTTGTGTCCTGGGTCTACTTTTAAAGGGGCAAAGAACCCGAGTCCGTGTGGTTCATTTACAAGAGTTAAAAAGTAGTTAACAGCAATGACACATAAACCACGTATACTTTGCTCAATGATGCTTGTAGAGACGAGGTTGGTCGCACACTCAAAAATCTCTTCTTCTTTTAGACTTGACCGCTAATATTATGCATCAGATTCATCTTGCGTTTTCTTAAAACGTTTTATTATTTATTGAAAAAACAAACACAACGCTTTTCAACACAGTGTGTCTTCATCAAGTCTTGCAGTGATTGTCAATTAAAAAACACAGCTTTATCATATATAAAGGACACCAATCAATCCAATAGTTAATCATTAATTGGATAATAACCATAGACATTATTTAAAGATACAGATGACAATTTTCACCTATCGTAGCATTCATTAATTGAAAATGGTTTTAGAATCGATTGTTAGTCCATACATAGTGTAATTATACAATAATTAAACTCAAACACTGATATATTAAAACATTTAAAAAAAACAGCCATATATTCTGCTGTATGCTACACATCATGTTACATAGTTAACTTAAACAGTTATTCAATACTAAAGATTGGAAGACATTGGAACTCATCCCCGGCCACCTGAAGATTCAAGTTGCCATACAAAGATTAATTATCTAATTTTTAAAACATTTAACATATGGATTGAGAGCTAATGTTTCATTAAGTCCATGTGGTTCCATAGATTTTATATATTTTATATATTCGCAGTATAAACCCAGAATGACGCCTCATTAGCAGATTAATTGTATCACCACTTTTTCAGGTCCTATAAATTTAACACTTTATAGTGTCTCGTTATTGCATAATCCATGTTGTTATTTCATATTGCAGCTTTGTGTTCTGCTATATATTTTTTAAATGTATTTTTGTTTGTCCTACAAAACTAAGCCACAAGAGTTTAGTTTATGTAATACAACCACATTGGTTGTATTACAATTGATAAAACATTGTATCATGTATTTATGAGTGTGAATGATTAAAATATTTGGTATTGTGCAAGTTAGAACAATGAACACATCTTCCACACTGAAAATTACCATGTTCAGTTTTAGTAAGCCAATTGTCATTAGATGGTACTGTTTTATACATAGAAGCGACTAACACATCCGTAATATTCCTACCACATCTAAAACAAAATTTAGGTGGAGAGGTAACGACGGGCCGAAGCTGAGGGTCACATTCCAGTATCCGCCAATGTTTTGAGACTATTCTTTTAATATTATTGGAGATATAATTATAATCAGTGACAAAAGTCAATCTTTCTTGTGTAGTCGAATTATTAATCTTTGTAGTTTCTATAAGCTCACTACGTTCTTTCATTTCAGTTTAAAAGCGGTATCAATTAAGGTCTTCTTATAACCCCTAGATCGACCCCTAGATTTAATTTTAAAGCCAGACGTATCACTACATATTCTTTTTACCCGTACAAATTGACCATATGGTATATTTTTGATCAAATGTTTTGGATGATCACTATCTGCACGCAAAATTGTATTTCTATCTGTTGATTTTCGAAAAATAAGAGAACCCTCACCATTTACTGAAATTAACAAATCTAGAAAAATCTGGATTGGTATTGTTTATGTAATATCCATATTAATAACACATCATCGATATATATTTTCCAAAACAAAACATCCTGTAGGAGTGGGTTAGAGGCAGTGTCATTAATATATTCTTTTTCCCAATATCCCATATATAAATTTGCATAGTTTGGAGCAAAAGCAGAGCTCATGGCTGTGCCTTGAATTTGTAAATAAAATGTATCTTTAAAAAGAAGTAGTTTGATTCCAATGTAAATTTCCAAGAGGAAATCCATGTGTAGATCGTTTTGCTTTACTTCAAAATAAAATGACAGCCTCATGTAGTATGTTTGTATACAGACTTTCCACATCGAAAGAAGCTAAAAATGCTTCTGGGGGAAACGTATATTGGGAGAGCAACTTGATCACATCACGAGTATCAGATAAATAAGATGGCAGATCTTTTGCAATATCTTTATTGAAAAAATCAATAAATTGACTTAACGGGTTTAGCCCATTCCCAGATACTATAGGTCATCCTGGTGGCGCTTTGGGATTCTTTTATATATTTTTGGTAGTGTATACAAAAGAGGTGTTCTAGGGAATGCAGTTTCAAAAAATTATATTAACTCTGTGATCAAATTACTTACCATAGCCTTATCCAAAATCACATCCCTCTCTTGTTTTAATCGTAAGATTGGATCACTAGCCAGAGGCTCATAAAAATCTGTATTATTTAGTTGTCTTAAAGCTTCAGCTACATAATCGTCACTATTCTGAATAACCATGGAGCCTCCTTTATCTGCAGATGTTATTATTATGTTGTTATCTTTAAGCTCCCCAGTAGCTTTTCTCTGTACTTGACTTACATTAGAGTATTTAGGCGTATGACAATTTGTAATAGTTTTTTTTTTTCTATATCACTCTGTACTAGTTTGCTAAAAATACTTAATGTTAGATTTAATACACCTACTGGAAAAAAGGTGGATTTTTTTCTTAGATTTTACAACAATGTTTTTTTTAGGAGAAAAACAATGTTTCACATGTAATTGAAAAACTTGTAACAGTCAACTTTGAACTTAAATGCATTCACCTTATTAGTGGCCATTCTCAGATATATATATATATATATATATATATATATATATATATATATATATATATATATATATATATATATTACTGTTTTATATGCTCATGAGTTCAGAAGATTGAGGTTTACTTTCCTGCCACAGACAAGCTAGAGTTGAAAGTGTCTTTAAAATAGCAAGATTCAGTGCCATCTAGTCCACAGCTACTGGGCATTGCCAGCAGTATAAAAGTAAACTTTATCTCCAGTAGCTGTTCACTATAGTATTGGCTCTTTAAGTTTTTAAGTCTTTACAAGGACACATGAAACACTGAACATGTAACAGCACACAGTAAGTCCACAGTTTATCAGGGACCTGCATATGGCCAGCATGCTATATTATAAAGACCACTGTTTTAAACTTTTTATTTATAGGCACGATTAAACAGCATACAAATAACTACACAATCATACGTTTGTGAAATGTATTTTCTTTTAGAGTAAAAAATACATTTTGTTAAACTATGAGGAGTTCCAATACTGCCCTCAATGCACCTTGGATGAATGGATGGTCTGATTAGATAAACAGCTGCTGTTGGAAAGTTCCAACTGGCAGCTGAACTAATTTGACTGGGTATAAATAAAGTGACTTGAAAAAGACAAAAAAAGGAAAGCTCCTGAATATCATTAACCATCTTTTTTTTCAGATCTTGCACCGAGAAACACATAGTAGTATTTTTTTTAAATCCTCAATACAATAGAAAGTTAAATTAATAATGTACACTTTGCCATGTGCAACTTTCCTAAATTCTATGTAGATTGTGTATTAATTTGTTTTGTCTCCACATGGCAGGCATTGCTTCAGCTTATTTATTACATCACAAAATTATGTCTTGATAGATGACATCCTTTGTTTCGGTTTGGAAAAGATTTTCCACACCATTAGTCCCAAGTGACTTTATACTAGAATAGCCCTACTACAGAACCAAGCTAAGTACAACTGGGGAACCCTAGTTTAGTTTACATATTACATATAGAAGTAGAAACAAATATTGGATTCTTAAGCAAAGTAACATGCAATATATTTAACAGTGTTTTTATGTGTTACCTAATTCTTAAAAGTCAGTACACATCAGAAAATAACTGATTTATTTTATTGTTTAACGAATCAGACTAAGTGACAAGATAGTTACTAGTATACTGTCTGGTTAGCAGAGTACTATGTACGGTATAACAGATAACCACCAAATGTTGTAACTGGAGGGTACTTTGAGGGAATTGACCCTTTCTCCAACCTTAACCAAACCTTTTGCCCATAATTTAGCTCGAGCACAGCATCCCCAGTTATTAGGCTGCTGGAATACACTGCAGCCGTGGCATCTTCAGACTGGAACGCCAGCTTGTCCACTTCATCAACAACCAGGTACCCAGCGACCTGTGGGCTGAGGGATTCAATGGTGTATTTGAAGACGTACACCCCCAGGTAAGGAATCACAAACTTTCCACTTCCCGGTGAATAAGATGCTCCATAGTTTACATAGAGATGGTTGAATTTGATTATGCCAGAAGCTTTCATTTCAAAGGTGTGTGCAACAAAGAAAGTTACCATTGGAGCGTACCTGTAGGATCCTTTAGAAAAATCTTTAAAATAAAGAATGGAAAAAAGTGTGTTAACTCCTTTAGCACGGATATGTATTCAGCTAAAATAGGCTGTTTATCAATATAGCCAGCCAAACATAGTTCTTAGACCACCGAAGTCTATTTAAATAAACATCAGCTCTGTGGATAAGCACCAGTAGGACAGAGCTAAAGCTGACATATTTCCACTGATTATTATTATTTTTAAAACCATGCACACTAGATTTTATGGTGTCACTACTTCAATGCACTAAATTATATATATACTGTATATCATTTTTTAGAAAGTCATTTGTGCACAAAAAGTTTAACGTGACAAGGTGCTTACCACAAAGGAATAGATAATTAAATATTGTCTCTGATACAGCTGGTTGTAGTATCCCTGTCCCTGGTATCAGAAACCGGTATAGCAGCACACTCCTGTTACAAACTTGTAACCTGATGAAGACACTGATGTGTCGAAACACGTTGTTCTACGCTTTTTAAAACAAATGGATATCAATAAAGATTGGTTTTAATGAGATGCCGATTATTTCACCTTATTGAACTGTTCAAAATGTAAAGGATCTATAGGAGTGTGCTGCCATACTGGGGACAAGTGGATACTACAACCAGCTGAGACAATTATATTAAAGAAATATATATATAAATATATATATATATATATATATATATATATATATATATATATATATATATATATATATATATATATATATATTATTTCAAATGACATTCCCAACATCTATTAAAATGGGTATAAGAGAATAGAACAAAAAAATCTGATGGCTGTCTAACACTTTTACACAACTAGATTTCAACTGTGGGATAAGTAGTAGTATTGTATACACAAAGTAAGAAAAATATTTGCTATTATCTCTTACCAGTAGACAGATTGTTTTCATTCACTAACTTGACGGAACAGTTGACACCACCAAAGGGAGGGCGGCATGCACATACATGAGCACTTCTTTCATTAATACAGGTACCCCCGTTCTGGCACGGAGAACTGCTGCAGCTGACATACTCTGCTATCAATAAAAAAGGAGAAATAAGTGGGTGTCAGTTGAGGTTTTTATTAAAAGATTTACTGGGGAAAAAAAAAACACTGCTGAAACTGAGGTCTCTACTTGGAGGTAACAGTTGCTAAAATGGGGAGCTACATTTTTAGAACTATACAACAGTGCTAACATTATCATATGTTTATAGACTGTAAAAGTGCGTGGTAATCCATTGTAGCAACAAAGTGCTATTGTATAGGCAGTTTTTGTTCCAAAACCATTTTATTGTCATTGATGGTAATGCTGTGATCTGTTTATGTTTGTGTGTGGGTTTTATTCATGGTAATACACTGGCATAATAAAAATATATATATATATTACTTTTCTGTAAGGGTGCTAAAGCTTAATTTTCTTACAGAATAAGCATTTTTTCTTTTTTTTAACAAAACCCAGAAAAAAATGATATAACTTTAGATCAGTGGTGCACAACTCGGTCCTGGAGGGCCAGTGTCCACCCTAAAGTACTTTATTGGACCTTACTAGAAGCTTAATTGGTCCAATTAACTAATTTAGGGTATGGTTAGAACAAAAACCAGGAGGGACACCGGCCCTCCATGACCTGAGTTGTGCACCACTGTTTTAAAGGGTTGGATGACTTTAGAAAGTGTGTGTCCAAATTAATAAAAAACATGACCACAAGCACAAGTGGGAGTTGAAACCCCAGCCTCATGTGAGGATATGAACCTAAAGATACTGATGGGCTTAAATCACTGTACATTTTGCATTTTGTTTGGAATGCTTTTGCTGATTGTTCTGCTCTTTTATGGTGCTGCAATAACACTCCTCACAGGTATAATGTGAGACAGCTCCTAGGGCAGGCAACCAAAGCCAGTCTACAGGGAGCAGCATGACAATTGTTGGGTAAACATCTCTTCTGTAAAGGAATCTCTGATCCTAAGTGGTGCCCTTTTGCACCAATACAACTTACAAGAGCCATTCCAATAGCAATTTGGCAAATATTTATATGGTTACATTGTAATGTGTGATTGTCAAGCATGATCAAGAACTTTGTTTAATTTATTTTCATTTTAACTGCATGATTAATCAATTGATTAATTACGACTGTACAACAGTAAGTTACAATAACTGCAGTATCAGTAAAGGGTGACTTAATTATATATCTGCCCCACACTCCCCTTCTCTTCAAGGCCTCACAGCAGCAGATTTTAGTTAGAACTCACAGAATTAATCAATTAAATGATCAAAGGGTGATGTCACAGATTTTTTTTTTTTTTTTAAGACTGGTTCTTTGATCTTTAGGTAACATTTTTTTTACCACCTTACTCATATAAAATGATTTATGCTCATCAAGCAAGCAGGGTCTGCTTTCTGTGAGGTGCCTATACAAACCTGCAGTAATAAATAGTTATTTACGTATGATTACTGGTGGTCTGTCTGTCATAAAATGGAGCCTGGCTCTTTTGATATAGTAGAGTCTGAACATGAAGACCAGTGTGTGATCCGCAGTCGATATCCCTATAATGTGTTTAGAATGCTAATGTATTATGCCAGTGGATCTTTACAATAGGTAGCTAGAGAAAACATTAAGAAATACAATATTGTTAAAAATCATAGTTTGATTCAGAAGTACTGTGCTATTAGCAAAATGTTCGTTCCGTCATTTTTCTTAAATCCACTCTCACCACTGTTATATTGGTCCACCTAAATTTGTCAAATTAAAAACTTTTAAGTAGAGGTTATATCACTTCGTATTTGGGTATTCAGGCCCAGTTTTATGATCCACACAGCGCTTTACACTGCAGTAAACATGTGCTCCAAGTTCAAACACTCAATCAAACATTTTACTGAAAACTTAAGAAAGAGTTTTACAATCAATCTTTATCCTGTTGGGATAAACAGCAGCTGGATGTTTTTGACCCTTTAACAGCACTAGGGTATCACCTATCCATGGTTATACTTGGATTACCAATAAAAATAAGTAGGTGCAATCCAGGTGCTGGAAAATCCACCTGTGCCCT
This sequence comes from Acipenser oxyrinchus oxyrinchus, assembly GCA_030684275.1. Lineage (NCBI taxonomy): Eukaryota > Metazoa > Chordata > Actinopteri > Acipenseriformes > Acipenseridae > Acipenser > Acipenser oxyrinchus. The sequence continues at coordinate 61,093,731 of CM060247.1, read as the reverse complement.
CTGTTTCTTATAAGTTTTACATTAATTAAATTACGTTAATATTGTTTAAAAGTAATAATTATTTTTAAAGTTTCAGTTTTTAATTCCCAAGAAACTCCATCTAGTGGCAGCTGATGGTGGTAATATAATTAAAAACTCAATAATGCATACACCATCTTCTGAATTAAAATGTCCTTATTAAATTTATAATAGGGCTTGGCGGAATCGTACTGGGTCATTCAACACCAAATTGGCACATTTTTAGATATTCCACATGTCACTGTCTACGATTATTTTAGTATTGGAAGTACCTGGAAGGATTTTAGGAAGAATCCCAAAATATTAGTTATCTCGTTATTGTTTTAAATTATGGGCCTATAATGGGGGATGCCTGTGATGGATGACAGCAAATAATTGATGGAAAAACAAACTGTGGTTTCTAAGTAAATAATTAGTAACTTAACAATGTTCAGTATCTACAGAATTATATTTGTATCCATCCCTTGATGAGACTAGTTTGAGAGAAAGTCAGTCATTTTAGTGTTTTGGAATATTACAAAATACTGTACTCATTTGCCAAAAATGTGGGCAGTGAGGCCCCTGCTAAATCTGCTCTTAACTAATCAGACTTATTATAGGTTAACCAACCAGAAACCACTCACCCGAGTCTGTAGGTCTTTAATTCATTTACATGTTGAAAGAGATACAGGCAACCATAAAAGGACAGCAGTTAACCTGTTCATAGGAAATTTAGCATTGGTTTGATGCTCACATTGCTGGCACAAGATTATTTTATTATATTATTTCAAATGGCTGACTAAAACTATACAAGAAAGACATTTCTGTAATGTCATAAACCAAGACATGGATAAAAATAAAATGTTTCAAAGCTGTAGACAATACTGTGAATGCTGTACATAGTTTCCCTGATAACAATAGTTTGTTTTGCTATGTGTTCCATCAATTATTTGCTGTATAGATGCATGTAAACTTATAAAATATCATTATGAACTGTAAAAGTGTGCTATTTTTTAAGGAAAAAGTGTGAAACAAACATCGCTTTATGACCTGTCAAAAGCACACGTGTGTAACTGCTATCTCTTTTTAGTTCTGGGGTGCTGAAGGGGTGTCATTTCTGGGCTGCTGTCCACTTTAGAGCCTCATAATTTCTCTGTGAATGAAGCATATGTTATACTGAAGCAATAATGTATTTTCATGATATCAGTATGCCACTGGCTGCACCCAATCATTATCCATGGAAGCAGTTTGTTGGTTAATGACAGGAAAGTAGCTGGCGTGAAAATACCTGGGTATTGCAAGTATACCAGGCAAAATATGAAAATACACATTTGGCATATCATGTGCTTCTTTTAGAACTGCACATGAAAGGATTTACCTGAAACTATTGCATTTTCTGCATTTCTCTGACTCCGGTTCGTTAGAGCAGTGGTAGCATTCAGTGTTAGTTTTAAAGCTGTTTCTTGCTTCTTTGAGAGCTGCCTCATTTGTTTTTGGAGTTTTGTGACATCCTTGAAAATGCTGGAAATGGCAGCTTCGACGTAGAGTGTAATGTTGGCTAAGATTAATCTGCTGGTGGCTTCATGGGTTGGGTTGACTAATTCTTTAAGCCTCTCGTGCAAAACTGTGATGTTTAGTTGGTCTTCTTTAGAAAGCAGAGGACCACTGGCTTGCATCATCTCATGTGAACGGGACACATTTTGACATAAAACCCAAGCTTTTGAGGCAGTTGCCTTTAAAGATAAAATAGCATTGGTTTGGTTTAAAGATTGAGCTACAAGTTCTTTTACTTTGTTATTCAGCTCTTGGTATTTTGTAGGGGGTAATGCGTTTTTTTCTTCTGGCGATAATTTAGATTTTGGGGGTTTTGCAATTAGCAAGTTTAGTTTGGATTCAACACTCTGGAGACGTAATCTAATGGTCTTAAGGTCCTGAGAAGAGCTGGAGGGTTTTTCTTCCAAACGGTTGATTGCTTGCTGGTGGTCTCCAATTATAGATACTGCTTCATTTAATTGCTGGGAAACTTTCACAAGGTTTGGAGGCCTATTATTTTCAGAATCTTTTAATATCTGATCTGAAAAAACTCCAATTGCTCCCAGTGTGTTATATAGCATGTCTGTTTTATCTTGCATGGCCTTTAAGGAGTAATTCATTTGAACAAACTGAGGTATTTTACCCAATACAGTCTCTACTTTTTCAGTGATATCACGATGGGTCATATTAACATAGCTATTTATAGTAGCCACATCATTCTGAAGAACATAATAATTATCCTTAACAGCATCAATGGCATCATTAATAACAGACATAGTGTCATTAAGACCATCTTCTATTTCCATGCGACATCTATCAAGATGTTTATCAAACTGTACCTCTTTTTCTCTGGTTAGATTGCCAAGTTCATCTTGGCTTTTCATTACGTATTGGGTTTTCAAATTCAGCTTGTTTACAGTAGATTTAAGGCTGTTAATTTGTTTCTTCATGGTTAAAAGTTCAGAATTGAGCTCACTACTTGGATCGTCTTTTTGAAATGTCTCTTTTTCTATCAAGGGTTTGAGTTCCTCAAGATCATAGGACATATGACTGATCCTCTCCTCCATCACGCTGAACATATCGTCCATGGGCATGATGGTGTCGCATAGCGTTTTATTCAAAATATTCATATGGTCTTCTATCTTCTCCATCTGGTTCTGTAGTTCACATGTAGTCTTTGCCAGATCTCTCTGGTGTCTATCTGCAAGTGTAAGATTGCTGATCTTTATATTTTGTGCAGATAATTCATTGTGTAGCTGTAGAATTACCAGCGATTGCTTTTTGACAGTCTCACTCAGAAGTGAAACATGTTCAGTAACATTATCGTTCTGAGGGACTGTTGTTGGGCTTTCAAGTTGCTCTCCAGACTGGAGTTGTTCGTGGATCTCCCTCATTTGAGAAAGGGTGTGGTTTATAGTTTCATAGTAAACACTGTTCTTTTCTCGTTCACGTTCAAATTCCTCTTCGAGAGATTTCTGTTTTTCTATTAGTTCCTTAGTTATACTACCATAAGTACTGAAGACTTCCTCTCTCAAAGTTGTCATCCCATTTTTTATATTTTGGATATCAGTCATTGTTTGATTGTAATTTTTTTGAAGGGGCGTGTAGTTTGTTGATACTGAAGACATTGTTTTATTTAATCTATGAACTGTTTCTTTTGTGGTCTCAAGCTCTTCAGTCAAACTTGATACAGTCTTAAATAACTGGACAACGGTCTCTTGTGTGCTATCTTGATATACTTTGAGTTGCTCCTGTACAATTTCCTTCACAAGGTCACTGATCCCCTTTGTCTTAAAATCTGTAAATATTAAAAACAATGTGTCATATTTTAATTGTACTAATAGAATATTCATTAATGTCAGTTACTTAGTTTCGAACAATTACAGCTGCACATTTCCCATTATTATGCTTTTGTTCAATTAAAGGGGAGATGGCTTGGTTTTAAAATAAATGTCTTGGCTTTAAAATAAATGTCCAACTAAATATTAGCATTAACAATCTTATCAATTCTTCTGTGTACTAAATATATTTTTTTGCTAGCTTGCTTTTGTAAAGATGTGTATATTTAATAGGGTAGTGGACATACAGGTCAGACGGTCTATTGCAGCTCGACCTTTAAAGTGAATCTTAACAACAGTGCACAAACTGATTAGGTACCAGAAGGCAGCAGTTTGAATTGTACTCACTTTTGTTGTTGTACTGTATTTGAAAATCACATTTAATATAAAACAAACAAGTAAAGAATCAAAATATCTTAAGCACAAATAACCAATGATAATGTTGATAATGCTACTAAGAAAATACATTTTAAAGCCTTTGGTATTTTTGTACAGTCTGAAAAGTATTCACCACATTTAACAATTTATAAATGTCTTGAACATTTCATGCATCCTCATCCTGCATACGCTCGAATCCCATATGGTTAAAAGAGTACAACCAATAGGGGTGGGTTGCATCAGATACAAAGGAGCTTGGGCTGCATCTGTTGTGTTATTGTTCACATACTGTACATATCCCCAGCTCCGAGGCTACAGCATCATATACGCTTTAATGTGTGTAAAAAATAAATGGATATAAATTACTGTGTGCACCTTTCAGTGTTGACTGTAGATCTTTCCCCCTTTCTTCATTCATTTTTCCTTCCAAAGAGAACATCATGCTTCTTACATCACTCATGTTAGTCGAGATGCTATCCATTTTCTTCTGCAAAATTGTGAGCTTCATTGCCTGGCTGTATATTTGATCAGTCATCTTCTGAGTTAATGCTTCAAAAGAAAATGACAAGACATGAGTGTTAACAGAACTGTTTAATTATATAGTGGAATACAAATTGTGAACAAGAAAATGACACTTTATGCAGGTCACTTACTATGCAGTTCATGTTGAGTGAGGTGGTCACAAAGACTGCACAGTTAAAAATGCAGTTCAAGCACTGCAGTAGTGTGTTTATTTTACAAGACTTTTGCAACAACACTGAACTGGAGAGAATGAATCCAAACTGCAACTCTACCTCCCGACCTGGAAGGGCGCTAAGTAAGCCTTCACAGGGATGGGCCAACTTGGTGAAAGGGTGTAGCTGTAAGACTGGCAGGAGTGGTCACAGGGAGGAGTTTGGCAGTACAAAGGGGACGCAGCTATGTGAGTACGGCCCTGTACACTGAAACAGTAAAGACACCGGAGCATTGTTTTTGTTTTTTATTTTGTGCAGTCGGACACCACATGAGCTGAAGCTACGAAGCCAACCTGATACAGCACCACAGAGCACGGGCACTGCACCCTGGAACTGAATTTATTGTTTATTTGGGACCTCAAGCGCACTGTCACCTCCCCAATATCATTGCTGGTAGAGGGGAGTGTTTTGATTAATTAAAATCCAGGACTTTTGTAAATACACCCGTTGTTGTGGACATCTGATCATTACCCACACCACTCACATCCTGACAAACACAGATAAGTATTTTACAAAGCAAATAATACGTTTCATTTTTTTTTTTTTTTTTTCAAAAACTCACGGTTCTGTACAGTTGTGCTCGACTTCCTGTCCAATTTTTGTGGCGACTAAGATCACAGGTACTAATCCTGCTGTGTCCCAAGTCATCTCCAATTCACCAATCTGTTAGGCCCTCATTTATAACCCATTGTCATGTGGTTAATGGTCAATTAGGGAACCACACCCAAAGTAATAATTATCACCGCAAGTGCCTGTTTATCCCTAATTGATCAATTTAAGTAGTAAAGTCATTATGCATTGAATTTACCAATTTACCTCCTGCTAATATCTAAACAAGGTTTAACAGTGAGCAATTTAAGGGATTCATTATAGTAATCAGACTAACCTGGGTCTGGGGTCTGCTGGTCTGCAGCTGGTCCTTCACTAACAGCGGTATCACTCTCAGCTTGACTCTCTAATGCTGGGGTCTGTGACTGCTGGGCTGTTAAAAGATGACCACAATTAGTACATTACATTCTTTTTACAAATGGAACTCATTTCATGCAAATCTTGTGCGTATTGGCTTCCTGTTTTTGGAAGATAGTACTCATTTTTTGGGGGTTTGTGGAAATTAAGATGCAGGAAATACAATAGCTTCTTTCCAGTGTGCTCATTAATGGGCTTTTTTCATGGTTTGATTTATTTATTCACTATGATTATTTTATATTTTACTTTACTTTTCACGGAATTTATTGTATGTAACTTATATTTTAGTTTGTATATTTTCTTTATGATCACTTTGATTTGTTTCCACATGCACATCCAAATTGCATTCCTGCCTCAACTGCTTGTTAAAGATGCACCCTTTGAAGTTAACGAATCTGTTAGTTCCCATAGCAGTAGCTGATTACTAAAGCCACAATAAAAGGGACTGTTCTGATTCTAGAAGAGAGGATCGGTGAACGACAGGCAGCACGAGTGAAACGTGGAACTGGTTTAGCGAAAAGGTGGAAGCGTGAGTTGTTTTGGGTATTGAGACCACTACCGCACTTCTGCTTTGAACGAGACTTATTTTTCTTTGTTGTTTTGCATGTTTTTCTTCGCTTCGGTGCTACTGATTGAACACACTGGGAACCTAGTAAGGCAGTGGTTCTCAATCCTGGTCCTTGGGGACCACTGCCCTGCTGGTTTTTGTTCCAACCAAGTGCTCAGCTACATAATTGAACCCGTAATTGAACTAATAATGTGCCTAAGCTGAGCTTTTTAATTATTTTAAATAGGTGGAGATTTCAATTTAGGTATACAATTTTATAAGGAACTTAAATTCTCCAACTGTTTATAACATACACAATTTAAAAAGTCAAATTAAGCAAATTATTAGTTCAATTAAGGGTTCAATTAAGTAATTGACAACTTGGTTGGAACAAAAACCAGCAGGGCAGTGGTCATCCAGGACCAGGATTGAGAACCACTGTAGTAAGGTATGGAGCGCCATTTCGTCAAAACTATTCATTAATTAATTTGTCAATTTGGGCAATTAATCCATCAATTCATAAATTAATTTGTCAATTTATCAATTAATCAGTCAATTCAGAAATTAATTGTCAATAATTCATTCATAAATTCAGAAATTAATTTGGCAATTCATCAATTAATTCATCAATTTGTGCAAGTCATTAATTAATGTGTCAATTCATCCATACAAAAGGCTTGACAGGCTTCTGGGTGAATCGGTTGCTCCATGATTTACCTGTGAATTAATTAATTGAAAGGCAAATTGCCAACTGTCAATCTCACACTGTAACAAGAATTAAGAGCAAGATAAATACAATGACTTTGGTTCAAGCAAGTACAAGTGTGACAAAATACGATTCAATAGTACAGCAGATAACAGTGTCAGTGATAGTTACATCAGGATATAATTAAATACAAAATACGACAGATTAAATAACACTTGGCAGATTACAGTCCTCTAAAGTACAGGATTAAATGCAGTAAAATAGGGGGCAGATAAGAGCAAGTAAAGCGCATTTAAGGAAGGGTGATAAGTGTCCCAGGGGAAAAACAGAGGAGTTCTACAGGTGCTTTCTGAAGAGGTGAGTCTTCAGGAGGCGCCAGAAGGTGGTCAGGGACTGGGCAGTCCTGACATCTGTAGGAAGGTCATTCCACCACTGCGGGGCGAGGGTGGAGAAGGAGCGGGCTCTGGAGGCAGGGGAGCGTAAAGGAGCTAGAGCCAGTCTTCTAGTGCAGGCGGAGCGGAGAGGTTGAGTGGGGGTGTAGGGAGAGATGAGGGTCTGGAGGTAGCTGGGTGCAGTCTGGTCAAGGCATCTGTAGGCTAGTACAAGAGTCTTGAACTGGATGCGAGCGGTGATCGGGTGCCAGTGGAGTGAGCGGAGTAGTGGAGTTGTGTGGGAGAAGCGAGGCAGAGAGAACACCAGGCGAGCAGCGGAGTTCTGGATGAGCTGAAGCGGACGGGTGGCGGACGCAGGGAGGCCAGCGAGGAGGGAGTTGCAGTAGTCTAGGCGGGAGAGTACCAAGGCCTGGACCAGGAGCTGGGTGGCGTAGTTGGTGAGGAAGGGTTGGATTCTTCGGATGTTGCTCAGGAAGAATCGGCAAGTGTGTGCCAGAGTGGAGATGTGCTGGGAATAAGAGAGGCAGGGGTCCAGGGTGACTCTGAGGTTCTTAGTGGAGGAAGAGGGAGAGAGTGTGGTAGATTCCAGAGGAACAGAGATAGAAAGATCAGAGGAGGGGGAGGAGGAGGGAAAGAAAAGGAGGTCAGATTTAGAGAGGTTAAGTTTGAGGTGATGAGAGTGCATCCAGGAGGAGATAGCAGACAGACAGGTAGAGATAAGGGAGGGGATGGTGGAGTCAGAGGGGGGAAGGAGAGGAAAATATGAGCATCATCAGCATAGAAATGGTATGAGGGGGCCCAGGAAGCGGGTGTAGAGAGAGAACAGGAGAGGACCCAAGACTGACCTTGGGGACTCCTGTTGAGAGAGGGCGAGGTGTGGAGGTTGCTCCATGCCAGGTTACCTGGTAAGTGCGGTTGGAGAGGTAGGAGGAGAACCAGGCCAGAGCAGTGCCAGAGATTCCCAGGTCAGCGAGAGAGGATAGTAGAATAGAGTGATCGACAGTGTCAAAGGCAGCAGAGAGGTCGAGGAGAATTAGGACAGAGGAGAGAGAGGCAGCTCAAGCAGAGTTGAGATCAGATGAGTAGATCAGTGTGTAGAGTGAGATCAGAGGTTAGATCGGTGTGTAGAGTGAGATCAGAGGGTAGATCGGTGTGTAGAGTGAGATCAGAGGGGTAGATCAGTGTGTAGAGTGAGATCAGAGGGGTAGATCGGTGTGTAGAGTGAGATCAGAGGTTGGATCAGAGGGTAGATCGGTCTGTAGAGTGAGATCGGAGTGGCAAATCAGTGTTTAGAGTGAGATCAGAGGGGTAGATCGGTGTGTAGAGTGAGATCAGAGGTTAGATCGGTGTGTGGAGTGAGATCAGAGGTTAGATCGGTGTGTAGAGTGAGATCAGAGTGGTAGATCAGTGTGTAGAGTGAGATCAGAGGGGTAGATCAGTGTGTAGAGTGAGATCAGAGATTAGATCAGAGGGTAGATCGGTGTGTAGAGTGAGATCAGAGGGGTAGATCAGTGTGTAGAGTGAGATCAGAAGGGTAGATCGGTGTGTAGAGTGAGATCAGGGGTTGGATCAGAGGGTAGATCGGTGTGCAGAGTGAGATCAGAGTGGTAAATCAGTGTGTAGAGCGAGATCAGAGGAGTAGTTTAGTGTGTAGAGTGAGATCAGAGGGTAGATCGGTGTGTAGAGTGAGATCAGAGGGGTAGATCGGTATGTAGAGTGAGATCAAAGGGTAGATCGGTGTGTAGAGTGAGATCAGAGTGGTAAATCAGTGTGTAGAAGCGAGATCAGAGGGGTAGTTTGGTGTGTAGAGCGAGTAAATATTTGAACTCAGTTTGTGTTAAACAGTCGTTCTTTTTGTTCTTCTAACACTAAAACAGTAAGGAAAAACACAAGTAAATACTGCACTCTTGTTCCTGTGTCTTCCAATGAATGCTATTACAATGTGCGTGCGTATTTTACTTTCACTTTCATATGTGATCATCTTTTGATGAGTGAGATCAGAGGGGTAGATCAGTGTGTAGAGTGAGATCAGAGGGGTTGATCAGTGTGTAGAGTGAGATCAGAGGGGTAGATCAGTGTGTAGAGTGAGATCAGAGGTTAGATCGGTGTGTAGAGTGAGATCAGAGGGTAGATCAGTGTGTAGAGTGAGATCAGAGGGTAGATCAGTGTGTAGAGTGAGATCAGAGGTTAGATCGGAGGTAGATCGGTGTGTAGAGTGAGATCAGAGTGGTAAATCAGTGAGTAGAGCGAGATCAGAGGGGTAGTTTGGTGTGTAGAAGCGAGTAAATATTTGAACTCAGTTTGTGTTAAACAGTCATTTTTTTTGTTCTTCTAACACTAATACAGTAAGGAAAACACAAGTAAATACTGCACTCTTGTTCCTGGTCTTCCAATGAATGCTATTACAATGTGTGCGTATTTTACTTTCAATTTCATATGTGATCATCTTTTTGATGAGTGAGATCAGCGTGGTAGATCAGTGTGTAGAGTGAGATCAGAGGGTTGATCAGTGTGTAGTGTGAGATCAGAGGTTAGATCGGTGTGTAGAGTGAGATCAGAGGGTATATCGGTGTGTAGAGTGAGATCAGAGGGTTGGATCGGTGTGTAGAGTGAGATCAGAGGTTAGATCGGTGTGTAGAGTGAGATCAGAGGTTAAATCGGTGTGTAGAGTGAGATCAGAGGTTAGATTGGTGTGTAGAGTGAGATCAGAGGGGTTGATCAGTGTGTAGAGTGAGATCAGAGGTTAGATCGGTGTGTAGAGTGAGATCAGAGGTTAAATCGGTGTGTAGAGTGAGATCAGAGGTTAGATCAGTGTGTAGAGTGAGATCAGAGGGGTTGATCAGTGTGTAGAATGACATCAGAGGAGTAGATCAGTGTATAGAGTGAGAACCGAGGGTAGATCTGTGTGTAGAGTCAGATCAGAGGGTAGATCGGTGTGATCAGTGAGATCAGAGGGTAGATCAGTGTGTAGAGTGAGATCAGAGGGGTAGATCAGTGTGTAGAGTGAGATCAGAGGTTAGATCAGTGTGTAGAGTGAGATCAGAGGGTAGATCGGTGTGTAGAGTGAGATCAGAGGGTAGAGCAGTGTGTAGAATGAGATCAGAGGGTAGATCAGTGTATAGAGTGAGATCAGAGGTGTAGATCAGAGGGTAGATCAGTGTGTAGAGTGAGATCAGAGTGGTAGATCAGTGTGTAGAGTGAGATCAGATGGTTGAACTCAGTTTGTGTTAAACAGTCATTTTTTGTTCTGTCTAACAGTAGATACAGTATGGAAAACACAAGTAAATACTGCACTCTTGTTCCTGAGTCTTCAATGAGATGCTATGAGAGTAGATCAGTGTAGTTGAGTTTCATTCAGAGGTGATCATCTGTGTGATGAGTGAGATCAGAGGGTAGATCAGTGTGTAGAGTGAGATCAGAGGGGTAGATCAGTGTGTAGAGTGAGATCAGAGGGTAGATCGGTGTGTAGAGTGAGATCAGAGGGGTAGATCAGTGTGTAGAGTGAGATCAGAGGGTAGATCAGTGTGTAGAGTGAGATCAGAGGGGTAGATCAGTGTGTAGAGTGAGATCAGAGGGGTAGATCGGTGTGTAGAGTGAGATCAGAGGGTAGATCGGTGTGTAGAGTGAGATCAGAGTGGTAGATCAGTGTGTAGAGTGAGATCAGAGGTTAGATCGGTGTGTAGAGTGAGATCAGAGGGGTAGATCAGTGTGTAGAGTGAGATCAGAGGGGTAGATCAGTGTGTAGAGTGAGATCAGAGGGTAGATCGGTGTGTAGAGTGAGATCAGAGGGGTAGATCAGTGTGTAGAGTGAGATCAGAGGTTAGATCAGAGGGTAGATCGGTGTGTAGAGTGAGATCAGAGGGGTAAATCAGTGTGTAGAGTGAGATCAGAGGTTAGATCGGTGTGTAGAGTGAGATCAGAGGGGTAGATCAGTGTGTAGAGTGAGATCAGAGGGTAGATCGGTGTGTAGAGTGAGATCAGAGGGTAGATCGGTGTGTAGAGTGAGATCAGAGGGTAGATCGGTGTGTAGAGTGAGATCAGAGGGTAGATCAGTGTGTAGAGTGAGATCAGAGGGTAAATCAGTGTGTAGAGCGAGATCAGAGGGTAGATCAGTGTGTAGAGTGAGATCAGAGGGTAGATCAGTGTGTAGAGTGAGATCAGAGGGTAGATCAGTGTGTAGAGTGAGATCAGAGGGTAGATCAGTGTGTAGAGTGAGATCAGAGGGTAGATCAGTGTGTAGAGTGAGATCAGAGGGTAGATCAGTGTGTAGAGTGAGATCAGAGGGTAGATCAGTGTGTAGAGTGAGATCAGAGGGTAGATCAGTGTGTAGAGTGAGATCAGAGGGTAGATCAGTGTGTAGAGTGAGATCAGAGGGTAGATCAGTGTGTAGAGTGAGATCAGAGGGTAGATCAGTGTGTAGAGTGAGATCAGAGGGTAGATCAGTGTGTAGAGTGAGATCAGAGGGGTAGATCAGTGTGTAGAGTGAGATCAGAGGGTAGATCAGTGTGTAGAGTGAGATCAGAGGGTAGATCAGTGTGTAGAGTGAGATCAGAGGGTAGATCAGTGTGTAGAGTGAGATCAGAGGGGTAGATCAGTGTGTAGAGTGAGATCAGAGGGTAGATCAGTGTGTAGAGTGAGATCAGAGGGTAGATCAGTGTGTAGAGTGAGATCAGTAGGGGTAGATCAGTGTGTGAGAGTGAGATCAGAGGGTAGATCAGTGTGTAGAGTGAGATCAGAGGGTAGATCAGTGTGTAGAGTGAGATCAGAGGGTAGATCAGTGTGTAGAGTGAGATCAGAGGGGTAGATCAGTGTGTAGAGTGAGATCAGAGGGTAGATCAGTGTGTAGAGTGAGATCAGAGGGTAGATCAGTGTGTAGAGTGAGATCAGAGGGTAGATCAGTGTGTAGAGTGAGATCAGAGGGTAGATCAGTGTGTAGAGTGAGATCAGAGGGTAGATCAGTGTGTAGAGTGAGATCAGAGGGTAGATCAGTGTGTAGAGTGAGATCAGAGGGTAGATCAGTGTGTAGAGTGAGATCAGAGGGTAGATCAGTGTGTAGAGTGAGATCAGAGGGGTAGATCAGTGTGTAGAGTGAGATCAGAGGGTAGATCAGTGTGTAGAGTGAGATCAGAGGGTAGATCAGTGTGTAGAGTGAGATCAGAGGGGTAGATCAGTGTGTAGAGTGAGATCAGAGGGTAGATCAGTGTGTAGAGTGAGATCAGAGGGTAGATCAGTGTGTAGAGTGAGATCAGAGGGTAGATCAGTGTGTAGAGTGAGATCAGAGGGTAGATCAGTGTGTAGAGTGAGATCAGAGGGTAGATCAGTGTGTAGAGTGAGATCAGAGGGTAGATCAGTGTGTAGAGTGAGATCAGAGGGTAGATCAGTGTGTAGAGTGAGATCAGAGGGTAGATCAGTGTGTAGAGTGAGATCAGAGGGTAGATCAGTGTGTAGAGTGAGATCAGAGGGTAGATCAGTGTGTAGAGTGAGATCAGAGGGTAGATCAGTGTGTAGAGTGAGATCAGAGGGTAGATCAGTGTGTAGAGTGAGATCAGAGGGTAGATCAGTGTGTAGAGTGAGATCAGAGGGGTAGATCAGTGTGTAGAGTGAGATCAGAGGGTAGATCAGTGTGTAGAGTGAGATCAGAGGGTAGATCAGTGTGTAGAGTGAGATCAGAGGGTAGATCAGTGTGTAGAGTGAGATCAGAGGGTAGATCAGTGTGTAGAGTGAGATCAGAGGGTAGATCAGTGTGTAGAGTGAGATCAGAGGGGTAGATCAGTGTGTAGAGTGAGATCAGAGGGTAGATCAGTGTGTAGAGTGAGATCAGAGGGGTAGATCAGTGTGTAGAGTGAGATCAGAGGGTAGATCAGTGTGTAGAGTGAGATCAGAGGGTAGATCAGTGTGTAGAGTGAGATCAGAGGGTAGATCAGTGTGTAGAGTGAGATCAGAGGGTAGATCAGTGTGTAGAGTGAGATCAGAGGGTAGATCAGTGTGTAGAGTGAGATCAGAGGGTAGATCAGTGTGTAGAGTGAGATCAGAGGGTAGATCAGTGTGTAGAGTGAGATCAGAGGGTAGATCAGTGTGTAGAGTGAGATCAGAGGGTAGATCAGTGTGTAGAGTGAGATCAGAGGGTAGATCAGTGTGTAGAGTGAGATCAGAGGGTAGATCAGTGTGTAGAGTGAGATCAGAGGGTAGATCAGTGTGTAGAGTGAGATCAGAGGGTAGATCAGTGTGTAGAGTGAGATCAGAGGGTAGATCAGTGTGTAGAGTGAGATCAGAGGGTAGATCAGTGTGTAGAGTGAGATCAGAGGGTAGATCAGTGTGTAGAGTGAGATCAGAGGGTAGATCAGTGTGTAGAGTGAGATCAGAGGGTAGATCAGTGTGTAGAGTGAGATCAGAGGGTAGATCAGTGTGTAGAGTGAGATCAGAGGGTAGATCAGTGTGTAGAGTGAGATCAGAGGGTAGATCAGTGTGTAGAGTGAGATCAGAGGGTAGATCAGTGTGTAGAGTGAGATCAGAGGGGTAGATCAGTGTGTAGAGTGAGATCAGAGGGTAGATCAGTGTGTAGAGTGAGATCAGAGGGTAGATCAGTGTGTAGAGTGAGATCAGAGGGTAGATCAGTGTGTAGAGTGAGATCAGAGGGTAGATCAGTGTGTAGAGTGAGATCAGAGGGTAGATCAGTGTGTAGAGTGAGATCAGAGGGTAGATCAGTGTGTAGAGTGAGATCAGAGGGTAGATCAGTGTGTAGAGTGAGATCAGAGGGTAGATCAGTGTGTAGAGTGAGATCAGAGGGTAGATCAGTGTGTAGAGTGAGATCAGAGGGGTAGATCAGTGTGTAGAGTGAGATCAGAGGGTAGATCAGTGTGTAGAGTGAGATCAGAGGGTAGATCAGTGTGTAGAGTGAGATCAGAGGGTAGATCAGTGTGTAGAGTGAGATCAGAGGGTAGATCAGTGTGTAGAGTGAGATCAGAGGGTAGATCAGTGTGTAGAGTGAGATCAGAGGGTAGATCAGTGTGTAGAGTGAGATCAGAGGGTAGATCAGTGTGTAGAGTGAGATCAGAGGGTAGATCAGTGTGTAGAGTGAGATCAGAGGGTAGATCAGTGTGTAGAGTGAGATCAGAGGGTAGATCAGTGTGTAGAGTGAGATCAGAGGGTAGATCAGTGTGTAGAGTGAGATCAGAGGGTAGATCAGTGTGTAGAGTGAGATCAGAGGGTAGATCAGTGTGTAGAGTGAGATCAGAGGGTAGATCAGTGTGTAGAGTGAGATCAGAGGGGTAGATCAGTGTGTAGAGTGAGATCAGAGGGTAGATCAGTGTGTAGAGTGAGATCAGAGGGTAGATCAGTGTGTAGAGTGAGATCAGAGGGTAGATCAGTGTGTAGAGTGAGATCAGAGGGTAGATCAGTGTGTAGAGTGAGATCAGAGGGTAGATCAGTGTGTAGAGTGAGATCAGAGGGTAGATCAGTGTGTAGAGTGAGATCAGAGGGTAGATCAGTGTGTAGAGTGAGATCAGAGGGTAGATCAGTGTGTAGAGTGAGATCAGAGGGTAGATCAGTGTGTAGAGTGAGATCAGAGGGTAGATCAGTGTGTAGAGTGAGATCAGAGGGTAGATCAGTGTGTAGAGTGAGATCAGAGGGTAGATCAGTGTGTAGAGTGAGATCAGAGGGTAGATCAGTGTGTAGAGTGAGATCAGAGGGTAGATCAGTGTGTAGAGTGAGATCAGAGGGTAGATCAGTGTGTAGAGTGAGATCAGAGGGTAGATCAGTGTGTAGAGTGAGATCAGAGGGTAGATCAGTGTGTAGAGTGAGATCAGAGGGTAGATCAGTGTGTAGAGTGAGATCAGAGGGGTAGATCAGTGTGTAGAGTGAGATCAGAGGGTAGATCAGTGTGTAGAGTGAGATCAGAGGGTAGATCAGTGTGTAGAGTGAGATCAGAGGGGTAGATCAGTGTGTAGAGTGAGATCAGAGGGTAGATCAGTGTGTAGAGTGAGATCAGAGGGTAGATCAGTGTGTAGAGTGAGATCAGAGGGGTAGATCAGTGTGTAGAGTGAGATCAGAGGGTAGATCAGTGTGTAGAGTGAGATCAGAGGGGTAGATCAGTGTGTAGAGTGAGATCAGAGGGTAGATCAGTGTGTAGAGTGAGATCAGAGGGTAGATCAGTGTGTAGAGTGAGATCAGAGGGTAGATCAGTGTGTAGAGTGAGATCAGAGGGGTAGATCAGTGTGTAGAGTGAGATCAGAGGGTAGATCAGTGTGTAGAATGAGATCAGAGGAGTAGATCAGTGTGTAGAGTGAGATCAGAGGGTAGATCAGTGTGTAGAGTGAGATCAGAGGGTAGATCAGTGTGTAGAGTGAGATCAGAGGGTAGATCAGTGTGTAGAGTGAGATCAGAGGGTAGATCAGTGTGTAGAGTGAGATCAGAGGGGTAGATCAGTGTGTAGAGTGAGATCAGAGGGTAGATCAGTGTGTAGAGTGAGATCAGAGGGTAGATCAGTGTGTAGAGTGAGATCAGAGGGTAGATCAGTGTGTAGAGTGAGATCAGAGGGTAGATCAGTGTGTAGAGTGAGATCAGAGGGTAGATCAGTGTGTAGAGTGAGATCAGAGGGTAGATCAGTGTGTAGAGTGAGATCAGAGGGGTAGATCAGTGTGTAGAGTGAGATCAGAGGGTAGATCAGTGTGTAGAGTGAGATCAGAGGGTAGATCAGTGTGTAGAGTGAGATCAGAGGGTAGATCAGTGTGTAGAGTAGATCAGAGGGTAGATCAGTGTGTAGAGTGAGATCAGAGGGTAGATCAGTGTGTAGAGTGAGATCAGAGGGGTAGATCAGTGTGTAGAGTGAGATCAGAGGGTAGATCAGTGTGTAGAGTGAGATCAGAGGGTAGATCAGTGTGTAGAGTGAGATCAGAGGGTAGATCAGTGTGTAGAGTGAGATCAGAGGGTAGATCAGTGTGTAGAGTGAGATCAGAGGGTAGATCAGTGTGTAGAGTGAGATCAGAGGGTAGATCAGTGTGTAGAGTGAGATCAGAGGGTAGATCAGTGTGTAGAGTGAGATCAGAGGGTAGATCAGTGTGTAGAGTGAGATCAGAGGGTAGATCAGTGTGTAGAGTGAGATCAGAGGGTAGATCAGTGTGTAGAGTGAGATCAGAGGGTAGATCAGTGTGTAGAGTGAGATCAGAGGGTAGATCAGTGTGTAGAGTGAGATCAGAGGGTAGATCAGTGTGTAGAGTGAGATCAGAGGGTAGATCAGTGTGTAGAGTGAGATCAGAGGGTAGATCAGTGTGTAGAGTGAGATCAGAGGGGTAGATCAGTGTGTAGAGTGAGATCAGAGGGTAGATCAGTGTGTAGAGTGAGATCAGAGGGGTAGATCAGTGTGTAGAGTGAGATCAGAGTGTGAGTGAGATCAGAGGTAGATCAGTGTGTAGAGTGAGATCAGAGGGTAGATCAGTGTGTAGAGTGAGATCAGAGGGTAGATCAGTGTGTAGAGTGAGATCAGAGGGTAGATCAGTGTGTAGAGTGAGATCAGAGGGTAGATCAGTGTGTAGAGTGAGATCAGAGGGTAGATCAGTGTGTAGAGTGAGATCAGAGGGTAGATCAGTGTGTAGAGTGAGATCAGAGGGTAGATCAGTGTGTAGAGTGAGATCAGAGGGTAGATCAGTGTGTAGAGTGAGATCAGAGGGTAGATCAGTGTGTAGAGTGAGATCAGAGGGTAGATCAGTGTGTAGAGTGAGATCAGAGGGTAGATCAGTGTGTAGAGTGAGATCAGAGGGTAGATCAGTGTGTAGAGTGAGATCAGAGGGTAGATCAGTGTGTAGAGTGAGATCAGAGGGTAGATCAGTGTGTAGAGTGAGATCAGAGGGTAGATCAGTGTGTAGAGTGAGATCAGAGGGTAGATCAGTGTGTAGAGTGAGATCAGAGGGTAGATCAGTGTGTAGAGTGAGATCAGAGGGTAGATCAGTGTGTAGAGTGAGATCAGAGGGTAGATCAGTGTGTAGAGTGAGATCAGAGGGGTAGATCAGTGTGTAGAGTGAGATCAGAGGGTAGATCAGTGTGTAGAGTGAGATCAGAGGGTAGATCAGTGTGTAGAGTGAGATCAGAGGGTAGATCAGTGTGTAGAGTGAGATCAGAGGGTAGATCAGTGTGTAGAGTGAGATCAGAGGGTAGATCAGTGTGTAGAGTGAGATCAGAGGGGTAGATCAGTGTGTAGAGTGAGATCAGAGGGTAGATCAGTGTGTAGAGTGAGATCAGAGGGTAGATCAGTGTGTAGAGTGAGATCAGAGGGTAGATCAGTGTGTAGAGTGAGATCAGAGGGGTAGATCAGTGTGTAGAGTGAGATCAGAGGGTAGATCAGTGTGTAGAGTGAGATCAGAGGGTAGATCAGTGTGTAGAGTGAGATCAGAGGGGTAGATCAGTGTGTAGAGTGAGATCAGAGGGTAGATCAGTGTGTAGAGTGAGATCAGAGGGTAGATCAGTGTGTAGAGTGAGATCAGAGGGTAGATCAGTGTGTAGAGTGAGATCAGAGGGTAGATCAGTGTGTAGAGTGAGATCAGAGGGTAGATCAGTGTGTAGAGTGAGATCAGAGGGTAGATCAGTGTGTAGAGTGAGATCAGAGGGTAGATCAGTGTGTAGAGTGAGATCAGAGGGTAGATCAGTGTGTAGAGTGAGATCAGAGGGGTAGATCAGTGTGTAGAGTGAGATCAGAGGGGTAGATCAGTGTGTAGAGTGAGATCAGAGGGGTAGATCAGTGTGTAGAGTGAGATCAGAGGGTAGATCAGTGTGTAGAGTGAGATCAGAGGTAGATCAGTGTGTAGAGTGAGATCAGAGGGGTAGATCAGTGTGTAGAGTGAGATCAGAGGGTAGATCAGTGTGTAGAGTGAGATCAGAGGGGTAGATCAGTGTGTAGAGTGAGATCAGAGGGTAGATCAGTGTGTAGAGTGAGATCAGAGGGTAGATCAGTGTGTAGAGTGAGATCAGAGGGTAGATCAGTGTGTAGAGTGAGATCAGAGGGTAGATCAGTGTGTAGAGTGAGATCAGAGGGTAGATCAGTGTGTAGAGTGAGATCAGAGGGGTAGATCAGTGTGTAGAGTGAGATCAGAGGGTAGATCAGTGTGTAGAGTGAGATCAGAGGGTAGATCAGTGTGTAGAGTGAGATCAGAGGGTAGATCAGTGTGTAGAGTGAGATCAGAGTGGTAGATCAGAGAGTGAGATCAGAGGGGTAGATCAGTGTGTAGAGTGAGATCAGAGGGTAGATCAGTGTGTAGAGTGAGATCAGAGGGGTAGATCAGTGTGTAGAGTGAGATCAGAGGGTAGATCAGTGTGTAGAGTGAGATCAGAGGGTAGATCAGTGTGTAGAGTGAGATCAGAGGGGTAGATCAGTGTGTAGAGTGAGATCAGAGGGTAGATCAGTGTGTAGAGTGAGATCAGAGGGTAGATCAGTGTGTAGAGTGAGATCAGAGGGGTAGATCAGTGTGTAGAGTGAGATCAGAGGGTAGATCAGTGTGTAGAGTGAGATCAGAGGGTAGATCAGTGTGTAGAGTGAGATCAGAGGGTAGATCAGTGTGTAGAGTGAGATCAGAGGGGTAGATCAGTGTGTAGAGTGAGATCAGAGGGGTAGATCAGTGTGTAGAGTGAGATCAGAGGGTAGATCAGTGTGTAGAGTGAGATCAGAGGGGTAGATCAGTGTGTAGAGTGAGATCAGAGGGTAGATCAGTGTGTAGAGTGAGATCAGAGGGTAGATCAGTGTGTAGTTGTTCAGACTGTAGCGGTGGAAGACAGAGTGGAGATCTGTAGATGTATGGACATGGTAGATCATGTAGTGGGTACAGAAAATGGAAAACACCTTTCAAATTTTATGCTGTCAAAGAACACTTTGGACCATCAA